>CM069134.1:63036122-63636122 GCA_035221665.1 Okamejei kenojei | reverse complement strand
GGCAGTGTTCAGTTCTTTCAAGTTGATGCAGAAGCGGATTTCATTTTTTCCCTTCTTGACTGTGGCAATCATGGTTGAGACCCAGTCGGTGGGGTCGCTGACTGCTTCAATTATGCCTGTGGAGGCCATGTCCTTCAGCGCATAGTGGACCCTGTCAGTCATGGCAAATGACAATCAGTGTGGAGGTCGGATGACGGGTGTCACTTCGGGGTCAATAATAATTTTGTAAGTCACGGGCAACTTGCTCAGGTTATTGTCGAAAAGATCAGGGAATTCACTCAGCGGGTCCAGGGAAATTTGCAGCTTGTGGACCGTTTTGTCAAAGGAGATCAGCCCTAGTTCCTGACAGGCCCGGTTGCCAAGCAGAGTAACTGAATTAAAGTTCAAGACATAGAAGGTCAAATTCCTCGTGGTTTTTTTCAGCACACATTTCAAGTTGGTTTTGCCCAGAGGCACCAGCACCTTCCCTCCAAAAGCACGTAGAGTGGATTTGTCCTACACTAAGGGTAAGGACATGCACGTCGCTGACACTCTCGCGTGCACCTCGGGCATCTTGCGAACAACATCCCTATGAACAGGAACATTTCCCGGTCCTCGGTGTCGATTTCATCTCCAGCAAGCAACTGCGCACCCTGGCCGCGCACACCGCCACTGACGATATGCTTCAAATCCTCTCCTCCATCATCAAAACAGGCTGGCCAGGCAAACAATCCAACACGCCCACAGGGGTGCAGCCTTTCTTCTTGGTTCGCGCTGAACTGGTAGTTCAGGATGGGGTTGTCGTCAAGGGTCACAAGGTGGTGATACCCTCATCGCTACGAGACGTAAACTTCAAAGAGGCACAGAGCGGTCACCCAGGAGCCGACGCCACACCGGCACGTGCCCGTAGTCTGTTCTACTGGCTGGGAATGGCCAGTTACATCCGGGACCGCGTAGCCTCCTGCCCCGCTTGCAACAGCCTTGCGCCTCATCAGCAGCGGCAGCCCCTTCTGCAACAACCCCCACCTGCACTGCCCTGGACATCGCTGGCAGTGGACATTTTCGAATGGTGCGGGAAGCACTACCTCGTTCTAGTCGACTCCTTTTCTAATTGGTTTGAACTAGACCAACTGACCTCCCTCACATCGGAGATGGTCATCCAGAAGCTGAAAAGACACTTCTCTACCTTTGGCGCTTCCGTCAGCCTGAGAACCGACAATGGCCGGCAGTTCACCGGCCACATGTTCAAGCTTTTCGCAGACCGATGGAACGTCCAGCACGTCACGAGCAGTCCCGAGTATCCACAGAGTAATGGACTCGCTGAACGCGCTGTCAGAAGCGCCAAATACTTGCTGGAGCGAGCACAGATTTCAAAGTCAGACGTTTATCTCGATCTCCTGAATGTCAGAAACATTGACAGGGACGGAGCCCTGGGATCGTTGGCACAGCGACTGATGTCGAGATTGATGAGGCCTCCGGTACCCATCGCACAACAGCAACTGGTCCCTCAAGTGCTGAAGCCTGCCACTATCCAGAAACGTCGACAAGAGAAGCACGACATCCAGAAACGGTCATACGACAGTTCCTGCAGACCACTCAAGCCTCTACTTCCGGGTCAGGTCGTCCGCTTACGAACTTCAACTGGACATTCCCGTCTGGGCACTGTTGTCAACCCGACTGACGAGCCACGATCTTACCTGGTAGACTGTGAGGTAGTGGTATACCGGAGAAGTCAACAACACCTGCTTGCTGTGAGGGAGCCTCAACCACCGCCTTCTGGTCCTTATGCTCCACCGCTCCAGTTCCAGCCGCCTTTTGCAATTTTCAACCACCCGTCTCCGCATGCCTTGCACCCCTCCACGTCCCGCGGTCTCCACTAACCACGCAGCCTCACCCACCGCATGTTTCCCCTTTCGGTCACCACAAGCCTCCACCGCGTCATTCTCGCCTCCAGGCGCTCCATCTCATTTTTCAGGTGATGGGGGGGGGGGGGGGGGGGAGGGTTTGGTCCACACGCGCTCGGGCCGTGTTAGTAGACCACCAGACAGATATGGCGAGTATGTTTAACTCCATGGCATGGGTGCTCTTCCACACTTAATCTTTAGGGGGAAGGATGTAGGTTGATGTTGCATGTTAACCAATCACACACCAGCCAGCATCTCTAACTCCACCCCACTGTAATACTTATACTAACACTTGTCTCCCAGCATGGACAGTTGGAGCAGCCAGGATGTACTGACAACTAATTATCCTTCATGCTGTTAAGTTTCAGTGCTGATTAAAGATGTATTTGAACCACGTACTGAGTCTGGAGGTCATTTACAATTGCATTCTGGTTCCAAGGTGTTTTCAAGGGTCTACCATAAACAATTTCAGCTGGGCTTAATCTAGATTTCCCTACAGGCATGACTCTCATCTGAAATGAGCTATTAGGAGTAATTTAAGCCATCCAAGTCCAGTCTCCACCTTCAATTTGGCTATTTTAGTTTTAAGGGTCTGATTTTACCTTTCTACAAGTCCAGCAGCCTGTGGTCGATAAGCACAGTGTAATGGCTACTGGATCCCCAGCTGTTCACAAAATTCTTTATGGATTTGTCCAATAAAGTGTGGACCATTAACTGAACTAAGTCGAATGGAGATACCAAATCTAGGGACAATTTCTCTCATTAACACTTCGACCAATAGTTTTTGAGGTCTTTAACCCAAAGGAGAGGGCCTTTAATCCAACCCTAGTAGGGCCTCTAACCCCAAAGGCACTTTAACCCCCAGTGCTTGCTAGACTCTGTTCTACGATCTCGTTGGGACCCTTTCCCAAGCCCACGAATGATCGATCTGCTCCGACTAGCGAAGTGATGAAAACCAATGCGAAAACCACACCGTGGCGATGATTTTTGCACTCGCGATCAGGAACAGCTCAACACCCATAATCACAAGCTTGTGTTTGGGGGTCCATTGAGATCCCGGATGAACCCCCAGCTCTAATACGCTCTTCTCAAGCTTACCCCCCCAGTCTAGTTCAGTCAAAAACCACTGAGTCAAGCACTGGAACAACTAATCTTTATTTTTTAATTGAACAGGAAATTCCCCTATATGATACCTAAACCACCGCGGGTTTGATCCTTGTCTCTGCCTGGCCAAGCTCTTCAGCCTCGTGCAAGCAGAAACAGTCCAAAAGGTCACGCAGTCCCAAGCGCACTTCCAGAAGATCGACACCGATCTAAAATGGAGACACCTTTTATAGGTCCACGAACCTTGAGGGGCCGAACTACATAGGGGTGGTCAGTTTGGTGGTCTCTTTACAGTCCAATCAAACATATTAATAATCAATACATTATTGACAGTTCCCCAAACCAATTACAGAATCTTCTGTACATTGTTTCTCTAAAGAGCTTCTGAAAGGAAGCTAACCAACTAAATAATCTAACATTTACCCTGGAACACAAAACAATTCCTCCAAGGACTAACATTTTGACCAATCAACAAACAGCGGGGTAACTGTCTCGCAACATTATTTACACTATTTACACTCCCCTTGCAGCGATCCAATCAAAGCGATGCATTTAAGTTTCTTTTGCAGAGTTGTTATACATTTTATCAATTAGGAGGAACTTAGAAGAACACCTGGACCATTCACCATCCTGCATATCAATCTGGGCTTAGACTGGCTGGCGCCATCCACAGCCTGTAAATTTCCACTGACAAAGGTTAAGCAATTCTTACAAATGCAGGGATCCACCATTTGATGGTGTCTTTAATTTGGTCAATATTAACACGAGGACACAGCTTTAAGGTCAGAAGAGAAGAAGAGTCTCGATCCGAAACGTCACCCATTCCTTCTCTCCAGAGATGCTGCCTGAACTGCTGAGTTACTCCAGCTCTTTGTGTCTATGTTCGGTTTAAACCAGCATCTGCAGTTCCTTCTTATACAAAGTTTAAAAGAGATGTGCGGGTCACGTTTTTACAGAGAATTGTGCCTGGAATGTGCTGGCAGCGGTGGTGGTGGAGGCAGATAGGATACTAATCTTTAAGAGGCTTTTAAAAAGCATATGGATACGCAGGGAATTGCGGGATATTGATATTGATCGCCTGCAGGCAGAGGAGGTTCGTTTAATTTGGCATCATGTATCGCACAGAATTGTGGGCTATAAGAGCTGTTCTTATGCTGTACTGCCTATGTTCTATGTATATGGGCAAAGGATTGGCATAGACATGATGGGCTGAAGGGCCCGTTTCTGTGCTGTACAACAAAACTCTTCAGGGTGGCACAGTGGCACAGCAGTATAGTCGCTACCTTCCAGCGCCTGAGAGCAGGGTTCGATCCTGACTACGGGTGCTGTCCGTACGGAGTTTGTACGTTCGCCCTGTGACTGTGTGCGTTTTTTCCGGGTGCTCCGCTTTCCTCCCACATTCCAAAGACGCGCATGTTTGTAATTTAATTTATTCTGTAAATTGTCCCTAGTGTGTAGAATGGTATGGGTAATTGCTGGACTTGGTGGGCCAAAGCTGTAGGAAGGAACTTCGGATGCTGGTTTAAACTGAAGATAGACACAAAAAGCTGGAGTTACTCAGCGGGTCAGGCAGCATCTCTGGAGAAAAGGAATAGGTGACGTTTCAGGTCGAGACCCTTCTTCAGTTATTCCTTTTCTCCAGAGATGTTGTCTGACCCGCTGATTTACTCCAGCTTTTTGTGTGTATATATTTGGTGGGTGCCGAAGGGCCTGTTTCCATGCTGTATTTTGAAGCTAAACTAAATTCTATGACTCAATGAAAAGCTCAGTTTATGCTAGAATGCAAGAAACCAAAGACTAAGGATCCACAGACCACCGGGGTTGTGCTCCTGTTTCCTTGCAACGTGAATTATCTTTGACAGTGCAATGTGTGGATTGCCAAGTACTTACCATGTCCTGGTTTTAAATGCAAAACAAAACCCTCTGCTGCCATGCACTTTCTCACCAATTGCCAGAGTGAACAATGTAGTTCTTCATTGAGGTAACTGTGACAGAATTATTCACTGCAGAGCTAACCACAAAATCCAAGATGCAACTGAAGGCTTTGAAGAGCGGGTTATGAACCCATTAAGCTAATCCCACAGTTGCATCCAAAGCCTTGTTCTTTCAGTACCGGGCATTAAAACAAAAAATAAATCCACTTTTAAAGGAGACTTAGAGTCATAGAGACATTGAGTCACGCAGTATGGAAACAGGCCCTTCGGCCCAACTTGCACACACCGACCAACATGCCAAATGTACACTAGTCCCACCTGCCCACATTTAGTCCATATCCCTTCATACTTGTCCTATACAAATACCTGTTTCAATGTTTCTTAAACATTGCGATAGTCCCCTGCCTCAACTACTTCCTCCAGCAGACCCACCACCCTTTGTATGAAAAAGCTACCCCTCAGGTTCCTATTAATCATTCCCCCCTCACCTTAAACCTATGTCCTCTGGTTCTTGATTCCCTCTATCCTGGGCAAGAGACTCTGTGTGTCTATCGATCTATTCCTCTCATGATCTTGTCCACTACTATAAGATCACACCTCATCCTCCTGCGCTCCAAGAAATAGAGTCCTAGTCTGCTCAACCTCTCCCAATAACTCAGGCCCTCAACTTTTGGCAACATCCTCGTAAATATTCTCTGCACCCTTTCCAGCTTTCCAGCTTCCAACTTTAGCAGTAACAAGACCATTAGAAGGCAGATTGAACTGAGATGCTCATAAAATATAAACTTTGCTTCTGGGAGCACTGTTTGCAACCTACAATCATCAGCATGGTCTGATCTGACTGAATTGAAATGAAGAGGAAAACAGTCATTTAAGAGTAAAAGAGGACAACAGTAATAGAGGAATACAAGGGTGGCATGGTGGTGCAGCGGTAGAGTTGCTGCCTTACAGCACCAAAGACCCAGGTTCGATCCTGACTATGGGTGCTGTCTGTACGGAGTTTGCATGTTCTCCCCATGACCATGATTTTCTCTGGGTGCTCCGGTTTCCTCCCACACTCCAAAGACGTACAGGTGTGCAGGTTAATTGGCTTGGAAAACTTGTAAATTGTCCCTGGTGTGTGTGCAGGATTGTGTTAGTGTCCGGGGATCGCTGGTCGGCGCGAACTCGGTGGGCCGAAGAGCCTGTTTCTGCGCAGTAACAGAGAGAGAGAGAGAGAGCAACTAGAACATCAATGCCAGCAGGAAAAAAACAAGACAATGCTTCGAATAGAACACATAGTGCTGGAGGAACTCAACGTGTCAGGCAGCATCTGTGGAGGGAATGGATGGGCGACGTTTCATGTCAGATGCCAGAGACTCAGGTTTGATCCTGACCTTGGATGTGAATGTGTAGAGCTTGCACGTTCTTCCTGGGGCCGTGTGGGATTCCTCCGGGTGGTTCGGGTTCCTCCCACATCCTAAAGACATGCAGGTTTGTAGTTTAACTGCCCTATGTAGAATTTCCCTGTAAAATTTAATCTGCAATTACTCGATTCATAGAAAATTATGCTCATCGCGTTTTCCGTAACATGAACCTTTGTTGAAAATTGGCAACATTTGTTGTATCTTTCACACTTTGTGCCGACCAGTGATCACCCATTACACTACTGGCCCTGTCCCACGGTACGAGTTCATTCCAAGAGCTCTCCCGAGTTAAAAAAAATCAAACTAATGGTAAACCAGGAGAATGAACGTAGCGGGTATGTCAGAACTCGGGGACGTCTCTTGGCGGCTCGTAACGCTAACGGCAGGTACTTGGGAAGACTCGCTAATGGCAGGTAAGCTCGGGAAGACTTGTGAAGATTTTTCAACATGTTCAAAAATGTTCACGAGCGCCCCGAGTACCGACGAGCGGCCATTACCATAAATCTCGAATCAGGGCAAACTCAGGAGAACTCTTGGAATGAACTCGTACCGTGGGACAGGGCCATAACATGAAGGAGACAATTTATAATTTTTACAGAAGCCAATCGACCTACAAACCCGTAAACCTCTTTAGAGTGTGGGAAAAAACCAGGGCACCCAGAGAAAACCAACATGATCACAGGGAGAACGTACAAACTCTGTACAGACAGCACCCGTAGTCAGGATCGAACCCGGGTCTCTGGTGCTGTAATGCAGCAACTCTACTGCTGCGCCACCATGCCTCCTCTTGCACTAAGCTTACACTTTCTTCAAGAATTCTGTACTCAGTCCCTAGTGCAATCAATTAATACTCTTAGTGACGGACACAAAGCGCTGGAGTAACCGGCGGGCCAGGCAACATCTCTGGAGAATGTGGACATGTGACGTCTCGGGTTGAGACTCCTCTTCTGACTCACTGAGTTATTTCGGGACTCAACAAGACGACTTTGAAGCTGGCACAACTTGGGTGGGGGAGGGATGGAGAGAGAGGCGGGATGCAAGGGTTACTTGAAGTTAGAGAAATCAATAATCAAGCTGCCCAAGCAAAATATGAGATTCTGTTCCTCCAATTTCCAGTCTGAAGAAGGGTTTCGGCCCGAAACGTTGCCTATTTCCTTCGCTCCATAGATGCTGCTGCACCCGCTGAGTTTCTCCAGCATTTTTGTGTACCTTCGATTTTCCAGCACCTGTAGTTCCTTCTTAAACAATATTTTGGGTAGGGGTTGGGGATGGTATTTCCAATTTACGTATAATCAAGTTTACTGAGGGTTCATGGATCATAATCCTTACGTAAGTTGGTGAGTGTCTGTATTTGTTTTACTCCACGAACATGGTTGTCAACATCCATCCATCTTTCACCACCAGCATCAGTAGTGCTCAACGCTAACTGACTGTCTTCCAAAATACATATTAATGTTCTTCATAAACCCTTCATTGATCTTATTCCATCCAACCTCCCACACATTTCCTAGCCCCACATACCAGCTCTTGCACTTTGCTTTTATGAGCCCAGATTGTTGTTTTCCTTTCCTTTATTCTGGCCCATTTCCTTTGACCTCTGTACATTTCTTCCTCTTTTCCATTGCAATATGTTCACATTTGTTTAGTTTGCCTGATCTTGTTCTGTATTCTCAACCCCCTATGCTTGTCGGTGTTGTTGCTTCCACAAGCAAATAAGAGCAGAACTATCGACTGAACATGTGCAGGAAGAAACTGCCGATGCTGGTTCAAACTGCAGATGGACGCAAAAAGCTGGAGTAACTCAACGGGTTAGACAACATCTCTGTAGAAATACCCTTCTTTAGTCAGGGAAAAGGGAAGCGAGAGATATAGACAGTGATGTAGAGAGATGTAGAACAAATGAATGAAAGATATGCAAAATAGTAACGATGATAAAGGAAACGTGCCATTGTTAGCTGTGGTCTAGGTGAGAACAAGTTGAGGTCCTGCCCCACTTGGGCCTCATTTGCGCGTCATGAAGGTGGCGCGCAAGGATTTTGAGAATCCCAAAATCCTGGGGCGCTTGCGCTACCGCGCGTCACTGCATACACCACCACGCTTCACCACACACCAAGCGCGTCATGACGCGCACGTTGTGATGCGTAAATTATGTCGCTTAAATGACGCGCAAATGACGCCAAAGTGGGACAGGCCCTTTACAGAATGAGACTCAACAAGACGACTTTGAAGCTGGCACAACTTGGGTGGGGGAGGGATGGAGAGAGAGGCGGGATGCAAGGGTTACTTGAAGTTAGAGAAATCAATAATCAAGCTGCCCAAGCAAAATATGAGATTCTGTTCCTCCAATTTGCATTTGGCCTCACTCTGAAAGGTCAGTGTGGGAATGGGAAGGGGAATTAAAGTGTTTGGTAACCAGGAAATCAAGTAGATCCAGGCAGACTGAGCGAATCTATCGACTGAACATCCTTTATTGAAGTTATGGATTCTCAAATAAACAGTAGTCTGGTGTAACAATGGTTAGGTTTAGGTTAGGTTTATTATATATTATAAATGCATTTATTAATATACAACTATACCAGGTAAGACCCATTGGGTTGCGGGGGGGGGGGGACACTGGCTTTCATGTTCAGCGGCTGGAAAGTCTTGGAAGTGCATTCGGAAGCCATTGGGATTTACAGAACAGAGCCCACTTGCTTGTTCTTTCTGCGTCTTTTGAAGAACCGGGGGGGGGGGGGGGGGGTGGGGGTGGGGAGGGTGATGATGGAAAACAGTGCCCAGCAGGCAGCACGGTGAATACTGCTCAGCATGCCGCGAGGAGCAAAGGCATTGTGACGTCATCAGTTCGCTTCAGCACGTTAGATTTTTAAAAGATGTCAGATTGGTGAACAATTTTAGTAAAAAACTCAGGAAATAATGGATCACATTTTCAGATGAGGGGATTTTTGAAATCATGAGGTAAATCTCTACCGGAATATGTATACATTTCACCATTACCACGTCGGGTTTTTGAGGAGATGTGAATCAAAGAAAAAGTACAAGCAAGCATCCCCACAAGTAAACATCCAAATAAACATTAAAGTGTTATCTATATTACTAAAAGTCTGATCTTGACCACTTCCTGTTGTTCTGTATATTGATTTTAGAAAAAATGCTGCCACTTACAGCTGTGATTTTTGGCCATCTTACTCAGAGTCCCCCTCCACTGCGCAGTACAAGAGGATTTTTCCCATCGATGAAAAATAAAAGAATTAATAGTGTTTAAAAAATATTGAGATTCTCTCTCCAGAAGACCACGTCCCTTCTGGAGGGATATAAAACCCGGAAGTGTTGCGTGCCTCAGTCAGTCTATGCAAGATGGGGGAGCGAGAGGGTCATGTTTCTCAGTCTGAGCTGTGAATAACACTGAACACATGTCTACTAAACTGTGAGTGGTTTTACTGACCTATCAGTGCCCTTAATGTGGTTTGAAAATATAGTTTGGAAATGCTAAAGCTGTGGCTGCTGCAAATGTGAGAAGTGCATCCAGGTACAGCTCTTGAAGGAACGTGTTGGGGAACTGGAGAAGCAAGTGGATGACTTCAGGTTTGTCCGAGAAACGGAGTCATTCCTCGCCAAGTCCTACAGTAAGATTGTTACACCTAAGGTACTGGAAGAGAAAAGGCGGGTGACAGTGAGAAATGGAGGAAAACATGGAATGCAAAGGTCCCCGGGTGTTGTATCTCTTGTGAACAGGTTCACCCACTTAGAAGCTGTCGGGGCAGAAGACATTATCACACTGAGCAGCAGACTGGCTTGTGAAGCAAAAAGTCAGAACCAAAGAGGCCAACGCCAGGCAACGCTATTGTAGTTGGAGACTCCATTGTGAGAAAATCCTCAAGGGCGAAGGTGAACAACTAGAAGTGGTTGTGCATGTCGGCACAAACAATGTCGGAAAGAAGGGGGTGAAGGACTTTAGAGAGCTCGGAAAAATGCTGAAAAGCAGGACCTCCAGGATTGTTATCTCCGCTTGGCTTCCAGTTTCACGTGCTGGCAAGAGCAGGAACGGGGAGATACGGGACCTGAATGTGTGCCTGAGGAACTGATGCAGGGGGCAGGGATTTAGATTCTTAGATCACTGGGATCTGTTTTGGAGTAAGGGGGAACTGTACAAAAGGGACGGATTGCATCTTAACAGGTAGGGACCAGCATTCTGGCAGGCAGGTTTGCCACTGCTACAGGTGGTTTTAAACTGAATGGGGGGGGGGGGGGGGGTGTCAAATGACATAGTCGAGGACGGAGTTCAAGGGAAAGAGAGTAAAGGGATGGTTAATGACCCCAGAATTAACGGGAAAGGAAGCTCACAAAGGATTAGGAGAATATGGCCTAGTGTAATAGGGATCGATGTGAAAGGTGAGATGCGTAAGGAATTAAAAGTATTGTATATGAATGCACAAAGTATAAGAAGTAAAGTAGATGAGCTTGAGGCTCAGTTAGAGGTTGGTAGATATGACATTGTGGGGATTACTGAGAAGTGGCTGCAGGAGGATCGGGCCTGGGAACTTAATATTCAGGGTTATACATCCTATAGAAAGGACAGGCAGGTGGGCAGAGGAGGGGGGGTAGCTCTGCTGGTGAGGGATGGAATTCAGTCCCTTGTGAGGGAAGACATAGCGACTGATGAGGTAGTGTCACTGTGGATTGAGTTGAGGAATTGTAAAGACAAGAAGACACTAATTGATGTTATCTACAGACCCCCAAATAGTAGCCCGGATGCAGGGTGTAAGTTGCAGCAGGTGTTAAAACTAGCATGTAACAAAGGTAATGCCACTGTGGTGATGGGGGATTTCAATATGCAGGTAGACTGGGAAAATCAGGTTGGTTCAGGACCCCAATAAAGAGAGTTTGTAAATGCCTCCGAGATGGATTCTTAGAGCAGCTTGTAATGGAGCCGACCAGAGAAAAGGCAATTCTGGATTTAGTGTTGTCCAATGAACCAGATATGATAAGAGAACTCGAGGTAAAGGTACCGCTTGGAGGTAGTGATCATAATATGATTAGTTTTAATCTGCAATTTGAGAAGGAGAAGGTTAAATCGGAAGTGTCAGTGATGCAGTTGAACAAAAGGGACTATGAAGGCATGAGAGGGGAGCTGGACAAGGTAGACTGGAAAGGGATCCTAGCAGGAACGATGGTGGAACAGCAATGGCAGAAATTTCTGGGCATAATCCAGAAGACGCAGGATCATTTCATTCCAAAAAGGAAGAAAGATTCTAAGGGGAGTAGGAGGCAACCATGGCTGACAAGAGAAGTTAGGGATAGAATAAAACTAAAAGAAAAGATGTATAACACAGCATAGAGTAGCCGGAAGCCAAAGGATTGGGAAACTTTCATAGGACAACAGAAGGAAACAAAATGGGCAATACGGGCTGAAACGATGAAGTACGAAGGGAAGCTGGCCAGGAATATAAAGAAGGACAGTAAAAGTTTTTTTTGGTATGTTAAGGGATGATTCCTCCTATTAGGCAAAGCAGACCAATTCTTAAAGATTTGGTCTCCTTTTATCGACTTCTTACAAGCATATGGTGCAACATAACATTAGAAATTAAATGGTTCTGAACCGGGTGAAGGGTGGGTAAAGATATTAAATTGGTATATCTCTCTTAATCTCTTTTCCTTCTTTTTTTTTCTCTAGCTTTTTCTCTTCTTTTCTCTTTCTGTTTCTCTCACTATTCGTTTCTACTCTCTTGTCTATCTATCTCTTTTTCTGGCTTTTCTTATCATATCACAAACTAGCACCATCACCATTTCCTACGACATTTTCTATTTTGTTCTTTCTATCATTGCTTTTCATACTGGCTGTTTTATTATTAAATTAAAAATAATAAGTTGTACAAGAATTGTAATATGTTTGTGTGCATTAGGTACTTATGTACTACATTACTGTATTCTAAAAAAAAAAGTTATGTTAAGGGAAAAAGTGTAGCAAAGTCAAATGTGGGTCCCTTGAAGGCAGACACGGGTGAAATTATTATGGGCAACAAGGAAATGGCAGAAGAGTTGAATAGGTACTTTGGATCTGTCTTCACTAAGGAAGACACATCCAATCTCCCTGATGTACTGGAGGACAGACGATCTAAGGGGGTAGAGGAACTGAAATAAAATTTCATTAGGCGAGAAATAGTATTGGGTAGGCGGCTCTAGAAATAGTGGACGCATTGGTGATCATTTTCCAATGTTCAATAGATTCAGGATCAGTTCCTGTGGATTGGAGGATAGCTAATGTTGTCCCACTTTTCAAGAAAGGAGCAAGAGAGAAAATGGGGAATTACCAGTTAATTACCAGCCTGACTTCGATGGTGGGAAAGATGCTGGAGTCAATTATTAAAGAGGTAATAATGGAGCATTTGGATAGCAGTAAAAGGATTAGTCCAAGTCAACATGGATTTATGAAAGGGAAATCATGCTTGACTAATCTTCTGGAATTTTTTGAGGATGTGACAAGTAAAATGGATGAAGGGGTGCCAGTAAGAGGTTATCCACTTTGGCAGCAAAAACAAGGGGGCAGATTATTATCTCAATGGGGTTATGTTAGGTAAGGGGGAGGTGCAGCGAGACCTGGGCGTCCTTGTACACTGGTTACTGAAAGTTGGCTTACAAGTAAAGCAGGCAGTGAAGAAAGCTAATGGAACAGCTAATGGAATAGTATAAAAACAAAAGATGAAGCATACAAATTAGCCAGGAAAAGCAGCCTACCAGAGGACTGGGAGAAGTTCTCTGGAAAGGACTGGGCTTAATTAGGAAAGGTAAAATAGATTATGAAAGAAAACTGGCAGGGAACATAAAAACTGACTGCAAAAGTTTTTATAGATATGTGAAGAGAAAGAGATTAGTTCAAACAAATGTAGGTCCCTTGCAGTCAGAAACAGGTGAATTGATCATGGGGAACAAGGACATGGCAGACCAATTAAATAACTACTTTGGTTCTGTCTTCACTAAGGAAGACATAAATAATCTGCCGGAAATAGCAGGGGACCGGGGGTCAAATAAGGTGGAGGAACTGAGTGAAATCCAGGTTAGCCGAGAAGTGGTGTTGGGTAAATTGAATGGATTAAAGGCCGATAAATCCCCAGGGCCAGATAGTCTGCATCCCAGAGTACTCAAGGAAGTAGCCACATAAATAGTGGATGCATTAGTGATAATTTTTCAAAAATCCTTAGATTCTGGACTAGTTCCTGAGGATTGGAGGGTAGCTAATGTAACCCCACTTTTTAAAAAAGGAGGGAGAGAGAAAACGGGGAATTACAGACCAGTTAGTCTAACATCGGTAGTGGGGAAACTGCTAGAGTCAGTTATTAAAGATGGGATAGCAGAACATTTGGAAAGTGGTGAAATCATTAGACAAAGTCAGCATGGATTTACGGAAGGTAAATCATGTATGACGAATCTTATAGAAATTTTTGAGGATGTAACTAAATTAGGGAGTGGATAAGGGAGAACCAGCGGATGTGTTATATCTAGACTTTCAGAAGGCCTTCGACAAGGTCCCACATAAGAGATTAGTATACAAACTTAAAGCACATGGTATTGGGGGTTCAGTATTGATGTGGATAGAGAACTGGCTGGCAGACAGGAAACAAAGGGTAGGATGCATAGCGAAAGGATTTTAGTATAGGAGCAGGGAGTTTCTACTGCAGTTGTACAGGGTTTTGGTGAGACCACACCTGGAGTATTGCGTACAGATTTGGTCTCCAAATCTGAGAAAATACATTCTTGCCAGAGAGGGGGTACAGAGAAGGTTCACCAGACTGATTCCTGGGATGTCAGGACTTTCATATGAGGAAAGAGTGGATAGACTTGGCTTGTACTCGCTAGAATTTAGAAGACTGAGGGGGTATCTTATAGAAATGTACAAAATTCTTAAGGGGTTGGATAGGCTAGATGCAGGAAGATTGTTCCCAATGTTGGGGAGGTCCAGAACAAGGGGTCACTGTCTAAGGATAAGGGGGAATTCCTTTAGGACCGAGATGAGGAAAACATTTTTCATACAGAGAGTGGTGAGTCTCTGGAATTATCTGCCACAGAAGGTAGTTGAGGCCAGTTCATTGGCTATATTTAAGAGGGAGTTATATGTGGCCCTTGTGGCTAAAGGGATCAGGGGGTATGGAGAGAAGGCAGGTACAGAATACTGAGTTGGATGATCAACCATGATCATATTGAATGGCGGTGCAGGCTCGAAGGGCCAAATTGCCTGCTCCTGCACCTATTTTCTATGTTTCTTTGATGAATATTTTTTATTATAGGAACATATGTATGAAAATTGCAATATTTTACATAAACGGAAATACATCATTAAATACTTTCATAATGTTAATAATATTAATATTATTACTAATATTGAGATTTAGGACTATATGCTTCTATACGATTTTTTAAATTATTTTTTATAAAGTAAGAAAAGATAGAGATAAATAATGAAAAAAATATGAAAACGAATGGAGTATTAATTGTTATTCCGTCATTGGAGATATAGGCATGATTTATTATATTTCTTTCTTCATCCATTCTAATATTCAGGCCTCAGTCAAGCCCTCGTACTGATCCATTATGACTCTGTAAATATTCAATATATGGAGACCATATCCCTCTGAAGAGATCTAACCTGTCCATTAAAACAAGCCTCAATCTCTCCATATGAAGAGTCTCCGACATTTCTGTATTCCACATTTTGATTGTAGGGGATGTAGGGCCTTTCCAAAATTTTAATATTAATTTTTTCCCAATTATTAACCCATAATCAATAAAAAATTCTCTGGTTTGTTGTTACTATTTGTTTCTGTTTCCAATATTCCTAGTATTATTAGCTTTGAATCGGGTGTCAAAGATATATTAACAACATTCGAAATTATCCTAAATATTTCAATCCAGAATTTTGTAATTTGTATACAATTTGTAAATGAGTGTGCCAGATTGGCTTCTAAATGTTGACATTTATCACATATAGGAGATACTTTTGGGAACATATTATGTAATTTGGTTTTTGAATAATATAATCTATGTAATATTTTAAACTGTATAAGAGAGTGTTTAGCATTTAGCGAACAATGATGTATATGTTGTAAACTATCATCCCATATTTCTGGTCTAATAGTTTGACATAATTCATTTTCCCACGATTGTCTATGTATTTCTGTTGATGGAACATCACCTTCCAATAAGATGTTTATATATATATGAAATCATTTTTTCTGTATTCGGATGTTTATTCAAACATTCATCTAATATTTCTATCTTTCTATTTCTGAGTTCTTGCGTATTTGCTTTAACATAATCTCTAATTTGTAAGTATCTAAAGTACTCTTTAGATTGTAGTCCACAAATTTGTTGTATGTCTTGAAATGAAAGGAAGTTTTCCCTATAGAGATCCCCAATCTTAATAATTCCATTATTTTTCCATTGTGAAAAAGCTTTATCCATCATTGAACGTTTAAACGTAACATTATTTACAATGCTAAGAGATAGTGGTATAGATTTTAATTTTAATGTTTTCTTTATTTGTTTCCAAATACGTATTCCACTTCCTATTATTGGGTTATCACTATATGTTTTCTTAGCTAAATTAGTATTAGCGAATATTATAGAAACTAATTTCAAAAGGAGAACAATCTTCTTTTTCCATATTTAACCAAGTTGGTTGATTATCTATTTCTTCTAACCAAAAATTCATATTTTTAATGTTAACTGCCCAGTAATAAAACATAAAATTTGGTAGAGCTAGACCTCCATTTATTTTTGGTTTACATAAATGTCTTTTATTTATTCTATGGCATTTTTAATCCCAAATGAAGTTAGTGACTAAGGAGTCCACCTTTTTAAAGAAATTTTTAGGGAGATATATCGGGATTGATTGGAAAAGGTATAATAATTGTGGAAGAAACACCATTTTTATTATATTAATTTTGCCTATCATCGATATAGGTAAAGTTTTCCAATATATAATATTCTTATTTAATTTGTTCAATAATAGTGGAAAGTTAGCTTTAAATAAGGAGTCAAATCTTTTTGTTACAAAGATTCCAAGATATTTAAATTTTTCATTTGTTATCTTAAAAGGGAATTGTTGTAATATATGTAAATTGTTTACCGTTATTGGCATAAGTTCACTTTTATTCCAGTTAATACTATATCCTGAATAGGATCCAAATTCAATTATTAATTTTAACAAATTACGGATACTAGTTTCTGGTTTTGTGATGTAAAGTAGCACATCATCCGCATATAGAGAGATTTTATTTTTAGTGTGTCTAGTATCGTATCCATATATTTCCGGGTGTGATCTCACCATCAGGGCTAACGGTTCTATTGCCAATGCAAACAATAAAGGGGATAAAGGACAACCTTGTCTGCAACCACGAGATATATTGAATTTAGGTGATAACATTTGATTTCTTATTATTCGAGCTGTCGGATTTGTATATAGCAATTTGATCCAGTTAATAAACTTTTCTCCCAGTTTAAAAGCTTCCATAACCGAGAACAAGTAAGGCCATGCCACTTGATCAAAGGCTTTCTCTGCATCTAACGAAATAACTACTAGGTCTTTATTAATATCTCTTTTCGAGTATATAATATTGAATAACCGTCTCAAATTATACGAAGAGTATCGTTTTGGTATAAATCCTGTTTGATCAGGGTGAACTAATTTAGTAACAACTAAACTTAACCTTTGTGCTAATATTTTAGTTAATATCTTTTGATCGGTATTTAGAAGAGCTATTGCTCTAAATGATCCTGGTTCATCCAAGTCTTTGTTTATTTTGGGTAAAAGTGTTATAATAGATTCATTTAATGTTTCTGGTAGTTTTTGCTGTGTATATATATGATCATATAGTAATTTCAAACGTGGTACAATCTGATCATAAAATACTTTATAAAATTCCGAGCCAATGCCGTCTGGTCCCGGTGTTTTACCCTTTTTTAGTAATCTGATAGATTCTTAGACTTCTTTTATCGTAATATCGGCATTCAATAACTCTATATTTTGTGAATCCAATCCTTTCAAGTTACATTTTTTTTTAAATGCTTCAATTCCTATTTTATTATCTGTTGTTTTTGCAGTGTATAAGTTTTTATAATATTGCATAAATCGTTCATTAATATCTTTAGGCTGTGTTAACAGTTCGCCTTTGTGTGATTTAATCCTATGAATTATTTTTTCAGCTTCCATTTTCCTTAGTTGACGAGCCAGTAATTTTTTAGGTTTATCACCGAATTCAAACTGTAATTGTTTAGTATGTTGATAAAATTTAACGACTTGGTCTGTAAATATTTTGTTTAATTTATATTTCAATGCTGCAATTTTATTATGTAATATAGTAGTTGGATTCATTGCATTCTGTATATCTAATTGTTTAATCTCCTTTTCCAAATCTTGCTGCTCCTTACGTTTCTTTTTATTATAAAATGCTTGAGATGAAATCATGATTCCCCGGAGGTATGCTTTAAATGTTTCCCATAATAAGGAACAAGATATTTCCAGTTTATCATTTATTTCGAAAAAAATCTTAATTTGTTCTGTAATATATTCCTGGGTAATTTTATTTTCTAATATTTTTGGGTTAAATCTCCACTGTTCTGATTTTTGTAGTTTACCATTTATTTTGATCTTGAATGTTAATGGTGCATGATCAGAAATTATGATATTATGATATTGGGATTTATAAGTAAGCGAGATAAGTTTGGCGTCCACCAAAAAATAATCTATTCTTGAGTAAGTTTTATGTACTGACGAGTAAAAAGAGTATTCTCGTCCAGTAGGGTTTTCAATTCTCCAAACATCTTTGATATTAGTAGTTTCCATGTATGCATTTAATAAATCACTAGAGTGTGATTTAACTTTCCTTTGCCTTGTAGATCTATCTAAGTTTTCTATGTTTCTTGTCGTGTCCCCCGTCACTGCCTCCGTCTGTGCTGAGGCCTAATGGCGGTGCTGGCAGCCTCGGAGTTGTGGCGGCGTTCCAGCGTTCGAGTGGCGGCGGCAGCCTGGCTTCAGAGCTGCGGCGCTCCAGTGGCGGCGGCCTGGTTGCAGAGCTGCGGTGCTCCAGCGTCGACGGAGGCCCGGCTTCAGAGCTGCGGTGCTCCAGCGGCGGCGGGTTTCAGAGCGCGCCGGAGGCCGGCTTTCAGCGTCGAGGAGGCTTTCAAGCTGCAGTGCTCCAGCAGCGACGGAGGCCCGGCTTCAGAGCTGCGGTGCTTCAGCGGCGGCGGCGTCCCGGCTTCAAAGCTGTGGTGCTCCAGCGACGACCCTGCTTCAGAGCTGCAGGGCTCCAGCGTTCCAGCGGCGGACCCTGCTTCTGAACTGTGGTGGTGTTCCGGCGACAGCGGTGGCGGCAGCCCGGCTTCGGAGGCTCAGCCGCGGGCCTAGTGGACGACAACATCGGAGGCCTGGATCGCCTCAGCACAGAGGGAGAACAAGGAGGGAAGAAGACAAAGACTTTAAGACTTTTGCCTTCCACCACAGTAAGGAGGTGCCTGGTGAACTCACTGTGGTGAATTTTAAATATGTGTTTATTGTGTGTTTTGTTTTTGTTAGGTTATGACTGCAAGGTAACAAAATTTTGTTCAGACCGAAAGGTCTGATTGACAATAAAGGATACTTTACTTTACTTTTCTTTTATTTAGTTCTTAGCTTAGTTAGTGCTTGTAGTGTTCAAGAGGTCGATGGCTGTTGGGTAGGAGCTGAAGAATGGTCTCGACCCGAAATGTCATCCATTCCTTCTCTCCAGAGTCTTGCCTGTCCCACTGAGTTACTCAAGCATGTTGTGTCTACCTTTGAGTTAAAAAAAACCCAACATCTGCAGTTCTTTCCTACAGAGCTTATTTAGTTTAATTTAGAGATACAATGTGGATAAGGCCCTTCATGCCCGCCAAGTCAGTGCCGACCAGCCCCTGAACTATCTCACACACACTAGGGACAATTTACAATTATATCAAGAAATAAACCTACCTCTATGGAGTGTGGGATGAAATCGGAGCACCCAGATAAAACACTTTAATTCCAATTAATTCTATACCCAGAAAATGTACTAAACTTAGTTATAACATTAAATAGATTGGGAATACTAATCTCTGGTTTTGTGATATAAATTAAGATGTCATCTGCGTATTTTATTCGTTGTAGTTTTGGTATTATATTCATATATTTCTGGTTCTGATCTAATCATTTCGGCTAATGGTTCTATTACCAAAGCAAATAGCAATGGTGATAACGGGCGTCCTTGTCTACAACCCCTAAAGAGATTAAATTTTGCTGATAACATTTGATTTGTTAATATTCTTGCAGTTGGATTCGAGTATATGATTTTTACCCATTTGATTGATGAAATAATTTGTTTGCGGGAGCTGACAGCATACAACACGCCTAACAAAGTCTTCACCGCTAACTGTGACAAAATGCAATCTGTTGGTAAATATACAGTGGCTTGCAAAATTCTGTACATTACTTCTAATAAAAAGAAAAATAAATGAAAAATAAAAAATAAAAATAAAGGGAATATCGTTTAGTGCAAGGTAAAGTTCAGTAAAGTCCGATTCAAGATAGTCCAAGCGCCTCATGTGAGGTAGATAGTAGCTCAGGACTGCTCTCTAGTTGTTGGTAGCGTGATTCAGTTGCCTGATAACAACACCATTTTATTTTGTGTACTCTCTTCATTCAATTGTTTTTTTCCAGAAGAGTTAATTTTGAAGCATTATGAAGAGTTAAGTCTGAAGAAGGATCTCGATCCGAAACGTCACCCATTCCTTCTCCCCAGAGATGCTGCCTGTCCCGCTGAGTTACTCCAGCTTTTTGTGTCTATCTTTGGTTTAAACCAGCATCTGCAGTTCCTTCCAACACAGTTAATTTTGATACCGTATCTCAACATTCTTGATGGTGAAAATAGAAACAAAAATCTGGAGTAAATCAGCAGGTCAGGCAGCATCTCTGGAGAAAATGAATGGGCGACGTATTGGGTCAATACCATTCTTCAGAATGGTGATTTGTGAATTCTATAAGGGAGAATCTCTGTTTCCTGAACTGCTGTAAGGCAGGCGTGTACTGTACTCTCTCCTCAACACTGTTGAACAACCATTAACGGCAGTTGGTTAATGTCACTGGTAGCCAGCAGGGACTGTCCTAGTGCCAATGTCTATCGGTAAAAGGCTTGTCCCACTAAGGCGAATTTTCAGGCGACTGCCGGTGACTGCCATGATCGTAGCAGGTTGCTGAAAGAACCCCTACGACAACAACTACAACAACCTACCATCTAATCAATGTCAAGCTATGGAAAGCCACCGAAAACCGGCGACCCAATTGTTGCTGGTTAGTACTTCCACCTACGACCACACCTACGACAACCAACGACGACACCTACGATAACCTACATCCACCCGCGGCAAGTTAGGGCAAGCTACGACCCTGTCCATGACAACTGAAGACAACTGAAGAAATGTGAGGGTACACAAAAAGCTGGAGAAACTCAGCGGGTGCAGCAGCATTAAGGAGCGAAGGAGATAGGCGACGTTTCGGGTCGAGACCCTTCTTCAGACTGGTCAGGGATCAGGGAAACGAGAGATATAGACGGTGATGTGGAGAGATAAGGAACAAATGAGTGAAAGATATGCAAAAAAGTATCGGTGATAAAGGGAACAAGCCATTGTAAGCTGTTTGTGGTGTGAAAATGAGAAGCTGGTGCGACTTGGGTGGGGGAGGGAGATAGAGATAGAGGGAATGCCAGGGCCCGAGGGCTGAGGGAGAGGTGGGAAGGGGAGGAGACAGCAAGGTTAACAGAATTGAGAAAATTCAATATTCAAGCCCAAAGGATGCAGACTCCCCAAGCGGAATATGAGGTGCTGTTCCTCCAGCTTGCGGTGTTGCTCACTCTGGCCGTGGAGGAGGCCCAAATGGGAGGGGGAGTTGAAGTGCTGAGCCACCGGGAGGTCGGGTTGGTTATTGCGGACCGAGCGGAGGTGTTCGGCGAAGCGATCGCCAAGCCTCCGCTTGGTCTCACTGATATAGATCATCTGGCATCTGGAGCAGTAGTGAGGTTGGAGGAGGTGCAGGTGAACCTCTGTCGGACCTGGAAGGACTGCTTGGGTCCCTGAAAGGAGTGGAGGGGGGAGGTGAAGGGACAAGTGTTGCATTTCTTGCGGTTGCAGTGCCCGGGGAAGGGGTAGAGTGGGAGGGGAGGGAAGAATTGACAAGGGAGTTGCGGATCTTTGCGGAAGGCAGACAGGGGGGAGATGGGAAGATGTGGCGGGTGGAGGGGTCACGTTGGAGGTGGCGAAATTGGCGGAGGACTATATGTTGTATTTGCGGGCTGGTGGGGTGAAAGGTGAGGACCAGGGGGACTCTGCCCTGTTTGCGAGTGGGGGAATGGGGAGCGAGGGCAGTGTTGCGGGGTATGGAGGAGACTGGTGCGAGCCTCATCAATAGTGGGGGAGGGAATCCCGTTCTCTGAAAATGAGGCCATTTGTGATGACCTGGGTGGAACACCTCATCCTGGGAGCAGATGCGGCGTAGACGGAGGAATTGGGAATAGGGGATGGAGTCCTTACAGGAGGCAGGGTGGGAGGAGGAGTAGTCCAGGTAGCTGTGGGAGTCAGTAGGTTTGCCATGGATGTCGGTCAGGAGTGTATCACCTGCAATAGAGATAGTGAGGTCAAGGAATGGTAGGGAAGTGTCGGAAATGGTCCAAGTGTATTTGAGTGCCGGATGGAAGTTGGTGGTGAAATGAATGAAGTCAGTCAGTTGTGTGTGGGTGCAGGAGGTGACACCAAAGCAGTCGTCGATGTAACGGAGGTAGAGGTCGGGGATGGGGCCCTGGTATGCCGAGAACAAGGATTGTTCGACATACCCAACAAAGAGGCAAGCGTAGCTGGGGCCCATGCGTGTGCCCATAGCTACGCCTTGTGTTTGGAGGAAATGGGAGTAATCAAAAGAGAAGTTATTGAGGGTGAGGACCAACTCTGCTAGGCGGAGGAGGGTGTCAGTGGACGGGTATGGGTTGCTCCTCTGGTCGAGGAGAACTGTGACATCATTTTGGCCTCTAAAACAGCGGCCACCACATACTCCCTAAATATAGCGTTTTTCTCAATGCAGTGCAATACTTGTGTTTTTGTTTGTTTTATTGATCAAAATATATGAAGTTTAAATATTTTAAAGTAATGCCATGAGACACTACTCTGAAATATAATATCTTTATTGAAATTAAGATTTTCCTTTATTAATATTTAAACAAACAAAAGTTTTAACAACAAAAAAAGGTTTATAAGGAACATATGACTGTGCATACAAAATAAATATATTGTGGCGGTCCCTGGGGTTAGGCCACTCCTTGGGCCATAAGGGCGAGCATGTCCTCCAGGAGGGCCGACGGCCGGCGGTCACCTAGGCCGTCCATTCTGAGAATTCGAGCTGCCCACTCAGACTTGCTAAGGCCAAATCTTCTGAAAAGCAGGTCCTACAAGGCCCCTATATTATTTAGTTAATGGAGGGGCGCTGAGGAAAGGTTTAACCCACCTCGGAGTCGCCTGGTCAAGAGCGCTGACCACGTAAAAGTAGTTAGTTTCATCTACCGTCACTCTCCGCAGAGCAAACTGTGCCTCTGCCTGCTGGAACCAGATATCAGGCTCTTCGGTCCACAAAGTCGGGAGCTTCAGCACAACTGCGTTGTTTTCCATCACGATGCGTGATGAACATCAGGGTCACCAATTGTAGTGGCCTGGACGAGGTCAGGAAAAGGCCAGACGCCAGGCAGGTTCACAAGTAGTTTAAGGAATCATCGCAAACACACAGAACGCCCCAGAGCAGGACCTGGGAAACCTCGTGGGCAGACAACCGTCCCTGTCCCTCAAGAGCCAAGGGGGATGACCCAAGGAGTGGCCTAACCCCCAGGGACTGCCACAATATAATATATTATATATTTTAATCACATAAAACTGTACTTCCATACCCCAAGGAGGGTCTTCGAGTTTCAATAAACTTCAAACTTCAATAAAACTTTAAAACTCAAACTTCAAACATAACACAAGTATAAAAAAACGTACTGGACATAACATAATTACACTTGGTAGTGATCTGGGTCCATTAATCCAGTGAAACTTGCATCCTGGGTCTCTGTTCTGGGGGTACCCCTTGGTGTCACAAGGTGTCACTGGTTCAGGTCTGGGTATGTCAAGGCTGGGGTAGTTTGTGAATGCAGCTGAGAGTCCAGAGAGGCCACCAGTATTTGATGGCTGCCAGGCAGTGTATGTGGGAGTTGTGGCTACCTGATGTGCTGTGGAGCCGTGTGACCTGCCTATGTGTGAGGTGGCCATCGGTAAGCATGACATCAATGGTGGTGGCATCAGTGGTGGTCCCATCAGTGACAGTGGGTGCAACACAGAAACATATCAATCGTAGGTGTAAGGCAAATAAATTAAAACTTTTCACAAGCTGTGTGTGTCCAATTCACAAAAAGTATTGTAAATGTAAATATCTGGTAAGCATGTTGATGTGGTTTTCCCATCATTGGCATCTGTTGTGGTGGCCCCATCAGTCCTATCTGTTGCTGTCCCATCTGTGGCTGTCCCCTGTGTCCCATCAGCTGCAGACCCTGCAACAAACATGAATTAATTGTGAATATTTCATACACGCATAAGTCCACGCATTTTTTTTTACCTGATCATGTGAGCTGCGGCTGTGGTTTTCCAAAGTTGCTACTGGCGACAACCTAGGCATCCTGGCGAAAACCTAAGACGGCACCTACGGCAGGACAAGACAAGCTATGACAAGCCCACAGTCTACGACTGTCACTGAAAGTTTTGAACATTTCTAAATCCAGTGGCGACCAGAAAAACGCTACGATTCTTTGGGCGACTGAGGAGACTGCTTACAATCCTACATGTGATACCCCTACAACTGTGTGGCGACAGCCTAATTGCCGAAAAAATCGCCTTAGTGGGACAGGCCTTTAACTCCAGTGGCAGGTGTATCAAATTCGGTACAATCTCCGCTGTATTCCTGATCAGCCGGTGAGAGATTTCAGAAAACTTCAGAGAATTCCAACATTTTGAATTAATATTCTCAAAATGGACAATTTCTAGGAACAAAATAGGTCCACTCTGCCATTCAATTATCGCTGATCTACCTTTCCCTCTCAACTCCATTCTCCTGCCTTCTCCCCACCTCGCAGGTAAATAAGGTGGTCAAAAAGGCTTTTGGCACTTTGGCTTTCATCAGTCAGAGTATTGAGTATAGAAGTTTGGAGGTCATGTTGCAGTTGTATAAGACATTGGTGAGACCGCATTTAGAATATTGTGTTCAGCTCTGGGCACCATGTTACAGGAAAGATATTGTCAAGCTTCAAAGGGTTCAGAAAAGATTTACGAGAATGTTGCCAGGACCAGAGGGCGTGAGCTATGGGGAGAGGTTGAGTAGTCTGTGTCTCTATTCCATGGAGCGTAGGAGGATGAGGGGAGATCTTATAGAGGTATACAAAATCATGAGAAGAATAGATTGGGTAGATGCACAAAAACTTTTACCCAGAGTAGGGGAATCGAAGTCCAGAGGACATAGGTTTAAGGTGAAGGGGAAAAGATTTAATAGGAATCTTGGGGTAACCTTTTCACACAAAGGGTGGTGGTGGGTGTGTGGAACAAGCTGCCAGAGGGGATAGTTGAGGCTGGGACTATCCCATTGTTTAAGAAACAGTTGGACAGAAAAATGGATAGGACAGGTTTGGAGGGCTATGGTCCAAATGCAGGCAAGTGGGACCAGGGTAGCTGGGACATTGTAGGCCAGTATCGGTGAGTTGGGCCGAAGGGCCTGTTTCCACACTGTATTAATCTATGACTCTATCTATGACTAACATCTGACACCTGTACTAATCAAGAATCTGTCAATCTTAAAGATATCCATCAACTCTCCCACTAGTGGAAACATCCTCTCCACATTCACCCCATCCAGGCCTTTCACTATTCGCTATATTTCACTGAGGTCCCCCTCATCCTTCTAAACTCTAGCAGGTAGAGGCCCAGTGCCTTCAAACCTTAATCACATGTTAAAGAGTGAAAGCAGAATTGTTCTTTAAAAAAAATGTAAATCTAATCTCAATCCTGTATATTTCCACCCCTATCTTTCCTCAGCACGATTTGTTATTGTGTGTAATAATGTTGGTTTATCTGCTATCTGCCAAATTCTTCACTGCAAAGATCTACGCTACAGGAACCTGCGCATCCAAAAGCCTGAGCAGTTCTATTCGTATACACAATGAAAACATTGTTCTCAATCTTGGGAACATCTGCTTTCTTAAATTTTTGTCACTGTTGGAGCCAGACTTTGCAGGCAAGGAATGGGGCCGGAACAATGACAAATGAATGTACCGTGTCTAAAACTGCACGCAAGCAATGCAAAATAAGATTGGATAAACTGTTAGCACAGTGCATCTGTGAATGGCAAACCCAAAAAAAAATCACTGGGGTCTTTCTAACTTTACACCGCGTTATGTTACAAGAATCACACAAAGAGCGGTGGGTGTATGGAACGAGCTGCCCGAGAATGTTGCCAGGACTCAAGGACGTGAGCTATAGGGAGATGTTGAGCAGGCTAGGACTCCATTCCTTTGAATCACAGGAGAATGAGGGATGATCTTATAGAGGTGTACAAATTCATTAGAGGCATAAATTGGGTAGATGCACAGGGTCCCTTGCCCAGAGTAGGGGAATCGAGAACCCCGAGGCTATAGGTTTAAGGTGCGGGAAACTATGAGGGGTAACCTTTTCACTCACAGGGTGGTGGGAGTATGGAACGAGCTGCCAGAGGAGGTAGTTGAGGCAGGTACTATCGCAACGTTTAAGAAACATTTGGACAGGTACATGGTTAGAACAGGTTTAGAAGGATATGGGCCAAACGCAGAGAGGTGGGACTCATGTAGAGGGGACGTTGGCTGGTGCGGGCAAGTTGGGCCGTAGGGCGTTTCCAGGCTCCTTCACTCTATGACTCTTTGAAGAATAGAATTGCCTCAGTTATAGCCAAACTTAATCAAAAAATTCAGAAGCCTTTGACATTGACTCTCCCAGGATTTTCTAAGTGGAGAGAGTGTTCAGAAATTCTTTAGAGGGTGGTGGCTGTGTGGAATGAGCTTCCAGCAGAAGTGGTGGAGGCAGGATCGATTTTAACATTTAAGAGTAAAGTGGATAGGTATATGGACGTGCTGAGTGCAGGTAGATAAATGGTCGGCACGGACTGGAAGGGCCGAGAGGGCCTGTTTCCGTGCTGTAATTGTTATATGGTTATTATATGGTTAAATAGGATGTGCAAATAAATAGGATGTGCAAAGACAAGAGAATGGGATTAAGAGGGAAAAATAGACCACGATTGATTGGTGAATCATTCTTGATGGGCCAAATAGCCTAATTCTGCTCCTATGATCTATGAACATGAATTTATGCCAGATGGTTCCTTTCTGCATTGACTATCTCCCTAGCTTGTAGGCAACATTTGGGTTTTATCAATGAAAACAATCATCAGATGAAACATTCACCTGAACCAGTGGTCGGTGGGAGCGCTACAAGCCGGCAGCCCTGCCAGCAGCGTGTCAGTGTTTTCTACTTTTTTGTTTTTTTAGTGTGTTTTAATGTATTTTTTTAATGTTTCGCTGTGTGTCTTGTGTGGGGGGTGATGTGGGGGGGTAAGGGGGAAACCGCTTTTGTCGCTTCCTCCACGGAGAGGCGACTTTTTCCATGTCGCCTCCCTCGTGGTCTAACATTGAAGATCCGTGCGGCCTTTCCCGGAGACGCGCCTGGGGCTTCAGCAGTGGGCGCAGCGTGGACTCTCGGCGTAGAGAGTACGAGCCCCCGCCGGGACTCGCCGGGAAAAAGACTCTGGTTCTAGGCAAGCAATTTATAATTTTCTGATCATTCCAGATCAACTCCAGAAATGTATCTTTTGCAAAATAAGAAAATATCAATATTTGGTCTTAAAACATAACAAAAAAAGCACGCAATTGAATTTCCAGGCAAAATTTCCATTGAAAAGTATAAGTGTGAAACAATTAGATAAGCCATCAAGAATACTACTGTATTAAAATATAATACGTTACTAAAATATAAGATTTTAGCCTGTGATTATGCAACTTTGTTCTATACATAGTTCCATACATGCGCTGCCAACCTTCAGGACACTTTGGCCTTGGCAGGATCCTTTGGTTGCAGATCTGAAGCTAACTCAACCACAGCAAAAATTAATATTGGCTTCATATTTTCTGCAGAAAGCTCTCCTGTGATCTAGGGGAAACTCTCTGTGTAAACACCCTGGGGCAATGTGCAGGACGAACACTGGTTTCACTTCAGAACGGTGGGCAAATAGGTCAGGCAGCCAGCTGGCTCTTCTAACTGTTCCCCATATCATTATATAATGTTTCAAGAAAATGCAACACAAAAGCAAACTGTCTATGTCGGTGTTATGCTCCACATCCCACCTTTTCCCATATCCCTTTCAACCAGTTATGCAACCCACAAATAAATATTAACATGGTTTGCATTTCAATCACTATCTTCACTGTTGCATTCCACAGTCTTGCAAATCTCTGTCAATAATACTTTTCCAATTAAACCTAAATGAAATTAATTTGATTAAATTAACTTCACAGAGGGGGAGATAACCATTTAACCTCCTTGTGATTTTAATAGGTTTTTGAAAAAGGTGTCCAATTAGTCTAACGTGACTGGCCTTTCACAAATGCCTTATATTTTAGACTTAACACTTTAGACATACAGCACGGAAACAGGCCCTTCAGCCCACCGAGTCCATGCCGACCAGCGATCACCCCATACACAAGCACTATCCTACGCACTAGGGACAATTTACAATTTTCACCGAAGCCAATTAACCTACAAACTTGTACATCTTTGGAAAGTGAGAGAAAACTGGAGCAAACCCGGAGAAAACCCATGTGGTCACGAATTGACTGGGCAGAATATACAAACTCTGTACAGACCGCACCCATGGTCAGGATCGAACCCGGGTCTCTGGTGCAGTAAGGCAGCTACTCTACCGCTGTGCCACTGTGCTGCCCTTCCTTCACATACAGGCATTTTCTTAAATTAACTCTTGTAACTTATTATTGGAGTCGCTTCCGCCATCATTTGAGATGGTTTTGTGATTCATAATAATCCTCTGCATAAAAGATTCTCTCTGTCTCTGTTCAACTTCTTTGGTCAATTTTCTTATATCTGTAAACAGACTGAAGAAAAAGCCACAGATGTTGGAATCTGAAACATAAACAGGGCAAGGTGAGAAGTATCTGTTGGGAAGAGAAACAGAGCTAACATTTCAGGTTAAAGACCTTTTGTCAGAGCAAGTCTTTGACTTGAAACATAAACTCCATTCTCTTTCCACAGATGCTGCCTGACCTACTGATGTTTTCAATATTTTCTGTTTTCCTTCTGCCACTGCAAATAAATTCTTCTCATTTACTCTGTCAAAACGTGAGTGAATAGTTTAAATAAATCTCCTTTTAACCTACCTGCTGTAAAAGGAAGAAAGACACAAAAAGCTGGATTAACTCAACGGGTCAGGCAGCATCTCTGGCAAAAAGGAATAAATGATGTTTGGGGTCGAGACGTTCTTCAGTCTGATAGGGAACTGAGTGATTTAAAAAGGTACATAGAACAAATTAATTATAGATATGCAAAAAGACAGATGAATGCCAGCAACAATGATAAAGGAAAGGGTGGAGCTCACAATGGTCCCCTGTTGGCTGTAGGGAAGGTGATAATGGGTGAAACTTAGCAGGAGAACAGTGTAACTAATACGATGACTAAGGTGGGGGAGGGACGGAGAGAGAGAGGATGCAAGTTAGTGAAATCAATATAAAGGAATATCTATAAAAAAAGCTATCAAAATTGTAACGTTTTTATGTGAAGAGGTTTCTACAGCTATATTAATAGCAAAAGGATAACGAGGGATAAAATTGGACCATTAGAGAACCAGAATGGACAGCTATCTGCAGAGCCAAAAGAGATGGGGGAGATATTGAACAATTTCTTTTCTTCGGTATTCACCAAGGAGAAGGATATTGAACTCTGTGAGGTAAGGGAAAAAAGTAGAGTAGCTATGGAAACTATGAGATTCAAAGAGGAGGAAGTACTGACACTTTTGAAAAATATAAAAGTGGATAAGTCTCCAGGTCCTGACAGGATATTCCCTAGGACATTGAGGGAAGTTAGTGTAGAAATAGCAGGAGCTATGACAGAAAATATTTCAAATGTCATTAGAAACGGGAATAGTGCCGGAGGATTGGCGTACTGCGCATGTTGTTCCATTGTTTAAAAAGGGTTTCAAAGAATAAACCTAGCAATTATAGACCTATTAGTTTGACATCAGTGGTGGGCAAATTAATGGAAAGGATACTTAGAGATAATATATATAAGTATCTGGATAAAAAGGGTCTGATCAGGAACAGTCAACATGGATTTGTGCCTGGAAGGTCATGTTTGACAAACCTTCTTGAATTTTTTGAAGCGGTAACTAGGGAAATTGATGAGGGTAAAGCAGTGGATGTTGTCTATATGGATTTCAGTAAGGCCTTTGACAAGGTTCCCCATGGAAGGTTGGTTAAGAAGGTTCAATATTTGGGTGTTAATGGTGGAGTAGCAAGATGGATTCAACAGTGGCTGAATGGGAGATGTCAGAGAGTAATGGTGGATGGCTGTTTGTTAGGTTGGAAGCCAGTGACCAGTGGGGTGCCTCAGGGATCTGTGTTGGGTCCACTGTTTGTCATGTACATCAATGATCTGGATGATGGGGTGGAAAATTGGATAAGTAAGTATGCAGATGATACTAAGATAGGTGGTGTTGTGGATAATGAAGTAGATTTTCAAAAGTCTACAGAGAGATTTGGGCCATTTGGAAAAGTGGGCTGAAAGATGGCAGATGGAGTTTAATGCTGTTAAGTGTGGAGTGCTACATCTTGGCAGGACAAATCAAAATAGGACGTACATGGTAAATGGTAGGGAATTGAGGAATGCTGTGGAACAGAGGGATCTAGGAATAACTGTACATAGTTCCCTGAAGGTGGAATCGCATGTAGATAGGGTGGTAAAGAAGGCCTCTGGTGTGCTGGCCTTTATAAATCAGGCATTGAATATAGGAGTGGGGAAGTAATGTTTAAAATTGTACAAGGCATTGGTAAGACCAATTCTGGAGTATGGTGTACAATTTTGGTCGCCTAATTATAGGAAGGATGTCAACAAAATTGAGAGAGTACAGAGGACATTTCCTAGAATGTTGCCAGGGTTCCAGCAACTATGTTACAGAGAAAGGTTGAACAAGTTAGGTCTTTATTCTTTGGAGCGCAGAAGGTTAAGGGGGGACTTGATTGAGGTCTTTAAAATGATGAAAGGGATAGACAGAGTTGACGTGGATAAGCTTTTCCCATTGAGGGTAGGGAAGATTCAAACAAGAGGGCATGACATGAGAATTAAGGGACAGAAGTTTAGGGGTAACGTGAGGGGGAACTTCTTTACTCAGAGGGTGGTGGCTGTGTGGAATGAGCTTCCAGCAGAAGTGGTGGAGGCAGGATCGATTTTAACATTTAAAAGTAAAGTGGATGGGTATATGGACGTGAAGGGAATGGTCTGAGTGCAGGTAGATGGGACTAGGGGAAAACAAATGGTCGGCACGGACTGGAAGGGCCGAGCGGGCCTGTTTCCGTGCTGTAATTGTTATATGGTTATATGGTTATATGAGTGCCTGGAATGTGTTGGCAGGGGTGGTGGTGGAGGCAGATATGATGATGGCATTTAAGAGACTTTTGGATAGGCACCTGGGTTAGCAGGTAGTGGATGGATATTGGTTATGTGCAGGCAGGTAATGGTTGGTCTTGGCATTGTATTCGGCACAGTGGGCCAAAAGGCCTAAACCTGTGTGTTCTATGTTCTATGAACACAGCCACGCAGTCAGTGAGGAAGCATATCCATTGGTGACAGGTCAAGAACTTAATGGAGAACTGGTGGGATCTGAGATACTTCATGACATTGTCTATGCACTCAGGATGACCTTCCTTGGCTAATGCAAAATGTAATCTTCAGGCTGTTTGAGATTCTCAAGTGATTGTATCACTGCAATGTGAAACAAATGATGCATTTGCAGCTTTTTCCAACTAGAGACCATTTATTTCAATTGACGTTGGATGCCAATGGGAGATATCCAGTTAAAGGTAAAGTTGAAGCCATGGTGAAGGTGAAGAGACTAGAACATTTACCAGAGGCCAGACCTATTTTTAGGGAATGATTCATTGGGTTTTTGTGTCCCTGATCCAATGACATGGGGAATAAAAAATGGAGGTCGAATGAGACTCAGCAATGAGCAAATGACTTGGGGCAGCACAGTGGCACAGCTGGTGGAGCTGCTGCCTCACAACACCAGTAGCCAAGGTTTGATCCTGACCTTGAATGCTGTCTATGTGCAGTTTGCACATCCTCCCTGTGATAGCATGGGTTTCCTCCGGGTGCTCCGGTTTGCACCCACATCCCAAAGCGGGTAATCGTCTTCTGTAAAACGTTCCCTTGTGTGTAGGGAGTGAATGACAACATAGGATAACATAGAACAGGTGTAAATGTGTGACCAATGGTCAATGTGGACTCGGTGGTCCAAATGGGTGATCGGTGATCAGCATGGACTCAGTATTCTCGTACTGTATTTCTGAACTCCAAATTTATGCAAGCAGGATGTAAACAGTAAAGCCCCTGTCCCACTTACGTGTCCTTGGCACCCCGTGGTCGCGTTGAGGCGCGACGGTCCCGCGAAGGTCGCGCGCGATTTCATGCACCCACACAGCCGTCTGGAGCGCGTGACGTCATTTGAAGATGGATACAAAATGCTGGAGTAACTCAGCGGGACTGGCAGCATCTCTGGAGAGAAGCACTCTGAAAGAAGGGTCTTGACCCGAAACGTCACCCATTGCTTCTCTCCAGAGATGCTGCCAGTCCCGCTGAGTTACTCCGGCATTTTGTGTCTGTCTTCAATTTTCTTGGTCCCGCTCTGGGAGTAGGAGTGGGGGCGGATCCGGACAGCAATGGCCGTGAGCCCCAGGCCGAGCTCGGCGATCGTTTACCTGCTTCTGCTGCTGTTGGAGGTGAGACGTTGCGTCGCACCAGGGTCTTGGGCCTGTCCCTCTTTGGCCGTCAGTTACGCAACAGGTCGTTGGCACACGAAGATCTTGTTCGCTACAAAAATGTCGGTGCCCCACGCTATGTCACGCACAACTACCCTCTGCGCTTCTCAGTGGGACCGGCCCCGCGTGCACACGATGCCCTTGCGCCTCAACGCGATGACGAGGTCGCCTAATTTGCGTGCCAAGGACACGTAAGTGGGACAGGCCCTATAGTTCCCATGGGTACCTTATGACATGATAGGGATGTTTAAGATCGTGATGTCAGTAACTATGAAATGGGTGCCATCTTGAGTCATTTCATGGATGTTGTCCAGGAGAAGACAATGAGATTTGTTTCACATTCTTTAAGCAGAAGCCACTTAAGCAAAAATGTCCTTGTTATTGTTTTTAGTGCGCAGAGATTTCCCTGTTGCAAACGTAGCTGCAAAAAACAAAGTGGTGGAGGAACTCAGTGGGCCAGGCAGCATCTGTGAAGGAATGGACGGATGACGTTTCAGGTCCGGACCATCTACTCTGAGGGGAGATAGCTGGAAAAGAGAGCTGAGGGTGGTGCAAAAGCTGGCAAGTGATAGCTGGACACAAAGTGCTGGACTAACTCAGTGGGACGTAAGTGATAGGTGGATTCAGGTTTTTGGCAGATGAGTGGAGTGAGTGGCAAAGGCTAGAGGTGAAAAGGGGATAAAAGGGTGTCAAATAGTCAGATATGCTGGAGGAAAGGATACGGGTGGAAGGGGATGGGGAGGGGTTTGGTGGGTAAAGAGGGGATAAAATGAAATATGGGACTCAGAGATGAGCACACAGAGGGGAAAGGAGCAGTGTGTCTGGGGTGGTGGGAGATGGTGGGAAAAATGAATACGCACTGAGATGGGGTGGGAGGGCAGAGGAAAGAACGGGGGGGGGGGGGGGTGAAATCAGATTCACGTCTGACCCACTGAAGCGTCTTTGACCTGAAACATTAATTGCATTTTCTCCATAGATACTGCCTGACCTGCTGAGTGTTTCCTGTATCTTAGACAATAGACAATAGACAATATGTGCAGGAGTAGGTCATACGGCCCTTCAAGCCAGCACCGCCACTCAATGTGATCATGAATGATCATCCACAATCAGTACCCCGTTCCTGCCTTCTCCCCATATCCCCTGACTCTGCTATCTTCAAGAGCCCTATCTAGCTCTCTCTTGAAAGTTTCCAGAGAATCAGCCTACACTGCAGAGAATTCCACAAACTCACAACTCGGTGTGAAAAAGTGTTTCCTCATCTCCGTTCTAAATGGCTCACCCCTTATTCTTAAACTGTGGCCCCTGCTTCTGGACTACCCCAACAATATCTTCTTTTTGTTTTAGATTTGCAGCCTGTAGTTTTTTGGCATTCAATGGGAATTATACAAGTAAGTATTGATCTAGCAACAGTTTAGATTCAGAGTCTGAAGACGTGTCTCCAGCCAAACTGTCATCAGGCAATTTCCCTACACACGCTGCCTGACCCGTTGAGTTCCTCCAAGATTTTATTTTACTCAAGAGACTGCAGATGCTGGAATCTCATGTCAACAGTTTTGATTTATTTTATTCATATTACTGCCTAGTGCATTCTCCTGATCCATGTTCTGTCATTCTTCAAAAGAATGTTGAAAAAAAGCGCTGTTATGAAAAGTAATTTAAGTTTTAGTTTCAGTTCAGTTTATTGTCAGTGGAACGGTCCCAGCCCAAAACATCACCCATCCTTTTTCTCCAGAGATGCTGCCTGACCCGCTGAGTTACTCCAGCACATTCTATCGGTGGAAGGACGATACACAATTACAATCGATCCATCCACAATGTACAGATACATGATAAAGTGAATAACGTTTAGTGCAAGGTAAAGTCCAACAAAGTCCGATTAAATGTGTGGAAAGCACATTTACAAGTTAGTTTACAATAAAGAGACATAAAATGCTGGAGTAACAGGTTTTGTGGCAGGTCAGGCAGCATCTCTGAGAAAAGGAATAGATAACATTTCGAGTCGAGACCCTTCTCAGACTGAGAGTTGGGGGAGAGGGAAATTAGAGGTACAGAACAAATCAGAGCTGGCACCGACAGCCAAGGAGCCCACAATGATCCATTGTTGGCTGTGGTGGAGGTGAGAGGAGCCCACAATGATCCATTGTTGGCTGTGGTGGAGGTGATAATGAGGGGATACAAACAGTAAAACTAGCTGGACTAGGGTGGGGGAGGTACAGAGAAAGAGGGAATCCAAGGGTTACTTGAAGTTAGAGAAACTAATCGTCCGAGTGTCTTCAATGATTAGATAATAGCTCAAGATCACTCCCCAGTTGATGGTAGGAATGTTCAGTTGCCAGATAAGTAGACGAGGGGTGGTAAGAAATCAGTGGAAGGAATTTAGATGGTCTGGAATTCGTTTGACTGCCTTGACTGGGGTTGGGGGTGGGATTGTGTAGAGACAAACCTTTTACATTTTTTTTTCTTTAAAAGGGCCTTTTTTTTCTTTCTCAACAGCTTTTTTTCATTCTTATTTGCCTGACTCAGGAGACATAACTTGAGGCTGTGTCTCGATGCTACATATGGGCCCCGTCTGGATGGGATGGATTTGGTGAACCAGATGGTTGTGTTTCTGTGAGCTCTATAGTTCAATGTTACTTTCGTATGCACTTCATTACAAGTCGACAAAGTTTGAATGTGACGGAAAATAAACTGGAAATACAAGAATAATACAAATCAATCCTTATGTGGGAGGCAAGTGTTATTCTCTTGGGGGTGGCACAGTGGCACAAAGGTAGAATTGCTGCCTTACAGCGCCAGAGACCTGGGTTCGATCCCGACTACAGAGTTTGTACGTTCTCCCTGTGACTATGTGGATTTACTCCAGGTTCTCCGGTTTCCTCCCACACTCCAAAGATGAGCAGGTTTGTAAGTTAATTGGCTTCTGTAAATTGTCCATAGTGCATAGTGTTAGCGTATGGGTGATCGCTGGTCAGCACGGAATTGGTGGGCCAAAGGCCCTGTTTCCACGCTGTATCTATAAAGTCTAAAGTCTCTTTCTCATTGCGCTTATACACCACGAGTATTCTTTGCACTATCTTTCAGAAAGAATTGTTACAAAGGGCCTCTCAACCTTTCCAAATAACAGTCAACCTTTCCCAACATTTATATCTGCTAAAGTTATGCCACCTGTTCCAAATCTTGTGTTTTTTAAAATTTTAAACATAACATTTTTTGCATGAAAAAGGAGAGAAGTACGAGACAGTGCGCATCTGTTCAAAATATAAGGATGATACGGCTGTCAATTTTCTGCTTTAAATCTATTATTGAAGATTAAATAAGTGGAAGTGAAGTTAACAGAAGTACTCACTTTTAATATGTTATTTAAAAAATTCAAATTTTAATAATACCAAGATTCGATTAAGGTGTGTTTTTCTATTTTATGCCAACAACACACATATTCAGAATTTTCCCGTCACTTTGCTGTTTGAAGCTAATTTAAAACGGTGCAAATACTCAGATATAGGAGTGGATTAACCCTGGAAACAAGGAAATGCAGAATGTAATAAAAAAGGAACTGCAGATGCTGGTATATACCAAAGACAGGCACAAGATGCTGGAGTAAATGGTCTGAAGAAGGGTCCCGACCCAAAAAGGTCACCTATCCATTTTCTCCAGCGATGATACCTGACCCGTTGAGTTACTCCAGCATTTTGTGTCTATCTAAGAAATTGCAAGTGCTGGTTTAGAAAACCAGACACCTACAGAGATTGACACAAGTTGCTGAAATAACTCACAGGGTCAGGCATCATCCCTGGAGAACATGGAAAGGTAACGTTTTGGATCAGGACCCTTTTTCAGATTGACAAAACTTGGTTATATGCAGCAAGTATCTAACACCTCAAATGTGAAGATGGATACCAGAAACATTCAAAAGATGAAAAAGCGCAACTATTAGTAATATCAGCAATCAGGCAGCAAACCATCAGGGTAAAGTGATTTTTCAGCATTTTCTGGTTTTATTTTAGATTCCCAGCATTTGCAGTTTTGTGGTATTTGACAAGTGAGATTACTTTGTATTATGTGAGTTTTCAAATGTTATTTGGATCTTGGGCTTCGCGTTAAATATTACTTATGATCACTGTAAGCTTGAAGCATTCCAAAAATGCTACTTGGAGCGAAGAGAACTACAGAATTCCATTTTCCTGAACTCTTATGGTAATAAACTCAGGCTGTTTGCATTAAAACATGCTGAAAGACTCACGTTTGACCCCGGTCTAATCCTAATTTAGTTGGCTTTGTACAGGCTGTAACAAAACGGAAGCATATTTCGCCTTAGATGCATGATTACTTTGGCATGGAATTCAGTCACACCAGCTAAAAAGGGTGGGTGGTGCAGCAAGGGTGGGGTGAGGTGGCTGGAAACAGATGTGCCCAGAGTAACAACTGGGTGCCTTCCACAGATGGATGGAGTTCTATGCATCGTAGAGGGAAACATGAAGCAAGTTCATGTTCATAAGCTCTAGGAACAGAATTAGGCCATTCACTCCATCAATTCTACTCTACCATTCACATGGCTGATCTACCTTTCCCTCTCAATCCCATTCTCCTGCCTTCTCCCCATAACCCCTGACACTCTTACTAATCAAGATTCTGCCTTAAAAATATCCATTGACTTGGCCTCCAAGCCGTCTGTGGCAATGGATTCCACAGATGCACCACCCTCTGACTAAAGAAATTCCTCCTCATCTCCTTTCTAAAGGTACGTCCTTTAATTCTGAGGCTATACCCTCTGGTCCTAGACTCACCCACTAGTGGAAGCATCCTATCCACATTCACTGTATCCAGGCCTTTCATTATCCAGTAAGTTTTAATGAGGTCTCCTCATTAAAACTTCAAACACTCATCACACGTTAACCCAATCATTCCTGGGATCATTCTCGTGCAAAACATTTAGTTTCACAGGCAAATTGTAGTGACCAGCTTATGCACATTGCACAAACTGAAATATTATAAAGCTTTGGCATCAGTGAGAATGGGAGCTCAGCTCTGAATTATGGTGACCTGATCATTGAATTGTTGAGAAAAAACTGAAGATGCTGGTATATACCGAAGATAGAAGGCGGGTCTTGTAAAGAAGTAGGGTCCCGACCTGAAACATCACCTAATCTTTTTCTCCAGAGATGCTGCCTGCCCGCTGAGTTACTCCAGCACTTTGTGTGTATCTTTGAACTGTTGACACAGTTTCTCATGCAGAGGCCAGTGGAAGTTTGGAACAGATGACAATCAATGCGAGATCAATTGTTTATTTTAATTATTAGATTAATAGATGTTTGTTTGACAAAGGTTTTAAGAGATTTAGGAACTGGTCTGTATATGGAATTAGATTACTGAGTTTAAGAGTTCATAGAGTTCACAAGACCATAAGACATAGGAGCAGAATTTGGTCATTTGGCCCACCGAGTCTGCTCTGTCATTCGAACCATGGCAGATCTATTTTTCCTTCTCAAGCCCATCCTCCTGCCTTCTCCTGATATACTGTGATGCCCTCACTAATCAAGAACCTATGAATCTCCACTTTAAAAATACTCAAAGACTTGGCCTCCACACCCGTCTGTTACAATCAATTCCACAGATCGACCGTCTTCTAGCTGAAGATATTGCTCCACGCTCCCATTCTATAGGTATGTCCTTTTATTCTGAGGCTGAGCACTCTGGTCCTAGACTCTCCGCTACTGGAAACCTCCTCTCCACAGCCACTCTATCTAGGCTTTTCATACAATCTTACAGCACAGAAATAAGCCCTTCATTCCACCCCATCTACACCAACTGCCAAATACCTGTCTAGACTAATCTTATAATTCCCCTTCACATCTCCTACCATCCACATAGCGAGGAGTCTGTGGTTGCCAATGAACATGCCAGCCAAGCTTGGTAGACTCAAGAGGTTAAAAGGCTACACCTGTCCCTTTGTTCTTCTAAATAGGGCTGGAAGAGGTTTCTTCTAGGAAGCACTCTTTAAGAAATAAACCTGACCTTATTTAGCTCAGCACACTGTTCAAACTATTATGCCATTAGTTGGAAGACACACAAGAGAAAGGAAGAATCCAATTAACCCAATGGCAAGGTGGCGCAGCGGTAGAGTTGCTGCATTACAGCTCTTACAGCGCCAGAGACCTGGGTTCGATCCCGACTATGGGTGCTGTCTGTACGAAGTTTGTGCATTCTCCCTGTGTCCTCCGAGACCTTTGGTTTCCTCCCACACTCCAAATATGTTCAGGCTTGTAGGTTAATTGGTTTGGTATAAGTGTAAATTGTCCCTAGAATGTGTAGGATAGTGTTAATGTGCGGGGATTGCTGGTCAGCGCGGACTCGGTGGGCCGAAGAGCCTGTTTCATTGAAACATAGAAACATAGAAAATAGGTGCAGGAGTAGGCCATTCGGCCCTTCGAGCCTGCATCACCATTCAATATGATCATGGCTGATCATCCAACTCAGTATACTGTACCTGCCTTCTCTCCATACCCCCTGATCCCTCTAGCCACAAGGGCCACATCTAACTCCCTCTTAAATATAGCCAATGAACTGGCCTCAACTACCTTCTGTGGCAGAGAATTCCAGAGGCTCACCACTCTCTGTGTGAAAAATGTTTTTCTCATCTCGGTCCTAAAAGATTTCCCCCTTATCCTTAAACTGTGACCCTTGTTCTGGACTTCCTCAACATCGGGAACAATCTTCCGGCATCTAGCCTGTCCAACCCCTTAAGAATTTTGTAAGTTTCTATAAGATCCCCCCTCAATCTTCTAAATTCTAGCGATAACAAGCCGAGTCTATCCAGTCTTTCTTCATATGAAAGTCCTGACATCCCAGGAATCAGTCTGGAGAACCTTCTCTGTACTCCCTCTATGGCAAGAATGTCTTTCCTCAGATTTGGAGACCAAAACTGTACGCAATACTCCAGGTGTGGCCTCACCAAGACCCTGTACAACTGCAGTAGAACCACCCTGCTCTTATACTCAATCCTTTTGCTATGAGTGCTAACATACCATTCGCTTTCTTCACTGCCTGCTGCACCTGCATGCCTACTTTCAATGACTGGTGTACCATGACACCCAAGTCTCGTTGCATCTCCACTTTTCCTAATCGGCCACCATTCAGATAATAGTCTACTTTCCTGTTTTTGCCACCAAAGTGGATAACCTCACATTTACCACATTATACTGTATCTGCCATGCATTTGCCCACTCACCCAGCCTATCCAAGTCACCTTGCAACCTCCTAGCATCCTCCTCACAGCTAACACTGCCCCCAGCTTTGTGTCATCCGCAAACCTGGAGATGTTGCATTCAATTCCCTCGACCAAATCATTAATATATATTGTAAATAGCTGGGGTCCCAGCACTGAGCCGTGCGGTACCCCACTAGTCACTGCCTGCCATTCTGAAAAGGACCCGTTTACTCCTACCCTTTGCTTCCTGTCTGCCAGCCAGTTCTCTATCCACATCAATACTGAACCCCAAATACCGTGTGCTTTAAGTTGGTATACTAATCTCTTATGTGGGACTTTGTCGAAAGCCTTCTGAAAGTCCAGATATAACACATCCACTGGTTCTCCCTTATTCACTCTTCTAGTTACATCCTCGAAAAATTCTATAAGATTCATCAGACATGATTTACCTTTCGTAAATCCATGCTGACTTCGTTCAATGATTTGACCACTTTCCAAATGTGCTGCTATCCCATCTTTAATAACTGACTCTAGCAGTTTTCCCACTACAGATGTTAGACTAACTGGTCTGTAATTCCCTGTATTCTCTCTCTCTCCCTATTTAAAAAGTGGGGCTACATTAGCTACCCTCCAATCCTCAGGAACTACTCCGGAATCTAAAGAGTTTTGAAAAATTATCGCTAATGCATCCACTATTTCTGGGGCTACTTCCTTAAGTACTCTGGGATGCAGCCTATCTGGCCCTGGGGATTTATCGGCCTTTAATCCATTCAATTTACCTAACACCATTTCCCGGCTAACCTAGATTTCACTCAGTTCCTCCATCTCATTTGACCCCCGGTCCCCTGATATTTCCGGCAGATTATTTATGTCTTCCTTAGTGAAGACAGAACCAAAGTAGTTATTTTCCGCGCTGTATCTCTAAATTAAACTAAACTAACTTAATAGAAGAGAACATTGTGATTTGTTGGGTATTCTTTTGGAGTTGGTGAACAATTGTATAAATGTTACTCTATCATTTGGACTATTTTACTTCGTCATTAGAAAGAGAAAGTATGGGGGAGCACAGTGGCACAGCGATAGAGTTTCCACCTTACAGCACCGGAGACCAGTGTTCAATCCTGACTATGGGTGTATAAGGGTGTCCGGTGCTGTAAGAACTGTATGGCGTTTGTACGTTTTCCTTGCGACCGGCTGGGTTTTCCCCGGGTGCTCCGGTTTCCTCCCACACTCCAAAGACGTTCAGGTTTGTAGGTTAATAGGCTTTGGTAAAATTTGTCTCTAGTGTGTAGGATAGTGCCAGTGTATGTAGTGGTCAATGTTCGGTACGGACACATTGGTTTGAATGGCCTGCTTCCACGCTGTATGTCTAAAGTCTAAAGAACACAAAACATTGTCAGTCCATTTTCCTCCACGGATGTTGTCCGGCCCACTGAGTTCAGCATTATTCATTTGTAATTTTTAAATCAAAATTACGTATTTAAATTTAAGAAGTGCAACTCCAGACCTCTGCAGTTTCTTTTATCTCCATTTATATTTAACCCTGGTTAGTGCAAAATGTGTCATGTGGTTGAGGGGCAGAGGTGTCTTCTCTATCTTACTTCACTGAAACAATGATAATGAAAGGAAAATACTCAGCAGGTCAGGCAGCATCTGTGGAGAGCAAACCGTTCAAACATTTGGACAGGTACATGGATAGGAAAGGTTTTGAGGGATATGGGCCAAACGCGAGGACAAGTGTAGATGGATAAGTTGAGCCAAAGGGTTTGTTTCCATGCTGCATGACTCAATGGCTCTATCAGTAGTATTTTTCAATGGTTTAAGGATCCATCTATCATTTACTATTATTTACCTCATGACAAGTCATAAATCTGACATAATAACTCCCTTGTGCTCTCCACACATTCTGCTTGACCTGTTGAATATTTCCAGTATTTTGAGTTTTATTTCAGTTTTCCAACTTCTGCAGTGTTTTCTCCCAAGCCACAATCTTCCTGGGAATCAGGTAGCCCACCCTAAAAGCACAGGCACTAATCTACATGGCATCTCAATAATGTCAAAGGGACGCACAGGTCATTTTACCAATGGGTCCCACATTACCTGCACAGTCTATGGTTCCCTCCCCCATCAACGGCAGTCACGCCAACTCTCTGTGGCCAAGCTGGGACTTGCTGTAATTCCCCTGACTAAAGTTTGCCCTGCTCTCAGCCCTAGACATCATCCATGTATGGTATTTACAGACAATCATGAGAGGAACAGATCAGGTAGATGCGCAGAGTCTCTTGCCCAGAGTAGGGGATTTGAGAACCAGAGGACATAGGTTTAAGGTGAAGAGGAAAAGATTTAATAGGAATCTGAGGGGTACCTTTTTCACACAAAGGGTGGTGGGTGTATGGAATGAGCTTCCAGAGGAGGTAGTTGAGGCAGGGACAATCACAACATTTAAGAAAATATTAGACAGGTACATGGATAGGACGGGTTTAGAGGTATATATGGACTAAATGCAGGCAGGTGGACTAGTGTAGATGGAACATGTTGGTTGGTTTGGGTAAGTTGGGCTGAAGGGCCTCTTTCCATGCTGTAAGACGCTATGATTAAAACTCCAACAAGAAATGTCCTGACCAAAATGCTGTCTGTCCATTTGCCCCAAATATGTGTCCTGACCCACTGAGTTCCTCCAGCACATGTGTTTTGCTCAAGATTCCAACATTTATAGTTCCTTGTGCCACCACCATCTGATTATTTGGCCTCTGATTTACCTGGTTCTGTTTACTGCTGGACACAAAGAACTGCAGATGCTGGTTTATACCAAAGATAGACACAAAGTGTGTAGGAAGGAACTACAGATGCTGGTTTAAACCGAAGGTAGACACAAAATGCTGGAGTTCCTCAGCGGGACAGGCAGCATCTCTGGAGAGAAGGAAGGGGTGATGTTTCGGGTTGGGACCTTTCTTCACACACAAAGAGTGGCGGGTGTATGGAATGAGCTGCCAGAGGAGGTAGTTGAAACAAGGACAATCACAACGTTTGAAGAAGGGTCTCGGCCAAAATGTTGATATCAAACAGCAATTTACCAAAATTGTAAATTGTCCCTAGTGTGTAGGATAGTATTCGTGTACAGGGGTGATCGGTGATCGGCGCGGACTTGGTGGAACAAAAGGTCTGATTCTGCACTGTATCTAAAGTCTAAAGATCAAAATCCAGAAAATGTGCCAGTCTGCCATCACAGAAGTCCTCACAGGAAGTTGGGTTATCGGAGTTGCAATGTGCTGTTTCCCAGCTTCTCTCTTTCATGGTGAGCCAAGGTGATTAACGAACACTTGTCTGTTTGTCTGACCTGCTTATCACGGGATGCCACATAGAGGATGTGAGAGACGAGATGGCAGGAGTGGGGAATAGGGGATCTCGGAGGAAAAGGTGGAAAAGAGCAGTGCCCATGTTGAACAATGGCCTGGAGGGATTTAATATTTCACACGTCAGTCCAATTGTGAGAGAACAATGTCACACAATTCACTACATCTGCCCGCTTGGCTGGTTCCAATTTCAAAGAACCCCTCCAACCTTTGTTGAAATTAAATTTAATCGTTTTCCTTCCTCAAAGCCCTACGAACTCCAACAGTTCCCCAAGGGTTGTGAAGGTCAGGCTTTCATCTCGCTGACAAGGGAACAGGCCATTGGGATCTGAGAGCAGCTAAACATTTGAAAAAATCTGCACACCCACCAGCCAACGCACAGACATAAACCAAAGGAGAAAAATAACTCGGCAGGGAATCGAGAATACATCATATACATCAATGGATCAATGGCCACACACAAAGTGTGCTTATGAAAGGTTAGTATTCACAGCTATTTGCACGGGATGATTTAAGGTTGGTGCTATGCACTCTGGTTAAGAGTGTAACTGAATTTACTGATTGTTATTATGCCCTTTACCTTCAGTTTATATTTTCTAGGAGTAAAGTAGTGGTAGACAAGAAACATTTCCAACCGATGCCATCTGGTCACCATTTTAAAACTTCACAAAGCAATGCCTCTTTGGAAGAAAAATTGCTTTGCTTTTCCCGACGATAGTGCAAACATGACTTTGTAGTGGGATGTTTATTGAGATGGTTATGTTTTTTTTATTTATGTGTAAAAGCTCGCATTGTGCCAATACAGAGTAATGCTGGCGGGTTGCTTGGGGAGGTCAAATAAACTGCATTTATATAGAAAAACAAAGTGCTGGAGGATCGGGACACTTCTTCAAGAGGCAAGAGTGTTTTATTGTCATATGTCCCAGAGAGAACAATGACATTCTTATTTGCAGCAGCACAACAGAATATGTGAACTATATAATAAACCTGAGGAAAAAAAGTTCAGTATATATATATATATATAAAAACTGAATTGTATACACATGCATACATGCACATAAAAACAAACAAATAAACAATAATAATGCAAAAAGACAAAACCAATGCCTACATATAGTTCAGAGGTTATTTTGAGGTTGTAGTATTTAATAACCTGATGGCTGGAGGGAAGAAGCTGTTCCTGAACCTGAACGTTAGTTTTCAGGCTCCCACATCTTCTTCCTGATGGCAGGAGTAACATGAGTGTGTGACCAGGGTGGAGTGGGTCTCTGATGATGTTGGCTGCCTTTTTGAGGCAGAGATTCCTGTAAAACCCTTAGTTGGTGGGAAGGTCAGAGCCGGTGATGGACAAGGCAGTGTTTAACACTTTTTAAAGTCTTTTTCGCTCCAGGCCATGATGCAACTAGTCAATATGCTCTCTACTGTACACCTGTAGAAGTTCAAGAGAATCCTCTCTGACATACCAAATCTCTGTAATCTTCTCAGGAAGTAGAGGCATTGATGTGCTTTCTTTATAATCACATCAGGGAGCTGGGACCCAAAAAGACTGAAGAAGTCCCAAACTGGAACATCGCTTATCTATTCCCTTCTCAGGGTTGCCTGCCCCGCTGAGTTCTTCCAGCAATTTATGTTTTGTTCAAGATTTCAACATTTGCTGTTCCTTATCTCTGCATTTATACAGTGCTCTGTTCAATATTGCAAAGTGTTTCACTATATTAAGCACCCTGTAACATTGAACAGGAGACTACATCAATGTAGACCAATGGTAAACAAAAAGTGCTGGAGTAACTCAGCAGGCCAGGCAACATCTCTGGAGAAAAGGATGGGTGACGTTTCGGGTAGGGACCCTTCTGCAGACCGACCCGAAACCTCACCTATCCTTTTTCTCCAGACATGCTGTGTGAGCCGTTGAGTTACACCAGTACAGTACTGTGTAAATCTTTGGTATAAACCAGTATCTGTAGTTCTTTGTTTCTACACTATATCAATGTTGTTTATTTGACATCCAAGCCTCAGTCAAGGATGTATTACATTAATCTATATTGGTACAGTGTGAATTCTTGCACATTAATAAAAACATGTGCAAAGCATTACACTGTTCCAGCACAGAGTAAATATAGTACACTGTTCAATGTTGTCGGTGGCTTATAAAGGCCCACAACTGATTTTCTGTAACTGGTAGTCCTTCTTTAATACGGACAAATTCACGAGAGCACCCTTGAAATCCTCTCCCCCCCCCCCCCCCCGCAAAAATATGGCGCCTAGGCCGGTTAAGGCGGGCGATCTGAACCTCATCGGGACTTCCATGCTGATCGGCGGGACAAATTTACCCCCTGCAGCTGAGGCTCTGGAACTCCGGCCCGGCCGGAACCTGCAGATCGGTTCTCATGTTCTGCGGCCAATTGGCGGGTCGAATTTGCCGCCTGTGGCGCGGGCTCTGGGGCTCTGGAACTCTGGCCTGGCCACAGCCGGCAGATCTGTTCCCATGGCTGATTTTCAAGCCGACGTTGCGGGACGGTATCTCGGCCCCCCGCAGCGGCCTAAACAGGCTGTCCTGGTACCGTTAGACTCCTCTCGGAGCGGTCGTGACCTCTGTGGTCTGGCACAATGGATAATCCAGAAAGGCTCTGGAACCAAGCGTGCTGGTAAAATTGATGGTGGACCTGTGTAGCGAGATCTGATGCTGCCCTGGCCCGTGTGTCCTTAGGTGGAGTTGTTAATGACTGCACGTAGAAGGCAGGAACACTGTCAAATCATCAAGAAGCAAAATGATGAAAAGAGTAAAGGGAAAGAAAGATCAGGGCAACTGTTGCATCTAATTGGGAATGGCGTTGGAAGGTGATTGTTGTATGTGGTGTGGCTCTGGTAGAGATTGGAATCAGGTTGTGGGGGTAGGTGTTAGGAAAGTTATTTCCAAGCTGCAAAAATAAGAGAATTCACAAAGATGATGTCAGGACTGGAGGGCCTGAGCTACAGGGAGAGGTAAGACTTTATACCTTGGATGCAGGAGACTGGGGGGTGATCTTATAGAGGTGTATAAAATCATGAGGGGAATAGGTAGGGTGGATGCAAAGAATATTTTTAACCAGGGTCGGGGAAATCAAGAACTAGAGTGCGGAATTTAAGGTGAGAGGGAAAATTTAATAGGAAAACTGAGGGACAACTTTTTTCACGCAGAGGATGGTGGGTATATGCAACAAGCTGCCTGAGAAATGGTCCAGGCAATTACACTATCATTTAAATGGCATTTGGACAGGTACATGGATCGGACAGGTTTAGATGGATATGGGCAAACCTGCTAAATGGGACTAGTTTAGATGGGACACCTCTTTCAGCAAGGATTTGTGCTGAAGGGCCTGTTTCCGTACTGTATGACTATGATTCTAATGAAGATTTATGTCTAGACAGTATAATGGTTCTTATTGCCTCAAGGGAGCTCAGTATGTGTTAGGGCAATTAAGACGTTTCTTTTGAAGTGTACTCACTATGAAATGTAGAGCTCAGTAGAGCTAAATTGGCACATAGGCAGCTCTCAAAAACAGTGATGCGATATTGACCGTATATTCATTGAGGCACAAAATACTGGAAACTCTGCCTCTGAAATGATCATGCTGCTGGTAAAACTGCCCTCTCACAGCAAAGAGACCTGGGTTCATTCCTGATCTTGGTCTTTGTGGCGTTTGCACGCTCTCGCTGTGACCACATGAGTTTCCTCCGGGTGCTCCAGTTTCCTTCCACATCTCAATTGGCCTGTAAAATTGCCCTGAAAGTGTGGGGGAATGGATGAGAAAGTGGGATAACATAGAACTAGTATGAACGGGTGATCGACGGTTTGCAGGGACTTGGTGGGCCGAAGCCCTGTTTGCAAGCTGCACCTCTAAATAATGTACATTATTCGCTTGTGTAGATGATCTTAGAACATATAACAGTACAGCACAGGAACAGGCCCTCCGGCCCACAATGTCCATGCCAGTCAAAGAATAGACTATATGTGATTATAATCAAACTGTCCACAGTGTACAGATAAAGGATAAAGGGTACAGCGTTTAGTGCAAGATGAAGTTTGATTAAAGATAGTTCAAAGATGGTTTAAAGATAGTTAATTCTTGGTTTACTAATACAGTTGAGGTTTTGTTTTAAGGATGTTTATTCCTCAAAGATAGACACAAAGTGCTGGAGTAACTTAGAGGGTCTGGCATCATCTCTGGAGATAATAGATAGGTGACGTTTCTGGAGAAGGGTCCAGAGTTGCTGCCTGGCTCATCAACCTACTCCAGCACTTTGTGTCCATCTTTGGTATAAACCAGCTTCTGTAGTTCCTTTTTATTGCATATTGTTTTTTCCTCAATGCCGCTTTGAGTCCATTCCCCACCTGCCTTCCCAGTATTCCCGCCCTTCTTTGAGTAACATTGAAAAATGGTGTAACTATCAGTTGAAAGCATGAATGATTATTTCAAACAAATCAATTCCATAAGAGGGCAAACATCATGAGCCAGCTTCCAGATTCAGAAGAGGCCATCTGTAATGGTATTGTTGATTTCTAAAAGTTTGCCTCTTCTAGGATGCAGTGCTTAGCATACTTTCAGTGGAAGACAAGTTCTACTAAAGCCAGTAGCTGCAGCTACTGGAAAACGTGAGTTGGAAAATCACAAAAACTTGCAAATGCTAGAAATCTGAAATAAAAACAGTGACAGGAAATTCTGAAGACCTTCAACAGGTCAGGAAGCGTCTGTGAAAAGAGAAATAAAGTTTATATCTTCCACCTACAACATTCACTCAGAGAGTCATAGAGTTATACAGCACGCAAACAGGCCCGTCATTCCAACTTGTTCATGGTGACCAAGTTGCCTAAATGAAGGGGTGTCAGGGGTTATGGGGAGAAGGCAGGAGAGTTGAGGGGATATATAGATCAGCCATAATTGAATGGTGGCGCCTGAGGGCTTGGTGGTTGGCGGGACCGTGACTGGAGGCTTGGCAGTCAATGAGAACGGGAACCCGCCCGAAAGCTCGTCGGACGCCGTAATCAGGGGACTGCCAAACGCTTGTCGGTCAGCGGGATCGGGTACCAGCCTGAATGGTGGGATCGGGAACCTGCTCGAAAGCTCGTCGGTTGGCATTACCGGGAGAGAGCTGGAGACGTCAGATGCGAGGAGCAGGGTAGGAGGGGGAATGGAGTAATGCCTCCAGCACCTTCAAGGTAGGCTGCAGAAGGTGTCCCCGGGAGACAAAGATGACCGGGCAAGGACAAGAGAAGGACATCGGTTTGTGGGAATGTGAAATTATCTCCAGGATTTTAAATGTTGGAACCAAAAATGGCGGTGCATGCATGTGTAATATATGGAGAAAGAATTTCACTGTGCGGTTACATATGTGATAAATAAAGCACTATTGGACTACTGGAATAAACGATGGGCTGAAAGGCCAAATTCTGTCCTATAACTTATGAATATGAATTAGTTCCATTTCCCTGCACCTGTCCCATATACCTCCAAATCATCTCTATCCATGTACCTGTCCAAGTGTCTTTTGAAAGTCATAATTGTACTTGTCTCCCCCACTGGACTGGTGGTTTATTACCATACTGGCAGCTTGTTCCATATGCCCATACCTGCCAACTTGTGAGAATGAAAAATCGGAATCCTATTAGTCTGACGTCAGTGAGGGCGGGGCACGTGACGTCAGTAAGGGGCGGGGCACGTGACGTCTGTAAGGGGCGGGGTACGTGACGTCAGTAAGGGGCGGGGTACGGGACGTTAAGGGGCGGGGTACGTGACGTCAGTGCGGGGGGGGCAAACGCCGAACGCCACCGTTCATGCGGCTGCGTGCTGACGTACACCCGTCATGCTAAGCGGCGCAGGCGCGGTAAATCCCAATTCCGACCAATTTTTTTCGCGGAATTCTTCCGCCCAAATCGCAGGTATGTATGCCCACCGCCTTCTGTGTGAAAAAGATGGTTCCCCTCGCTTTAAACCAACGCCCTCTGTTTTTAGACTCCCCTTCACATGACCATTCACCTTATCTATGGTTCTCATGATCTTGTTAATTCTGGCCAAATTGGAGAGGCCAGGACACTACAATTGAGAGAAATGGGACAAGCTGCAGAATGGTGCCAGTTTGTCTAGAGCCTAGACAGGAGCTGCAGGAAGAGAATGGAACATCTACAGATCCTGACAATTAGGTACAAATTGCATAGAATGGATTGGATGAATGCAAACCAGACATACACATTATAAATAATGTTTCAAAGCTTTACTCCTCCCGGTGGCTCAGCATTTCAACTCCCCCTCCCATTCCGTATCCGACCTCTCGGTCCTGGGCCTCCTCCACGGCCAGAGTGAGCAACACCGCAAGTTGGAGGAACAGCACCTCATATTCCGCTTGGGGAGTCTGCAACCTCTGGGCTTGAACATTGAATTTTCTCAATTCTGTTAACCCTTGCTGTCTCCTCCCCTTCCCACCTCTCCCTCAGCCCTCGGGCCCTGGCATTCCCTCTCTCTCTCTATCTCTCTCCCCCACCCTAGTCGCACTAGCTTCTCATTTTCACACCACAAACAGCTTACAATGGCTTGTTCCCTTTATCATCGATACTTTTTTGCATATCTTTCATTCATGGTTCTTTATCTTTCCACATCACCGTCTATATCTCTCGTTTCCCTGATCCCTGACCAGTCTGAAGAAGGGTCTCGACCCGAAACGTCGCCTGTCTCCTTCACTCCTTAGATGCTGGTGCACCCGCTGGGTTTCTCCAGCTTTTTGTGTACCCTCGATTCTCCAGCATCTGCAGTTCCTTCTTTAACACTTTACTTTGCTAGAGGTTGATTGGATTACGGATTGAGCCTTGTCTGGGTTTCTTGAATATCAAGGCACATGTTTCCCTTTTCCTTGTAACCGCAAGAAATGCTACACTTGTCCCTTCACCTCCCCCCTTCACTCCTTTCAGGGACCCAAGCAGTCCTTCCAGGTCCAACAGAGGTTCACCTGCACCTCCTCCAACCTCATCTACTGCATCTGCTGATCCAGATGCCAGATGATCTCGATCCCCGACCTCTACCTCCGTTACATCGTGACCTCCTGCACCCACAGGGCGGATTGACCTCACCATCGCGATCCACTACAAACCCACTGACTCCCACAGCTACCTGGACTACTCTTCCTCCCACCCTGCTTCCTGTAAGGACTCCATCCCCTGTCTCGGCATCTGCTCCCAGGATGAGGTTGTTTTCGGTCATTAACCAACCCGACCTCCCGGCCCTGCAGAGTCCCCCTGGTCCTCAACCCCACCAGCCGGTAAAAACATTCAACTCCCCCTCCCATTTCCCATATCCGAAAGACCTCTCGGTCCCCTGGGCCTCCTCCACGGCCAGAGTCCTCCAGATCCGCAAGGTTCACCTGCAGCATTGGAGGAACAGCAAGCTCATATTCCGCTTGGGGAGTCTGCATCCTTTGGGCTTGAACATTGAATTTTCTCAATTCTGTTAACCCTTGCAATTCTCCTCCCCTTCCCACCTCTCCCTCAGCCCTTGGGCCCTGGCATTCTCTCTCTCTCTATCTCCCTCCCCCACCCCAGTCGCACCAGCTTCTCATTTTCACACCACAAACAGCTTACAATGGCTTGTTCCCTTTATCATCGATACTTTTTTGCATATCTTTCATTCATTGTTCTTTATCTCTCCACATTACCGTCTATATCTCTCGTTTCCCTGATCCCTGACCAGTCTGAAGAAGGGTCTCGACCCGAAACGTCGCCCTTCTCCTTCGCTCCTTAGATGCTGCAGCACCCAAGCCTTTTGTGCACCCAAGAGGGTACACAAAAGCTGGAGTTTCTCCAGCCTTTTGTGTACCCTCGATTCTCCGGCATCTGCAGTTCCTTCTTTAACACATGTTGTGACATTTGCTTCCTTTCAGAAGCTCCGTTTGAATACATTGTATTCGTCACTGTATTATTGGGTTGGGGAAATGCCTATCATGTACTGGGTTAATCGATATCTGTTATTGGACTGTAAAGAGACCACCCCTATGTGGTTCGACCCCTCAAGGTTCAGGGACCTATAAAGGGCCGCTCCCACGAGGTCCTGTGTCGATCTTCTGGGAGAACGCTTGGGACTGCGTGACCTTCTGGAGTGTCTCTGCCTGAACGAGGCTAAGAGGGCTTGGCCAGGCAGATACGAGGATTGAACCCGCGATGGTTAGGTATAGTAGTGTGAACTGTAATTGTCTTTTGTCAAAATAAAGATTAGTTGCGCAAGTGCTTGACTCAGTGATTTTTGACTGAAACTAGACTGGGGGGAAGCTGAGAACGAGCTATTTACAATCTCACAAAGATCAATAAGGTCACCCCTCAGCCGCATTTGCTCCACGAATTACAGACCCAGCCTATCAAGGCTCTCCTGATAACTCAAGCCCTCCAGTCGTGACAAAATTCCCGTGAATTCCTCTGCATCCCCTCCAGCTTAAATTAAATTATTCCTTTAGTATGACCAGTAGTGCACATAATATTCCAGTAGTGGTCTCACCAGCATCTAATACGGCTGTAACATGACATCCCAATGCTTTTACTTAATGACGTGTCTGCAGCACTAGAGACTCCTGCTCAATCCCGACTTTGGATGCTGTCTGTAAGGAGTTTGTACTTCTCTCTGTGACCATGTGGGTTTTCTCCGAGAGCTTCGGTTTCCTCCTACTCTCCAAAGACGTGCAAGTTTGTAGGTTAATAGGCTTGGTATAAATGTAAATTGTCCCTAATGTGTGTAGGATAGTGTTGATGTGCGGGGATTGCTGGTCGGTGCGGACTCGGAGGGCCGAAGGGCCTGTTTTCACGCTGTATCTCTAAACTAAACTTAATGTGCCTTCTTCCTGTGTTGCCCTTATCTGCTTCCCTTTCCACAGATACTGCTGACTCATCACTGTTTCCCTGCACATTCTTTAGTTTAGTTTGGAGATACAGCATGGAAACAGGCCGAGTCCACACCGACCAGCGATCCCCACATATTTATACAAGCCTACATACACTAGAGACAATTTACACTTATACCAAGTATACAAGCACAAGCCAATTAACCTGCAAACCTGTACAACGTTGGAGTGTGGGAGGAAACCGAAGATTTCGGAAAAAAATCCATGCGGTCATTGGGAGAATCTACAAACTCCGTGCAGCCAACACCCTTAGTCGCGATCGGCCCTGGGTCTCTGGTGCTGCAAGTGCAGTAAGACAGCAACTTTACCTCTGCACCAATATGCTGCCCTTAGGACAATGTTTGGTTTGATACAGTGCATCACAACCTGGTTCAGTAATTCGAACGTTCAAGAAGGAAAGAAGCTGCAGAGAGTGCTGGACATTGCCTGGTCCATCACGGATGATGACTTCCCCACCATCAAAGGGATCTCTAAGAAATGCTTCCTGTAGAAGGCACCTAATATCATCAAAGACCCGCACCACCCTGGCCACGCTCACATCTGAGGAGAAGATACAGGAATGTGATAACTGTTACCTCTAGATTCAAGAACAGCATCTTCATATAACCATCAGAATATTATATCACCCTGTATAGCCCTAACCATAATCCTACCTCAGTGCTAAACCACTATGGACTTTGCAGTACTAAGGTTTGCACCACGTACTGTAGTTTGCATTATCATGACCCGGTTTATTTGATCTTTGATAATTTATTGTACATTTAATTGTTGCATTTAATGTGCTTGTTAACTTGCAGCAAGTAAAAATTCCATTGTTCTGGTCTTGCTGCAATTGACAATTGAACACTTTTACAATTTTATTTATTCAAATTTTAAATCATTATATACAATACAATAAAACCAAAACTGAACCCACCGCCATAATACAAGACAAACAAATATACTGAATAAACTACTATACAACTACGTTACACTCCTTGTCAAGGATACATTCAAGCCCCTGCGCTGCCCAGCAGTCCCGGAAATACCCCAAGGCGGTGGACAACGCGTAGTCCCTCTCTAACACCACCTATAACCCTGCTGACATAACCCCGGAAAAGGGGCAGGCAGCTGGCTCGGACAGAGCACTCTTCCGCCTGGTGCTGTGACTCATGGATGACCACCTTGGCCAGGCCCAGGAGCAACCCAACCAGACATCCTTGACCCTACGCATTAAACACTCTTGGTATGGTCGGTCCAGTAACTAGAACCATGACTTGGATCGCTGAGGGCGGTAATCGTTTGGAGACTAGATCCCATCTGGCCCAGGTTTATGTGGCCATCACTAATCAGCAGGAAACAGCAGAGATTCTCCCTCAGATACAAAGATATTTATCAGTGCATCTCTCCATGACCCACTAGACAACAGATGCTTGGATCGCTACGCTTTTAATGGGATTTGAACTTTCCAGGAATTTATTTTGCTGTTTTCTTTTTATTCAGTCCCGCCTCCAACTAAACAGTCTGTGCATTTGGAACTAAACCTTATTATAAAGTAGTCTTAGGTCAAAGAGTTAGTCATCCTATTAAGGTCATAGGTTTGTACAGCACAGAAACAGGACCTCCATCCCACTAAAGATAGACACAAAATGCTGGAGTAACTCAGCGGGTCAGGTGGCATCTCTAGAGAAAAAGAATAGGAGACATTTCGGGTCAGAACCTTCTTCTGACCTGAAAATTCACCTATTTCTTTTCTCCAGAGATGCTGCCTCACCCGCTGAGTTACTCTATCATTTTGTGTCTATCTTTGGTATAATCCAGCATCTGCAGTTCCTTCCCACACCTTTTTACCACTAGTTTGGTTTAGTTTATCATTGTCATGTGAAAATCTTTTTGTTGCGTGCTATCCAATTAGTGAAAAGACTATACATGATTTTGATCAAATCGTCCCCAAGTGTCCCCAACCAGAAACCATGGATGAACCGTGAGATACATTCCCAAGTCAAAGGATAACACCACTGCCAGGACAGACCTCATCTCTGGAGAAAAGGAATAGGTGACCGTTTTGGGTTGGGACCCTTCTTCACTGCATCCATGCTGATTGTCGCTCCCAGCTATACTTATCCCATTTGCCAATATTAGGACTATTGCCTTCTCTGCCTTCGTGATTCAAGTGCTTTTCGAGTTAGGCTAAAAGTAGGCTACGAATTTGGATACTGCAGTGTATGGCAATTACTTGCTGAGGAAAGTGACAAAGTGGTGGCACAGTGGTGCAGCGCTGGAGTTGCTGCCTTACAGCTCCAGAGATCCGGATTTGACCATGACTATGGGCGATGTCTCTACAAAGTTTGTACATTCTCCCTGTGACTGCAAGGTTTCCTCCCACATTCCAAAGATGTACAGGTTTGTACAGTAGGTGAATTGGCTTCTGTAAAATTGTATGGGGCGATTGTTGGTCCACGCAGACTTGGTGGGCCGAAGAGCCTGTTTCCACGCTGTATTTCGAAAGTCTAAAGTAAAGATGACAGGAAAATGTTATCTTAAATTTGGTGGGTTGTGACAACCTTTAAAGACTGTCTCTCTAAATCTTGTCGGTACCATGCTGGCAACTCAGTTAAAGGCTGACTACAAGAATTAAAGGTTGTGTTTACTTGATGTTCTGTGTCTAAGTGAGCAAACGAGGGAGTGATATTTAGCTCCGTAGACCAGTTCCGAAGTGCCCACAGATGCACAGCAGATCCCATGACATTAGAGACTTTGTTTTGAACTGTGTACTAATGCCTAATAGAACTTGCTTTCTTATTAAGGATTTTCGTTGACAATATTTTTTGTTCTCTTACTACAAGGGGAGGAATATCTTGAAAGCAAAGTCGCACTTCATCTTAATCCTGCTCCTCCCTGCCTGTTCAAGCCATTAATTAAAGGACGAGTTTGTTGCTCATTCAGAATCGAGGAGCTATTGTGAGCTGTGATTTTCCCTGAACTGGATTAGCTTTATTTTTGACGTTTCTCTTATTGGGGACTGTTTGCTTATTCAGGGAATAAAAATGAATCCGAACCACTTGTGATCAGCTTTGGTTGAACACAGTCCCGCAGGCCGCAACTGAATGGGGTCACGTGTCTTAATAAGAATGGCCCATTGAAGTTAGGCTAGGCTTTGTTGTTCATCTGACAGAAGAGATTAATGACCAGGGCAACTAATCCTTAAAGCTCACAATCAAGATGAATGGGGGGTTTGGGTATTAATAAAGGCAGAATGACACTTTGACATTGGCAGGGTTATTAAGAGTCCTGTGAATAGCAGAAACGGAATCATGTGCTTCCAATCATATTGAATACAGCTCAGGATTCCCCAGAAGTTGAAGCGTCTTCTCTAAATCTGCCCTGCCTTTTCTAGACGTTCATAGGGCAACTACAGAAACTGTCCCTGACGAAGAAGTTGGTTTCAATTCCATATTTCGAGGAAATCTACCCATCAATGTAATTTTGCAATCCGCAGCTTCGGGGATAATATTTTTTTGTTCTGTAATTCAATATGACCATCAATCAGATTATTTCTACATCATCATTTAATTGGACACAGTCCGAAATATTTGAGGTGCATCTTTAGACATGCAATATTATCATTTAGATAGACAACATATGGTTACATTAACAATGTATTGGACTCTAGAGATTTGAAACTCCAAGCTTTACAAACCTAACTCTTGTCTACTTCATCATGACAATTCCCAATAGCCAAATATCATTCCATCTTGGAAAAAGGAAACTGACAGAATCTGTTTGGATAATGAAACTTCAGTTATAAACAGTGGCAGATTGAGCATGTCTACAATGTACATGTATATAGGGAATCGCCTATTATTTGAGGGATGATAGACCTCTTCTGGTGTCTTTGAAATGATTGAGGAACGGGAATTTGAGCCTATGCCACCATTTAATTACGTCAGGTTTAGTTTAGTTTAGCGATCCAGAGTGTAAACAGGCTCACTGAGTCCGTGACGATCTTCGATCACCTGTACGCTAATTCTATTTTACACACTAGGGACAATTTACAAAATTGTTACCTGCACCTAATTTCTATGTTTCTATGTTTTCTAAGCCAGTTAGCCTACAAACCTGCACACCTTTGGAATGTGGGAGGAAACCGGAGCACCCGGAGCAAACCTATAGGGTCACAGGGGGAACGTACAAACTCTGTGCAGACAGCACCTGTCGTCAGGATTAAACCCTGGAGCTGTAAGGCAGCAACTCTACTGCAGTGCCACTATGCTGCCCTAGATAATATGCTGACTTTTCACTTTCCTACCAGGGAGGACAATTCCAGATATAACCCCACGATATACTCCGTTTTCTAGATCTTGCAATCCTTTAGTAGCCTTCTTACGTCTAATTGATTTGCCTGCACATCTTTGTGTTATCAGTAAATTTAGCAACTATACCTTGACTCCTGCATCCCGCTCAATAATACAAATTGAATAAAGTGTAGGACCCAGCACTGCAGCACAATGCTTTTTACTGCATCACAACCAGAAAAAAGGCATATCTATGCCACTCCCTGCTTCTGGTTAGACAGTTAATCTTCTATCCATGATAATGTCACCACCTAAACCAGGAGGTTTTGTTTTCCTTAATAATCTTTGATCCAGTGAGTCTTGGATATCTAAGTACAGTATATCCACTGGTTTCTCCTTTAGCCACAACACATGTAAGTTCTTCAAAGAACTCTAATAAATCGCTCAAGCATTTCCCTTCGCAAAACCCACGTTGACTTTGCTTTCTTAACTTGACTTTTTCTCAATGCTTTTCTATAATTTCTTCAATAAAAGCTTATAACATTTTCCCTAAGTCCATTGTCAATCCAACTGCCCTGTAGAACCGTGCTTTTTTTCTCACACTCGTTATGAATATTAGAGCAGCATTTGCTATTTTCCAATCCAATGATACGTTTCGAGAACCTAGGAAACTTTGAAAAATTAAAGCTATCTGAGTCTGACGAAGGGTTCCGACCTGGAACATCAGCAGTCTGAAGAAGGGACATAATCTGAAAAATGTTGCCCCTGCCGCTCTCCCCCGCAGATTCATATTAAATCTATCCCCTCACATCTTAAACATATTACATTACTTTAAAGATGGAGAGCTGAAACCGGCTCATCGACCCACCTAGTCCATGTCGACCAGCGATCATCCAGTACACTAGCACTATTCTACACGCTGGGGACAATTTACATTTTTATTAAAGTCAATTAACCAACAAACCTGTACATCTTTTGAGTGTGGGAGGAAACCGGAGCAGACAGCATCCATAGTCAGGATCAAACCTGGCGCTGTAAGGCAGCAACTCTATCGCTGCGCCACTGTGCCGCCCCGTGTCCTCTTGTTTTTGATTCCCCTTCTCTGGGTAAAAGACTCTGTGCATTCACCCTAACCCTACTCCCCTCACGATTTTATACACCGCTATAAGATCACCCCTCAGCCTCCAAGGAATAAAGTCCCAGCCTGCCCAACCGTTCCCTTTAGCTCGGCACCTCAAGTCCTGACAACATCTTTGTAAAACTTCTCTGCATTCTTTCCAGCTTAATGACATCTTTATTCCAGCAGAGTGACCAAAGCTGAATACAGTACACCAAGTGTGGCCACACCAACGTCTTGTACAACTGTAACATAACTTTTAATTCATGTTTGTAAATTTAAGGTAGAGGCGACCAGTTCTAGATTTGAAAATATAAGGAAAATTAAAGAAGAAAATGATTGTTTTCAGAATAGCTGGAATTATTTCTGCCTCAGACCTGACTTCTACTTTATTGTCACGTGTACAGTGGCTTGCAAAAGTATTCATACCCCTTGAACTTTTCCACATATTGTCACGTTACAACCACAAACGTAAATGTATTTTATTGAGATTTTATGTGATAGACCAACACAAAGTGGCGCATAATTGTGAAGTGGAAGGAAAATGATACATGGTTTTCACATTTTTTTACAAATAAAAAACTGAAAAGTGTGGCGTGCAAAAGTATTCAGCCCCCTTTACTCTGATACCCCTAAATTAAATCCAGTGCAACCAATTGCCTTCAGAAGTCACCTAATTAGTAAATAGAGTCCACTTGTGTGTAATCTAATCTCAGTATAAATATAGCTGTTCTGTGAGAGCCTCAGAGGTTTGTTAGAGAACATTAGTGAACAAACAGCATCATGAAGCCCAAGGAACACACCGGACAGGTCAGGGATAAAGGTGTGGAGAAGTTTAAAGCAGGGTTAGGTTATAAAAAAAGATCCCAAGCTTTGAACATCTCACGGAGCACTGTTCAATCCATCATCCGAAAATGGAAAGAGTATGGCACAACTGCAAACCTACCAAGACATGGCCGTCCACCTAAACTGACAGGCCGAGCAAGGAGAGCATTGATCAGAGAAGCAGCCAAGAGGCCCGTGGTAACTCTGGAAAAGCTGCAGAGATCCACAACTCAGGTGGGAGAATCTGTCCACAGGAAAACTATTAGTCGTGCACTCCACAAATCGGGTCTTTATGGAAGAGTGGCAAGAAGAACGCCATTGTTGAAACAAAGCCATAAGAAGTCCCGTTTGCAATTTGCCACAAGCCATTTGGGGCACACAGCAAACATGTGGAGGAAGGTGTTCTGGTCTGATGAGACCAAAATTGAAGTTTTTAGCCTAAATGCAAAACGCTATGTGTGGCGGAAAACTAACACTGCACATCACCCTGAACACACCATCCCCACTGTGAAACATGGTGGTGGCAGCATCATGCTGTGGGGATGCTTTTCTTCAGCAGGGACAGGGAAGCTGGTCAGAGTTGATGGGAAGGTGGATGGAGCCACATACAGGGCAATCCTGGAAGAAAACCTGTTAGAGTCTGCAAAAGACTTGAGACTGGGGCAGAGATTCACCTTCCAGCAGGACAATGACCCTAAACATACAGCCAGAGCTACAATGGAATGGTTTAGATCAAAGCATATTCATGTGTTAGAATGGCCCAGTCAAAGTCCAGACCTAAATCCAATTGAGAATCTCTGGCAAGGCTTGAAAATTGCTGTTCACAGATGCTCTCCATCCAATCTGACTGAGCTTGAGCTATTTTGCAAAGAAGAATGGGCAAAAATTTCAGTCTCTAGATGTGCAAAGCTGGTAGAGACATACCCCAAAAGACTTGCAGCTGCAATTGCAGCGAAAGGTGGTTCTACAAAGCATTGACTCAGGGGGGCTGAATACTTTTGCACGCCACACTTTTCAGTTTTTTATTTGTAATAAAATTGGAAACCATGTATCATTTTTCTTCCACTTCACAATTATGCACCACTTTGTGTTGGTCTATCACATAAAATCCCAATAAAATACATTTACGTTTGTGGTTGTAACGTGACAAAATGTGGAAAAGTTCAAGGGGTATGAATACTTTTGCAAGCCACTGTATCTAGGTATGGTGAAGTGCTTTGTTTTGCATACAACCCGGTAAAATCATGCAGCAGACCTCACCCAGACAGTGCACTAGTGTTGCCACGTTTTGGTGCTGTCAATTTTACAAACATTTACGAGCAGTCCTGTCTACTGCCGGCCGGCCTCCCCCCCCCCCACCCCCCTCCCCCCCCCCCCCCCCCCCAACTCCTTGCCAGGTCCCCCTTCGTTCTCTGCACCACCACCTCTCCCCCCCCCCCCCCCCCCCCCCCCCCCACATTGCCAGGTTTTTTTTCGATATCAGACCCTCCCCCCCCCAGGTTCCTCCTTCAATCTCAGCAACCCCCCTCCCTCCTCTTCTGCCGGGCTCCCCTCAGTTATCGGCAGCCCCCTTCAATGTAGCCACCTGAGGAACAAACTGAGCTCAAGTTTCACACTTGGAAAGGGGATGTAAGTGTGTGAATGGCAGCAAAATCTACACTACATGGTTCTGATTTTGAGACAGACATGTTAATACACCACAGTATTGCAAAGATCACTCCACATCACAAATGTTCACACGCTATTGACATTAATGTCCCTCAATGCTTATTTTACTTTGTGGATTCACGTGCGAAAGAAAGATTGTGTAACTGTCAAAAAATGCAAAGAACAGCCATAAGGCTGAAACAAAACTTCTCTTCATTACAAACTTATTTGGCAAACATCTTAAGTGGATATTAGCAGTCTTTGGCTTATTACTTTGACATCATACAGATACCCAGATGCCTAACCTCCCCATTCATGCTTAATCCCTTAATTTAACAGTATAAATTGTAGAAGGTTTCTTATCTAGCTCCTAAAAATGTGAAATGTTTATCAAAAGACTGATTTGGTACAAGATCCAGAGCCACATTTGATCCCCATCTTGTGCAGAGATGATCAATCTTTTGCTAAGGGTTCATTTGAGATGCTAAGATTTTTGTATTTTTCAAAAATAAACTTTATTCAGAATGTAAACAAAACCAAAACCGTGCAAAATCTCTCCAGGCATTCTCAGTGTCTATACATTCAACAGTGTCATGGAGTCATAGAGTCATACAGCCCAGAAACAGACCCTTTGCGCCAAATAGCCTGCGCAAAGCCTGTGTCCCATCTACACTCATCCCACTTGCTCGTGTTTAACCCATATCCCTTTACGCCTTTCCTATCCATGTAACCGTCCAAATGTCTTTTAAGTGTTGCATAGTACCTGCCTCAACTACCTCCTCTGGCAACTCATTCCATATACCCACCACCCTCTGTGTGTAAATGTTGCCCGTCAGGTTCCTATTAAATCTTTCCCCTCTCACCTTAAACCTGTGTCCCCTAGTTCTTAATTCCCCCTACCCTGGGTAAAATAATCTGTTCATTCACCCTATCTTCTCCTCCTACTCAGTGGTGTGCACACCTATCTTTACACAAAATACCCATGCCAATCATTTGAGATGCTAATATTAATATCTAAGTCTGGGAAGAGTGGGTCGAGCATAAAAGTTATAATTCAATCAGTCAAATATATTGAATTGCAAAATTGATAAACATGATTTAATAATTTGGGATGGTAGTCGTGCAGCTGATTGAGCTGATGCCTCAAAGCATCGGAGACCTGGTTCGAACCTGACCTGGAGTGCTGTCTGTGTGGAATTTGCACATTTTCCCTATGACCGCGTGGATTTCCTACAGGTGCTCCGGTCTCCTCCCAGATCCCAAAGACGTGCGGAGTGGTAGTTAATTGGCCTCTGTAAATTGCCCCTTGTGTATACAGAGTGGGAGAGGATGTGGCATAACATAGAACCAGTGTGAATGGATGATTAATAATCGGCATGGACTCGATGGGCTGAAGAGCCTATTTCACTGCTGTACCTTGTTTAGCTCAGATATTAGTTTAGTGATGCTGTGTGGAAACAGGCCCTTCAGTCCACTGTGTCCACACCGACCAACGATCTCCCGTTCACCAGTTCCATCCTGCATACTAGGCACAATTTACGGAAGCCAATTAACCTACAATCCTGCACGTATTTGGAATGTGGGAGGAGACCAGAGCACCCGAAGAAAACCCACAGGTCACAGGTATAACGTACAAACTCCTCACACTCAGCACCCGAGGTCAGAATTCACCCCATGTACCTGGCGCTGTGTGGCAGCAGCCATACCACTGCGCCTCTGTGTCACGCTGCCTCTTAAGCTAAACTGCTTGCTGACTGCACAAGGCTACTTATTTTCAGTCACACAAGGGAAATGTCTATGGGCTTTCCCTTTGATGGCCAGTGCAAGTACTTCTAAGCACTGTTTAAAATGCAAGTCAGAGCCCCGGGCTGCCGAGACCTGCCTCAGTGGAAGAAAAACGCAGCGAGTGATGACGACTATTTCAGCATTGTTTGATTAGGGAAGGATACTGCTCTGAAGGAGACCATTTGACCCGTTGTGCTTTTGACAACTCTTTGAAGCACTCTGATTAGTCTCACTCTTCTGCTCTTTGCCCGTGGCCCTACAAAACCCTCCTTTTCAAGTACAAACCTAGTTCCTCTACAGTTATCGTTAAATCTACGCCCAGCGGACAGTGCGTAGTGATCACAAGAAGATTACCAGTCATGCCGAATGTCTAAAATTTTAAATTAAATATATTTAAGTTAATTTTAATTTATCCGAAATAATATTAACGCCTTCTTTTTTGCCATTTTCGCATTTCAAGGTCGCTTCAATACTCACAAACTAAAATCCTACAAAGTTATCTCTCATCTCCATCCCTACCCTGACTCCATGCTTGTTCTGAAAACAGAGCCTCATGTTCAGTTCTAATTACCTGTCCAAAGTTCTTGAAGGTGTAGTTCTCTCTCAGATCCATGACTGTCTTTTCTCAGTTCCATATTAGTTTAGTTTAGTTTAGTTTAAAGATACAAGCCCTGAAACAGGCTCTTTGACCCACCGAGTTCACGTCGACCAGCGATCCCCATACACTAGCACTATCCAACACAACAGGGGCAATTTACAATTTTTACTGAAGCCAATTAACCTACAAACCTGTATGTGAGAGGAAACCAGAGCACCCAGGGAAAACATACCCGTAGTTAAGATTGAACCCGGGTCTCTGGCACTGTAAGGCAGCACCTCTACCGCTGCGCCACCATTATATACTTAATATCATCAGATTCCAGTCAAAAACAGACATATTCAGGTCACGAAAGATTTACCTTGGCTAACCCATCAAAGTGTCCTTCCATCCGTACCTTAGCTGTCTGCTTTGCAAATGTTTACAGAGTTGATCATGCCATCCTCTACAACGGCATTTCATCATTGCTCAAGTGAATAGCATCACTATCAATTCATTCCATTATTCCCTGCCCTACTTTGTCCAGAGAATCTCCCGTGATGGTCATCTTCCCATCTCCACTCTGGATAGCTCCGGCATTCCCCACTTATTCTTTACATTCCTTACATTGGATCTTGACCTGGTGGGAGGGCCGCCGAGACCATAGAGGCGACGATCGGGACTCTAATGAGCACTTTTGTAACTTTGTTGGCGCCAGACACGTGGCGACGCTTTGCGTATTTTAAGCAAAAACATAGAATTTCACTGCACCTACAGTAGGATATTCAGTTTAGTTTAGAGATACTGCGCGGAAACAGGACTTTCAGCCCACCAAGTCCGCACCGACCAGCGATCCCCACACATTCACACTGCCCTACACACACTAAGGACAATTTACACTTATACCAAGCCAATTAGTCTACAAACCCGTATGTCTTTGGAGTGTGGGAGGAAACCAAAGATCTCAGAGAAAACCCATGTGGCCACGGGGAGAACGTACAAACTACGTAGTCGGGATCGAACCCGAGTCTCCGGGGCTGCAGGTGATGTGAGGCAGTAACGCCACCATGCCGCCCTCTAGGACTATGTGACAAGGAAGAATCATTGAATCATTGAATTTAATCAACTTCACTTGTAGACAGATTCGAACTGTTTGCTGATGACCCTCAGCTCTACCCACCCACTACCTCCATCCGACTCTCCACTACTTCTGTGCTTCTATCCTGTTAGTTCAAAGCACACTCCTGGAGGAAATTCTGGTGAGGACACCACAATTGTCTATGGTCTTCTCTCATGAATGATTTTGCAACACCAATTCGATCCCCTTCTGTATGAGGTGCTGCAGCACAAAGGTAGCATTTATCATCGAGGATCCTCACCATGTGCATCATGCCCTTGTCGCCTGCAATCCTGCACCACCAGGCTCAGGAACAGCTATTTTCCTGTGCCTATCAGGTACCTGAACCAATCTCCATGACCCTACACCTGCTCTGGCAGTGAAACACTACAGTCCACCGCTTGCACCACCATGGGCTCATGGTACATTTTTGCATTAATGTCTTTCATTTTGCCCGTTTTTTCCTCGTAGAATTTATGTGTAATTTATGTTTTTGTTCTGTCGTCTGCAACTATGTGCTCATGCTGCTGCTGCAAATAAGATTTTCATTGTATTTGTACCTTGTCATATTATAGACTTTAGTCTTAAGAGATGCAGTGTGGACATGGGCCCTTTGGCCCACCCAGTCCGAGCTGACCTGCGATCATTCCATGCACTAGCACTATCCTACACATGAGAGACAATTTATAATTTGCATTATAAATTATAATTTATGCAGAAGCCAATTAACCTACAAACCTGTATATCTTTGGAGGATGGGAGGAAACCAGAGCACCTGGAGAAACCCCATGTGGTCACAGGGAGAACGTACAAACTCTGTACGGACAGCACCCGAGGTCAGGATCGAATCCGGGTGTCTCACGCTGTAAGGCAGCAGCTCTACTGCTGTGCCACTGTGCTGCCCTACTTGTGCATATGACAGTACACTAGATATGATTTCATGTTCAGATTGCTTGGTACAAAAGATAGACACAAAAAGCTGGAGTAACTCAGTGGGTCAAGCAGCATCTCTGGAGAAGAGGAATAGGTGACATTTTGGTTTGGAATCCTTCTTTAGATTGTTTGGTACAATACTGTTCTTACCATATTTGACTCCATATTCTTACAAAATAGCCATCGGAGATTGCTGAACACAACTGCCATCACCACACACCTTATCTCCTAGCTCAGCCAATGCCCCAATGCTCTCCTGATCAGCCCCCATCTTACAGAAACTAACTCGACAGTCCACAAGGCATACAGCACTGAGCCCTGCTTCACCCTCTTCACTACAGCTTGGCTTCAAAATACTAATCCTCGCGTTCTCACTTCCCGTTCCATCTCTGTGAACAGACATAGAGAAAGGGAGAAGGCAAGATTTCATTGAGAGTGTTAAATTATCGCAGACACTGGTAACAGAAAAATGAAATTCTTGCTTCCTGCAGCTTTACAGGCCGATTAATGCAATAACATGCCCATAATTATATAATAATCAATAATACAATAAACTAATCATCAACAAGAATAGGCAACCAGACCATAATAGTGCAAAATAGGCAGAACCTGAGTGGACAGAACACAATGATGCAGCAGCAACAGAGATAAATAAAATAAACCATATTCTCCATCTATGTGTGGGAAGGAACTGCTGATGCTGGTTTACACCATAGACAGACACAAAATGCTGGAGTGACTCAGCTGGTCCGGCAGTTTCTCCGGAGAAAAGGAAAAGGTGATGTTTCGCGTTGAGAACCTTCCTCAGATATTTCGACCCCAAGAATTACCTATTGCTTTTCTCCAGAGATGCTGCCTGACCCGCTGAGTTACTCTGGCATTCCGTGTCTATATTTTCCATCTAGCTGTGTACAACAAAAGACATTCAGCAGGAATGTATTACATCCTTTATCTCCGCCTAAATTCCTGTGTCAGTACAATTATAAATCTCTCTATTCACTGTTTTTATAATTGGAACTCCCTTTCTAAACTGTTCAAGCTGTAAATCCACCAGTGAAAAGAAAAAAAGGCAAATGTTTCTATTGAAAGTGTTTCCACTAATTTAATTACTTAATCTCTTTCCTTGGCAGATTTGCCTGGTCAGTGAGACAGGATTGTTTGTCTTCATACAAACTAAGCTATTTTTCCGAGTTCTCCTGAGAGATCACGTCCCAAAATTCTGCCCATATTTCTCCTTCAGTTGCCGTGTGATTCAAACACGTTCAATTCTCTGACTAATGTTATCCTTTTTAACAGGAACCCAATCTTTAAAGTTCACAAAAGGAATCGCTATAACAATTGCGGTTCGCTTTCTGCTCACGAGTTGCTTTTGTGCGTCTGGTAACAATGGGCTGGCAGAGAAAGTGTAAAAACTGAGGATGAATTTATTATTTAATGAAGAATGCTCATTGGTGGTGCTGATTGTTAAATCAGTTTTCACAAGGTTGTCAATTAGTTCATGGAGCTGTGTAGGAAGGAACTGCAGATGCTGTCTTACACTGAACATAGACACAAAATGCTGGAGTAACTCAGCGGGACAGGCAGCATCTCTGGATAGAAGGACTGGGTGACGTTTCTACAGACCGAAGAAGGGTCCCAAACTGAAACATTGCCTATCCATGTTCTTCAAAGATGCTGCCTGACCCGCTGAGCTACTCCAGCACTCTGTGTCTTTACTTTAGACTCTAGAGAGATACAGTGTGGAAACAGGCCCTTCGGCCCACCAGCGATCAAACACTAGCACTATCCTATGCAGTGGGGACAATTTACAATTTACAGAAGCCAATTAACCTACAAACCTGTGTTAAAGAAGGAACTGCAGATGCTGGAGAATCGAGGGTACACAAAAAGCTGGAGAAACTCAGCGGGTGCAGCAGCATCTAAGGAGCGAAGGAGATAGGCGACGTTTCGGGTCGAGACCCTTCTTCAGACTGGTCAGGGATCAGGGAAACGAGAGATATAGACGGTGATGTGGAGAGATAAGGAACAATGAATGAAAGATATGCAAAAAAGTATCGATGATAAAGGGAACAAGCCATTGTAAGCTGTTTGTGGCGTGAAAATGAGAAGCTAGTGCGACTAGGGTGGGGGAGGGAGATAGAGATAGAGGGAATGCCAGGGCCCGAGGGCTGAGGGAGAGGTGGGAAGGGGAGGAGACAGCAAGGGTTAACATAATTGAGAAAATTCAATGTTCAAGCCCAAAGGATGCAGACTCCCCAAGTGGAATATGAGGTGCTGTTCCTCCAGCTTGCGGTGTTGCTCACTCTGGCCGTGGAGGAGGCCCAGGACCGAGAAGGTCGGATGCGGAATGGGAGGGGGAGTTGAAGTGCTGTGCCACCGGGAGGTCGGGTTGGTTTTTGCGGACTGAGCGGAGGTGTTCGGCGAAACGATCGCCAAGCCTCCGCTTGGTCTCACCGATATAGATCATCTGGCATCTGGAGCAGCGGATGCAGTAGATGAGGTTGGAGGAGGTGCAGGTGAATCTCTGTCGGACCTGGAAGGACTGCTTGGGTCCCTGAAAGGAGTGGAGGGGGGAGGTGAAGGGACAAGTGTTGCATTTCTTGCGGTTGCAAGGGAAAGTGCCCGGGGAAGGGGTAGAGCGGGAGGGGAGGGAAGAATTGACAAGGGAGTTGCGGAGGGAGCGGTCTTTGCGGAAGGCAGACAGGGGGGGAAATGGGAAGATGTGGCGGGTGGAGGGGTCACGTTGGAGGTGGCGAAACTGGTGGAGGACTATGTGTTGTGACTACAAAGCCTGTACAGCCTTTGGGGTGTGAAGGCTGATGCAATGACAAACAGAAGACATGATGTCAAGAGAATTCCAAACTTAATCTCTGTGTAAAAGAAAATCAGATTCCTAGAGGGCTTAGGAGAGAGAAAATAAATGTCAAATGTGTCATGTTGATTATTTTTCTATTTTCCTGGACAGAACAGGATTAAGGGGGTGTTGACAATGACAACAGGGCAGCCACCCTTTGGCCCACCTAGTCCCCGCCAACCAGCGATCACCCGTACTCTAACACTATCCTACACAGTAGGCACAATTTACAATTTTTATCAAATCTAATTAACCTACAAACTTGTACCATCTTTGGAATGTTGGAGGAAAGCAGAACATCCAGAGAAAACCCACATAGTCACAGGGAGAATGTACAAATTCCGTAAAAGACAGCACCCTTAGTCAGGATCGAACACAGGTGTCTGGCGCTGTAAGGTAGCACCACTGTGCCACCCTCTGTTAACTGACCTTTAATATTCTGAAGGATGTAGGTAGAATATGTGAGGTTAAATATTTCTGTTTGAGGGCAAGTCCAAGACTAACTGTTATCTTTGTCCCGCTCCTTCCACTGACATCAATCTGAAGAAGGGTCTCGACCCAAAACGTCGCCCATTCCTTCATTCCAGAGATGCTGCCTCACCCGCTGAGTTACTCCAGCATTTTATGTCTACCTTTGTTTCAATCAATTAGGACATTCAGGACAATATGGAAATGTCTACTACAAAAAGTAGTTGAATATTTAATAGCACAATGGCCATGTGGAAAATACATGAGCAACATAATATACTAAACACTGAGGAGGGATATGCCTGCATTGGAGAGCGTCCAGAAGAGGTTTACAAGAATGATCCCGGGAATGATTGAGTTAATGTATGATGAGTGTTTGAAGGCACTGGGCCTGTGCTCACTGGAATTTAGAAGGATGAGGGAAGACCTCATTGAAACTTTTCACTACCGAATAGTGAAAAGCCTGGATAGAGTGGATGTGGAGAGGACGTTTCCACATGTGGGAGAGTCTAGGACCAGAGAGCACAGCCTCAGAATATAAGTACCTTTAGAAAGGAGATGAGGAGGAATTTCTTTAGTCAGAGGGTGGTGAATCTGTGCAATTCATTGCCACAGACGGCCAATTCATTAGGTATTTTTAAAGCGGAAATTGCCAGATTATTGATTAGTAAGGGTGTCAAAGGTTACGGGAAGAGGCAGAAGATTGGGGTTGAGAGGGAAGGATAGATCAGCCACAACTGAATGGTGGAGTAGACTCAATGGGCCAAATGTCCTAATTCTGTAATTTGTGAACTTATGAACATGAAAAATAGTGGGAATGGTTCAAAACTCAGATAGATAGATAGACAGACAGACAGACAGACAGACAGACAGACAGACAGACAGACAGACAGACAGACAGACAGACAGACAGACAGACACAGACAGAAACTTACCTTTCACCCCAATCTTCAGGTCAAATAAGGAGGATCCCAATAATTTTCCAATTCGGTTAGGAATAAGGTTGTCCCACTGCAATGCATCGTCAACTCAACACCTCCTGGATTTGTAAGGGTCCATGAAAGTCTGCAATGTATTTACTTGAAAATGTTTCCTTGCCAGTAACGGCCATCTCAATTTCTCATCTCAGGACGGCACAATGGCACAGTGAGGGTGGAACAGTGGCGCAGCGGTAGAGTTGCTGCCTAGCAGTGCCAGACACCAGGGTTCGATCCAGACTATGGGTGCTATCTTTACAGAATTTGTACGATCACTTGGGAGGGTACACAAAAGGCTGGAGAAACTCAGCGGTTTGTGCAGCAGCATCTAAGGAGCGAAGGAGATAGGCGACGTTTTAACGGGTCGAGACCCTTCTTCAGACTGGTCAGAGATCAGGGAAACGAGAGATATAGACGGTGATGTGGAGAGATAAAGAACAATGAATGAAAGATATGTAAAAAAGTATTGATGATAAAGGGAACAAGCCATTGTAAGCTGTTTGTAGTGTGAAAATGAGAAGCTAGTGCGACTAGGGTGGGGGAGAGAGATAGAGAGAGAGGGAATGCCAGGGCCCGAGGGCTGAGGGAGAGGTGGGAAGGGGAGAAGACAGCAAGGGTTAACAGAATTGAGAAAATTCAATGTTCAAGCCCAGAGGATGCAGACTCCCCAAGCGGAATATGAGGTGCTGTTCCTCCAACTTGCGGTGTTGCTCACTCTGGCCGTGGAGGAGGCCCAGGACCGAGAGGTCGGATACGGAATGGGAGGGGGAGGTCTTTGGGATGTGGGAGGAAACTGGCTCACCCGGAGAAAACCCATGCGGTCACTAGGAGAACGTGCAAACTCCACACACAGGCAGCACCTGAGGTCAGGATTGAACTCAGGTCTCTGACGCTGTGAGGCAGCAGCTCCACCAGCTACGCCACTGTGTTGCCCCAATGGGTCTATCTGAGGATGGTACGGAAAGGCAAAGATGTGTGTCGGGATACTTCTTTGGATTGTTTACTTTGGGGTGCAAGTTAAATGTATGAAATTTACGGTATATGGCCAAGACAATTAATTCCAAGTTGCTTGCGCTAATGAACTTGCAATGAAACATTGTTAAAGCCCTGTCCCACGGTACGCGTTCATTCCAAGAGCTCTCCCGAGTTTGCCCTGATTCGAACTAGGAGGTTTACGGTAATGGCCACTCATCGGTACTTGGGGCTCTCGTGGACATTTTTCAACATGTTGAAAAATCTTCATGAGTCTTACCTGCCATTAGCGAGTCTTCCCGAGTACCTGCCGTTAGCGGTACGAGCCGCTAAGAGACGTCCCCGAGCTCCGACGTACCCGCTATGTTCATTCTCCGTGCTTACCACAAGTTTGATTTTTTTTAAACTCAGGAGAGCTCTTGGAATGAACTCGTACCGTGGGACAGGGCTTTGAGATACTCAAGCATTAAGAGCAGGCATGAACTGCGCTAATGCGAGAGAGAGAATGAGCAGCGGTTGGCACAATGACAGCTAACTATTGGCACAATGGAGAATAAAATCACTTTGTTAGCATTGCCACCTCATTAATAAAATAAAATAAGACATTCCTCAGGGTTACTTATCTAGTCTCATGATTGCCATGAGAGTGAGAGCAAGGGTGGAGTGTTCATTATGTCAGCAAAATGATTATATTTTGAGGGTGCAAGTTGCACTGACCCACCAGCAACCTACATTTTGCTGGTTAAACACTATTAGGGGTTTCTTACGGCATGTTCCCAGGACCACGCACCCAGGCAGATGCCCGCCACCAATCAATTGGCCAGCTTGGAAGCAAAGCAGGGTCCTTCTGATTCCAAAAAAGAAAACACAAGTGAAAACACAAGAGTAACTCAGCGGGCCAGGCAGCATCTCCGGAGGACGTGGATAGGTGACAAAATGGTTAAGAAGGAACTGCAGATGCTGGAAAATCGAAGGTAGACAAAAGTGCTGGAGAAACTCAACGGGTGAGGCAGCATCTATGGATCGAAGGAAATAGGCAACGTTTCGGGCCGAAATGTTGAAGAAGGGTTTCAGCCTGAAACGTTGCCTATTTCCTTCACTCCATAGATGCTGCTGCACCCGCTGAGTTTCTCCAGCACTTTTGTCTACCGTGGATAGGTGACATTTCAGGTTGAGACCCTTCTTCAGAATGGATGTGGGGATGTGAGAAAACTGGAAAAGGAGAGAGGCAGGGCAAAGCACGGCAAGTAATCAGTCAACATAGACTCAGGGGTGGGGGGGGAGAGTTATTGATAAGCCGATAGTTGGACCAAAGGCCAGAGATAAAAAGCAAAGGTGTGAAACAGGTTTGAAGAGTTGAGGATTGTAAAACCAGAGAGAGGAAAGTGATGGGGTCGGGGTGTGGGGTTGTGGGTGGTGGGAAGAAATAGGTGGGAGTCGAGGTGGACACAGGGGAGGGAAGGCATCTCTGGAGAATATGGATAGGTGACGTTCTAGGTCAGGAACCTTCTTCAGTCTCCAAATGGCCCCTGGACAGCTCTGGCAGACCTACTGGTTGTTACTGAATCATAGAAACATAGAGCTAGACAGCACAGAAAAAGGCCCTTCAACCCAACTCATCCACACCGACCAAGCTACCCAAATGATCTAGTCCCACTTGCCAGCGCTTGGCCTATATCTCCACAAACCTTTCCCACCCATGTAGCTTTGCAAATGTAATTGTACCCACCTCTACCACTTCCTCTGGCAGATTGTTCCATGTACTCAACACCCTCTAGGTGCGAAGGCACTCGATTAGTAAAGGGCCTGTCCCACTTGGGCGACATTTTAGGCGACAGCCTTAAAAGAGGTTGTCGCATTGTGGTAGGGTCATGATGCGTCGTGACGCGTGGTGGTGCATGTAGTGATGCGCAGGTACGCACGGTGTCTCCCTGCCACCCCAGGATTTTGGAATGTTCAAAATCCTCGTGCAACATCTGCATGTCTTATCTTGTCGTGCACCCTTTCGCACGATGACGTACGGGTGATACATGGTGACGCATGGTGACGCATGGTGACACACGGTCATTGGTCATGCTAATCTATTGTGTGTCATCATGCTTCACCATGCGTCACCATGCATCACTATGCGACAACGATGCGTCATGATGCGGCACGATGTTGCCCCAGATAACGTAGCCTGTCGTGTCTTGCCATATCGTGTCACGGGTGGACGTACCTTGACGCCGCTTGCGTCTGTGACGTCCTATGGCGACGCATGGCGGCGCGTGCCTGTCCTATGGTGATGCGTGCAAATTGGTGACGCATGGTGGCGTGGAGTGTCGTACCTTGAAGCGGCTGTGACGCGGCTGTGTCGAACTACTTGACGGTTTTTAGGCGACATCAGTCACTGACACCCGTCGTCGCCCATAAAATCGCAAAGTGGGACAGACCCTTAAGGGTGTCAGGAGTAATGGGGAGAAGGCAGGAGAATGGGGTTGAGAGGGAAAGACAGATCAGCCATGATTGAATGTTGGAGTAGACTTGATGGGCCGAATGGCCTAATTCTGCTCCATGAACTTGTGAACTTATGAAGATAAGCGTGCCAAATGTTTTTTTCTCCACCCGTTTTGCCATTTTCATAGAACTATGCGCCTGCACCCCTACTTCTCTCTGTTCTACAGCACTCCCCAGGGCACTAATTGGCCTAATTCTATTCCTATAACTTATGGATTTATTAACTTCTGAAGCTACTCCAACTTAGTTTAGTTTAGTTGAATTTAATTTAGTTTTGTTTTGATTGGAGATACAGCATGGAAACAGGCCCGAGAGTCCACCAACCATCAATAACCCATTTGCACTAGTTCCATGTTATCCCACCTTTACATCCATTCCCTGCACACTAGATGCAATTTATAGAGGGCCAATCAACCTACAAACACACATTTTGGGGATGTTGGAGGAAGGCAGAGAATCTGCAGGAAACCCATACGGTCACAGGAAGAATGCTCAAACTCCACACATACTGCACCCAAGGTCTGGATCGAACCTGGGTCTCTGACCCTGTGAGGCAGCAGCTTCACCAGTTGTGCCATTGTGCTGCCTCTGTCAGTGTTTGACCAATGCCCATTTTAATCTTTCCTCTGTGCAGAATTTATGTCTTTTTAAAAACATTGGAAGCCCATGAGCTCCAGTAATACAGTTCACAAAGCAAAAATAAAGACCTTTTGAACAGGAGCAGATTCCACGGCAGAGGAGGAAGTATTCAGATGCAAGACACACCCTGCACGTCTTCTCACCTGTCTCAATGATAAAAGAAAAATGTAATGATGGAGGGAGGAAGTTTCCACTTTCGAGTTTTCAGTTTTAGTTTAGAAGATGCAGCATGGAAACAGACCCTTTGGTGCATTGATTCTACACCAACCAGCGATTACCCACACACTGGTTCTATTCTACACTCTAGGGACAATTTATTGAAGTCAATTAACTTACAATCCCGCAGGTGTTTGGAATGTGGGAGGAAACCGGAGCACCTGGAGAAAACCCATGTGGTCAAAGGGAGAACGTTTCAACTCATGTGGACTACTGCACCCATAGTCAGGATTGAACCTGGGTCTCTGGTGCTGAAGGCAGCAACTCTGCCGTTGCCCCACTGTTCCGCACGTCTGTTGCAAGTGCATATTCATTAATTCTCTTTGGAGTCATGTTGCATTTCATTTGATCCAGCCTTGAGAAATTACCCAATGAAACATGAGGATCTATCCTGCCAGAACATAAGGTACACAAAACAGCCAAGGACAGCCGCTGTGATTAAATGCTTTGTTACAAAAAATTCACAATATTTTGGCAACATCAATGTATGTACTTGATTGTTGGTCTGGCCAAATCATTAAAACCTTGGAACCCTACCAATGGAACAAGTCATGCATTCACTCCACCCCAAATACCAGTATTGCCTGATCATCTGTGAATTTATCCATGGAGCAGACTAAAGATGAGAATATTTCCTCTTGGCAATAATTTACTTCTGCTTTGGTTTAAAAGAATACAGTTAATAAAACATGGTTTAAGAATTACTTAATAAAACTGCTGCAGGGTTTACAGGTGGTCTGATTGAGTGCAGAATCAAAGATCTCTATCAGGGTTGTTGACTGTACATGATGTTTGGAGTTGCTTTCATAATACACGTTGCTATTGATAGGATGGGTTTAGTTTAGCTTTGAGATACAGCATGTAAACAGGCCCTTTGGCCCAATGGGTCCATGGCGATCATCAATCACCCATTCACACTAGTTCTACATTGTCTCACTTTCTCATCCACTCATACACACTAGGGGCAATTTACAGAGGGCTAATTAACCTAGAAGCCCACGTGTTTTTGGGATGTGGAAGGAAACTGGAGCACCTGGAGGAAACCCACGGGGTCACAGGGAGAACGTACAAACTCCAAATGGACAGCGCCCAAGATCAGGATCGAGCCAGGGTCTCTGGCGCTGTGAGGCAGCAGCTCTACCAGCTGCAACACTGTGCCGCAAAAGATGCTTCATGAAACTATGCAAACTCGCATTAACTGTCATGGGAGCATGGTAGAAAATATGAGATTTCCAAAGATGGGAGCCTGCAAGGGGTGGCCAGATAAGGAATGTTCCAAAGATGGGAGCCTGCAAGGGGTGGCCAGATAAGGAATGTTCCAAAGATGGGAGCCTGCAAGGGGTGGCCAGATAAGGAATGCTTAGAGGTAGCGGAGAATGAGAAGGAAATAAAATGAACTGGCTAACTATTGCCAACTAAAGTGGCAGACATAGGAAAGCAATTCCTTTTCCCAAGAGAGATCCCTGTGAAGACCTGGAAATAATTTGATTTCAAAGAGGCCAGCAGAAAAACAGGGCCATTTGTTTTCAATTCAACGAGAACGCGTGTAGAGCCTCAATTTTTTTTCTCTCTGAGTTCTTCGTTGTGCAACATAACTTATCTCAGCTGGTCGTATGGTGAGATCAAATGACACACAATTGCACTTGAAGCCCTGGGTGTCCGACCGGCTGCCAGAAACTCGGGAACATCCTTAAGAATTCATTTTTCATTTGGATGGAAGCAGACTTCTTACCAAACAAACATTATCACTGCCAGATGTTCGCTTGCAGGCTTCTCTGCATGACTAGACACTCGAGCAACAATAAAATAACAGCTAAATGCATGTTTTGATATATTACAAAATGTTCCATTTCATTTATATTCCTCCTGATATGGAGTCCCTTGGTTGACAATGGTTTGATTTGAAACATTTTGCTTGACTCAAACAGCTTAATGCCATTACGCATTAAGTCTAAAAGTAGCTAAATTGTAGATTGTACCCATATTACCGAGTAAGATCAGTTCAGCATTTCCATCGCGTTCTGCTTTTAATTTGACATTTCCACACTTCAACAGTATCTTCAGTTTGACTCAGCAATTTCACTTTTTTCCAAAATAAATGAAATACTTATAGATTACTGAGAACGTTGGCTAAACTTAAGATGGACACAAAAAGCTGGAGTGAATCAGCGGGTCAGGCAGCATCTCTGGACTAAATAGAATAGGTGACGTTTCGGCCCGAGACCCTTCTTCAGACTGAGAGTTTGGGGAAAGGAAAACGTGAAATAAAGACGGTGATGTAGAGGGATATAGAACAAATGAATGAAAGATATGCAAAGAAGTAATGATGATTGTTGGAAGGCTAAAAAGAACTAATTAAGCCAACACTCCCCCTTAAAATTAACACTCTGTCTAACCTCATCTGCTGCATTGGTGTTCCTGATGTGGCCTCCTGTACAAGTGTGAGCCCAAGCGTAGACTTAGCAAACATTTCGCTGAACATTTGCGCTCGGTTCGCCAAGGCCTGCTGGGTCTCCCAATTGCTAACCATTGTAACTCTTCCTCTTTCTTTTCTCTATGTTGACCTTTCTGTCCTGGGCCTCCTCCATTTACACAGGGAGGTCACACATAGACTGGAGGAACAACAGCTCATATTCTGCTTGGGTAGCTTACAATCCAATAGTATGAACATTTAATCCTATTTTAGATAACTACAAAACCCTCCCCCTCTCCTTTCTTCAGCCCCCAATATTAACTCACTTTGCCCTCCACCCTCCTCTGTCCCTGTCCTGCACTCGCACCTATTTCTCCCGTTCAACCTCCCCTTCCACTTAAGCTCGAGCTTCACAATTTGTAATTTTTCAAATATTTTGTCTCACATCTTCTGTCTTTTCACCTCTGGCCTTTGTTCACCTTTGTCAACCTATTACCAGTCAGGCTTTGCCCAATCCTTCTTCTCTTCCGGCTTTCTTTCCCCCATCCCCCTCCTATCAGTCTGAAAAATTATCCAAAATGTCACCTGTTCATGTTCTCCAGAGTAGCCATCTGACTGGCTAAGTTACTCCAGCACTATGTATGCTGTTGATTCAAATTAGTGTCATCGTGGATTATCCCGAAATCAAAGCGAGACGCCAGGTGTATTGGGAAGTACCTTTTATTATGTCCTTCCGCGTCGTAAGGATGTCCACAAGAGAAAGATGGCAGCCAAAACCCTTGCCTTTAATCCCTCTGGTTAAGGGCCGCCTCTGGACTGAACCATTCCCGTGGGGGTTTGACAGTTAGGATGGCCCGACCCTTGGGAGCCACCACATCATAAGTGATAGGAATAGAAGTAGGCCATTTGGCCCATCAAGTCTATTCTGCCATTCAATCACGGCTGATCTACCTTTCCCTCCTGACCCCACACACCTGCCTTCTGCCCATAATCTCTGACACCTATACTAATCAAGAATCTATCTATCTCTGCCTTCAAAATATCAACTGACTTGGCCTCCACACCTTCTGTGGCAAAGAATTCCACAGATTCACCTCCCTCTGACTAAAGACATTTCTCCTCATCTCTTTCCTTTAATTCTGAGGCGATGACCTCTAGTCCTAGACTCTCCCACTAGTGGAAACATCCTATCCACATCCACTCTATCCAAGCCTTTCACTATTCTGTATGTTTCAATGAGGTCCCCCCTCATTCTACTAAACTCCAGCGAGTTCAGGCCCAGTGCCGACAAACGCTCATCATAGGTTAACCTACACATTCCTGGGATCATTCTTGTAAACCTCCTCTAGACCCTTTCCAGAGCCAGCACAATCCTTCCACAGATATGGCGCCCAAAATGGCTCAGCATTAGATCCCTTTGCAATTTGTGTGCAATTTGAAAAGGGAATTGCAAGCAGTTCCCTTGTTCCTGCTGCTCTGGTTTATCTTGGTGGTAGAAGTTGGAAGTTTGAGAAGTGTACTTGGAGGAACCTTGATCGGTAACTGCTTACGGATTGTAGATGTTACACATTACAACAATATTGAGCTGGAGATGTTTGTTTAAGGTTTGAATCAATGGGCTACTTCTTACGAGAAGGCTCTGCCTTCCTTCAATGTTGTTGATGCTGCAAGTGAGGAGCATTGGAAGTTAGTTTGGCAACAGCTCTGGCCAGGACCACAAGAACTTGTAGAGAGTTATAGATACATCCCAAACCATCACACAGACTGGTCTCCTCCCATCCAATCCATCTACACTTCACAATACCTCAGGAATGCAAAGCCTCCAACATAATCAAGGTCCATGTTCACCCTGCTCTTCACCCCTCTCCAGCCAGGCAGGATACGAAAACTTGAAAAAACGTACCACCAGATTCAGGAACAGCATCTTCCTCTCTGTTATTAGACAAGTGAACAATACTCCCCTAAGATAGGATGTTGTGCCGATCTTCCAACCTACCTAGGGGCCGGTCAGATGCGCAACTGGCAGATCTCTTTGATGGGGCAAGGTCAGTACCCATGATGGACCAGGCAGTGTTCACCACTTATTGTAATCTCCCCGTTCCTGATCGTCCGAGTTGCCGTACCAGGCCAAGATGCAGCCAGTCAAAATGCTCAGTACCGTACAGGGATTACGGATGCTTGGCTTCCTGTCTTATTTATCTGCCACATTTTGGACAGGACAAAGATGGACTATACTGCAGTAAAGCAACGATCATTCTTGATGTGGAGACTAAATATAAAATGTCTGAATTTGTCCAAATTTGCATGTTAAGGAAACAGCCTCTGAGAAATAACTGAAGTGTAAATAAGCTTGAAGAGTTACCCAATTTTTGCTTCCAGGCCACAACTACTTCACTTCATGCAACCCCATGAACACCTGTCTCCAGTGTACTTTGTGTTGTGTGTGATCTTGCGTACTTCTCTAATGAGTGCTGCCTTTTCATTTGGAAGATTTGTTGGAAGTTCGTGCCTCTTTGTTTCATGCTAAGTCTTCTGCATTGGACACCCATTAAGTTGAAATCCTACTCTTACAATGCAATTAAAATTGTTTCCAAGCTGCCAGGCCACGTTTAATGTTTCAGCCATCAGTCACGTTTCATTTTTATCGTTGCAAGTTGTCATTTGGCTCTTTTTCAATGCTTGATTGCTATTGTCATTTATCAAATTTGTCATTTGCAGAGCATTATTCATATACCATAAGCTTTTGCAAAAAACCAAAGGAGGTATTGATTTGAATTTATAATTAACTGATCTTTGTTGATGAGTCAAGGAGCTGAAATGGTATGAAAAGTCATTTTGGGCGGCACAGTGGCCCAGCAGTAGAGTTGCTGCCTTACAGCGCCAGGTGCCCGGGTTCGATCTTGACTACGGGTGCCATCTGTACGAATTTCCATGTTCTCCCCTTGGGTGTCTCTGGGTGTTCCCATTTCCTCCTACACTCCGAAGACCTGCAGGTTTGTAGGTTTGTCCCTAATGTGTAGGATAGTGTTAGTGTACAGGGATCGCTGGTCAGGGCGGACTTGCTGGGCGGAAGGGCGAGTTTCTACTGTATCTCCAAAGCCAAAAGTCTAAAGTAGAAGGCAATAAACAACTTCTTGTGCAGGTTACAATATTAGGCATGTTCTTAATGATCACTTGTGCAACGCATATAAGCATTGTGCTATTCCCGGCACAAACTTTCCTACACAAAGGAAGCCAAGAAGCAAATGCAATTTTTTATTAAGCCTGTTGTTTTGATCTAATTACTGGCATTTGTGTATACTTGTGAGATCCCAGTGCTGCAACTGCAGTGAGGTGACCACAGCATTCCAGAATCAGATGGGGACCTGGTCACATCAGCCGCCAAAATCAGCCGCTATGCTCAATCGTGTCTGCCCCTTTTCTGGGGTTACGTCCCTGCCCGGGTGTTCCTTGAAAAGACCACGCGATGTCCATGGGCACCATGGTAGGTTCCGATACTACTGGGCACCGCAGGGGATTGACTGTATCCTAGATCAGGATTGTAATATAGTGGGTGGCACGGTGGCGTAGCGGGAGAGCTACTGCCATATAGCACCAGAGTCCCAGGTTTGATCCTGCCTACAGGTGCTATCTGTAGGAAGTTTGTTCGTTCTCCCCGTGACCTGCGTGGCTTTTCTCCGAGATCTTCGGTTTCCTCCCACACACCAAAGACGTACAGGTTCGTGGGTTAATTGGCTTTGTGAAATTGTATAAATGTACAATTGTCCTTACTGTGTGCAGGGTAGTGTTAATGTGCAGGGATCGATGGTCAGCGCAGACACGGTGAACCGAAGGGCTAAACACCTGTTTTCACTTTTTTATTGTGGAGATTGTGTCTAGCTTGATGATTATTTTTTTTTTAAATCCACTTTAGAATAAGGCTGTAACGTGACAAAATGTGGAAAAGGTGAAGGGGTCTGAATACTTTCTGAAGGCACTGTAGATGACACAGATCAATCTACAGTGGCATCTCGTTGTGGTGTAAGATGAAGGAAACTAGACGACCTGCAGCCATGAACCTAACATGAAACATAGTATTCTTTAGATGGGATGATGCTCATGTGGTCTTGTATATGCTGTGTATATATATATAGATATATAGAGATACATATATATATATATATATATATATATATATATATATATATATATATATATATATATATATACACACAGCATATACAAGATCACATGAGCATCATCCCATATATATACAGTGGCTTGCAAAAGTATTCATACCCCTTGAACTTTTCCACATTTTGTCACGTTACAACCACAAACGTAAATGTATTTTATTAGGATTTTATGTGATAGACCAGCACAAAGTGGCGCATAATTGTGAAGTGGAAGGAAAATGATACATGGTTTTCAAATCTTTTTACAAATAAAAAACTGAAAAGTTGGGCGTGCAAAAGTATTCAGCCCCCTTTACTCTGATACCCCTAAATAAAATCCAGTGCAACCAATTGCCTTCAGAAGTCACCTAATTAGTAAATAGAGTCCACTTTGTGTAATCTAATCTCAGTATAAATACAGCTGTTCTGTGAAGGCCTCAGAGGTTTGTTAGAGAACATTAGTGAACAAACAATGTTCCTTGGGCATCATGAAGCCCAAGGAACACACCAGACAGGTCAGGGATAAAGTTGTGGAGAAGTTTAAAGCAGGGTTAGGTTATGAAAAAATATCCCAAGCTTTGAACATCTCACGGAGCACTGTTCAATCCATCATCCGAAAATGAAAAGAGTATGGCACAACTGCAAACCTACCAAGACATGGCCGTCCACCTAAACTGACAGGCCGGGCAAGAAGAGCATTGAGAAGCAGCCAAGAGGCCCATGGTAACTCTGGAGGAGCTGCAGAGATCCACAGCTCAGGTGGGAGATTCTGTCCACAGCAGAACTATTAGTCGTGCACTCCACAAATCGGGTCTTTATGGAAGAGTGGCAAGAAGAAAACCATTGTTGAAACAAAGCCATAAGAAGTCCAGTTTGCAGTTTGCCACAAGCCATGTGGGGGACACAGCAAACATGTGGCGGCAGGTGCTCTGGTCTGATGAGACCAAAATTGAAGGTTTTTGGCATAAATGCAAAACGCTATGTGTGGCGGAAAACTAACACTGCACATCACCCTGAACACACCATCACCAATGTGAAACATGGTGGTGGCAGCATCATGCTGTGGGGATGCTTTTCTTCAGCAGGGACAGGGAAGCTGGTCAGAGTTGATGGGAAGATGGATGGAGCCAAATACAGGGCAATCTTGGAAGAAAACCTGTTAGAGTCTGCAAAAGACTTGAGACTGGGGCGGAGGTTCACCTTCCAGCAGTCAACAACCCTAAACATACAGCCAGACCTACAATGGAATGGTTTAGATCAAAGCATATTCATGTGTTAGAATGGCCCAGTCAAAGTCCACACCTAAATCCAATTGAGAATCTCTGGCAAGACTTGACATTTGCTGTTCACAGACGCTCTCCATCCAATCCGACTGAGCTTGAGGTATTTTGCAAAGAAGAATGGGCAAAAATTTCAGTCTCTGGATGTGCAAAGCTGGTAGCGACATACCCCAAAAGACTTGCAGCTGTAATTGCAGCGAAAGGTGATTCTACAAAGTATTGACTCAGGGGGGCTGAATACTTTTGCATGCCACACTTTTCAGTTTTTTATTTGTAATAAAATTTGGAAACCATATATAATTTTCCTTCCACTTCACAATTATGCACCACTTTGTGTTGGCCTATCACGTAAAATCCCAATAAAATACATTAACGTTTGTGGTTGTAACGTGACAAAATGTGTAAAAGTCCAAGGGGTATGAGTACTTTTGCAAGCCACTGTATATATATCCGAAAATGGAAAGAGTATAGCACAACTGCAAACCTACCAAGACATGGCCATCCACCTAAACTGACAGGCCGGGCAAGGAGATCATTGATCAGAGAAGCAGCCAAGAGGCCCATGGTAACTCTGGAGGAGCTGCAGAGATCCACAGCTCAGGTGGGAGAATCTGTCCACAGGACAACTATTAGTCGTGCACTCCACAAATCGGGCCTTTATGGAAGAGTGGCAAGAAGAAAGCCATTGTTGAAACAAAGCCATAAGAAGTCCCGTTTGCAGCTTGCCACAAGCCATGTGGGGGACACAGCAAACATGTGGAGGAAGGTGCTCTGGTCTGATGAGACCAAAATTGAAGTTTTTGGCCTAAATGCAAAACGCTATGTGTGGCGGAAAACTAACACTGCACATCACCCTGAACACACCATCCCCACTGTGAAACATGGTGGTGGCAGCATCATGCTGTGGGGATGCTTTTCTTCAGCAGTGACAGGGAAGCTGGTCAGTGTTGATGGGAAGATGCATGGAGCCAAATTCAGGACAATCTTGGAAGAAAAACTGTTAGAGTCTGCAAAAGACTTGAGACTGGGGCGGAGGTTCACCTTCCAGCAGGTCAACGACCCTAAACATACAGCCAGAGCTACAATGGAATGGTTTAGATCAAAGCATATTCATGTGTTAGAATGGCCCAGTCAAATTCCAGACCTAAATCCAATTGAGAATCTCTCGCAAGACTTAAAAATTGCTGTTCACAGACGCTCTCCATCCAATCTGACTGAGCTTGAGCTATTTTGCAAAGAAGAATGGGCAAAAATGTCAGTCTCTAGATGTGCAAAGCTGGTAGAGACATACCCCAAAAGACTTGCAGTTGTAATTGGTGGTTCTACAAAGTATTCTCAGGGGGGCTGAATACTTTTGCACGCCACACTTTTCAGTTTTTTATTTGTAATAAAATTTGGAAACCATGTGTCATTTTCTTTCCACTTCACAATTATGCACCACTTTGTGTTGGTCTATCACATAAAATCCCAATAAAATACATTTACATTTGTGGTTGTAACGCGACAAAATGTGGAAAAGTTCAAGGGGTATGAATACTTTTGCAAGCCACTGTGTGTGTGGGTGGAGGGAGCCATTTGTATCTCAGATTTGAATGAGTTGTGTTGATGGAGATTCTTCTCCCCAAAGTTGGGCGTGTAACAGTCGCCATCATAGCACAAGGTCTATGGGCCAAATGCGTGCGAATGGGACTAAGGTTAGATGGGGCAGCATGGACAAAATCATTTTCCCCACTGATAATGCTGTCCTGTGGAGTTCCTCCAGCAGTTTGTTCCTTGCTGTGCTAAAATAAAATAACCCACTAAACTGGTTTCATCTGTGTAGGGAATTTAAGCAAAGCTTTGAAATATTAACTATTTAACCAGTACCTTTGTCAAGAGAAACTATATGTACACCCCCAACATGGTGATCTGTGTCTGAAGAAGGGTCTCGATTCGGAACGTCATCCATTCCTTTTCTCCAGAGATGCGGCCTGACCCACTGAGTTACTCCAATATTTTGTGTCTATCATCAACTGCAGTTCCATCCTACACAGTCTGATGTTACCTTCTTTAATTATATCTAATATGTTGTAAACCGTAAATCATAGTCATTGGTTAAAGTCTGTAATACCTCAGAATTCTGCTGATCTTTAGATATTGTTTTTGCGACGATGCACCCTCAACCTCTTGACGGATTTATTGCCTTGAAACCTAATGCTGGTATATATTATTAATTTACCAACGTACCTGCTATATACTTTTTATGTGCTTGCGTATGTTTGAACAGTGTATTATTTGTAAAAAGTTTAATATATAAGATGTTGTAACTATAGGAGAATGTCATATATCAGACTAAAATCCAATCAGTATAAGAGGGGGATGATTTGTACTCTGTTTGGACTATTTTATTGGTCAAGTATTATTGATGAATGCTAGGTTCAAGTATGTGAATTTATGTCGCTGTTTCCTGTCAAACTGTTAGTTTAGTTAAGTTTAGTTGTTTAGTTTAGTGTAGTTTAGTTTAGTTTAGCTTTGTTTAATTTAAGGGGCTTGACGGGTAAGGCAGATGAGCTTAGGGCGTGGTTAGGTACGAGCGAATGGGACATTGTAGCCATGACTGAAACCTGGTTACGGGAGGGGCAGGAATGGCTGCTCAATGTTCCGGGGTACAGGAGCTTCAGGAGAGACAGGGGTGAGGAAAAAAGAGGAGAGGGGGGGTTGCATTGTTGGTTAAGGAGGATGTCAAGGCTGTGTTCAGAGGTGGCATTATGGACGGTTCGTCTGGTGAGGCTATATGGGTGGAGCTGAGGAACAAGAAAGGAATGATCACCATGTTGGGGTGTACTACAGACCCCCGAATAGCCAATGGGAGAGCAAATGTGCCAGGAGATTGCAGACAGCTGCAGGTCAAATAAGGTTATTGTAGTAGGGGATTTCAACTTTCCCACATAGACTGGGAAAATCATAGCGTGAAGGGTTTAGATGGGGTGCAATTCCTCAAAAGTGTTCAGGAGAGCTTTCTTAAACATTATGTAGGTATGTTACAAAACCTACCTGTCACTGGCCGTGTGCGCGACTTTGGCTCCTTTGAGAGGGGGGCAGGTTATATCAAGTTTATTAAAATTAGCGCTGGATAATTTAATAGCAGGAGTCAAATTAAAATTGTCTTCTAAAGCCGTGAACGCCGACAACGGGACGGATCTCACGTACGGGACAAAGCAAGATACGCCGTTTATTTTTACATATAAACGTGCTTCCTAGGATGCCTTTAATCAAAATTTCACATTGCGAAAAGGTGATTATGTAAATATACGAACCGGCAGTATTTTTCCTACTGATATGGGGTTTAAATTCACTGCAACCCCAACGTTCCAAACGATCGCGTTCCACAAAATCTCACTCGCAAGATGATTTAAATGGCCATTAATTTACGGGAATTAAACACTAAATTCCTTCCATTTGGCCTATAAATTCATGACAATGAGTTTTAAAAATCATGTTATATTGTGAATTCCTGTGTGAATGTTATTTGGACACAGGCTATTTAAAAATGTTCATCTTTTCTTAAGAAATGGATGGATGTTTAGATCTAGTAATTTAATTTTGTAATTAGCTACAATTATGTAACTAACTAATTATATGCTTTAATTTCAGGTCATCCAAGCAAGATTGTTTCATATTTGTTTCAGAATGCTTCAATCTATAATAACTGAAAATGTATTTCAGTTCTCTTAATTTTTAAGAAAATTATGGGCTTTTGACTGTCCTCGATTACAGCTTTTGAGTTAAGTCAATGGAAAAGCAATAGGGACCAAGATGCTAATTTCCGAGCATGAAAATGGGCATAACTTTTTTAATACTGAAGATATGAAAGTGTCAAATTAAACTTCTTTTTATGCTTTTTCTGATGGGATAACTTGATTTTTTATATCTCAATTTTTTGTAACATTGCTACATTATGTAGAGGCCCCCCACACATGAGAGGGCAACGCTGGATCTAGTATTGGGAAATTGGGAAGTACAAGTTAATGAAGTGTGTGTGGAGGAGCCTTTTGGACCAGTGATCATAGTTCAAATAGGTTTAAGATAGTTATGGATAGGGACGGAGAGGGTCCACGTGTTAAAATGCTCAACTGGGGTAAGGCCAACTTTGAGGGTATGAGAAAAGGTCCTGCTCAAGTTGACTGGAGCAGGTTATTTGAGGGGAAAGGAACATTGGCCAAGTGGGATGTTTTTTAAAAGTGTACTGAAGAAAGCTCGGGATGTGCACATTTCCATTAGAGTGAAAAGCTTGGCAGACGAGGAAAATTGAGACGGTAATCAAAAACAACAAGAATGAATGGGACAGGTCTAGGCAGCTGGGATCAAGTGCATCCCTGGAGGAGTTTCGGGAACTAAGGAGCAAACTAAAAAAGGAGATTAGAAGGGCAAAAAGGGGCCAGGAGATAGCTCTGGTGTGTAGCATAAAGGACAATCCCAAAAGATTTTATAAATACTAGACTAAGTGGGACCCGTTGGGTCCCAGCATCACACGGGAGGGCTGGTCACCCAAAGCAATATTCCACCTCTCCACCAGTTCCAATATTGCTAGCCAGTGGGGGTGGGGCTTTCTGTTGTGCTAGTATGGGTTTTGTGGGCCGAAGGGTCTGGTTTCAAGTGGGCTATTATGGACATTGTGGGCCAAATGGATTCTTGGGCTGGCAGCTCAGTCACTCAGACCTGGCAGGCTGGCAGCTGAGAAACTGCCAAAAATTGTGCGCAAAACAGGTGACAGACTGTGTGAGAGAGAAGGGGGAGAGGGTGAACTGAATGGATTATTGGGCTGGCAGTGCAGTGAGTCATGGCTGGATGGCTGGCAGTTCATTTATTTAGGGCTGGTGGGCTAGCAGGCTGGCAGTGCAGTCACTCATGGCTGGTGGGCTGGCTGTTCAGTCACTTACAGCGGGTGGGCTGGCAGTTCACTTACTCAGGGCTGGTGGGCTGGCAGTGCAGTCACGGATGCTGGGCTGGCAGTTCAGTCACTTGCAGCTGGTGGGCAAGCAGTTGACTTCCTCACGGCTGGTAGACTGGCAGTGCAGTCACTCACGCCTGGTGGCCTGGCAGTTCATTCAGTCACCCCTCCTCCCTTCATCTCCCCACTCTGCTCCTTGCCATTCCCCCCCCCCCAAGCATTCAGCCCATATCCCCACAACCTCCCCCACAGAGCAGCCATTCCTGCCTATTAGGTTCCCATCGATGAAGAACACGCAGGCATGAAAAGTGGAAAAAGGATTTATTAAAGTTTAAATTGTGAATTTAAGAGTAACAAGTTAAATGTTAAAGATGAGAATTATTAAGTTCTTTCTTGTCGTGTCTCTTGTTGTGTTCTGCTGCTCACTGCCTCTTGATGGCTATTTGCTGTTGATAATAAAAGAGACAATTTTAATATAGAGAGATTGAGCGGTTGTAATTTGTTGTAATTCTCAATCCTCTGGAATCACTGAAGAATTTGTGCAAAACATTTTTTTGAGGCGTGGGCTGTCGGAGTGGGGTGGGGGGTGGCTTCTTCTTCTTTCGTGTGGCGTGCACAGCCTAATGTTGTAGGACAACTTGTTCTATTTGATCTTCTGTTTGTGCACGTCGCGATGATTGCATTAGTTGAAACAGGGCGGACCACATGAAGGTTGCAATCTTCCACCCCAGGGGTGGCAAACGTCCTGGAGCAGAGGGAGGGGAACGGCTTCAGGTGGGGGCTCTCGTGGGCTGATGAGGGAGCAAGTTACCTGCAGGGAGGGATGGGGGCGGCTTCAGGAGGGGGAGCATCCTATAGCCAGGCGGAGGGCAGCGTCTTGAGGTGGGGATGCCAGTGGGAGGGGGGGGGGGGTGAGCAACCCACTTATGGCCTCTGGACTCACTGCCTTGGGACTAACTCATGGTCTCTGGACTAACTGACTGACTCATGCCTCTGGACTGACAGACTGAATCATGGCTTGTGGACTGACTGACTTATGCCCGACTTCTGGAGTCACGTCCGACTTTTGTAAACGGAAAACTGAAACATCCACATTGAGGAACAGCCTCTTCCTGACAGCCATCAGGCTATTAAACATAACGAATAAGCTCTGAACTACGAAAGACTATATTATTTGTACTATTTATTATTTGTTGTTCTCAGACACACACACACACACACAGAGACTCACACACACACACACACACACTCACACAGACTCACACAGACACTCTCACACACACAGAGACATTCTCACGCACAGACACACACACACACAGAGCCACTCTCACACACACACAGACACTCTCTCACACACACACACACACACTCTCACACATACATACACACACACACACACTCGCACACACATACACAGACAGATTCACTCACACACACTCACACACACTCACACACACTCACACACAGACTCACAACCAATACTAAAATGCCAAGTAATTTCAGAACGTGGTGAACATACAGTGTGTAAACCGAATGATTCAAACGTTTAAAGCCTCCTGTAGAGGTGGCTGCTGGTGAAGCAAAAACGTGCTTTAAATAACGTCCAACATAGACAGAGTAGTAAGGTCTCTTGAATTATTCAACGACATCTTCACTATGCCTTCTGCAGTCAGTGCCATCTTGCCACCAACCGGAAATGACGCAGTCAGTGCCATCTTGACGCTAACTGGAAATAACAGCATCGGCGCCATCGTGCCACTAAGCAGAAGTCACTGAATGAGCGCCAATTTTGCAATTAAACACAGTCTTGATCTAATAAAATGTTTATTCGTGCTTTATCCATCCAACAACTGTAGCAACGATTTAAAAAACCAAGCCAAGGCAAACAATTGGGCAGCAGCCACCTGACAACCAAAATTAATTTTGTGAATACAAACTTTAAAAAAAAGGCAAGGCAAACAATTGGGCAGCAGCCACCTGACAACCAAAATTCATTTTGTGAACACAAACTTTAAAAAAAAAGGCGAGGCAAACAATTGGGCAGCAGCCACCTGACAACCAAAATTCATTTTGTGAACACAAACTTACAAAAAAAGGTGAGGCAAACAATTGGGCAGCAGCCACCTGACAACCAAAATTCATTTTGTGAACACAAACTTAAAAAAAAGGCAAACAATATGGCAGCAGCCACATCGAGGTGATTCACCATGGAGTAGACATGCGTTCAGTGTTATTCGCAGCTCAGAGAGCCGTAACCCTCTCACTTCCTGGGTCTGGCAGAGACTGAGTGAGGCACAACACTTCCGGGTTTTATAGTCCCTCCCCTCTCCCCCCTGCCGCCAGCGGGGGCAGCAGAGCGAACAGAGAGAATGGGGAATTTAAAAAAAAACATTAATATATCTCTCATTTTTCACCGATGGGAAAAACCCTCTGGTCCTGGAAGGCAGAGGGGGGGTCTGAGCGAGGTGGCCAAAAATGACGGCCTACGGTGGTGCCATTCTCTTGGAAATCGCAGCACAGTGGGCCAAAAGCGGTCAAGATCAGACTTTTAGTAATATAGACATTAGGGGGAAAAGGTAACTGGAGAGAGAGTGGGACCTCTCAGGAATCAAAGTAGTCGCCTCTGTGTGGAGTCACAGGAGATGGGCAAGGTCCTCAATGAGTATTTCTCCTCTGTATTTACCAAGGGGAACGACAGTAGAACAGAGGAAATTGGAGCAGTCACTGGAAGTGTCTTGAGAGCAGTCTGGGTTACCGTTGAGGAAGTACTGAAAATGCTGTCGTGTTTGAAGAGAGGTGGATCTCCGGGGCCTGATCAGATATATGAGGATATTGCGTTGACACTAGAGAGCAAATTGCGGGAGCCCTGGTTGAAATTTATGAGTTGTCGTTAAATACAGAAGTGGTGCCAGAGGATTGGAGGGTGGCAAATGTTGTGTCTCTTTTCAAGAGGTACTGCAGGGAAAATGCTGGGAACCATAGGCTGGAGTGCTTAACATCTGTAGTTGGTAAGTTGCTGGAGATTATTCTGAGGGATAGGATTTACAGGGATTTGGATGGGCAAGGGATAATTATGGACAGTCAGCATGGTTTTGTACGTGGGACGTCATGTCTCACAAATCTGATTGGTTTTTTTTTTAAGACATGAGCATAAAGGTTGATGAAGGCAGAGCTGTAGATGTTGTGTACATGGGTTTTAGTAAAGCGTTTGACAAGGTGCCGCTTGGTAGGCTGCCCTGGAAGGTTAGACCTCATGAGATTCAAGGAGAGATAGCTGAATGGATAGCAAATTGGCTCCATGGAAGAAAGCAGAGGGTGATAGTGGAAGGTTGCTTCTCAGACTGGAGGCCTGTGACTAGTTGTGTGCCTCGGGGTTCGTTGCTGGGCTCATTACTGTTTGTCATCTACATCAATGATTTGGATTAGAACATACAGGGCAAGGTTAGCAAGTTTGCTGATGATACAAAAGTTACTGGTTTTGCAGAAATTGAAGATGGTTGTGAACGATTGCAGCAGGATCTGGATCGATTGGCCAGGTGAGCAAAGGAATGGTTGATGGAATTTAATACAGAGAAGTGTGAGGTGTTGCATTTTGGGACGTCGAACAATGGCAGGACCAACACAGTAAATGGTGGGCCTCTGGGCAGTGTTGTAGAGCAGAGGGATCTAGGAGTACAGGTGCATGGTTCCATGAGGGTCGAGTCGCAGGTAGATAAGCGGTCAAAAAGGGTTTTGCCACTTTGGCATTCATCAGTCTGAGTGTTGAGTAGAGGAGTTGTGAGGTCATATTGCAGTTGTATAAGACATTGGTGAGACCGCATTTAGAATATTGTGTTCTGGGAAAGATATAGGAAAGACTAGGCAATAGACAATAGGTGCAGGAATAAGCCATTCGACCCTTCGAGCCAGCACTGCCATTCAATATGATCATGGCTGATCATCTCCAATCAGTACCCCATTCCTGCCTTCACCCCATATCCCCTGACTCCACTATTTTTAAGAGCCCTATCTGGCTCTCTCTTGAAAGCATCCAGGGAACCTGTCTCCACTGCCCTCTGAGGCAGAGAATTCCATAGACTCACCACTCTCTGGGAGAAAAAGTGTTTCCTCGTCTCCGTTCTAAATGGCTTACTCCTTATTCTTAAACTGTGGCCCCTGGTTCTGGACTCCCGCAACATCAGGAACATGTTTCCTGCCTCTAGCGTGTCCAAACCCTTAACAATTTTATATGTTTCAATGAGATCCCTCTCATCCTTCTAAACTTCTGCTCCATTCTCTCAGCACATGACAGTCCCGCCATCCCGGGAATTAACCTTGTAAACCTACACTGCACTCCCTCAATAGCAAGAATGTCCTTCCTCAAATTAGGGGACCAAAACTGCACACAATACTCCAGGTGTGGTCTCACTAGGGCTCTGTACAACTGCAGAAGGGCCTCTTTGCTCCTATATTCGATTCCTCTTGTTATGCCATTCGCTTACTTCACTGCCTGCTGTACCTGCATGCTTACTTTCATAGACTGATGTACAAGGAACCCCCGATCCCATTGTACTTCCCCTTTTCCCAACTTGACGCTTTATCTGCCTTCCTGTTTTTGCTACCAAAGTGGATAATCTCATATTTATCTGCATTAAACTTCATCTGCCATGCATCTGCCCACTCCCCCAACCTGTCCAAGTCACCCTGCATTCTCATCGCATCCTCCTCACAGTTCACACTGCCACTCAGCTTTGTGTCATCTGCAAATTTGCTTTGAATCCCTTCATCCAAATCATTGATGTATATTATAAATAGCTGCGGTCCCAGCACCAAGCCTTGCGGTACCCCACTAGTCACTGCCTGCCATTCTGAAAGGGACCCGTTAATCCCTACTCTTTGTTTCCTGTCTGCCAACCACTTTTTTTATCCATGTCAGCACTCTACCCCCAGTACCATGTGCCCTAATTTTGCCCACTAATCTCCTATGTGGGACCTTATCAAATGCTTTCTGAAAGTCCAGGTACACTACATCCACTGGCTCTCCCTTGTCCATTTCCCTAGTTACATCTTCAAAACATTCCAGAAGATTAGTCAAGCATGATTTCCCCTTCGTAAATCCATGCCTACTCGGACCGATCCTGTTACTACTATCCAAATGTTCGGCTATCTTATCTTTTATAATTGACTCCAGCATCTTCCCCACCACTGATGTCAGGCTAACTGGTCTATAATTCCCTGTTTTCTCTCTCCTGCCTTTCTTAAAAAGTGGTATAACATTAGCTATCCGCCATTCCACAGGAACTGGTCGTGAGTATAGAACATTGGAAAATTATCACCAATGCATACACGATTTCTAGAGCCACTTCCTTAACCTGCAGACCATCAGGCCCTGGGGATTTATCAGCCTTCAGTCCCATCAGTCAATCCAACACCATTTCCTGCCTAATGTGGATTTCCTTCAGTTCCTCCGTCACCCCAGATCCTCTGGCCACTACTGGATCAGGAAGATTGTTTGTGTCCTCCTTAGTGAAGACAGATCCAAAGTACCTGTTCAACCCATCTGCCATTTCCTTGTTCCCCATAATAAATTCACTTTTTTCGGTCTTCAAGGGTCGGTCTTCAAGGGTCCAACAAATTTTTTCCACTTCACATACCTAAAGAAGCTTTTATTATCCTGCTTTATATTCTTGGCTAGCTTACCTTCGTACCTCATCTTTTTTCCCCGTATTGATGATATTGAATGGTGGTGCTGGCTCGAAGGGACGAAAGGCCTACTCCTGCACCTATTGTCTATTGTCTATTGATAGGCAGTTGGTTGGTCAAAGGCCAGAGATGAAAAAACAGGTGTGAGACAAAAGGATTGAAGAGTTGCAAATTGTGAAGCCAGAGGAGGGAATGTAGGTGGGGGGAGGGTTAAGGTGGAAATAGGTGCATGTCTAGGTGGGGCACAAGGGAATGTGAGGGGTGTTACAGCAGAACAGGTTCAAGGATTTGACTAGTAGAACAGAAAATTGCTCACTCGTCTGTTTAGTTACAAATCAGATTTATTGGCAAGGGAGAAAATAAAAACAATACTTGTCTTGCATGCACGGGGTCTGTTTTGCAGCAGCACACCTCTTTCTCTCCCTGCCTCCGTCCCGCGGCGCTGGTCGCGACTCAATCCATCGGTGAACCCTCTCATACATGGCTTATGGCTTACAGTTTGTACATTCTCCCTGTGACTGCCTGGGTTTTCCCCGGGAGCTCAGATTTCCTCCCACAATCCAAAGAAGTACAGGTTTGTAGGTTAATTGGCTTTGATAAAAATTGTAAATTGTCCGTGACGTGTAAGATAAAGCTAGTCTACGGGGATCGTTGGATGGCGCAGTGTATCTATGAACTAAACTGAACTAAAATGGCTTTTTCTTAAAAGGCTTTTAGTACATTAGCCTTCATCAGTCAGAGTATTGGGTATTGAAGTTGGGAAGTCATGTTCAGTTATATAAAATGCTGGTGAGGCGGCATTTAGAGTATTGTGTTTTGTTTTGGGCACCCTGAAATGGGATAGATGAAGTTCAGTTGGAAAGAGTGCAGAGAAGATTTCCAAGAATGTTGCCAGGACTAGAGGGTCTGAACTATAGAGAGAGGTTAAGCATGCTGAGACTCTATTCCCTGGAGTGCAGGAGGTTGATCTTATAGAGGTGTATAAATTCATGAGTGGAACTGATTGGGTGGACGCACAGAGTCTCTTTCCTAGAGTAGGAGAATCAAGAACCAGAGGGCATAGGATTAACCTAAAGGAGAAAAGATTTAATAGGAATTTGAGGGTAACTTTTTTACACACAAAGAGTGATTGGTGTATGGAACAAGCCGCCACAGGAGATAGTTGAGGCAGGTACTATCGCAACGTTTGAGAAACAATTAGACGGGTACATGGATAGGACAGGTTTAGAAGGATATGGGGCCAAATGCAAGAAAGTGGGATGAGTGTGGATGGGACATGATGGTCGCTGTGGGTAAATTAGGCTGAAGGGCCTATTTCTACACTGTATATTTCTATGGCTAAAACAAGTATCATAGTGATGTTACAGCAGAATGTTGAGTATGATATATTCAAATCTTACTGCAAGAACCTTGCTTCCCATCTTGACATTGCAACTCCAAGATATATAATGTCTTCAAAATTATTTAGATTTTACATAGTTAAAATAAAACATCTGGTGAAATGTCAGAGGAATCAATAATCTGATGTTATGACTGAATATGGATTTTGTTTAAATTTATTGACCTTCCAACCTTGCATGTACTCAGTCATATGTGATCTTCTTTAGTAAAGGAGCCAACATTTTAGCTTAACAGAAATAAACTAATATAATTTCAGCAAAAATAGAATTTTACTTTAGTTTATTATTATTATTGTTATGTGTACTAAGGGACAGTGAAAAGCTTTTGTTACGTGCTATCCGGCCAGCGAAAAGGCAATACATTCAAGGTTCATAAGTCTTTTGTCATGTGTCCCAGATAGGACAATGAAATTCTTGCTTTGCTTCAGCACAACAGAAAATGGTAGACATGAATACAGAACAGATCAGTGTGTCCATATACCATTATATAAATATATACATGCATTAATAAATAAACAGATAAAGTGCAAATAAATAGATAATGGGCTATTAATGTTCAGAGTTTTGTTTGAGTTGAGTTTAATAGCCTGATGGCTGTGGGGAAGTAGCTATTCCTGAACCTGGACGTTACAGTCTTCAGGCTCCTGTACCTCTACCTGAAGGTAGCAGGGAGATGAGTGTGTGGCCAGGATGGTGTGGGTCCTTGATGATGCTGCCAGCCTTTTTGAGGCAGCGACTGCGTTAGATCCCCTCGATGGTAGGGAGGTCAGAGCCGATGATGGACTGGGCAGTATTTACTACTTTTTGTAGTCTTTTCCGCTCCTGGGCACTCAAGTTGCCGAACCAAGCCACGATGCAACCAGTCTAGCATACTCTCTACTGTGCACCTGTAGATGTTAGAGAGAGTCCTCCATGATATACCGACTCTCCATAATCTTCTCAGTAAGTAGAGGAGCTGATGTGCTTTCTTTATAATTGCATCAGTGTTCTCGGACCAGGAGAGATCTTCAGAGATGTGCACTCCCAGGAATTTGAAGCTCTTGACCCTTTCCACCATCGACCCGTTGATATAAGCTGGACTATGGGTCCCCATCCTACCCCTTCGAAAGTTCACAATCAGTTCCTTGGTTTTGCTGGTGTTGAGGGCCAGGATATTGTGCTGCCACCATTTGGTCAGTCAGTCAATCTCTCTTCTATACTCTGACTCATCCCCATCAATGATACGTCCCACAACAGTGGTGACGTCAGCGAACGTGATGATGGTGTTTGCACTATGACTGGCTACGCCGTCATGAGTATAGAGTGAGTACAGCAGGGGGCTGAGCACGCAGCCTTGAGTTGCTCCCGTGCTGATTGTTATCGAGGCAGACACCTTTCCACCAATTCAAACAGTCTGTTGTCTGTGAATGAGGAAGTCGAGGATCCAATTGCAGAGCGATACGCAGAGACCCAGTTCTGCGAGTTTGGTAATCAGCTTGGAGGGGATGATTGTATTAAATGCCGAGCTGTAATCAATGAATAACAGCCTGACATATGAGTTTTTGTTGTCCAAGTGGTCCAGAGCGGAGTGGAGAGTCAGCGAGATCGCATCCATCGTTGATCTGTAGTGGTGGTAGGCGAACTGCTGTGGGTCCAGGTTTATGTCGAGGTAGGAGTTGATTTGCGCCATGATCAACCTCTCAAAGCACTTCATCACCAATTGATAACAATCAAGCCGTTGACTTTGTACAGATACAAGATAAAGGGTGTAACGTTCAGTGCAAGATAAAGTCCAGTAAAATCTGATTTAAAAAAACCTAAACCTGAATGATAGTTCGATGGACTCCAATAAGATGGGAGTTCAGGGCAGCTCTCTAGCTGGTGAGCGGATCGTTCATTTGGGGCAGCTGGGAAGAAACTGCTACTGAATATAGAGGATGCGTTTTCCAAGTTCAGTACCTTTTGGCTGATGAGGGGAGAAGAGGGAGTGACCAGGATTTTAGACTGGGTTTTGAGTAATGAGGAAGGGGTAGTTAGCTGTCTTGTTGTACGTGCTCCCTTGGGCAAGAGTGACCATAATATGGTTGAGTTCTTCATTAGGGTATGAGATGTGAATTGGCCAAGATTGACTGGCAAATAATTCTAAAAGGGTTGACGGTGGATATACAATGGAAGACATTTAAAGACTGCATGGATGAACTACAAAAATAGTTCATCCCAGTTTGGCAAAAGAATAAATCGGGGAAGGTAGTGCATCCGTGGATAACAAGGGAAATCAGGGATAGTATCAAAGCAAAGGATGATGCGTACAAAGTAGCCAGAAAAAGCAGCATACCAGAGGACTGGGAGAAATTCAGAGACCAACAGAGGAGGACAAAGGGCTTAATTAGGAAAGGAAAAATAGATTATGAAAGAAAACTGGCAGGGAACATAAAAACTGACTGTAAAAGTTTTTATAGATATGTGAAGAGAAAGAGATTAGTTAAAACAAATGTAGGTCCCTTGCAGTCAGAAACAGGTGAGTTGATCATGGGGAACAAGGATATGGCGGACCAATTGAATAACTACTTTGGTTCCGTCTTCACTAAAGAAGACATAAATAATCTGCCGGAAATAGCAGGGGACCGTGGGTCAAACGAGGAATTGAGTGAAATCCAGGTTAGTCGGGAAGTGGTGTTGGGTAAATTGAATAGATTAAAGGCCGATAAATCCCCAGGGCCAGATAGGCTGCATCCCAGAGTACTTAAGGAAGTAGTTCAGGAAATAGTGGATGCATTAGTGATAATCTTTCAAAACTCTTTAGATTCTGGAGTAGTTCCTGAGGATTGGCGGGTAGCAAACGTAACCCCTCTTTTTAAGAAGGGAGGGAGAGAGAAAATGGGGAATTACAGACCAGTTAGTCTAACATCGGTAGTGGGGAAACTGCTAGAGTCAGTTATTAAAGATGGGATAGCAGCACATTTGGAAAGTGGTCAAATCATTGGACGAAGTCAGCATGGAAAGGTAAATCATGTCTGACGAATCTTGTGGAATTTTTCGAGAATGTAACTAGTAGCGTGGATAAGGGAGAACCAGTGGATGTGGTATATCTGGACTTCCAGAAGGCTTTCGACAAGATCTCACATAAGAGATTAATATACAAACTTAAAGCATATGGCATTAGGGGTTCAGGAAGCAAAGAGTAGGAGTAAACGGGTCCTTTTCACAATGGCAGGCAGTGACTAGTGGGGTACCGCAGGGCTCGGTGCTGGGACCCCAGCTATTTACAATATATATTAATGATCTGGATGAGGGAATTGAAGGCAATATCTCCAAGTTTGCAGATGACACTAAGCTGGGGGGCAGTGTTAGCTGTGAGGAGGATGCTAGGAGACTGCAAGGTGACTTGGATAGGCCGGGTGAGTGGGCAAATGTTTGGCAGATGCAGTATAATGTGGATAAATGTGAGGTTATCCACTTTGGTGGCAAAAACAGGGAAGCAGACTATTATTTAAATGGTGGCCGATTAGGAAAAGGGGAGATGCAGCGAGACCTGGGTGTCATGGTACACCAGTCATTGAAAGTAGGCATGCAGGTGCAGCAGGCAATGAAAAAAGCGAATGGTATGTTAGCTTTCATAGCAAAAGGATTTGACTATAGGAGTAGGGAGGTTCTACTTCAGTTGTACAGGGTCTTGGTGAGACCACACCTGGAGTATTGCGTACAGTTTTGGTCTCCAAATCTGAGGAAGGACATTATTGCCATAGAGGGAGTGCAGAGAAGGTTCACCAGACTCATTCCTGGGATGTCAGGACTGTCTTATGAAGAAAGACTGGATAGACTCGGTTTATACTCTCTAGAATTTAGGAGATTGAGAGGGGATCTTATAGAAACTTACAAAATTCTTAAGGGGTTGAACAGGCTAGATGCAGGAAGATTGTTCCCGATGTTGGGGAAGTCCAGGACAAGGGGTCACAGCTTAAGTATAAGGGGGAAATCCTTTAAGACCGAGATGAGAAAAACGTTTGTTCGCACAGAGAGTGGTGAGTCTCTGGAACTCTCTGCCACAGAGGGTAGTTGAGTTCATTGGCTATATTTAAGAGGGAGTCGGATGTTGCCCTTGTGGCTAAGGGGATCAGAGGGTATGGAGAGAAGGCAGGTACGGGATACTGAGTTGGATGATCAGCCATGATCATATTGAATGGCGGTGCAGGCTCAAAGGGCCGAATGGCCTACTGCTGCACCTAATTTCTATGTTTCTCTGTTTCTATGGGATGAGACTGGTCCATCATGCTGGTGGCCTTGCCGAGGCAGGTGACAGCCAATTAAGTCACTTTAGTTTTTCCAGTGCCCCTCATTCAAATGCTGCCTTGGTGCGAAGACACTCACCCCACATCTGGAATTCAGCTTTTGGGTCCATTGTTGAATCAAGGCTGTGATGAGTTTTGGAGTCAAGAGGTCCCGGCGAAACGCAAACTGGACTTAGCTGGAGGTTATCAGTGGGTAGGTTTTGTTAGATAGCACAGTCGAAAACACCTCCATTTTGCTGATGGTTGAGAGAAGATGGAGCAGGCACGAGTTGGATTGTTTTTTTTCCTGTTCTTTGCCAACAGGATGTGTCTGGGCAATTTGGTTGGGCAGATGCCAGTATTGTAACATCAGGTCAGGAATTCTCCTCTCCCAACTAGGGTGGCACTGTGGCGCAACGGTTGACCAGAGACCCAAGTTGGATCCTGACTGTGTGGAGTTTGTACATTCTCCATGTGACCGTGGGGGTTTTCTCTGGGTGCTCCAGTTTCCTCGCATGTTCCAAAGACGTACAGGTTTGTAGATTAATTGGCTTCTGTAAATTGCCTTTTCTGTGTAGAGATGCAAGAATGGGATAACATAGAAATAGTGTACAGGGATCGAGGGTCGGCACGGACTCAATGGGCTGAGGGCATGGTTCCAGGCTGTATCTCTAAACTAAACGTAAACTAAACCAGCCTCCAGCTGAAACATAGGAAGTTGGGCTGAAGGGCCTGTTTCTGTGTTGTAAGACTCTTACGTTGGGCTGCTTGCAATGCAAAGATCTTTAAAAAATAATCCTTCAGATTTCCTTCTAAATAAATTCTTTTTGAGCCATGTAAACTTGAGTAACAACCCAACCCTCATCACCAAATCTTCAGGATGATCTACTCTCAATTGTTAATGCATGTGGTTTCAATTTATTTTTAGACTTTAGAGATACAGGGAGGAAACAGGCCCCTCAGCCCACCGAGTCGGTGCCAACCAGCAATCACCCCTTACACTAACACTATCCTACACACAGTAGGGACAATTTACAGTTTTACCGAAGCCAATTAAGCTGCAAACCTGTACATCTTTGGAATGTGGGAGGAAACTGGAGCGTCTGGACAAACCCATATGGTCACAGGGAGAACATACCAACTCCGTGCATACAGCATCCGTGGCCAGGATTGGCCGGATACTGGCACTGTAAGGCAGCAGCTCTACCGCTATGCCAATATGCCGCCCCTTTACAACTGGTTCTATTATTGATTCAAATTTTTTACTATTTTCTAAACAATTCATCTGTGTTCTTTCTTCTTGAACTTGGACTTCTGAGAATGTCCACTGCATTTATAATGCAATCTGCAGTACTATATTAGCCCGTTTAGTTAGTCCATCTCTCTGCGTCTTTGTTTTGTCAGAAGCTCCACTAGTTGCACTATTGAGATGACATTTACTGTCTGCAAGTGTAGGCCTCTCTCTCTGTCTGGCTAAGTAACAGATGGCTGATACTCATCTATCACAGACTTTGATCCTATTCTCTAGATTTATATGTGAACTGTCTGACTTAATTAAATTCTAACACATGGCAGATCTGGAAGACCATACCTCCAACAGGACCATGATTCCAAACTAATTTAATGTGATTTCAAGAGCAAAGGGACAACAGAAAATAGACGATGCAAAGCTATTTTTAATTCAACCATCTGGAGACAAGAGACAAGCATGGCTAACTAATTGTTCTGAGTACAAAACACCAACAATACCAGGACTGAATCATGCAGCCTTCTGCAGGAAATAAAGTCATACAGTGTGGAATTAAGCCCTTCAGCCTAATTTGCCCACAATGGCGAACATGTGTCATCTACACTAGTCCCAATTGTCTGAGTTTGGCCTATATCCCTCTCTAAACCTTTCCCATCTATGAAGCTATCCAAATGTTTCTTAAACATTATGATACTACCTGCCTCAATTGCTTCATCTGGCAACACGTTCCATACATCAACCATCCTCTGTATGAAAAAGCTACCCCTCAGATTCCTATTAAATTTTTCTCCCCCACACCTTTAAACCTTTGTCGAAGATAGACACAAAATGCTGGAGTAACAGCTGGACAGGCAGCATCTCCGGAGAGAAGGAATGGGTGATGTTTCGAGTCAAGACCCTTCTTCAGAAGATGTCACCCATTCCTTCTCTCCAGAGATGCTGCCATCTCCCGCTGAGTTACCCCAGGATTTTGACCCTATCTTCGGGTCTCGACCCGAAACATGGGGTGGGAGATTGCAACCTTCACGTGGTCCGCCCTGTTTCAACAAATGCAATCAACCTGGCGGGCACAATCAAATAAGATCAAATAGAACAAGTTCTCCTACAATTTTAGGCTGTGCATGCCATACGCAAAAAGAAGAAGAAGACCCAAAACATCACCCATTCATTCTCTCCAGAAATACTGCCTGCCCCACTGAGTTACTCCAGCATTTTGTGCTTACTTTCGGTTTCAAAGGTTTCTAAGATCTTTTATTGTCACGTGTACCAATTAAGGTACAGTAATATTCAAATTAGCATCTGCAGTTCCTTCCTATACATTTAAGCCTATGTCTTTTGTTTCTCGTTTCCCCTACTCTGAGTAAGAGAGTCTGTACACCTACCTGATCTGTTCCTCTCATGATTTTGTACACTTCTTTAAGATCACTCCTCAACCTCCTGCACTCCAATGAATAGGGTCCTAGCCTGCTCAACCTCTCCCTATAGCTCAGAGTTCTATAGCTCAGAGAACTAGTTCTCCTCACAAACTCTCTGCAAGGTTTATTAATTTAAAATCTAATATTGGCATATTGAGCATGTCAGTAGCATGTTCAGGTGCAGGATAAACAGAAATGGCAGGGCGCTGATAGTATTGAACAGAGCAGGGTCTGTGTGTAATGTGAACACCTGCTGACTGCAGACAATGGAGGCACTGACTTGTTGATCAGCCTTTCTACAACTCCTGTTACATTCCTGGTTACTCCCTGCTTGCCTAGAAAATAACCCCAGCCCTACAAGCGCCAGGCATTCCTGGCTGCGGAGAAAGTAATGAAAAGACACAAAAGCCCAAGCCTTATTTCTTGCCTATATTTCGTCCCTGTATCATCACTCCCCCACCCTGGGGAGTAAAAGGCTATTATTGTTTTGTGAAACATCATCCACAATCTCCCTGTGGGTGATTACACATCTGTGGGCTCCACTTAAAATAAATGACAGTTGATGCCCTTCATTGCCTGTGGCAGGAATAACCTTCAAGCCATTTTCATTAAACAGGCTTCACTAAAATATGGGCTTCCTGCATTTGCCTTCAGTGAAGTAAAATGTCCTGACAAAAAAAATCATTGAATCTCTCCGAAATCTTGTTTGCGTCAGGTGGCAATAGTTTGACTCACTAAGGATTATAACATAGTTTATTTTAACATAGTGATAGGGAGTTATCAAAAGTTAAAAGGAGTTATCTACTTTCTTAGAAGTTTAAAGAGATTCGGCATGTCACAGAACGTCTAATGAACGTCCACAAATGTACTGTAGAATGTATGACACAAGGTGCTAGAGTAACCCAACGGGTCAGGCAGCATCTCTGGGGAACATGGATAAGTGATGTTTTGGGTGACACAGCAGTCGAGTTGTTGCCTTACAGTGCCGGAGACCTGGGTTTGATCCTGACTACGGATGCTGTCCGTACGGAGTTTGTACGTTTTCCCCGTGACTGCGTGGATTTTCTCTGGGTGCTGTAGTTACCTACCACATTCCAAAGACATGCAGGTTTGTATGTTAATTGGCTTCAGGGCAGCACGGTGGCGCAGTGAGAGAGTTGCTGCCTTACAGCGCTTGCAGCTCCAGACACCTGGGTTTGATCCCGACTAAGGGGCTATCAGTACGGAGTTTGTATGTTCTTCCCTTGACCACGTGGGTTTTCTCCGATATCATCGGTGTCCTCCCGCACTCCAAAGATGTACAGGTTTGTAGGTTAATTGGCTTGGTATAAATAATGTAAATTGTCCCCAGTGTGGGACAGTGTTAATGTGTAGGGATTGCTGGTCAGTGCAGACTCATTGGGCCGAAGGGCCTCTTTCCTCGCCATTTAGTTTAATTTAGTTGATCGTTATGTACAGTGAAATGCTATTGAAAGTTGACAGTGCTAACCAGTCAGCGGAAAGACTAAACTACTACTTCTTGCGTATGGCGTACACAGCCTAAAGTTGTAGGACAACTTGTTCTATTTGATCTTATTTGATTGTGCACGCCAGATTGATTACATTTGTCGAAACAGGGTGGACCACGTGAAGGTTGCAATCTCCCACCCCAAAGACTATTCCTGATTTGTATCTTTAAACTAAATTAAACCTGGATATAAAGTCAGGTGTTGTTAGGATTATTCCCAATCTGAATGGACAACCCAACAGAGAGCTTGCAGAAAGATTCTGGCCACACCTTGCTCATGGCAAACAAATTCTACGCAGGAGACTTTTCACATTCTAGATCCTTCTGGACTGGGCCTCAGATCCCCAGCTAAGATATTCAAGAGAAAAACATTTGGTTATCAGCCAAGATGCCGAAGAAGTTTGGTAGTGGGACAAATGTCACATAGCTTGGCTACTGACCAACCTCATTTTTCATGTGCCCACGTTATGTCTGGTGAACACAGAGGAATGTTGAGTTTACGAACCGATACAATACGATTCGTCGCAATACGATAGAACTTTATTCATCCCAGAAGGGAAATTGATCTGCCAACAGTCATAAGACATGATACATGAAACCACACAAGATACATAACACAAGATTTATTGTCAAGTGTACCGAGGTACAGTGAAAAGCTTTGGTTGCAAGCTAACCAGTCAGTGGAAAGACAACACATGATTACAATCCAGCCATTCACAGTGTACAGAGAAATGTTGCTGTAGGAGTAGAGATTTATAAGTGTGGAGCGATTGTAATGTGTGGTTCTGTGACCAGCATACAAAGAGCCGCCTTGGTTGGGCGCCATCTTGAAGTCTAACCAAATGTGTCATAGTTTGAAAGAAATTAAAATATTCTTGATTTGGCTTTGCTTGTTAGTGCTGGCCACGCAGTGCTTACCACGTCAGAAGTCCTGACCAGGCAATTAAAGAGAATAACTTCATCAATCGCTCCTTCAGGCAGAAGCCCTGGTCAAATCACAGTATAAGTCACAATGTTGTACTGAGCGGAGGTGTTCAGCGAAATGATCGCCGAGCCTGCGCATGGTCTCACCGATATATAGAAGTCCACACCTGGAACAGCGGATCACCTCCACTCATTCCGTCTAAACCTACGTGATCTCCTGGTTGCTAAACACTTTAACTCCCCCTCCCCCTCCCATTCCCTCACTGACCTTTCTGTCCTACGCCTTCGCCATTGTCAGAGTGAGGCCCAGTGCAAATTGGAGGGACAGCACCTCATATTTTGCTTTAGCTCACACCCCAGCGGTATGAATATTGACTTATCTAACTTCAAGTAACCCTTGGTATCCCTCTCTCTCCATCCCTCCCCCTTCCCAATTCTCCGACCAGTCTGACTGTCCCTGATTACATTTTATCTCTGCTTTGTTGTTACCTTCTCCTAGCTAACATTGATCTATTCTACATTTTCCTTGGTCTCCACCCTTTTGCTGTCTCGTTCTCACACGTTGCACTTCCTTATCTCTGTATCTCCCCCTTCCCTGACTCCCAATCTGAAGAAGGGTCTCTACCTGAAATGTCACCCATTCCTTCTCTGCAGAGATGCTGCCTGTCCCGCTGAGTTAAGTTACGTTTAGTTTAGTTTAGTTTACTTTAGTTTAGTGTGGCACCGCCCGGTGGTTAGGCCACTTACTATACGAACCCTTGGCAGTCGGGGGTAGGGTCAAATGACTGGGAAGTTGTTACGAGGTTTAGGGGTGTGCCCTAGTATAAATATTGAGCCCCGGGTCAGCCTTCCCCCATTTGTATGTGTGTTGTTCTCTTTACTTCAACAACAAAGATCTCTTTGATTCACCACCCGTGGCTTGCTTATTCGCCCATCATATTTGTAATCCCGATTAACCTCAACAGCCAGAGGTCGCTGACAATCCAACCCAGCAGAATGCTGTCTCCCTGAAGCTGCCCATGTTCTGGACATCACAGCCCCAGGTGTGGTTCCAACAAGCCAAGGCCCAGTTCCACGTTTAATGCATCAGGGCTGATGACACCCGGTACTACTATGTGGTCGGCGCGTTGGATCAGGAGATGGCTGGTCGCCAGGTCCCTTACCTACGCTCGCCACCACATCAAGACAAATACGAGCTGCTCTTGCAGACCTTTGTGCTCAGCCAAGGGATCGTGCAGTGCAGCCCCTGCATATGGATGGAATGGGCGATCGCAAGCCGTCGGAGCTCATGAGCAAGGTGCTGACCCTCTTGGACGGGCATCGGCCCTGCCTCCTTTTCGAGCACGCCATTTTAGAGCAGATCCCGGACAACATCCACCTGCTTTTCGCCGGTGAGGATTTAGCAGATCCTCTGCTGCTAGCAGAGCATGCGGATGAGCTGTGGCAAGCCAAGCAGCAAGGCAGTGGCTCGATCGATCGAGTATTGGCGGTGCTTTGGAGGGCCCAGCAATCAGGCCCTGCGTCCACCGGGAGTTCAACTGCGGCGTCTGTCCCAAACGACCCGGTAAGGGGAAGTCGTGTTACTACCACCAGCGCTGGGGTCCTGCAGCCCATCAATGCCGCCCGCCCTGCTCGTATCCAGATAATGCCAGGGCTGGTCGCCAGTAGTTCGCTGCGACGGTCGGCCTGAAACATCATCGCTACTCGTGGGAACGACACTCAGGACGATGGTTCCTTGTTCATACGGGCGCGGAGGTTAGTGTTTTACCCCCGTCGGGGGTAGACACTCGTTCTGGCATGCGGGGGCCTTCGATGACTGCAGTCAATGGCAACCATTGGGACATATGGATTTTGCACGATCCTGATCTTTGTGCCCCTGCCATTTTACCTGCACCTTTACAGTGGCCGATGTTTCCCAGCCATTGCTGGGCGCAATTTTCCTCCGGGCCCAATCCCTATTGGTGAATGTGTGGGGGCAACGCCTCGTTCGTATACCTTTCGATTTCGTGCCTCTGGTTCTGGAGGGGGTCCTGTGGCGCCACCCAGTGGTTAGGCCACATACTATACGAACCCTCGGCAGTCGGGGGTAGGGTCATGTGACTGGGTAATGGCGGGAAGGAGTTGTCACGAGGTTTAGGGTGTGCTCTAGTATAAGTATTGCGCCCCGGGTCAGCCTTCCCCATTCGTGCGAGTGTTGTTCTCTTTACTTCAACAATAAAGATCTCTTTGATTCATCATGCATGGCTTACTTATTCGCCCGCCATATTAGTATAGTTTAGAGATACCGTGAGCAAACAGGCCATTCAGCCAATTGAGTTTGCTGGACCAGCAATTACCAATACACTTGTTATCCCCTGCACACTAAGAACAATTTGCAGAAGCCAATTCACCTACAAACCTGCACGTCTTTGGAATGTGGGACGAAATAGGAGCACCCGGGAAAATCCCACGCGGTAACAGGGAGAATGTGCAGACTCCCTACAGACAATACCTGTAGTCAGGATCGAACCCGGGTCTCTGGCGCTGTAACGCAGCAACTCCACCATTGTGCTGCAGCAGTAAAGTTGCTGCCTTACAATGCCAGAGACCAGGGTTCAATCCTGATGACAAGTGCTGTCTGTAGGGAGTTTGCCACCAATGTGCCATTAAACTGCAGCAAGTTCATTGTTCTAGTCCAGGTGCAAATGACAAACAAACACTCTTGACTCTTGAATGGTCGTCCTTGTCTTAATTGATTTTGAGTACATTTTCTTCCGGTGCTCCGGTTTCCTACCACACTCCAATGATGTACAGGTCTGTAGGATAATTTGGCTTTTAAAAATTGTTGCTAATCTGTAGGATATTGCTGGTATATGGGTATCGCTTGTTGGCATGGGCTCGATGGGCCACAGGGTCTGTTCCTGCACTGTATCTCTAAACTAAACTAAACTTAACTAAACTCAACCAAACTAAACTAAACTTTGCATACCCTTACCAAACTAAACTAAATTTAAGAGCAATAACAAAACAAATAAATAAACTTTAAATGGTCAGTTATTCCAGGTAAACGAGACCACAAAAGTGCGAGCTGATATTAGCTGCTTTCTTTGATGGTGGGGTGGTCAGTGCCCATGATAGATTGGGCAATATCCACCACTCTCTGCAGCCACTTTCATTCTTCAGCTTTCGAATGACTGAATTAAGCCGTGAAGCAACCGGTCAGTATGTTCTCTACCGTTCATTCAAAAGGAAACACATGGACAGCACAGTGGCGCAGTGGTAGAGTTACTGCCTTAGAACTTGAGATACCTGGGTTTGACCCTGACTACAGCTGCTGTCCGTATGGAGTTTGTACATTCTCCCTGAGACCACATGGGTTTTCTCCGGGTGTTCCGATTCCCTCCCACACTCCAAAGACGTACACGTTTGTAGGTTAATTGGCTTCGGTAAAATTGTAACTTGTCCCTAGTGTGTAGGATAGTGCTAGTGTGATTGCTGGTCAGCATAGGCTCAGTGAGCCGAAGAACTTGTTTCCACACTTTGTTCTAAACAAAGTAAAATGGTTCAATGGTGCTTTATAAACATTTTTACAAGGAAGTCATTAATTACATTAAAAAAAACAAGTTTAACAACGTTACAATTTCCTGGAGAGGTGGGAGAGAGCTTGTTCTGTCGTCTTTTTTTCCGAAGAGACTCTGCTTTTGATAAATTATACAAGCTTTCATGAATCTGGGGCTGGGTCTTCTGGAGGAAGCACATCTTTGAATCTTTTGGATGTGGTCTAAATCTATAAAGTGAGATAAAAGGTTTAAAATACAGGTTTGTCTTTGAAGGCAGGAGAGCTGTAAACATTTGATGTACCAACAAAGCAATTATTGTGTCTGCCTGCAACAGTCGTGCAGGCCTGTTCAGAAAAGAGCCAGCCAGCTACAAATGTCACAGTAAATTGATCCAATTAACTTGACCTGTGGCCTTGCAAAGAGTAAGCTGGCTGGATCACACACACCCCACCCCCTAGCCTGGAAAGTCCTTTGAAATTTTATAATACTCATGCTCGGCTTGTTATAAAGGATTCCACTGATCTTCATACTTGCGCATTTAGTACGACGGATTATTGTGTGAGGTCAGATGGATCAATGCTGTTTTGAAAAGTGAATTAATTAATCGCCAGCAAGTAAAGCCAACGCAAGCTCTGGCAAGCACGATTCTAATCTGAGCATTACATACCAACGCTTTCAAGTTTAAAAAAAAAACTCATTCCTACCTTAGTTTAATGATGGACACGAAGTGCTGGAGTAACTCAGCAAGTCAGTCAGGCAGCATCTCTTGAGAAAAAAGATAGGAGACGTTTCAGGTCAGGATCCTCCTTCAGACCCCAAATGTGAACTAACCAATTTCACTTAATTTACATTGAAGAATAGGTACCACAGACTAGTCATTTCTCATGCATCGATTGATAGTCATTTTAAAGTTTCACATATCTCTTGGCAAATCATTTTGGCTTCATCAAAATTCAACTCATTTTTCTCCCCCCCCCTTCCCCCCCCCTCCCCCCCCCTCCCCCCCCCCTCCCCCCCCCCCCCCCATCAAACAAAACTTCAACATGTTTCAACTTTTTTGGGTATTAAGTAAAGGGCCTGTCCCACTTGGCGATTTTTTTCGGCCACTGCCGGCGTCATATCAGTGTCGCCAAAAGATTTTGAACATTTCATTATCTAGCGGCAACAAACATAAATGTTGCGACCTTGAAAAAACACCGTGGGTCATACGTCATCTCGCCGTGTCACGGCCGCATCACGTCGAGTCATGCCCCAAATTTTTCGGTGACCTGATACGTCAGTCAATGATACCGGCAGTCGTTGAAAAAATCGCCAAGTAGGACAGGCCCTTAAATGCTCTACCGTGGCAAAGATTAAGAGTGATCTGTGTACTTGTTTTCAGCTCCTTGAATTCATGTACCGTTGTGTGGGGGTGAGCATGAAACACACAGCTCTTGGTTGTTCGGTGAGTGGCCCTGACGTATTTATTTTAATATTACTTCTCAGAAAAATGGTAGTAACCAACGCAGTACATCAAAGAGCACATTCACAGTCGGCACATTAGCATGTTTTGTCTGATGAATTGAAACATCTTTCACCCCTGACATCAGGAAGAAGATTTAGGAGTCTGAAAACCATGACCATCTGGATCAAGAATAGCCAGCCATTTACCAATCTTACAACCGCTGGAGATGCAACACCTGTCCCCACACCTCCTCCCTTGACTTTGTCCAAGGACCCCGACAGTCCTTTCAGGTGAGGCAGACGTTCACTTGTATATCCTTCAACCTCATCTACTGTAACCGCTGTTCCAGGTGTAGACTCCTATATGTCAGCGAGACCAAGCGCAGACTCTGCGATTGTTTCGCTGAACACCTCCGCTCAGTCCACCTAGGCCTACCCGCTCTCCCGGTTGCGAAACACTTTAACTCCCACTCCCACACTGACCTTTCTGTACTGGTCCTCCTCCACTGTCAGAGTGAGACCCAATGTAAATTGGAGGAACAGCACCTCATAGCTTGGACAGCTTACAACCCAGCAGTATGAATATTGATTTCTTTAACTTCAAGTAACCCTTGCTTTTCCTCTCTCTTCCTCCCTCTCCCACCCTACTTCTCCGACTAGTGTCACTGCCCTTCTGATTAAAATGGACTGATTGTATGCCTCGATGTCACCTTCCCCTCAGCTAACAATGAATCATTCTATATTTTCTTGATTATCGTCTACTTTGATCTGACATTTTCACACCTCATTCATCCATAGAAGTTCATAAATTCATAAGTGATAAGAGCAGAATTAGGCAATTTGGCCCATCAAATCTACTCCGCAAGGCAATCATGGCTGATCAATCTTTCCCTCCTAACCCCATTCTCCTGCCTTCTCCCCATAACCCCTGACACCCATAATAATCAAGAATCTCTGTCTTTAAAATGTCCACTGACTTGGCCTCCACAGCCTTCTGTGGCAATGAATTCCACAGATTCACCACCCTCTGACTAAAGAAATTCCTCATCTTCCTAAAGGAATATCCTTTCATTCGGAGGCTATAACCTCTGGACCGAGACTCTCCCAGTAGTCAATTTAGTTTATTGTCACGTGTACCCCGGTACAGTGAGAAGCTTTTGTTGCCTGCTAACCCGTCAGCACAAAGACAACACATAATTACAATAAATCCATTTACAGTGTATAGATACATGTTAAGGGAATAACGTTTAGTGCAAGAAAAAGCCAGCAAAGTCCAATCAAGGATAGTCCATGAGTCATCAAAGAGGTAGATAGTAGTTCATCATTGCTCTCTGTTTGTGGTAGGATGATTCAGTTGCCTGATAACAGCTGCGAAGAAACTGTCCCCGGATCTGGTGGTGTGTGTTTTCACACTTCTATACCTTTTGCCTGATGGGAGAGGGGAGAAGAGGGAGTGGCCAGTGTGCAGCTCGTCCTTGATTATGCAGCAGGCCGTGTCGAGGCAGCGTGAGGTATAAACCACATAAATAAATGTAGTCAAGAGGAGGGAGGTTGGCTTGCGTGATGGTCTGGGCTGTGTCCACAATTCACTGCAATTTCTTGTGGTCCTGGACGGAGTTGTTCCCAAACCAAGCTGTGATGCATCGAGACAAAACACTTTCAATGGTGCATCTGTAGAAGTTGGTAGGAGTTGTAGGGGATATGCCAAACTTCCTAAGCTTTCTAAGGAAGTAGAGACATCGGTGTGCTTTCTTGGACGTTGCTTCAATATGGGTGGTACAGAAGTTGTTGGTGAGATTGACCGAGGAATTTGAAGTTTTGGTGTGCAATGGAATTTGGTGGAAGCATCCTCTCCACATCTACTCTATCAATGCCTTTTATCATAACTCTAGTCTCCTTATCCACTGACTCTCAGTCTGAAGAAGGATCTCTACTCGAAATCATTCTTTCTCTCCAGAGATGCTGTCTGACCCGCTGAGTTATAGCAGCTTTTTGTGTCTATTTTAGGTTTAAACCAGCACCTGCAGTTCCTTCCTACACACTCCGTTTACATATTCTGTTGTGCTACTGCAAGTAAGAATTTCATTGTTCTGTTTGGGACATATGACAATAAAACACTCTTGACTCTTGATTCTTGATCACTGTGTTTCCAGGCCTGTTATGCTCCTGCGAGTAAGAATTATACACACTTGACTCTACACTTGAAGGTATTGGTACTGAGAAATAGCTATGCACCCTGCCTACCTTCCTGAGCCAATTCATTATGAAAGGAACACACTGTTGCAACAAGTCTGGAGCTGAGATGAAGTGAGAACCGCTTCAAAGACAAGCAGCTAATAACTACTTTGAAAATACAAAGATATTAGTTTCTTTACTTGTCTTTTTATCTTCTACATGGTTTTACTATGTATAGTACACCTGTTGATTCCACTGTATCTTACTTATAGTGCAGCGCAAATTACTTCTTCAAAGAACTCCAGTAAATTGATCAGACATGATTTCCCGTTCTCTAAACCATGTTAAATTGTCATGACTATCTTGATTTTTTTCTCAACACACTGCTATAATATGTTTAATAATACATTATAACCTTCATAGATGCTGTCTGACCTGCTGAGTGTTTCCAGTATTGTCCATGTATTTTGTTATGAAGGGATATAAAATAATATGGCTTATATCAGGTGTTAAAGGTTGCGCAATCTTTGTGCAACTAAATCAGGAGACTGAAAAGGGAACAATGGTGTTAATATGTCCCATCCGTTCTATCCAGAGATGCTGCCTGTCCCGCTGAGTTACTCCACCATTTTGTATCTATCTTAGCCCTATTTAGTTCTCGAATTCTCTAATTTTATCAAGACATGTTTAAAGCAAACTATAACCCTGTACTTAAGAAACTACATAATTTAATTAAATTCTGGAAAACGCTTCCCATGTCCTTAATAGGTCAAATAAACGCCATAAAAAAGATTTTTCTTCCATAAATTCTATACTAGTTCCAATCAATCCCATTATATCTACCCAAAAAGTTTTTTTTTTAAATTGGACTCAGATATTACAAGTTTTATTTGGGATTATAAGTCCCACAGAATACAAAGACCACACCTGAATAAACCCAAAGTAGTAGGGGGATTAGCACTCCCGAAAATTATTTTTATTATTGGTCGGTAAATATTAGAAATATGATTCAATTGTTGGATAATTCTCTTCATCAACCGGAATGGATCATTATGGAGAAAGAGGACTGCTCCCCCTTTAATATTGGTGCGATCCTTCTTTCACCAATGATGGTGAATAATACAAACTACAACAAAAACCCAATTATACCTAGTACAATCAGAATTTGGAAACAAATAAATTACAATTTAAAATTAAGAAACTTATCTCTCCTATTGCTAAAAACCCTCTGTTTAAACCCTCAATTATAGACAAAGCATTTAAACAATGGGAAAGAGCAGGAATTAAAACTTTGGGAGATTTGTATGATACGGGAAAACTATTATCATTTAAACAATTACAACTAAAATATAATCTGGGTAACAATCAGTATTTTAAATATTTCCAAATATGTCATTATCTGAAAAAAACATGCACAAGAATTTCACAAAATGCCATCAGACTTACTAGATGAAGTAATGAATACAAAGGCGGAATCAGCAAATTTAATTTCATATATATATAATATTATATTAAATGCAGTGATACCAACGACGGAAGGTATCAGAGGTGAGTGGGAAAACGAACTAAGCATAAAACTTTCCAATGAAAGGTGGAAAGAGTACTTATTAAATGTGCACAAATGCTCAATTAACGTGAGACACATTTTAATACAATTTAAAATTTTACACAGATTATACTACTCAAAAACGAAATTAAATACATTTTTCCCTAACGTTTCACCAATTTGTGATAAATGCCAGTGTCAAGAAGCTACTATAGCACACTCATTCATCTTCTGTACAAAAATTCAAAGGTTTTGGATTGAAATCTTTGAAATTTTCACAAAACTGTTTAAAATAAAAATGACACCAAAGCCAGAATGGATTATTTTCGGAATGACAGAAGGTAGTTCGGAATTAAATGTGTATCAAAAGAATCTATTTGATTACAGCTTAATAATAGGAAAAAAGCTCATCTTAAAATTCTGGAAAAATGCGCCTATACCAACATTAAATATGTGGATTTCAACTATGTTTGAAACATTACATCTGGAAGATATGAGACTCCGCCTGGCAGGAAAATCAGATTGTTTCTATCAGACGTGGTCTGCATTTATAGAATTGCTACAAAGATAGGGTGCCGAACTACCTCGGGCCTTGGTAGGGGGGGATGAAATACTATCGAGTTGGTGGATTCCTTTTGCGTGATATATATAATATAGTAACTGGCTTTTTTTTCCTTTTCTCTCTCTTTGCCTCTCTTTCTTTTTTCCTTTTCTTTTCTAGGGTCTATCTCTTAATCCCCTTTCTCTAATTCCTTGACCAAGGGTTTCTTCTCCCATTTGGCACACTCTTTCACTTTCACAAGAGTCTGAAGAAGGGTCTCGACCCGAAACGTCGCCTATCTCCTTCGCTCTTTAGATGCTGCTGCACCCGCTGAGTTTCTCCAGCTTTTTGTGTAACCTTCACTTTCACAACTCTTTTCACCTACTTCACTCTCTTTCTTTCTATTCTTTCTCTTTAAAAGCCATAAAATCATGGGGTACAATGATTATAACAATATATATGTGATGTACATTGATGTATTTGCCTCTAATAAATAAAAATATTCTCTAAATTTAAGTAACTTCATCTCATACTTCTTACATAGAAACATAGAAAATAGGTGCAGGAGGAGGCTATTCGGCCCTTCGAGCCAGCACCGCCATTCATTGTGATCATGGCTGATCGTTCGCTATCAATAACCCGTGCCTGCCTTCTCTCCATATCCCTTGACTCCACTAGCCCCTAGAGCTCTATCCAACTTTCTCTTAAATCCATCCAGTGATTTGGCCTCCACTGCCCTATGTGGCAGGGAATTCCACAAATTCACAACTCTCTGGGTAAAATAGTTTTTTCTCACCTCCGTCTTAAATGACCTCCTCTTTATTCTTCTTCTCTTCCCCTTGCCTTTTTGTCCCCTTCCACTTCCCAAGTCATTTTACCGGTTCCACAGTCCTCCATGTTGTTTCTCTTGAGATCACCGCTTCGCTGGCCCACAATGGACCGACCATGCACCGCTTTATGTGAGGTCATTTGTGGCCCTGAATTGTCCTGGTCTATTCTTGCCTCCAGATCTTTACCTCCCGCAGCATCCCGCCCTCCTACTACCTTCTGTGCCCTCAAAGCCCACTGCAGGAGGCGTCCCCGGTGTTCAAGGGCCAAAGAGGGCCAGGCAAGGAGAGTGTAGACATTTGTTGCCATATGTCCTAGACAGAACAATGAAATTCTCGTGTGCAGCAGCACAACAGAATATGGAAACATAGTACTCTGTAAATATAAATAAATGAGAGAAAAAAAAGTTCAGCATGTGTATATATGCATATACACACACACATATACTTTACATAAGATAGCCACAAAAAGCTAGAGTAACTCAGCGGGGCAGGCAGCATCTCTGGAGAGGAGGAATGGGTGATGTTTAGGGTCGGGACCCTTGCAATGGCCAACAACAGCTGGGATCGTGAAATGTTACCCAAATTATGCCTCTTGCATGTAGACTCAGTGGGCTGTTCTGTATATTCTATACTAACTGGGGGATGGTGCTTCATCTTGCTGAGCTGTATGCAAAAAATGTATTTCACTGTAACTTGGTACAGATGATAATAAATAAACCATTGAACCATACTGGGCACTCGGGTCTACTGAATTCAATGGACCATAATGTGTGATTATCCAATAGCCCGTGGCAATTATTGAAGCACTGGCCAATACTCTGATACAGGCTCAGAAGAAATGGAGCAAGGTGATTCCTCTCCAAATCTTTTGCAATTCAACACACTGGATAAAACATGAAAGAGCATACAAGTAATAGCTGAATTGTGTTTCTTAGCTATGTTTTAGCACTTTATACCCCCTCCAACCCCCGCCCAACAAGTATTTTTTGGAAACTCAAGCAGTAGAGTAACAATTGAATAGATTTTGTGCAAAATGAACCAATAGCAATTGTAGAGAGATTTTACTTCGGAGTCACGTGAGTGACTACGTGAATAGAAGCCCGTACAGCCGTTGGTGCGTCATGACGTCAGACGCTGGTGCAGTCGGCCGGTTGGAGCAGCAGCGCTCCTCCGAGCGGTAAGTTTAAACCGCGGGTTATACGAAGAGCTGGAGAATTTAGCGGGTGCAGCAGCATCTAAGGAGCGAGGGAGATGGGCGACGTTGCGGGTCGAGACCCTTCTTCAGACTTCACCCTCGATTCTCAAGCATTTGCAGTTCTTCGTTAAACAAGTTTAAAGAGGTAAGGTTTTTAAAATTTTTTTTACCACATTTCATTTTCTGCGACGGTTTGGGGTTCTTAGAGAATGTTGCAGAAAGTGAAGAAGGTGTCGGCGAGGCGCTCCGGGGGTAGAAAGGAAAAGTGGCCAGGAGAGTGTTGAGGATGGAGGCCCGTCTGGTACACCTGGTCCGGTGCTGGCTACACAGCCAGTGGTTGCGGACCCACTGCCGGGGGGCAGTGGAGGCTTGTCAGTAGGGTGGAAGGCCACTGGCAAGTCTCTGTGGCCCGTAAATGAGTCGGGTCTGGAGGTTATACCCTCCATAGGAGAGTCCGTTTGCTCACGGCTCTCCCACGTCGAGATTCTATTACAAAAGAATGCTCGACAGGGACCAGCTCCGTGAGGAGGAGTGGTGCCCAAGCCAGGCTGATGGAGAGCTTGTGCTAGCAGCACCTGTTTCAGGGCTGCAGAACTATCCTGCCTGTGAGGAGGATATTCTATCAGTGCAGTTTGCTGACACTGATTCTATGCTGGGGGAGAGCAGTAAAGGTGTTCGGTTGGAGGTAATTCCGAACATTGCTGGGAAGTTTGCTGAGTGTAGAGAGGCAGGAAAGGCGATTGATGTAGAATTGGCCGAAGCCATTCAGTATATGCTCTCCCAGCAGTTACAGGAGCTAGCTATGGATGAAGCAGCAAAAAACTATAAAGCTCCTGTTAATTGTGATCTCCTGAAGGTACCGGTGGTTAATCACCAAATTTGGTCATAGATGGGTTTGCCTGCTAGGGCCCAGGAGATGAAGTTTAAAAAAGTGCTTAAACTGTTGTCAGCCGGTATTACAGCTGTGGTGAAAGTTATTGATACAAATGATATGGTTGAAGCACACCAGGATGAACTGGGACTCCTTTGTAATGCATTTTGAAATTAATAATATCGGGAGGGCCGCTATTAGGCCAGTGCTAACCCGAATTTGGCGAGTTGTGCAAACCGACCAGTGTACCACCACAAAATCTGTTGTTTGGTGGTAACCTTGCAAAAAGGGTCAAAGACTGTCATGAGGTTGTTATAACCATGGCCCTCATTAAGCCAGCTGGAAGCAAGTCAAAAAAGGTTCTCTACAAGAAGTCGAGGACAACAAGGCCACAAGGAAAGATGCTGGTAAGGAATATAACATTGACAGACGATGAATTAACTGATGTTCCTGTTCAAATTGGGGAAGGTTAAAATTGTTTCTCAAACAATGGCAGCAGTTGACATCAGATTTGTTCATACTTAGTGTATTGAAGGGGTGAAAAATTGGATTTTACTATAAGGACAGTCTACCTAATCAACATTTTCCTAGTCGTAAACTTATTTTTCAGATGAGGAAAATGTGCTTATTCAAGCAGAGATTCAGTCGTTACATAAGAAAGGGGTAATTGAGCCTTCTGTCTATCAAAGTCAACAATTTCTGTCAAGTATATTTCCCAGATCTAAAAAGACTGGGGGATGTAGAATTATTCTGGATTTATCGAATTTGAACAAATTTGTTTGTTATAGGCATTTCAAAATGGAGACCTTTACCACGGGCAAACATCTAGTGTCCAAAGGGTATTATATGGCAACCATTGATTTAAAGAATGCGTATTACACAGTGTCTATTCATGGTGATGATAGAAGATATTTGAAATTTATTTGGATGACTGAGCTGTGGCAATTCAGGACATTGCCGAATGGATTAACTTCAGCTCCTAGATTATTTACTAAATTGGTAAAACCTGTGTTAGCATTACTTAGAGCTCAGGGGCATGTGGTAATGGCCTATTTAGATGATATTCTGATTGTTGGAAAGACTCATGCTGAAACTCAATCATCAGTTTTCAGTTGTTAAAATCACTTTTGAACAAATGGGATTTGTTATTCACCCAGATAAATCTAAATTATCACCAGTCCAAATTATTGATTATCTGGGATTTACCATTAATTCCAATCACATGTTGGTAACTTTGCCCAAGGATAAATTAAATCAGTTAATTGAGGACTGTGTTAATCTCGTTGGAGAACAACGGCCTTCGATTAGACAAGTAGCCAGTTTTATTGGGAAGTTGTTGCAGCCTTTCCAGCTGTGCAGTATGGTCCTCTGCATTATCAACAATTACAACGATCAAAGGAACAGGCACTGAGAATACAAAGGGGCCATTTTTGATAGGCCTATGCAGTTGTCAGCTGGGGCGATTGCTGACATACAATGGTGGATAGTACATGTTTCAAAAAATTTAAGGAAGGTTTTGGTGGAATCACCGTCACTGATATTACAGACTGATGTAAGTGCACTGGGTTGGGGTGCAACAGATATGTCTTCTAGTTGTGGAGGCAGATGGAATGTGGATGAGACATCGCTTCCTCAATTAAGAGGGATTAATTATTTAGAGTTGTTGGGCACCTGGTATGGGCTCAAAGCTTATTGTTCTACAAGGAGGGATCTACATGTGCAGGTCAGATTGACAACACCACAGCAGTGGCATATGTAAACCACATGGGTGGAGTTAAGTCACAGTCTTGTGATAGACTGGCTAACCAGATTTGGAGCTGGTGTATTGACCAAAATATCTGGCTTTCAGCAATTTATTTGCCAGGAAGAGGTCACGTCAGTTTAATGACAACATTGAATGGATGTTAAATCAGGATGTATTTAACCAAATGATTGATCAGTATGCATTGCCAGATATTGACTTGTTTGCATCTCGATTAAATCATCAGTTACCTAGATATGTTTCATGGGAACCAGATCATGGGGCAGTAGCAGTGGATGCATTTTCGCTGCATTGGGGGAGGAATGTTTGTGTATGTATTTCCTCCATTCTGTCTCATCAGCAGATGTTTGCAAAAGATCAAGGAGGACTCCGCTTCAGGGGTATTGGTAGTGCCAGATTGGCCTACACGAGCATGGTTTCCCGTTGTATTACAAATGGCTAGGGAGCCTTACATGCTTATGCCCAAGAATAAAGATCTACTGGTAAATCCAGTCACTGGGGATCAACATCCTTTATATGATCGTATTGATCTGTTAATTTGCAGATTTTAAGGAGGCCATACCTGGGGAGAGGACTGTCTCATCGGACTGTGGATGTTCTCACGTCGGCCTGCAGGGATAGTACACAGCAGCAATATATCACCTATATAAGGAAGTGGGAGCAATTCTGCCTACAGCAGAATATTGTATATCACACTGCAGGGATCACGGATGTATTGGAGTTTGTCAACTCTTTATTTTGACCAAAAAATTAAGTTACAGTGTGATTAATTCAGCCAGAAGTGCTCTGTCTTCTTATTTACCTATGAATGCAGAATTGCATACAGTAGGGACACATCCGTTAGTTTCACGATTCATGAAGGGAGTTTTTCAATTTTTAATCCTCCTAAACCCAGGTATGCCGGTATTTGGAATGTGAGTGAGGTTTTTATGGTTCTTCGCCAGTGGGCTCCGGTTACAAGCCTATCAGTAGCCAAATTATCTATGAAGGTGGTCATGCTTATGGCGTTGGTTTCAGCTCAACGTGTATAAATGTTGCAAAAGCTACGGCTAGATAGAATGCATGTGTCGGCTGATGCCATTATATTTTATGTCTATGATTTGCTTAAACATAATAAAAGAGGCATGACAGGATGTAAGATTGTGTTTTCAGCATACCCCGCAGATGATCGCTTCTGTGTAGTCTCACATTTATCTCGTTTAATTGAGATTACAAAACCTCTGAGAGGAACAGAGTTGGCTTTGTTTATTAGTCACAAAAAACCACGCAGTAAGGTGTCGGTGCAAATGATTTCAAGGTGGCTAAAGTGGGTCCTGGCAAGTGCTGGAATTGATACTGATAAATTCAAATCTCATTCCACCAGGGCGGCATCAACTTCCGCGGCAAGGGCGATGGACTTGCCAATAGACCATATCCTCGCGGCCGCAGGATGGTCCAGTGAGCTAACTTTTCAGAGGTTTTATCACAAGCCGATTTCAAGGCTCGGGGTGTTTGCTGATTCTGGTTTCAGTACTGTTACACTTTTCCCCTGAGTTAGAGGGGTTTGTTATGATTTGTTTGTAAATAAACTGTTATTTCATTTAACAAATGTATTACTGATGCATGATTGATTGTTAACGACTTTTGAGTCAATCCAGGCAGTGTGAACGTCGGATTTGAATCTGTGGCGTGAATTCACAGTGCTTTGAAGTCTTCACGTAGTCACTCACGTGACTCCGAAGTAAAATAGTAAGATTAAACGAGAACTTACCAGTTTGAAGTTTGATCTTTATTTTATGAGGAGTCGAGTTGAGGGACTACGTGCCCTCCGCTCCCACCCTCATAGATCTCATCTGGTAGTTCTAGTTTTATCATCTTACCGTTATACTTCGGTCATTGTTAGCTGTGAATTCATTCAGCTGCTTTGAAGATTGACGCACCAACGGCTGTACGGGCTTCTATTCACGTAGTCCCTCAACTCGACTCCTCATAAAATAAAGATCAAACTTCAAACTGGTAAGTTCTCGTTTAATCTTACTATTTAGTCACATTTCTTCCATAAGCTAATTCTGCAAAGTCAATCACTGCCTAAAACAAGATATGAACAGAAGGAAATGTTCAGATCATAATCTTTCAATATATACTTTCTCTCACATTGCTGATGTTATATTTTCCCTGCTCATATTCCTTATCTCGCATAACTTATCTGGCTCAGGATTTTACTCCGGGTCACTCTCAATCTCTGGCTCAGCCCTAATCCTTCTTTTCTAATTCTCTTTCTCTCCTTTTCTGACACTTGCCCCTATCTGTTTATCTCTCTCAGGGCTTGTTTACCCTGACTTTCTCTCTGATATTTGGACTGGATATTTAACACAATTGAACTCTTTTACAAAGTGCTCTATTGACACCATCAGGCGTCAAACACATCTTTCACAGTTTGCTCGTCTGTCGTCATGGTTTCCAGACTTTTTGTTGAGATCCAAAGTGCACAGAGACGAGAATTGTCGTCTTAATTCCACAGCAGTCACGAGAGACGGGGCCAAATAAAAGATGATGGATTTTTTTTAAAAAACCTCTTCAGTTTTTTTTTGTTGAGATAAGAATGATTTATTCAAGATGGAGGTGGGGGGGATTTTCATGCAGAATATTTATGGCTGACAGAGTTGAAGCTCAAAAGAAATCACATGACACACAACTGTTCCCCAAGAATAATTAAAGATTTGAAAGCAAACCTTCATACTTCACAAACAAAACTATAAAGTTTGCAGTCAGTACAAGGGCATGAAAGGAAAAGATTGCCATCAGAAAACATGACCCTCTACGTTTTGAATAAGAGAAAATGTTATTGTAATTTTTTTACAGCTCGGGGAGGAATGATTTTCATTATTGTCCAGCCAGACTGCATACTGTGGTGCAGATGTGCAACAGGGGAGGGGAGTTTGCTGGCTGTTTGTAGAATGACTTCCTTTTAAAGTGAAATGCAGTTTCTTGGACTGGTTAATGTGTCCAGTATGTTGGCTTGACTTCGCAAAGCGAATCTGTCTGGCATCCTTTGTTCCTCTCTCAATCCACCTGAATCATCAGATGCTCCAAGCTTGCAATATGCCACCTGAACCCATAGTCATACGGCAGGATAATTAGGCCCTTTGGCCCATCGAGTCCAAACTCAGCATCAAGGCATCTATTTGCACTCTCCCAAATTCTATCACCCATCTATCTATGCACTTGGGTAGTCACTCTGAAGAAGGGTCACAACCCAAAATGTCACCTATCTATGTTCTCCAGAGATGCTGCCTCCCACATTCCAAAGAAGCGCAGGCTTGTAGGTTAATTTCCTTCTGTAAATTGTCCTTAGTATATAGGATACACTTAGTGTAAGGGTTTAAGAAGGAACTGCAGATGCTGGAAAATCGAAGCTAGACTAAAGTGCTGGAAAAACTCAGCTGGTGAGGCAGCATCTATGGAGCGAAGGAAATAGGCAACGTTTCGGGTCGAGACCCTTCTTCAGACTGATGTGAGGGTGGGGGGGCAGGAAGAAGAAAGGAAGAGGCGGAGAAGAGTGGGCTGAGGGAAAGCTGAGAGGGGGAGGAGAAAGCAGTACTATCTGAAATTAGAGAAGTAAATGTTCATACCGCTGGGGTGCAAACTGCCAAGCGAAATATGAGGTGCTGCTCCTCCAATGGTGGTCCTCACTCTGGCCATGGAGGAGGCTCAGGACAGTAAGGTCGGATTCGGTCGGAAATGGAGGGGGAGTTGAACTGCTGAGCCACCGGGAGATCAGGTAGGTTAATATGAACCGAGCGGAGGTGTTGGGCGAAACGATCGCCAAGCCTATGCTTGGTCTTACCGATGTAGAGCAGCTGACATCTAGAGCAGCGGATGCAATAGGTGAGCTTGGAGGAGGTGCAGGTGAACCTCTGCCGCACCTGGAAAGACTGCTTGGGTCCTTGAATGGAGTCAAGGGGGAGATAAAGCGACAAGTGTAGCATTTCCTGCGGTTGCAAAGGAAAGTGTCAGGAGGGGTGGTTTGGGTGGGAAGGGATGAATTGACCAGGGAGATAGTGGTGAAATGGATGAGTTGTGTGTGGGTGCAGGAGGTAAAACCAATGCAGTTGTCGATGTAGCAGAGGTAAAGTTTGGCGATAGGGCCTTGGTACGTATTGCCCTGGTGCATACCAGGGCCCTATCCCCAAACCCTACCTACGCTACATCGACGACTGCATTGGTGCTACCTCCTGCACCCACACACAACTCACTGACTACATCCATTTCAACACTAACTTCCATCCAGCACTCAAATACACCTGGACCATTTCCGACATTTCCCTACCATTTCTAGACCTCACTATCTCCATCGCAGGTGATAGACTACTGACCGACATCCACTATAAACCCACTGACTCCCATGGCTATATGGACTACACTTCTTCCCACCCTGCTTCCTGTAAGGACTCTATCCCCTACTCCCAATTCCTCCGTCTGGATGGAAGGTGTTCCACACCAGGGCATCGGAGATGTCCTCATTCTTCAGGGAATGATGAGGCTCTCACCATGGTCACTTCTTTTTGAACTCAAAATTTATTGACATAACAAAATACACATACAGACTAAACAAAGAGACACACAAAAGACAATCGCAAAATGACAAAATACAAATCACCTAACCTCTATTAGCATCGCATTAAATCCTCTTAACATTCTATCATAGAAGCATCTTATTCACAGGCACCAGAGCAAGCTCATCCATTCATATCCTTAATCAATCTTGGCATTTGTAATACTACTGGTTTCCATATAATATTGAAGGCATCAGTCCTCAACTGGAGTTTAACAGTTGTACTTTCCATCAAGTATACATTTTTCAATCTTTCCCTCCACTGTTGAACATGGGGTGGCATTTCCTTTCTCCATTGCACTATCAACTTTTTAGCAATCAACAGCATCACCCCAAGCAAATATTTCTGATTTTGAATATCTGTCACTGCTGGAGTATCTCCTAATATCAAACATGCCAGTTCCAGAGGTAGATCCACTCCCAGCATGAATTTCATCTCTACCTGGATGTCTCTCCAGTATTGGTACCAATACAGGGTCACTTCTATATCCCGTAACTCTGCTCTCATTCCCCATCCCCCCACTCGTAACAAGGGCAGAGTCCCCCTTGCCCTCACCTTCCACCCTACCAGCCGTCACATACAACAAATAATCCTCTGACATGATCGCCACCTCCATCGGGATCGCACCACTGGCCACATCTTCCCATCTCCTCCCGTCTGCTTTCCGCGGAGACCGCTCCCTCCGTAACTCCCTGGTCAATTCGTCCCTTCCCACCCAACCCACCCCCTCTCCTGGCACTTTCCCTTGCAACCGCAGGAAATGCTACACTTGTCGCTTTACCTCCCCCCTCGACTCCATTCAAGGACCCAAGCAGTCTTTCCAGGTGCGGCAGAGGTTCATCTGCACCTCCTCCAACCTCATCTATTGCATCCAGTGCTCTAAATCGGTGAGACCAAGTGTAGGCTTGGCAATTACTTTGCTCCGCTCAGTTTGCATGAACCTACCTGTTCTCCTGGTGGCTCAGCACTTCAACCCCCCCTCCCTTTCCGAATCTGACCTTTCTTTCCTGGGCCTCCTCCATGGCCAGAGTGAGGACCACCGTAAATTGGAGGAGCAGCACCTCATATTTCGCTTGGGCAGTTTGCACGCCAGCAGTATGAACATTGACTTCTCTAATTTCAGGTAGTCCCTGCTTTCTCCTCCCCTTTCCAGCTCCCCTCCCCCCCCCCACTGCCCACCCTCACATCAGTCTGAAGAAGAGTCTTGACCCGAAACGTTGCCTATTTCCTTTGCTCCATAGATGTTGCCTCACCAGCTGAGATTCTCCAGCATGTTTGTCAACCTTAGTGTAAGGGTGATCACTGGTCAGCACGGACTCAGTGGGCCGAAGGGCCTGTTTCCATGCTGTATCTCTAAACTACAATAAACAAAAATAAATTTTGCCCTACAGATGCTGCCCGACGTGCTGTGTCCCTCTTTAAGGGACTGTCCCACTTGGGCGTCATTTGCATGTCACGACGCACGAGTCGTGACATGCACGTGATGCGCGCATGGCGTGCATTACGCGCGCATGGCGTGCATTACGCGCGCATGGCATACATTACACGTGCATGGTGCGTGGTGACGTAGGCAGTGACGCACGGTCGCGTGCGGCGCCCCAGGGTTTTGGGTTTCACAAAATCTTTGCACGCCACCTGCATGACGCGCAAATGACACCCAAATGGGACAGGCCTTTAACAGTATTTGTTTGCTTCTACATTTCAGCATCTGTAATCCCTTGTGTTAATTTCATAAGATATAGGTTCAGAATTAGGCCATTTGGCACATCAAATCTACTTAGAAACATAGAAACATAGAAAATAGGTGCAGGAGTAGGCCATTCGGCCCTTCGAGCCTGCACCGCCATTCAATATGATCATGGCTGATCATCCAACTCAGTAATCCGTACCTGCCTTCTCGCCATACCCCCTGATCCCTCTAGCCACAAGGGCCATTGAAATGAAGCCCTTGTATACTTGATGCTGATCTTGATGCAAAACTGGATGCTGATCTATCTTTTCCTCTCAACCCCATTCTCCTGCTTTCTCCCCATAACCCCTGGCATCCGTACGAATCAAGCATTTGTCAATCTCCACCTTAATAATATCAATTGACTGTCTCCACAGCCGTGGCAATGATTTCCACAGACTCACCACCCTCCTCCTCTGAAAGTATGTCCGTTTATTCTGAGGCCTCTGGTCCTAGACGCTCCCACTAGTGGAAACATCCTCTCCACATCCACTCAAAATTTGTTTCCAGACACAATTATCATTCTACTTCAGGATTGAAATATTAAATACTAGGGGCACAGCTTTAAAGTAAGAGGAATACATTTTTAGGAAATGTGCGGAGCAATTGGTGGGTAATTGCAACGTGCTGCGGGGCGGTGGTGGAGTCAGATATGATCGTGACATTTAAGAGACTCAGACGGGCAGATGGAGCTGCAGCAGGGATGTGGATCATGTGCTGGCAAATGGAAGTTGGTCTTGGCAACATGTTTGGTACAGACATTGTGGGCCGAGGGGCCTGTTCTTGTGCTGTAATGTTCTGTTCTTCTCTTCTGTTCTTTTCTAATAAAAGATTTATTAAGTGTTTAAGAAGCAATCATTAGAATAGGAATACTGTCCACGATGCAGATCCAAATCTTTTCAATGCCATTAAGTTTGTTAAATTTGGCATAATGCTAAGAATCCTAAACTGAAAATTTGTAACATCTTGCCCGTTAGAAACATAGAAACATAGGTGCAGGAGTAGGCCACTCGGCCCTTCGAGCCTGCACCGCCATTCAATATGATCATGATGATCATCCAACTCCGTATCCTGTACCTGCCTTCTCTCCATACCCCCTGATCCCTTTAGCCACAAGGGCCACAATATGCAATCTTCATTTGCTTGCTTCCAATGCCCACAACAATGGCAAACACATTTAAACCGATCTGTGCGTTATTAGCTTTATCTTTTCTACATAACAATATTATTAAGCTGGAAAGGGTGCAGAATGGATTTATGAGGATGTTGCCAAGGGTTGTGGACTGAGCTACAGGGAGAGCCTGGCTATTGAAATAATGTTATTTTAGGAGAGGGTGCAGAGAGGATTCACAGGGTTGTTGCTGGATGGGTGGGCGAGTGAGTCCGGAAAGTCGTGAGTGAGTGAGTGAGTCTGGAAAGCCATGAGTGAGTGAGTCCAGAAAGTCGTGAGTCATTGAGTGAGTACAGAAAGCTGTGTCAGTCAGTCCGTCAGTCAGTGAATCCAGAAAGCCGTGAGACAATCAGTGTGTGAGTGAGTGCAGAGAGTCGAGAGTCAGTGAGTGAGTGATTCCAGGACGCCGTGAGTGAGCGAGTCCAGAAAGCTGCGCGTGAGTCCAGAAAGCTTTGAGTGAGTGAGTGAGTTGAGAAAGCCGCAAGTCAGTAATTGAGGGAGTGAGTCCAGAAAGCCGTGAGTGAGTCCAGGAAGCCATGAGTGAGTCCAGAAAGCCATGAGTCAGTGAGCGAGCCCAGAAAGCCACGAGTCAGCGGTGCCTTCGCAGTTGGGGGCTATGGGTGAGTGGTGGAATATTGCGTTGGAAGACTAGGCCTCCCGTGTGAGAATGGGACCCAACGAGTCCCACTTAGTCTAGTGTTTGTATAAGATGCCCTCTCATCCTTCTAAATTCCAGTGAATACAAGCCCAGTCGCTCCATTCTTTCATCATATGACAGTCCCGCCATCCCGGGAATTAACCTCGTGAACCTACGCTGCATTCCCTCAATAGCAGGAATATTCTTCCTCAAATTAGGAGACTAAAACAGCACACAATACTCCAGGTGTGGTCTCACCAGGGCCCTGTACAACTGCAGAAGGACCTCTTTGCTCCTATACACAACTCCTCTTATTGTGAAGGCCAACATGCCATTAGCTTTCCTCACTGCCTTCTGCACCTACATGTTTACTTTTAGTGACTGATGTACAAGGACACCCAGGTCTCGTTATACTTCCCCTTTTCCTAATCTGACACCATTCAGATAATAATCTGCCTTCCTCTTCTTGCCACCAAAGTGGATAGAATATCAAATACTAGGGGCACAGCTTTAAGGTAAGAGGAATACATTTTAAGAAATGTGCGGAGCAATTGGTGGGTAATTGCAACGTGCTGCGGGACGGTGGTGGAGTCAGATATGATCGTGACATTTAAGAGACTCAGATGGGCAGATGGAGCTGCAGCAGGGATGTGGATTATGTGCTGGCAAATGGAAGTTGGTCCTGGCAACATGTTTGGTACAGACATTGTGGGCCGAGGGGCCTGTTCTTGTGCTGTAATGTTCTGTTCTCTTCTGTTCTTTTCTAATAAAAGATTTATTAAGTGTTTAAGAAGCAATCATTAGAATAGGAATACTGTCCACGATGCAGATCCAAATCTTTTCATTGCCATTAAGTTTGTTAAATTTGGCATAATGCTAAGAATCCTACACTGAAAATTTGTAACATCTTGCTCGTTAGAATATGCAATCTTCATTTGGTTGCTTCCAATGCCCACAACAACAAACACATTTAAACCGATCTGTGCGTTATTAGCTTTATCTTACAACATAACAGTATTATTAAGCTGGAAAGGGTGCAGAATGGATTCATGAGGCTGTTGCCAAGGGTTGTGGACTTTGCTACAGGGAGAGCCTGGCTATAGAAAGAATGTTATTTTAAAAGAGGGTGTGGAGAGGATTCACAGGGATGTTGCTGGATGGAGTCAGTGAGTGAGTGAGTCCGGAAAGCCATGAGTCAGTGAGCGAATCCAGAAAGCTGTGAGTCAGTGGGCGAATCCAGAAAGCCGTGAGTCAGCCACGCCTTCGCAGTTGGGGGCTATGGGTGAGTGGTGGAATATTGCGTTGGGAGACCAGGCCTCCTGTGTGAGGATGGGACCCAACGAGTCTCACTTAGTCTAGTGTTTCTATAAGATTGCGTCTCATCTTTCTAAATTCCAGTGAATGTAAACCCAGTTTAAGATGAAAATGTTGCTCATTGGGTCTTGTGTAAACCTTTGCCCTCTCAATTTAAGCCGATGCCCTCGAGCTTTAAACTCCCCTACCAAGGGAAAAAGACTGTGATTATCCCACTTAATCAGCTCATGTGGATTGGAGGATAGCTAATGTTATCCCACTTTTTAAGAAAGGAGGGAAAGAGAAAGCACGGAATTATAGACCAGTTAGCCTGACATCAGTGGTGGCATTCAGTGACATTCAGCCTGAAGAAGGATTTCGACTCCATTCTTTCATCTTATGACAGTCCCGCCATCCCGGGAATTAACCTCGTGAACCTACGCTGCACTCCCTCAATAGCAAGAATGTCCTTCCTCAAATTAGGAGACTAAAACTGCACACAATACTCCAGGTGTGGTCTCACCAGGGTCCTGTACAACTGCAGGAGGACCTCTTTGCTCCTATGCACAACTCCTCTCGTTGTGAAGGCCAACATGTCATTAGTTTTCCTCACTGTCTGCTGTACCTACATGCTTACTTTCAGTGACTTATGTATAAGGACACTCAGGTCTCGTTATACATCCCCTTTTCCTAATCTGACACAATTCAGATAATAATCTGCCTTCCTCTTCTTGCCACCAAAGTGGATAACCTCACATTTATCCACATTATATTGCATCTGCCATGCATCTGCCCACTCACCCAACCTGTCCAAGTCACCCTGCATCCTCATAGCATCCTCTTCACAGTTCACACTGCCACCCAGCTTTGTGTCACATGCAAATTTGTAAAATTACTTTTAATGCCTTCATCTAAATCATTGATGTATATTGTAAATAGCTGCGGTCCCAGCAACGAGCCTTGCAGTACCCCACTAGTCACTGCCTGCCATTCTGAAAGGGACCCGTTAATCCTTACTCTTTGTTTCCTGTCTGCCAACCAATTTTCTATCCATGTCAACACCCTCCACCCAATACCATGTGCTCTAATTTTGCCCACTAATCTCCAGTGTGGGACCTTATCAAAGGCTTTCTGAAAGTCCAGGTGCACTACATCTACTGGCTTGACCATTTTCCCAGTTACATCCTCAAAAGATTCCAGAAGATTTGTCAAGCATGATTTCCCGTTTGTAAATCCATGCTGACTTGGACCGATCCTGTTACTGCTATCCAAATGTGCCGCTATTATTATCTTTAATAATCGACCCCAGCATCTTCCCCACCACTGAACGTAGACAAAAATGCTGGAGAAACTCAGTGGGTGAGGGAGCATCTATAGAGCGAAGGAATAGGTGATGTTTCGGGTCGAGATCCTTCTTCAGACTGAATGTCACTGAATGCCACCACTGATGTCAGGCTAACTGGTCTATAATTCCCTGCTTTCTCTTTCCCTCCTTTCTTAAAAAGTGGGATAACATTAGCTATCCTCCAATCCACATGAACTGATTAAGTGGGATGATCACAGTCTTTTTCCCTTGGTAGGGGAGTTTAAAGCTCGAGGGCATCGGCTTAAATTGAGAGGGCAAAGGTTTACACAAGACCCAATGAGCAACATTTTCACACTGAGGGTGATGGATATATGGAATGAGTGGTGGAATCAGGCACAATTACAACATTTAGAAGACATTTTGACACGTACATGGGAAGGAAAGGTTTAGAGGAATATAGGCCAAATAAATTGGACTAGTTCAGATAGACATCTTGTCGGCATGGATAGATGGATTGAAGGGCCTGTTTCCGTACTCTGTAACTATTGCTCTACGATGTTTTTATTCCTCATTTTTGTGATCTCTTCAAAATTGCGGTTAAATTAGGCAAACATCAAGTCCCACATCCAGAGCTCTACATTGGCACATTCTTTTCTCCAAGTCTAATGTTAGGAATATATTTTAAGACTAAACCACGTTAGGGTGTTTGTTATGGGTGTCACATGAGGAAAAAATTGTGGTTCTTTTTCAGAAGCACACCTGCAAATGATTTTTTCTAAACTTGTAAAGTAAATTGTTAAGCAGTTTACCTGGCTTGAACTATGTAGATTGTTAATTTGTAGTGTGCCATGGTTCCCTATGGCTTGGATATATCAGGGAGACAGTTGAAGCTGGAATCATGAGCAATAACACATACTACTCATCGAGCTCAGAGGGCCAGGCATCATATCGAGTCATAGAGTTATACAGTGTGGAAACAGGCCCATCGGGCCAGCTTGCCCACACTGACCAACATGCTCCATCTACACTAGTTCCATCTACATGAGTTTGGCCCATATCCCTATAAACCTATCCTACCCATGCACCAGTCTAAATGTTTATTAAACATTGCAATAATACCTACCTCAACTAGCTCCTCCGGCAACTCGTTCCATTGCTCAGGCCCTCGAGACCTGATAGCATCCTTGTAAATGTCCTCTTTCCAGCATGACAATATCTTTACTATAACATGGTACCCAGAACTGAACATGTTCTGGACTGAACATGCCTTGCCAACATCTTTATATAGCTGCAAATTGACCACCCGACTTCTATACTCAATACTCTGACTAATGAAGGCCAAAGTGCTGAAAGGCTTTTGTACCTCCCTTTCTACCTGCAAAGCATGAGGGACATGGACAGACAACGTTTCTGGTCAGATCAAGGAGTTTAGTTTAGAGATACGACATTGAAACAGGCCTTTCAGCCCACAGAGTCCACGCCAACCATCAATCACCCATTCACACTAGCTCCATGTTATCTAGTTTTGCATCCGCTCCCTGTACACCAGCAGTAATTTACAGAGGCCAACTAACCTACAAACCGTGCATCTTTGGGATGCGGGAGGAAACCAGAGCACCCGGAGGACACCCACTTGGTCACAGAGAATATGCAAACTTCAGACAGCACCGGTGGTCAGGATTGAACCCGGGTCTCTGGCACTGCGAGGCAGCAGCTCTACCTGCTGTGCCATTGTGCTGCCTCGGATAAAGGATCCTGACTTAAAACATCATCTGTCCTTTTCCCTCCACAGATATGCCTGGCCCATTGAGTTCCTCCAGCAGTTTGTTATTTGCTCTTAGATAAACTTCTCTAACTTTTCCTATCCATGGACCATTTTTAGATATACTTCTAAGACTATCTCAGATTCACCAAGGACTACTGGACTTGATTTAGTTTAATTTTAGTTTAGTTTATAGATACAGCGTGGAAACAGACCTTTTGGCACACCGTGTCCATGACAATCAGCAAACGCCGCATATTAACACTATCCGACACACACTAGGGACAAGTTTTACATTTACCAAGCCAATTTGCCTACGTCTTTGTACATCTTTAGAGTGTGTGAGGAAACTGAAGATCTCGGAGAAACACCACGCGATCATGAAGAGAAAATACAAACTCTGTACCAACAGCACCCGTGGTCGAGATCGGTCGGGTCTCCGGCGCTGCAAGCGCTGTAAGGCAGCAACTCTACCGCTGCGCCACCATGCCGCCCGTTAATCAGCCAAGGGCTACTGGATTTCCCGGTTGCTATTTTAACTTCCTTTTCCATTTCCATACTGACCTTTCTGTCTTGGGCCTCCTCCATTGTCAGAGTGAGGTCAGACGCAAACTGGAAAAACAGTACCTCATATTCCGCTTGGGTAGTTTACAACCCGATGATATCAACATTGAATTATCCAACTTTAGGAAACCGCTAACAACCCCCTCCCCCCTCCATTTTCTTCCCCCCCCTCCCCTGTGCCCCACCTGGACTTGCAGCTGTTTCTCTCCTCCCCCCCCCCCCCCCCATCTATATTCCTTCCTCTTTCAACTCTTCAATCCTTTTATCACATCTTCTATTTTGTTTTTCATCTTAAGCCTTTGTCCAATTATCTGCCTATCGAATACTCGCCCTGCCTCTGCCTACCTACTTCCGCACTTTGTCCTGCCCCTCCTCTCTTCCAGCTTTCATTTCTCCCCGTCGATCAGTCTGAAGAAGGGTCCCGACCCAAAATGACACCTGTCTATGTTCTCCAGAGCTGCTGCCTGACGCACTGAGTTGCTCCAGCACTTTGTGTCTTTTTGTTTAGATATATCAGTTCAGGCTTAGCTGAGCCATGCAGGAAAGATCCATGCAGGAAAGTTGAAACGTCTGGCAAGAAATGTTCAAATGAAAGGAGTTTTTTAAATTCTCTCGCTAAAACCAATGCTTCAGAAAAACAAACAGATCTGTTTTATGTCATAGCCAGTCCACATTTCAATTCCTCAGCAAAGACTTATTTATTTTGGGACAGGGTATTTGAATGTGCTGAAACTTACTAAATGGAGCTCATGAATTTGTTGGCCTGTGCCAGAAATTGGAAACGGCCACAATCACGTTATGCGTGACTGCTAGTGGCGTCAATAAATAAATACAATAGCGCAATGAGCAGTTCAGGATCACACAGAAAAATAGATGAATTCTTCACCCTGCCGTGTCGTATGAAGCAAAGCTAACAACCTAAACTGTGAAGAGACAGGGAACTTCCTGCAGAAACAATGTGCTACAGAGAAAGAGGCCAGAGACCCAGTGCCACCTGTGGATCAGTGATGTCAAATCATTACATCATATTTGAGGAGATGATTTTATCCCTCCCTCCTAAGCTGTTGATTATTATTACAACACTATAGTTTGGCTTCCACCCATGGACTCTAGATAGATCCAGCTGTGCTGTTGGGCAAACAGTAGCCACTCTCACGTTTAAGTCAGAGGTTTGCAGAATGTGGTTACGTTGTGTCATAGAGAGAGGTACAGCATGAAAACTGGCCATTCAACCCCCCGAATCTATGCTGACCATGGATTGGGGTGGCACGGTGGCGCAGTGGTAGAGTTGCTGCCTTATCGCGCCAGAGACCCGGTTTGATCTTGAGTATGGTTGCTGCCTGTACGGTTTCTATGTTCTCTCTGTGACCGCATGGGTTTTCTCTGGGTGCTCTGGTCTCCTACCACACTCCACATACAGGGTTGTAGGTGAATTGGCCTCAGTAAGTTGTGCAATTGTCCCTAATATTAGAGTATGGGGTTAGTGTATGTGTATGGGGTGTTCACTGGTTGGCACGGACTCGGTGGGTCGAAGAACCTGCTTCCGCATTGTACCTCTAAAGTCTAAAGTCTAAAGACAATAGAATATAGTTCAGACAAGAGTACAGCACATTTTCGGGCCCTTTGCCCGGTAATGCTTCTACATTGTGTCAAGTTAAATTAATTTCCTTTGTTTGCACGTGATCCATATCCCTCCATTCCCTGCATATCCAGAAGTCTCTTAAATGCCACCACTGGAAGCGTGTTCCAGGAACCCACCACACACTGTGTATAGAACGCCCCACTATTCTCCTTTAAACTGTCCCCATGTAGCTATGCCTTTTGGTCTTTCCACTCTGGAATAGTTTCTATTGACCCAACCTACTCTCCCATAATTTTATGTACTTCTTTCAGGTCTCCCCTCAATTCTGATCGTTCAGAGAAAACTAGCCAAGTTTGCCCAAAGTCTCAATGGTGCAGCAGTAGAGTTGCTGCCATACAGCGCCAGAGACCCAGGTTCAAACCTGACCTCGAGTATTTGTCTGTATGGAGTTTGTACGTCCTCTCTGTGACCGCGTGCTCCAATTTCCACCTACATTCCAAAGATGTGCACGTTTGTAGATTAATTAGCTTCTGCAAATTGGACCTCGTGTGTAGATAGAACTAGTGTATGGGGTAATTGTTGGTTGGTGCGGGTTCAGTGGGCCAAAGGGGTTGGAGATTGCAACCTTCACGTGGTCCACCTTGTTCCAACTAATACAATCGACCCGATGTGCCCAAACAAATAGATCAAATAGAACAAGTTGACCTACAACTTTAGGCTGTGCATGCCATACACAAGAAGAAGTGGGCCAAAGAGTCTGTTTCCATGCTGTATCTCTAAACTAAACTAAAATAAAATAAAATATAATAAAATAATACCCCTTAATCCCTCTAATCCATTCAGCATTCAGTTAAATCTCTTCTGCACACTCTCCAAAGCCTTTGCTCATTCCTGTGATAGTGTGAGCAGAACTGCACACAATATGGCCTCACCAAAGTTTTCGAAATCTGCAACATTACTTCCTAACTCTTACACTCAACGTCCTGTCTGATGAAGGCAAGCATACTGTACACCTTTTTACAACTCATCTATTTGTGTTGCCACTTTCTGCAAGCTACTGGGGAACTTGTCAGGAATCCTCTCTCCATCAATGCTGTTAAAAGTCTGACCATAAATTGTATACTTTCTCCTTAAATTCAAGCAAATTGAGTTACAGAGAGATGTGTTAAAGAAGGAACTGCTGATGCTGGAAAATCGAGGGAACACAAAATGCTGGAGAAACTCAGCGGGTGCAGCAGCATCTATGGAGATTTTGCAGTGGAGTAGACAAAGTGAGTTACAGAGAGATAAAGGCCTAGATTTACGTTTGTTATGTGGTACAGCGTTTGAGTTTAGTTTATTGTCACGTGCACCGAGGTACAGTGAAAAGCTTTTGTTGCATTGTGACCAGTCAGCAGAAAGACAATGTATGATTACATTCAAGCCATTCACACTTGATAAAGGGAAATAGCGTGAATATCATTTAGTGCAAGACAAAGTCCAGTAAAGTCTAATCAGGCATAGTCCGAGGGTCTCAAATGAGTTAGATAATGATCCGTTCGCTGTGAGGATGTCGTTGATCATGTCAAGACTTTATTTCAGGGTAAATTGAAAAGTTCTCATAGAAAATGGAGGAACATAATGACCGGTCTATCTTCGGTTGGAAATCACAAAGGGAACAACCTTATCACAGGTTTAAACGTTTTTAGACCTTAGTGCTAAAGTGCAAAAAAAGGCCTTTATGGGCCTGTCCTACTTGGCGATTTTTTAGACAACTGCCGACGACTGTCATAGTGGTAGCAGGTCGCCGAAAAACCGGTGACAACCTACGTCATGCTGGCGCCAACCTACGACAGCACCTACGTCAGGAGAGTTCAAGCTACACTCAACATGTTGAAAATTTAGCGGCGACCAGAAATTCGCTACGACCTTTTGCGCGACTGGGGAGACTACCCCTGGCGACCACCAGCGAACATGTGGCGACAAACTAGTCGCCTGTAGTTGCCTAAAAAATCACCGAAGTGGGACAGGCCCATTAAGCCCACCGAGTCTGCACCGATCAGCGATCAACCCACACACTAGTAGTATCCTACACACTAGGGACACGTTATAATTTTATCGAACCCGAGTCTCTAGCGCTGTAAGGCAGCAACACTGCCACTGCGCCACTGTGCCACCCTTAGATTAAGGTGAAAAGAGTACATTGATTGAAACTTTGGGGGTAATTTAGAGGAAGAGATAATGTAAAACATCCGGTTATGGTCACTTGCTCCTCCATTAAACACCTCTCCCGTTCTGATTTCCGTTGACTTTGTTGCAAATGAGAATGTCTGAAAGGCACTGGAGCCAACAGCGTGTTTTAAACCATTGCCGAAAGTTGAAATTACTCCCAGTGTGCAACTATGATTGATGATGGCTAGCAACGAGCGTTCTGGACCATATCACCACACAAAAATATTGCAAGATGTTTTTGACAATATCAATGTCCCTTCACCAGTCATCAAATTGTTGAAGCATTTCATTCCTGGGTTCCAGCTGGCACTGAGACAAATCTTACTGGATTTCTATTTTGCTTTTCATTCCACTTTGTACTGCAGCCATGTGCCAACTTTAAGCTTTAAGATTGAACAACCTACATTCATTTCACATCGTATTCCTTACTGCCTTTATGAGTGCTACCACTTGTGAGGGATAACTATCTAAGTTGAAAGCTATTTAGAACTGGTGCGGAATTAAAAAAATATATATAAACACAACTTGAAACCAATTATTAGGGAGTTCAAGTTAACTGTGTTGTGTTGCTGAGAAATCTGATATTGACGGAATTAAATACAATAATTAAACTTTTAGTACATTCATTCTGCGTATTCTCCATCAACCTTGAGCAAAGACCTTTTGAAGAGAAAAATCTATCTTATTGACTTGTGATAATCTCTCTCGCATTGCCAGAATATTCAGGGGGAGGTTAAAATTCTTCTTTTAATAAAAAGTAAAGTGGGAGAATATCTGCTTTTCCTCAAAATTAATGCACCGTAAATGGAATTGGCTTTGCAGAAATCGCATAGTTTGGATCTGTCTTTTTTCACAACCTCTGGAGCGAGGACTTTAGCTATTGAGACATAAAGGTTCTCGCGCCTGATGCACTGGGAGAATTCTCCCTCTGTGGCACTTCTCCAAGAAAAAAATCTGTCCGACAAACTTCATGTTTTTCCTTAAATTTCTGGCAGTACTGTTGCTAATAAAATAGATCCTGTGGCCGAATATTTTATGGGAATGCATTTTATTTCCGGAGACTGAGATAGGGTGTACTGCAAAGGCAGGAAATTGAGGCTGAGATCAATCATGAAGGGTCTCACCAGTTGAGTTAGATAGATCTTCCTCAGCTCGTGTTTCCGATTCCTCAAATCTCTTTATAAATCAAACAATCTTATTCAGCAGTAGCGCGCTTGGAGAAAACTATTCCTCAACTCTCTTTATAAATCAGGCGGTAAGTATGAGTGAAATTAGATGCATGAATTAATTATTTAGGTAGATAAGGTGATCAAAAATGCTTTTGGCACAATGGCCTTGAGTATAGAATTTGGGAGGTCATGTGGCAGTTATACGTGTATAAGATGTTGGTGAGGCTGCATTTGAGTATTGTGTTCAGTTCTGGGCACCATGATGCAGAATAAATCTTGTCATGTTGGAATGGGTACAGAGAAGATTTATGAGGATTCTGCCAGGACTCGAGGATTTGAGCTATAGGAAGAGGTAGAGCAGGCTGGGACTATTCCTTGGAGGGCAGGAGGATGAGGGGTGATGTTATAGTGGTGTATAAAATCATGAGAGGAATAGAGCAGGTAGACACACAGAGTTTCTTGCCCAAGGTAGGGGAATCAAGAACCAGAGGACATAGATTAAAGGCAAAGGGGGAAAGATTTAATAGAAACCTGAGGGGTGACTTTTTCATGCAAAGGATGGTGGGTGTATGAACAAGCTACCTGAGGAAGTCGTTGAGGCAGGTACTACCCAACCTTTAAGAAACATTTAGATAGGTACATAGATAAGGCAGGTTATGGGGGATCTGGGTCAAACGCATACAGGTCAAACTAGCATGGATGGGACAGGTTGATCAGTGTGGGCAAGTTGGGCCGAAGGGCCTCTTTCCATGCTGTATGACTCTGACTATGACTATGAATGTAACTTTTTTTGTGTTTAAGCAACAACTTGCATTTATTAAACATTTTCCATGTAATAAATATCCCCCAAAAAATCAGAGAATGGCAATAGATGGTGGGAGAATTGGCAATTTGACCAAAGAATCGTTTTCAAAGCGGTTTTTGAAGGGGTTGCATAAGAGATGGCAACATATTGAGCCATGAGCAAGAAGGTTACAAAAGGACTCATTGTTCCACCATCAGTGACACAGTAGACTCAGGGTATAATGGGCAGGAGTCAAGGGTAGGAAAACCAAAGTTCATGCTGGGGAGAGGGAACTAGAGGAGTTGATGTTACCGAGACAGAGTAAGGTGAAGCATGTGAAGACCAAGATGGGCATTTGGCACATGTATAAAGGTAACTATGCTGTCATCAGCTGAAGGAGAAGAGTCACAGTTGCCAAACAATTTCAACCACAGGCAATACAATGAGCATTTGAAGACATGGGGCCTGTACTCGCTGGAGTTTAGACGGATGAGGGAGGACCTCATTGAAATGTACCAAATAGTGAATGGCCTGGATAGAGTGAATGTGCAGAATATGTTTCCACTAGTGGGAGAGTCTAGGACCAGAGGCCATCGCCTCAGAATAAAAGAATGTACCTTTAAAAAGGAGATGAGGAGGAATTGATTTAGTCAGAGGGTGGTGAATCTGTGGAATTCATTGCCACAGACGGCTGAGGAGGCCAATTGATATTTTTAAGGCGGAGATTGACAGATTCTTGATTAGTAAGGGTGTCTGGGGTTATGGGGATAAGGCCGGAGAATGTGGTTGAGAGGGAACGATAGACCAGCCATGATTGAATGATGGGCCGAATGGCCTAATTCTGCTCTAGGTTATGAACTTATGATCAAGAAGTGAGAGGCAAAACAAAAGCAAAAGAAAAAGCATCTCTAAAGACAAAAAGCAATGTAGAGATTGTCACAATGGAATCAAAGACATGTTCCCTCTAGAAAAAAGGAACTGCAGGCGTTGGTTTTACAAAAAATGCCACAAAGTGCTGGAGTAAGTCAGCGAGTCAGGCAGCATGATTGGACAACATGGATAGGTGATACTTCAGATTGGGACCCTTCTTCAGACTCATTGTGATGGATGGGTGGGAGAAAGCTGAGAGGGAGGTATGGGCAGAACAAAGCCTGGCAAGTGGTAGTTAGAAGATAGACACAAAATGCTGGAGTAACTCAGCAGGTCAGGCAGCATCTCAGGAGAAAAGGTGATGTTTCGGGTCGAGATCCTTCTTCAGGCTCAAGGGTCTGAAGAAGGATCTCGACCCGAAACAGTCTGAAGAAGGGTCTCAACCCAAAACATCCCGGGGTTCGATACTGACCACAGATGCTGTCTCTGTGGAGTTTGTATATTCTCCCTGTGGGTTTTCTCCAGCTGCTCTGTTTTTTTCCCCAAAGATGTGCGGATTTGTAGGTTCATTGGCTTCTGTAAATTGCCGATGGTGTGTGTATGTTGTGAATATTGTGAGGTAGGGTAGAACTAGCGTACAGGTGATCGATGCTCGGTGCAGACTCGGTGGACCGAAGGGCCTGTTTCCATGCTGTATCTCTAAACTAAACTAAGAAGATTTTGCAATGTTCTGATGGCATAGATGTCAGGAAAGAATTAGCAGAATAGTATCTTTTCTCGTGCAAAGTGAAGGGTGAGACTGAGAGGTAATCTTGCAGATTATGAAGGATGCACAGTGAAAGTTTGATTTTGTGAGGAAGACTATAACTGGATTCCTTCAAGTGAATACAGTCCGACATGGAATTCAGAATCTGTTCACCCTCAGTCTGAAGAAGGATCCTGACGCAAATCATCGCTTGTCCATTTCCTCCGCAGATGCAGCTTGATCCACTGATTTCCTCCAGGACTTTGTTTTGCTGAAGACTCCAGCATCTGCAGGATTTATCAAGAACCTGATAAATTTAGAAATTAGCTGTTCATGAATCTGATAAAGTGTGACTTAAATGGCAACATAGACTGATTGTTTCTGTACTGTATACCCCATGCAATATGTAACCATGTATAATTCAACTAAACATAAAATATTCATGCGCCCCAATGTAATGAAACATTTCAAAGAGAAACATCAGAAAAGATAGTTCAGATGATAAACTGGAACTTATCTAAGTGTGCCCAGCCAAATGGATTCCTTTGGTGCTATAAGTCTCTTTGCTCATTTCAGGGCAAAAATGGATGAAATAGCTAAGTTTGGAGAAACTCAATGGATCAAACTGCGTCTGTGGAGGGAATGGATAGGTGTTGTTCTTTAGACCAACCTGAAATGGGCAACACAGTGGTGCAGTTGGTAGACCTGCTGCTTCACAGCACCAGAGACCCGGGTTCGATCCCGACCTCGGGTACTATGTGTGTGTGGAGTTTGCATGTTTGTATTCAGTTAGTTTTAACATTATACATATTTACATTGTTATTAAATACACAAAAGTATGACTCGCATCCAGCGGGGATGCGCCGAGAATGATGGGAGGGATTGGCGGGAAGCCGCCTGTGGCCACTTGTGTTTGAAGGCCTGGTTGGCCACTGCGAGCAAAAGATAAAGCTGTTCGATAAACATTTTGTAACTTTGTCAGCGTGAGAAATGTGGCGACTCTTGTGCAATGCCTGGGTGAAGTCTGCTGTACGATTTTACCGGGTTGTATGCAAAACAAGGCATGTACCAAGGTACATGTGACGATAAAATATCATTGAATTGAATCATTGATCATCAACTTTACCGCAGTCTAGATGATGACCTAGGGCTGAACAAAAATTTGCTCAAATAATTTTTAATGATTTTAACAGGATCTAAAGAATCAAAGGTAATTGCACAGGAAAGTTGAGCAGTTGATTACAGCTCATTTAAGATTATTACTGCAATCTGAAGCAGGTTTCATTATAAAAGGAGCAATTGGATTGTTGAACCTGTGCACCTCGGATCACTTTCTGGACATGCATCATTATGCATTCCGACACTGGAGAATTGCCAAAAGTACAATTTATGAGTGAAGTCAGAGACAGTCTCCAAGGGCTGGTTGGATAGAGCCCAGCTCGGACAATCTGCTGCTCGCTTGTTGGAATGCTCTTTCCCCAATGCCTCTCACTACGTTCTGGTGACTCACAGCAGTGGTAAACGAGTCCCAACAGGCCCTCACTCATTGGTAAGCTCTATAATAATAGAGCTGATTGTCAACAAAAGGACACAAAGCACTGGAGTAACTCAACAGGTCAGATTATTTGTGGAAAAGGGTTCTGAACCTTTACATCCATAGTTTCCCTTTCCCTTGACTCTCAGTCTGAAGAAGGATTTAAACCCAAAATATCATCTATTCCTTTTCTTCAGAAATGCTGCCTGAGTTACTCCAGCATTTTGTGTCTAGGTCAGATTATGACCTCAACAAGAAAACGCAAAGTGCTGGAGTAACTCCAGTGGCGCTGTTGATGGCTACCTCCGCCTACAGTCTATTTGTCTTTTTATCATTTTTTTAATGTTTAGTTGTTTAAAGTATGTTTTTGGAGGGTGGGGCAGTAGGGTAAGGGGGGAACAGTCTTTCAGTCATTTCCTGGCGAGGATGCGACTATTATCTGAGTCGCGTCCTCGCCCCCCACCTCGCGGCCTACCAACTGGATTGGCGCGGCCCTTCCTGCCGGGACCGGACCAGAGCTTCAGCAGCGGCGGCTCAGCGCTGGATAGATCGCGGAGCGGGCAATGCCTCACCTGGGATCGCCGTTTGAGGCTCCGGAGTGTTGGGCCTGCTGCATCAACATCGCAGAGCTGTAGTTTGCGGAGTTCCCAGCGCGGGCGGCGCTGACCAACACCGCGGAGTCCTGGGACCCTTTGCCGGTGGCCGTAAGCGTTGAATCTCCGCCAAGATCGGCCTGTGGACTTCGGGAGCCGTGGTGGGAGGTGGGAGGTGGCCAATTCAGAGGTCCAGGCCACTGAGGATGTTCTTCCGTTCAACGTCAGGGTTCCATCGTTCCCGGCGAGAGGGCCTGAACATCAGGCCGCCCGAAGTGGCGACTGCGGGGGGCTCGGGAGGCCACGACCACGGGTGAACATCGGGGAACATCAGCGAGGAGGTTGACTGGACTTTGGTGCCTTCCCTCACAGTGGGGAACTTTGGTGCCGCTGTGGGGATGATTGTGTCGTGGAATATCATGTTCTGTGTTTTTTTTTTTTTTATTCGTATGACTGTATGGGAAATAGCATTTTGTTGTCTCTTACTTAAAGACAATGACAATAAAGTTGAATCAAATCAAACTCAACGGGTCAGGCATCATCTCTGGAAGACATGGATAGATGATATTACTGGTCGGAACCCTTCTTCAGATTGACTGTGTTGGGGAGAGGGGGGAGGGGGAAAGCTGGGGGAGAGGAGGGGGCATGACAAACTCTGGCGATTGGCAGGTGGATACAGATCATTTGCATGCTATCCAATCAAATCAGATAATACTATATTTACAGTAAATACATTTAAGCCAAAGACAATACAAGAGATAGAATGAAGGGGAAGATACAGAGGGCAGATTATAGTTCTCAGCATTGTAGCGCACCAGTTCCAGAGGCAAAGTCTAATGTCTGCAATTGGGTGGAGGTCAATTGGACGGTACTCTAGCTTATGGAGGCAGTGTTCAGAAACCTGATTGGAGGGGAAGAAGCTGTTCCCGTGTCTGTTGTTGCCCACTTTCAAGTTTCTGTATCTTCTGCCTGATGGGAGCGGGAGGAAGAGGGAATGACCTGGGAGGGACAAGTCTTTAATTATGTTGGCAATCTAGTGCAACTAAATCTTTTAGATAGTGGCTGAATCGGACTCTTCAAGAAACATACTTCATTTAAGAGTATTTTTTCATCAAAACATAGACTCTGTTCTCTTCCACGACGTTTCTTCGAAAAACAATCTTTCAGTTTGTATTTCTATTTTCCATTTGTGGCTTCCGTAAAAAGTATGATTCTGAGGCAGCTTCATAATGTGCAATGTGCATGTTGATCCCATAAATACAATGTAAAAAGACTAGGAATGTGTGAATTTAAGTGGGAGGAAGAGCTGTGTTCTGTCTTTGAGTCTCTAGGAAGCATCTTGTAGAAATCTATCAATTCAAAGTACATTAATCTTTCATTTTCTTTATGTACAAAGATAGATAAAGTTGTTTAAATACAATTTCAGTAGGTAGAAATGCCTAGTTTACTTCAATGATTTTGAGTGCGGGCAAATAGCTCCATCTGATTTATTAACTCTGTTTCTCTCTCACACAGGTACAGCCTGTTCCACTGAATATTTTCAGCATTTTAGAACATAGAACAAAGAACATACAGTGCAGCACAGGAACAGGCCCTTTGGCCCACAATAAGTGTGAGACAATGATGCCAGGACCAACTCATATCTGCCCACACAAAGCCCTCTATTCCCTGCATATCTATGTGCCTGTTAAATATCCTAGATGGCAATAAATAGGACCGTACAATGGCGCAGCGGTAGAATTGCTGCCCTGCAGTGCCCAAGACCCAGGTTTGATCCTGACTAAGGGTGCTGTCTGGATGGAGTTTGTACGTTCTGTGACCTCATGGGTTTTCCCCGGGTGGTCTGGTGTCCTCCCACACTCCAAAGACGTGCAGGTTTGTAGGTTAACGTGGCCTCGGTAAAAATTGTATATTGTCCCTGTTGTGTGGGTTAGTGCTCGTGTGCGGGGATCACTGGTCAGTGTGGATTCAGTGGGCTGAAGGGACTGTTTTCCTGCTGCATCTCTGAGCTAAACTAAAATATCTGCTTCCACCATCACCTGTGTAAAAAAAAACTTGTCCCACTCATCTCCTTTAAACTTTGCCCCGCTCACCTTAATGCTATGCCTTTTAGTATTTGATATTTCCATCCTGGGGGAAAAGGTTCTGACTGTATACCCCATCTACGGCTCTCATAATTCCATATAATTCTATCAGGCTCCCCTTGATCTCTGGCGTTCAAAGAGAAAACATTTAAAGTGTCCAACCTCTTCCTGAAGCTAATACCCCCTACTCCAGACATCATTCTTGTAAACCTCCTCTCAATCTCTTCCAAAGCCTGCACTGTGAACGGCTTGATTGTATTCATTATAGCCTTTACTTTGACTGGATAGCAAACAAACAAAACCTTTTCACTGTATCTCGGTATACGTGACATTAATAAACTAAACTAAACATTCTTCCTGTATCGGGGTGACCAGAACTACATGCAATACTTCAAATGCGGCCAAACCAAAATCTTTTAAAGCTGTATCATGACTTCCAAAAATGAAGGCAAGCATACCATATGCTTTTTTGACCATTCTATTTACTTATGTTGCCACTTTCCAGGAGTTAGGACTTTTACTTTCGACTTATTGATACAGCATGGAAACAGGCCATTCGGCTCATCGAGTTCGCGCAGAATCAATCACCCTGTGCAATAGCACTATCCTACCCACAATTTACAGTTTTTACCAAATGCAATTAACCTACAAACCTATACGTCTTTGCAGTGTAACAGGAAACCAAAGTACCCACAAAAAAACTCACACTTTCACAGGGGGAACATACAAACTCCGTACAGACAGCATCCATAGTCAGGATTGAACCCAGGTCTCTGTCTCTGGAAGGCAGCATCTCCACCGCTGCGCCACTGCAACTCCCCGGAGATATGGACTTGAAACATAACAAGTTTCTCTGTTTTAATTCCGGATTTCCATCATTTGCAGTGTATGACTCTTGGATCACTGTGTAGTAGAGAGTTGTGCAGTGTTGAGAACAGCAGGCAAATCTCCAGATGATACTCACAAACTCCTGTTCTGTTACTGTTCGCTCACTATCCCACAGTCCAACACGTATAAAAGCAGGAAACCGGGAGCTCTCATATAATTAGCCAGACTGAACAACACATGTGGAGAGAGGGCATTTGGGACTTGGCAGGTGGAGCATAAGAGCAGCCAAAATGTACATTAAACCTTTGGGAAGTGGCTTAATGGAAGTAATTTCTCCTGCCCAATTTTGTTGCCATTACAAATTCTTGTAATATTTGTACATTATGAACTGGCGAAAGATTTTAACTGCTATAATATTCTTGTCCTTCATTTATAGTTAGACAGTTTTCACAACGTCTTTATATTTTTATTTGTGTTTCATGCTGTGCTTTGCACTGTCAAGGCCAGCATTATTGTCTAATCCTCTTCACCTTGGAGAAAGTGTAAGCTCCCTTCATTCACAATACAATTCAATTGCACCTGTACAAGGCGTTTAGTTGGGGCAGCTTACAACCCCAGCGGTATGAAAATTTATTTCTCTAATTTCAAGTAACCCTTGCATTCCCTCTCTCTCTGACCCTAGTCGTCCTAGTTTAATTATCATGCTGCTTAGTTTCTCTGTTTGTAGCCACTTGTTATCATCTTTTCCACAGCCAACAATGGACCATTGCTTATGTCACTAGGTTGGATTAGGATGGCAGTGGTGGAATCGCTGCCTTACAGCACCAGAGACCTGGGTTCAATCCTGACTATGGGTGTTGTCTATGCAGAGTTTGTACGTTCTCCCTGTGACCACATGGGCTTTGTCCAGGCACTGCAGGTTTGTAGGTTAATTGGCTTCTGTAAATTGCCCCTTTTGCGTGGGATAACATACAACTAGTTTACGGGTGATCACTGGTCAGCGTGGGCTCGGTGGGCTGAAGGGCCTGTTTCCACGCTGTGTCTTTAAACTAAACTAAACTGATCTCTTTTCCTGACTGGTATTACCGAACCTGATAGGTTTTTATACAAACACAAACTGCCAGCATCTATGGAGCGGTATGCATAGACAATGTTTCAAGTCGGGACCATTTTTAAAACTGAATGAAAAGAAGAGGGAAAACTGTTAAAGAGAGTTAGATTCCAGCAGCTGCAGTCACTTGTGTCTTGGGTTTTATAACAATCCAGTTGTTCTGTGGTCACAATTACGAAGCTTTTTGTTAAAAAAAAAATCCAGATTTTTAAATTCCACATTTCCACGTGGTGGGATTTGAACTGACCACTCCAAATGTTTCACCTCACTTTTCTTCCCCCCCCCCAACCCCACCTCTTCCCCAGTGCTCCACCTGGACTTGCACCTACTTCTCCCCTCCCCTCCCACTGACATTCCTACTTCTGGCATCACAATGTGCAACTATTCAATCCTTTTGTCTCACACCTTTTGTTTAAAAAAAAAAAATCTCTGGCCTTTGTCCAATAATCTGCCTTTCAACACCCGACACTCTCCCCTCGCCTGTGCTCAGGGGTCAGTCAGGCAGAGGAGTTGATAGGAGGCTGTTATTGGGTGGCTATTTGAGTTGACTATCAAAGTCATTTTGCAGAATGATACAGAAGTTTCAAACAAGCACCACGACCTTGCTTGTACAGTGATGAGAGACAATTTTCAATCTATATTTGGGTGTTAATGGCGGAGTAGCAAGATGGATTCAACAGTGGCTGAATGGGAGATGTCAGAGAGTAATGGTGGATGGCTGTTTGTCAGGTTGGAAGCCGGTGACCAGTGGGGTGCCTCAGGGATCTGTGTTGGGTCCACTGTTGTTTGTCATGTACATCAATGATCTGGATGATGGGGTGGAAAATTGGATAAGTAAGTATGCAGATGATACTAAGATAGGTGGTGTTGTGGATAATGAAATAGATTTTCAAAGTCTACAGAGAGATTTGGGCCATTTGGAAAAGTGGGCTGAAAGATGGCAGATGGAGTTTAATGCTGATAAGTGTGAAGTGCTACATCTTGGCAGAACAAATGAAAATAGGACATACATGGTAAATGGTAGGGAATTGAGGAATTCTGTGGAACAGAGGGATCTAGGAATAACTGTGCATAGTTCCCTGAAGGTGGAATCGCATGTAGATAGGGTGGTAAAGAAAGCCTTTGGTGTGCTGGCCTTTATAAATCAGAGCATTGAATATAGGAGTAGGGAAGTAATGTTAAAATTGTACAAGGCATTGGTAAGACCAATTCTGGAGTATGGTGTACAATTTTGGTCGCCTAGTTATAGGAAGGATGTCAACAAAATAGAGAGAGTACAGAGGAGATTTCCTAGAATGTTGCCAGGGTTCCAGCAACTATGTTACAGAGAAAGGTTGAACAAGTTAGGTCTTTATTCTTTGGAGCGCAGAAGGTTAAGGGGGGACTTGATTGAGGTCTTTAAAATGATGAAAGGGATAGACAGAGTTGACGTGGATACGTTTTTCCCATTGAGGGTAGGGAAGATTCAAACAAGAGGGCATGACATTAGAATTAAGGGACAGAGGTTTTGGGGTAACGTGAGGGGGAACTTCTTTACTCAGAGGGTGGTGGCTGTGTGGAATGAGCTTCCAGCAGAAGTGGTGGAGGCAGGATCGATTTTAACATTTAAGAGTAAAGTGGATAGGTATATGGACGTGAAGGGAATGGAGGGGTATGGTCTGAGTGCAGGTAGATGGGACTAGGGGGAAACAAATGGTCGGCACGGACTGGAAGGGCCGAGAGGGCCTGTCTCCGTGCTGTAATTGTTATATGGTTATATGGTTATGGTTATATCCTTCATGTGTTATCAGAGTATCGGTGACAATGGAAATCAGAACCTTGCCTGCTTCTTCATATTGCACATATTATATACGTGGCCACCGCCATTTTTGGTCCAATATTCAAAGTTCAAAGTCCAGTCCACCTGTGCACTTGATGTACTGGAGCAGTTTCCACGAACCAACGCACTCTCCTCTCCTCGCACGGCCATCTAGGTGTCCCGCAGGAGCCTCCTGCAACCCACCTAAAGGTGCTGGAAGCATTACCATGGTTCATCCTCCCGCCGGTCCTTGCTCCTTGCGCCTAGCTTCTACAGTTCCCTCCCGGTCCCGCTGCCCGACGAGCCTTCGGGTGTGTTGCCAGTCCCGTCAATCGCGAGCCTTCGGACGGAGTCGCAGACCCGGCACCTCGGGAAGGCCTCGCCGTGCGGCTTCTACACTTTTAGGTGACCTCCACTAACCCCCCACCCCCACACACACCCACCCCCACACCTCCCTCTAAACCAACACTGCAGATTCCTGTTTTTAATCTCAAATTAGTTTAATTTAGTTTGGGTTTAGTTTAGTTTATTGTTTCATGTACCGAGGTACATTAAAAGGTTATTAGCCAGGCCTCTGATATTAAAGATGAGATATATGTACCACACACCATTTTCTGGTAATATGAAAGAATCATTTTAAAATATGGTTTGGAGCATCATTATGAAATATTGTTATGATCAACCTTTGCTGTATAAGTTATTACACAGTTTGTGAAAAAAATAATTGTTGACATGTGGAATTAATTAAGGGTGGAATATCCAGTGGAATTGCTGCTTTGATTCTTTGCCATCCATCTGTACTGATGATATCTCTGATTCTGGACACTCATCTCTTTGGGAGAGTGGTGTGAGGTTTCCTGTTTCAATGCTTTAATTCCTTTTACAAACAAAAACAGAATTGAGATTTATGTAGGAAAAAACTGCAGATGCTGGTTTAAACCAAAGATAGACGCAAAATCCTGAAGTAATTCAGCGGGTCAGGCAGCATCTCTGGAGATAAGGAATGGGTCACGTTTCTGGTCGAGATCCTTCTTCAGACTAGTCAGGGGTAAGGGAAATGAGAGGTATAGATGGTGATGTAGAGAGGAAGGGAATGGCGGGGCTACCTGAAGTGAGAGAAATCAATATTAACACCACTGGGCTGTAAGCTGCCCAAGCGAAATTTGAGGTGCTGTTCTTCAAATTTGCGATTAGCCCCATGCTGACAATGGACGCATAGGACAGAAAGGTCAGTGTGGGAATGGTAAGGGGAATTAAAGTGAATTGAGATAAATCTTTGGACATCCACTCAATTCCAATGTCGAGGGGAGTCTCCCAGGAAGATCTGACTGCCGGCTCATGGGAAACAATATCTGCAGATTGTATCAGAGTGCTGATGGGGCAACATGGCCCTTCAAATAAAAACCTTAAGCCGAAAGTTTCTCCACCCCATTTAACTCAAACAGCTGAGCATTAAGCTTGTGATCTGGTTCAAACTAAAAGCCAGCACTTCAACACACTCCGAGAAGTAAGGAAATGGTCTGAAAATGCTGGGAATACATATGTTGAGAGATAAAGATCATTAACCCTCCAGGTCTTTGACCTTGCAATCAGAAGCATACCATCGGGTTGCATCACAGCATGGTTTGGAACAGCTCTGCCCCAAACTGCAAGGAATTGTAGAGCTGTAGATGTAGTCCAGTCCATTACAAGACCAGACACACCATTTATGACTGCATCTACACTTCATGCTACTGAACCATCCTATTACCAGTGGTTCTGACCCCCCAATCAGGGCTGGGGGGGGGGGGGGGGGTTGGTAGGGAGCTTTTGCATTTTTCAGCTTGAAATTGTGCAATCTGGTGCATTCTGTTGCGAGTCTTTTAACTTACACTTGAATACAACATTTATGCTTCAAATTAGATTAGGTATGAATAAGGTTAGGCTAAATTATATTCCTGACTACATTCCACAGTAGAGCCAGGCTCTGACCAACAGGTGCAGCACATGAATGACCTTAGTATATTCATGTATGGAAATCAGATTATAATTCATGCTGTTATGCATATATATAGAGAAACAAAAACACAGAAACAAGGCAAGAAGAGTTGGACTTCCATCACTGTTCTGCACAAATAAATCAATCAACCTTACCCTTTGACTATAGAAACAAGACGAAAATAATGCCACATATTCAACCGTATATGGTTCAATGAAATTAAGGTATAAATGCAAAACATATATATGGAAACAAGTCCATACCGACCAGCAACCTACCATACACCAGTTGTATCCTACACGCCACGGACAATTTACAGAAACCAATTAACCTACAAACCTGCATTTCTTTCAGATGTGGGAGAAACCGGAATATCCAGAGAAAACCATGTGGTCATAAGGAGAATGTACAAATACTGTACAGACAGCCCCCGTAGTCAGGATCCAATCTGGGTGTGTGGTGCTGCAAGGCAGCAACTCTACCGCTGCGCCACCGTGCCACACCATTAAATTATTTTTTCTGTAATATATTTATTATGGTGTTACGTCAATAAAGATGAACACATGATTATAATTTCTGTCCTTAGTTGGATAACACACATCTCCAGTCATTGTGTTTTATGGCTGGTTTTCATCCTCTTCAGTCTGAAGGTCTCGACCCGAAACATCACCTATTCTTTCTCTCCAGAGATGCCACATGTCCTGCTGAGTTATTCCAGCTTTTAGTGTCTATCTTCAGTTTATAGCACCATCTGCAGTTCCTTCTTACAATTTATGTTAAGCGAAACAGGTCCTATTCTCATAATATTATTCACCTCAACTAAGTATTTTCTTCACCTCCGTTGCTACAGAGAATACAATTCCCAGTTATCAAATCTTTCTTCAAAGTGAAAAAAAAATTCCAGCCACGGCAATATGTTCATAAATCGCCCCTTGATCCTCTCCAGAGCAGTTGCACCCTTTCTACAGTGTGTCACAGTCTTACAGCATGGAAACAGGCCCTTCATCCCAACTTGTCCATGCAGATCAAGATGTCCCATCTAAACTAGTCCCAATTATCCGCACTTGACCCATATCCCTTTAAACCTTGTGTGTGTGTTAGAGTGTGTGTTAGGATGTGTGTTAGGTTGTGTGTCGGCTGTGTGTGAGAGTGTGTGTTAGGTTGTGTGTGAGAGTGTGTGTCAGTGAAGCGGCGACAACACCTGGAGTGAGCGGAGACTTGGCGATGTCCAGGGAGCATTTCCCTCTCTCCCCACCTCCCCGGGAATGCATGCCGGCCCAGGTGCTCTGTGTCCAGCTGGGGTCCGGGGGAGGTGATGGACAGTGACCCGGGGGTCGGGCATCGGAGCGCAGCTATAGCCCGAGATTCATCCCCGCGGCTCCAGAATGGGACCGACGCCCCCACTCACCCGGTTTGCTCCTGGCAACTCCATGCAGTGTGGACAGAGCGGCCGACGGACACAGAGCCGCCGCAGGTGAGGGTGGGAGGTGTGAGCGGTTTCTGGGGGGGGGGGGTGGGGGTCGGTGCTGGGACCACCGCCACGTCACACCTATCACACCATCTGCACGGGAATGTGAATGCGGGTGAGGCATCGTCTATAGAGCGGTGAAGAAACATGCTGGAGAAATGCTTGAGTCTGAAGAAGGGTCAAACTCAAACAAAGATGCAGCCTCACCCGCTGAGTTTCTCCAGCATTTTTGTCTACATTGTCATTTTAAATAGTGTGCGATGGGCTTACGCCAATTAAATTGCTCGTTCTTTACAGGGAACCCGCCAACAAAAAAAGTATTCTCATTGGTGAGTGTGGAGGAGTGTGACTTTATTTATTTATTCATATTTTTTTTTAAAAAACTTTTGAGCATGAGAACTTCTGTCATCAGCATGAGAGCGTGAGAATTTCCTCAAATGCGTTAGTCTCACGCTCAATGCGTGAGAGTTGGCAGCCCTGCCTCCCATCTACCCCATTGAAGATCCTTAGACTATCTTTAGTCATACTTTATGTTGCTCTAAATGTTATTCTCGTAATCCTGTATCTGTACACTGTGGATGACTTGATTGTAATCATGTCCTAGACTAAGTAGGACCCATCACGGGAGGCCTGGTCCCCCAACGCAACCCGTCCCCCAACGCAATATTGCACCACTCACGCATAGCCCCCAACTGCGCAGCCACAACTCAGTTCCCCTCATCCCCCAGCATTATCTCCCACTCCTCTTCACCCTCCCTCTTCTTTCCCCTCTCCTCCTCCCCTCCCCAATCACCTCCCCCTATTCCCCCCACTTTCCCTTCTGACCTTCCCCACTGTCCTTCTCCCCCTATATTCCCCACTTCCTACATCCCCCACTCTCCCCTCCCTCCCACTATTCCCCCTCCTCTCCCCGACTTTCCCCCTCTCCCTCCCTACCCCTTTCTCTCCCTCAATCCCCCCACACTCCCTCCTCACCTCCCCAGGATCTTTCCCCTCTCCTCCCCAATCGCTCCCTCGCCCCAGTCACTCCCTCCATCTATAAAAAGCAGCATCTGCAGTACCTTCCCCCACAGGTCATTCATTGTTAGCTGTGGTTTAGATCCCGTTGACTTGACGATTGGACCAGTTTGCATTGTGTGTGTGTGTGTGTGTGCGTGTGTGTGTGTGTGTGTGTGTGTGTGTGTGTGTGTGTGTGTGTGTGTGTGTGTGTGTGTGTGTGTGTGTGTGTGTGTGTGTGTGTGTGTGTGTGTGTGTGTGTGTGTGTGTGTGTGTGTGTGTGTGTGTGTGTGAGATTTACTCAAACCACGCAAACTGCTCGGCCACCCTACAACCCGACTCTCCCTCCCTCCCACCCTCTACCCACTCTGGCTCAGCCACCACTAGGCCCGTTCCCGCCCTGCCCGCTCGCCCACTGCTGCCGCTCGGCCCATCCCCACCCTGCCCACCCGCCTGCCTGCTCGCTGCCGCCGCCGGGCCGGGTCACGGGGGGGGGATGGAGTCGGTGTTCATCACAGTGGGCACCGCGAGTTTCGATGAGCTGGTGGAGAAGATCTCCTCCGAGAAGGCCGTGAGGGTGAGTTACCGCATACAGCATGTAAACAGGTTCTTTTGCCTCCGAATCCACGCCAACCGGCAATCCCTGTACACTAACTCTAGTTCCACACACACTATGGACAATTTACAATTATACTAAGCCAATTCACGTACAGACCTGTACTTCTTTGGAGTGTGAGAGGAAACCGAAGATCCCGTGGAAAGCCCACGCAGTCACAGTGAGAATGAACAAACAGCGCACAGACAGCACCTGTAGTTAGGATTGAACCCGGGTCTCTGGTGCAGTAAGTCAGCAAGTCTACTGCTGCACCACCGTCCCACCACTGCTTCCTGCAACGTCTCCACCTTCTCTGCACCTTAAAATGTATTTGATTTCTAACTTTTCCCATTTTGGAATGAAAAGTACTCAGTCTGAAATTTTCATTTCATTTCACCCTCCTGACCCCTGCTGAGTATTTCCAGCATTTTTTTAAAATTCTTATTCTTATTTCATATTTGTAGTGTCTGCTGATATTTGTGTTTTCTGAAGAAAATGATATTGTCCATTATTATTTGAACAATGATGATAATGATCCAGTCTGTCCATCCATTCCCACCGGAGATGTGGCCTGACCCACTGAGTAACTCCAGGACATTTTGCTCAAGATTGGTTACCAGAATGTTACTTGGATTAGGTTGTATTAACTACAGCAGGGGGTCCCAACCTTTTTCATCATGTTTACCCCAGGCAACTTTAATAGCACATAACAATGTTATTTCACTTATTCATGATTAACTAATGATGAACAGATATCGGTATACCAGAACCAAACACGGTCAGTCAATGAGAAAAAAAATGTACAAATCCAGAATCAACATATTTATCCCCTGGGTAGGCAAAATTTACCCCCGGCCCTGCGGGTAAATTTACCCCAGGTTGGGAACCCTTGAATTACAGAGGCGGACTGAACAGACTTGATTTGGTCTCTCTGGAAAGATAGAGGCTGAGGGGAGACCTATCAGATAGAAAATTGTGAGAGACATAGATAAGGTAAACAGACCAGGGTATAAATGTCAAAGATTAAAGGGCGTAGCTTCAAGATGAAATGGGAAAAGTTTAAAGGAGATGTGCAGGGCACGTTTTTACACAGAGGATGGTGGGTGCTTGGAACACACTTCAGGGATGGTGGTGGAGACAGAAACAATAATAGTTTTTACGAGGCTATTAGGTGGACACGGGTATGCAGGAATGGAGGGATAGGGATCATATGCATGCAGATGAGATTCGTTTATCTTGACGTCATGTTTGGCATGGATATTGTGAGCCGAAGGGGATGTTCCTGCACTGTACTGTTCTGTTCTATAGAATTTAGACTTTACTTTTTAGACTTTAGAGACAGAGCGCGGCAAGTCTACGCTGACCAGCAATCACCCGGCACACTAGCACCATCCTACACATCAGGGACAACTTACAATGTTAGCAAAGCCAATAAACCTACAAACCCGTGCGCCTTTGGAGTGTTATGAGGAAACCGGAGCACCCGGAGAAAACCCACGCTGCCACAGGGAGAAATTCCATACATACAGCACCCATAGTCAGGATTGAATCCGGGTCTCTGGCACTGCAAGGCAACAACTCTACCACTGCGCAACTGTATTTTGTTGCGGGATATACTTAATGGCTACCGAGATCCACAAAGCTTAAAGGGTTAAATTATGTGGGCCGGTTAAATAAACTTTAGTCACCTTCCCTTGAGATTAGAAATTGAAGGCTGATCTAATCCAGGTGTTTTTTATGATAAAGGGCTTCTGATAGGCAGGTACAGAGAAAATATTTCTTCTGGTGGTAAATTGCAAAACAAAGAAGTGGAATCTAACGTTAGTGCTGGGTCACTTGGAAGTCAAATCAGGAAGCACTTTTTTACAAAAGGGCTGGCAAGAATCAGGGACTTTCTTCTCCAGGGGTTATATCTGCTTTGATCAATTGAAACGTTCAAGAATGAGATTGATAGATGTGTAGCTGCTGCTGCAGCAATATGTGAAACTAAATTTTATTCATCCAGGTGTTCAACATAACATCACATGCAATCCTTTGCTGTCAATCCCACCCAATTTGATTATCCACCCTATGCTTTAACTAGAGCTGCAGCTTTTATTTGGCAATGAGAGGCACCTGATGCAAGAGTCATACTTCAACTCCCCTTTGCATTCCTAAACTGACCTTTCTGTCCTGGGCCACCTCCATTGCCAAAGTGAGACCACACACAAATTGGAGGAACAACACCTCATATTTCACTTTAGCTGGGGTGGTTTGGTGGCACAGCAGTAGAGCTACTGCCTTTTCAGCGCCAGAGACCCGGGTTCGATCCTGACTACGGGTGCCGTCTGTATGCAGTTTCGATGTTCTCCCCATGACCCGTGTGGATTTTTACCGGGATCTCCAGTTTCGTCCCATAATCCAAAGACATATACGTTTGTAGGTAAATTGGCTTGGTAACATTGTAAATTATCCCTAGTGTGATGTAGGATAGTGTTAGCTTATGGGGTTCGCTGGTCGGAGTAGACTCTGTGGGCCGAAGGACCTGTTTCCGTACTGTATCTCTAAACTAAATTAAACTTATAACCCAGTGGTATGAACATTGAATTCTCTAACTTTAAATAACTTCAACTTTAATTTTAAATAACTCCCCCTCCTTCCCTCCCTCCCTGCCCCCTTCCTCCACCCTTGTTGTTTTACCAGTTCCACAGTTCTCCGCACTTGAGATCACCCCTTCTCAAGCCAACAATGGTCCTTCCAGGCACTGCCCTGCCTGAGGTCATTAGTGGCTGACTTGGTTGACCCTGGTCTTTTCTTGCCTGCAGTTTATCACCTTCAAGGGTACAGCGAGAAGGCAGGAAAATGGGGTTCAGAGGGAAAACTAGATCAGCCTTGATTGAACAGCGTAGTGGATGGGCCGAATGGCCTATCTCTGCCCCTATGACATGAATTTTTGAAAAGACACAAAGTGCTGGAGTAACTCTGCAGGTCAGGCAACATCTCTGGAGAGTATGGATGGGCAACTTTTTGGGTCAGTCTGAAGAAGGGTCTCGACCCGAAATGTCACCCTTTCCTTCTCTCCAGAGATGCTGCCTGTCCCGCTGAGTTACTCCGGCATTTTGTGTCTATCTTCTTGTGTTAGTACACTCCTTCAGACTGGGTGTAGTGTAGGAAAGCTGTTACATTGTGTGAGCAGCACTGACAGTAGAGTTGCCGCCCCCACGCAGTTTTGCATGAAACACTTAAACTGCTTTTCACCAATGGCTAAACAAGCAAATATCAATCATGTATTTGTGTTACAGCTGAGAAAGGTAGCGAGCAAGTTCCTGCAACATCCCACAAAAGTACCAAAGCTTGGCTAGACATGAAAAGAACCTCAGTCAGTCTGTGCACGTTTTAACTGTTGCACACTTAAAAGCTTTGATCTAGAGCCCAACTGATTGAGGACGTATATCACCATCAAGCTGTTTTTTTTCAAGGAAAGTTCAGTTCTCTGCATCTACTTGATATCTACAAAAGCTTACTTAACTTTATGTCCATTCTCTGACATATCCAAAGCATGACCTCATTTTTGTGTGCTCTTTGGAGAGAAAAATAATCTCATCTCTCTCGCCATGTAAATTAATCTTCTGCATCTCCGACAGATGTTTAACCATGTAAAAATGAATGGATTGAAAGTAAAAAGCAACAAACCGGAAACAACTCCAAAGGTCTTTGCTCTGTTGAGGTCGAAATAGATGGTTAAGACTGGCACAATCTCCATTTTATGCTATGCGTTTTTGTTCACCCGTAATCTAAACACACTTCCAGCTCAGAAAATTTAAAATAAATAATCAAAATGCTCTTCACATGTTTATGAAGGAAATTTGATAATGTCAACAGAAGAACAGAGTTATTGCCCAGTGCTGATAATGTCCTTCGTATCCAAGACTCTGTCATGGCAAAGAGCTCGTCAATTAGGCAGATAGACACAAAGTGCTGGAGTAATTTAGCGGGTCAAGCAGCATCTCTGGAGAAAGAGGATGGGTGAAGTTACGTGTTGGAACCATTCTTCAGACTGAAAGTAGAAGGGGGCGGGGAGGGGAAGGGAAACTAGATAAGTGATGACCACATATAAATAATGCCATAGAGTCATAGAGTGATACAGTGTGGAAACAGGCCCTTCGGCACAACCTGCCCACACCGGCCAACAATGACCTAGCTACACTAGTCCCACTTGCCTGCACTTGGTCCATATCCCTCCAAACCTGTCCTAACCATGTACCTGTCTAACTGTCTAACTGTTTAAACGATGGGATAGTCCCAGCCTTAACTACCTCCTCTGGCAGCTTGTTTCATAAACCCACCACCCTTTGTGTGAAAAAGTTATCCTTTGGATTCCTATTAAATCTTTTCTCCTTCACAATCTATGTCCTCTGGTCCTCGATTCCCCTACTCTGGGCAAGAGACTCTACTTCAACCCAATCTATTCCTGTCATGATTTTGTACACCTCTAAAAGATCACCCTTCACCCTCCTGCCCTCTATGGAATAGAGACCCAGCCTAATCAACCTCTCTTTATAGCACACACCCTCTAGTCCTGGCAACATCCTCGTAAATCTTTTCTGAACCCTTTCAAGCTTGACAATATTTTTCCTATAACATGGTGCCCAGAACTGAACACAATATTCTAAATGCAGTCTCACCAACGTCTTATACAACTGCAACATGGCTTGTCATTTAAGAGGATTTTAGATAGACACATGAATAGGCATATGAATATGTAGAGCAGCGGTTCTTAACCTGGGGGTCGTGACTCTCATGAGGGTAGTTTTGGATTTTTCCAGGGGTCATAAAGGGGTCATAAATAACATATAAATTCGTTGAGCCCATTTTTAGGAACCTAACAAAGGTATATACCTCTCACAGTATTTTATTCACGTATGCGTGTACATACACGCACACAAACTGCGTGTGGCCTGGATCATGTGCGATCGAGGCTCATCCTGTCAACTGTCATGTGTTAGTGTTGTGCATGGCCAAACTGTGAGTAGGCCTTATATTTACCCATTTTCACTATAATTTCATAATGACACTTTAGTTCAGGTCACATAGAACAAATTTGTGTGGTATTCAATTAGTATTCCTAATTCTCACAACTCACGGTCGTTTTGAGGCCACGAGTGTGTGCGACATTGATGTTGTAAACCATGTCTGCCAAGAAGCGCACGTATAGTGATGCATTTCTCCAGTTCAGCTTCACAAGCATTGTTCAAAAATCCGTGGTTAAGCCGCAATGTGTTATCTGTGCCAAGGTTTTAAGCGACAAGAGCATGAAGCCCAGCAATGAGCATGAACATCCTTTCGGAGTTTTGTCACAGCGACCTGGCGGGGAAGTGCGTGGACTATTTCAAACGAAAAGAAGCCGCACTCAAGGGTTCCCGCATTGGTTTCACGGGTCACTGCGCTCGTCAAAATGAAGCAGTGCTGGAGGCTTCATATCAGATTGCTTATCGAATCGCATTGACTAAGAAACCTCACACCATCGGTGAAGAGCTTATCGAGGTGGCTTACCATACCTTCTCGAAACAGCGAAGTTGGTGCGGCGGGAACAGAAGTCAAACAAGTTCGAATGACACAGTCAAAAGTCGAATCTCGGAGATGAGTAATGATATTCTGCTGCTAGTAGTGAGCTCTGTGACGAGCAGTCCAGTATATTCACTGCAACTGGACGAGTCAACGATGTTGCCTGGTCCCAACTGCTAGTCTACTTTCGTTGCCTCGATGGAGAAGCCATGAATGAAGAATACCTGTTCTCTGAGCCATTGGCCACTACCACTCGGGGCGAAGATGTGTTCAGAATGCTGGATGCCTTCCTCATCAAATATGAGCTTGGCTGGGAACGACTTGTCGGGGTATGTACTGCTTTGGCGATGAAGACTCTCCCTCCTGGTCTTCGAAAAGTGCTTTCAGATGTGGTGGCTGGGAACGACTTGTCGGGGTATGTACTGCTTTGGCGATGAAGACTCTCCCTCCTGGTCTTCGAAAAGTGCTTTCAGATGTGGTGAAGATTGTGAACCACAATCAAGGGAGCGCAACAAACTCAAAAATCTTCAAAGTGATGAATGAAGAAATGGGTGCCGATATCACTGTTCTGTTATTCCACAGGTGCGCTGGCTTTCGAGTGGTAAAGTTCTCACTCGTGTGATTCAACTTTGAGAGCAAATAGCGCTTGGAGAGAGGATGTGCAGAGAACGAGAATCAGCTCCATGAAAAGATGCTGGATGAACTGTTCGTGATGAAGGTTGCTTACTTGGCTGACTTCTTCGCGGAGGTGAATTCCTTGAACCTGTCACTTCAAGGAAAGCTCCCAATGCTACACACGGCTCGTGACAAAGTGGCAGCGTTCAGGAGGAAAATTTACCTTTACCAGAGAAGAGTCCAGGACAGTGACACGACTATCTTCCCAGAGATGATGACTTTCCTGGATGCTATGCCAGATGCTGAATGCCACTTCCACGAGGAGATCTCAACCCACCTTCTGGCCATTAGTGAAGCCATCAAACGTTATTTCCCAGACTGGATGACGGCTCTCGTGATGAGTGGATGGTCCGACCCTTTTCCGTTGCAGACGGTGCCATCAGCGATACTGACATGACTGCAAAGGTTGAAATTTTACCGAATTTGTGAAGATGCGCAGCTCAAGAGTGACTTCAAGGAACAAGAGCTCGCCATGTTTTGGATGAAAGTGAAGGGCTGTCCTGTTCTTTCGAAGAGGGCCCTGACCATATTGGTCCAGTCCCCCTCAACCTATCGCTGTGAGGCTGGTTTCTCAACCAGGGTAAGTCTGAAAACGAAGGCATGCAATAGGCTTGTGATCGACACTGACATGAGGTGCTGCCTGTTGAGCATTCGTCCTCATTTTGATTGCCTGATGGCTACAAAGCTATTTCAGCCATCCCATTGACTGAGTATTGGCCAACATGTTTTAATAAATCGGGATGTTTTAAAAATAAAAATTGTTTCGGGGTCACGGTATTGACCAAGAATGTCTGATGGGGTCGTGGGGCCAAAAAGGTTAATAACCACTGATGTACGGTATGGAGACATATGGATCATGTGCAGGGAGATGAGATATATTTAACGGTATCATGCCAGGCACAGACGATGTGGGCCAAAGGGACTGTTCCTCTACTATGCTCTAATTTCAGGGGGAGGAGGATGGAGATTTTGGCAGGAAATGACTGCACTAGATCAAGAGCCATGAACCCTTCAAATGCTTTTCTACTTTAGAAAAACATATTGGTTTTAAGTCTGCAACAATATTGTTTCTAGAAGTGGTGTAAAATTAGCCCTGGAGTATTTACTTTTGTTGAAAGTTGTTCCCAGTAGACCCATGAGTTATCACCGTTTATGTTTGTGATACAGGGAGTGGCCTTGAATTTTATTTTTAGGTGTGATGCTCTGAAGATATCGAGCACTTTGGCTGCCACTGGTTGCAGGGATATTTGTTTTGCAGCAGAATTCTATACTTGAGCTTTCTGTCGACATGGCAAATCTTTTATTTATAGCTGGTAAATTGGGTGGCACAGTGACACAGCGGTAGTGCTGCTGCCGTACAGTGCCAGAGACCCGGGTTCGATCCTGACTACGGGTGCTGTCTGTATGGAGTTTGTACGTTCTCCCCATCATCACGTGGATTCAGTGGGATGAGGGGCCTGTGTCCGTGTTGTATCTCTGAACTAAATTAAACTAAACTAAATTAAACTAAACTAAATTAAACCAAACTGAGCCAAACTAAACCAAACTAAAATACAGGCACATTAAAGAGGCATTAAAAATAATTAATTGCAATAAATTATAAAGGAATTTGTTCAGCGATACAGCATGGAACATGCCCTTCGATCCTGGTGAAATTGTGGAGGCCATTGAGTAAAGGCTTCAGAGCTGCTGGGCCATTTGGTCAATTTAAAAGTGCTATCTGTTGAAATGGGACAAGCTGCAGAATAGTGCTAGTTTGTCTGGAGCCTAGATCAGAGCTGCAGGAAGAGATGGGAACTTCTGCAGACCCTGACAATTAGGTGCAAAATGCATAGATTGGATGAATGCAAACCAGCCATACACTTTATAAATAATTGTAAATAATGTTGCAAAGCTTTACTTTACTGAATGTTAATTGGATGAGGTATTGAGCCTTGTCTGGTTTTCTTGCATATCAGGGCAAATGTTGCAATGTTCGTTTCATCTGAGAAACACTGTTTGAATACAATGTATTAGCCACTGTATTATTGAGTTACGGAAATGTCTGTCAAGTATGGGGTTAATCGATATCTGTAATTGGATTGTAAAGAGACCACCCCCATGTGGTTCGGCCCCTCGAGGTCCGGGGACCTATAAAAGTCCGCTGCCACGAGGTCCTGTGCCGATCTTCTGGGAGAGCGCTCAGTACTGCATGACCTTCTGGAGTGTCTCTGTTTGAGCGAGGCCAAGAGGGCTTGATCAGGCAGATACAAGGATCAAACCCGCGGTGGTTAGGTACAGTAGTGGGAACTGTGATTGTGTTTTGTCAAAATAAAGTTTAGAAGTGCTTGACTCAGTAATGTTTGACTGCAACTAGACTGGGGGGAAGCTTAGAATGAGCAATCAGTGAGCTCACGCCAATCATTGATCACCCGTTCATGGTAGTTCTATGTTATTCCACTTTCTTACCTACTCCCTACACACCAGGGGCAATTTACAGAGATCAATTAACCTACTAACACCAGATGTGGGAGGAACCTGGAGCACCTGGAGGAAACCAACACAGTCATAGAGAAAACGTGCAAACTCCACACGGACAGCCCCTGAGATCAGGTCCAAACCTGAGTTTCTGGTGCTGTGAGGCATCAATCTCTACCAGCTGTGCCTCTGTGCTACCAACATTGTGTGACAATTTGATAACATTGTGCCGGATGTTAATCATTCAATTCTCATCATACTTCATTGGTAAATATTGTCCTTACAGTGAATAACTTTCTATAACTCTGTCAGCTCATCATAAACTATATTGACACTTAAACAAACATGCTCTTGTGGAGAGAGTTGCGATTTAATTTATTTACATTTCCAGTGTTGTAGGAGTATTTGCATTCATTTTTTGTGGCAGAACTGCAAGGCAAACATTGTAAAGATGTATATGCAGTTTTGCCGCAGAAACTGCTGTCAAAGTGACACATTTCGTGAAGATGCCCCTGCTCTGCTCCCACTTATACCAGTGAAATAACATCAGAATATTGTGCGCATGCCTGAGGCAATTGTCTATTATCCATGGAAGCTCATGGAGACAAAGGGCGGCACAGTCGCGCTGTGGTATTGCTGCCTTATGGCGCTAGAGACCTCGTTCGATCCTGACTATGGGTGCTGTCTGTATGAACATTGTACGTTCTCCCTGTGACCGTGTGGGTTTTCGAAGAGTGCTCCGCTTTCTTCCCGCACTACAAAGATGTAGAGGTTTTTAGGTAATCGGCGTTGGAAAAATTGTAAGATTGTCCCTGGTGTGTCGGATAGTCATGAGGTCATAAGTGATAGGAGCAGAATTAGGCGATTTGGCTAATCAAGTCTACTCTGCCATTCAATCATTCTCCCTCCTAACGCAATTCACCTGCCCACTCTCCATAACACCTGAAACCTGTGCTAATCACAAATCTATCTGCCTTAAAAATATCCATTGACAGCCTCCACAACTTCTGTAGCAAAGAATTCCACAGATTCATCACCCTCTGACTAAATAAATTCCTCCTCATCTCCTTCCTAAAGGAACGTCCTTAGATTCTGAGACTATGACCCAGACTCTCCCACAAGTCCTTTCCACATCCACTCTATCCAAACCTTTCAGTGTAAGTGTTAGTGTATGGGGTGGTCACTGGCCTGCACAGACTCAGTGGGCCCAAGCGCCTGTTTCCTCCCTGTAGCTCTGTATGCCTGACGACTTTCCAAAGTATTCTTCTCATCCATGATACAACAGTTGTGTCAGAGGTCATGGCTCTATTCTCAGAACAATAAACATTTCCTCAGAGTGGTTTTCAGAAGTTTCTGCACAAATATACAAACAACGCATTAGATAATCCGGAAAGCTCTTGACTCTTCGAGGATTAGCAAGATAAATGGTGAATATCAATGTCATCTATCAATATTCAATGATTTCCCATATTTTCCTGCGCAGTTAGTATGTTTGTATTTAAATATATCTGCTTCTTTTTATTGGTTTGGAAAATGTCCAAAACATTGCTTATGATAAAATCTCAAGGCTCAAGACAACAGCACAACAGGCAAATAAAAGCATCCGACTACTAAACATGCTCAGACTGAGGGTTTAGCGTGTCTGGTGTTTAGACATTGCATTAGATTATTTGTTTGACCCCAATGAGTGCCAAGTCATAGATTTGTATGGCACAGAAACGGACGCTTCGGACCACAATGCACACTACGATTTTTTATCCATCCTATTTGCCTACATTACGTCTGTAGATTGGTTTATGCATGACAACCAATCATATATAGGTTAGCATCACTAACCCCACCTTACTGTATCATTTATATTAACACCCACTTCCTACACTGCTCAGTTCGGGCAGCAGTCAGGATGCTCTGACGACTAACAATCTACTGTATTGCTAGTGTCTGCATATTGATTAAAGATGATCTTGGATTACATGTCGTGTGTATCTCTTGTTTACAACATCCATATCTTTTTTAATGCCTTGCCTATTTAAATGACTATATAAATGCCTCTTCAACAGAGGATTTGTATCTGATTCCACCATCTCCTCTGGCAGTGAATTATAGATACCAACCACCTCCTGTGTAAAACATTTTCCTCCTAAATCCCCTCTGAAACTCCTTCTTTGTGCCTTGAACTTATGCTCTAGGAAAATAGATGCAGTTTATCTACACTATGTCTCATAATTTAATATATCTATCGGATCACTCCTCAGCCTCCTTCACTCCAGAGAAAACAAGCCCTGCAGGTCGGGCCGAAGAGCCTGTTTCCATGACGTATGACTCTCGGACCCTAAGTGTCCTCAATACTTGTGACATCCAATAACATGAATGCAGACTCTTTCCATTGGCTTGTTGAAGAGTGGGAGCAGTCTCTTCGGGCTGTAAATGGCCAATTTGATTTGTCTTGCTATTTGTGGATAGGATGCAACTGGAGAGTTTTTCACTATGCTTTATTTTTCTTTAAGATATAGCGTGGAAACAGGCCCTACGGCCAACCGAGTCCACACAGACCAGCGATCCCCGCATATTAACACTATCTTATACACACACTTGGAACAATTTAACATTCATACCAAGCCAATTAACCTTCAAACCAATACGTCTTTGGAGTATGGGAGGAAACCGAAGATCTCGGCGAAAACCCACAGCAACTCTACCACTGCGCTACCATGCCACCCCTTTGTCTGTAGATACAATGTTATAAGACAAAAGTCATAGCATCATAGTCATACAGCATGGAAACAAGCCCTTCAGCCCAACTTGCCCACGTCGACCAACATGCCCCATCTACACTGGTTCCACATGCCTGCATTTTGCCCATATCCATCTAAAACCATCCTATCCATTTACCTGTCCTAATGTTTCTTAAATGTTGTGATAATACCTGCCACAACTGCCTCCTCCAGCAGCTCGTTCCATACACCCACCACCCTTTGTAAAATTGTTACCCCCTTGGGTTCCTATTAAATCTTTCCCCCATCACCTTAAACCTATGCCCTCTGGTTCTTGATTGGCCTACTTTGGGCAAAAGACTGTGCATTTACCCAATCTATTTTTGTATACCTCTACAAGATCACCCTTCATCCTCCTTGCTCCAAGAAATGAAGTCCCAGCCTGTTCAACCTCTCCCTATAGCTCAGGCCTTTGAGTCAAGGCCACGTTCTCAAATATCTTTTCTGCACCCTTTCAAATTTCAAAATGTTGGAGACGGAAGAAGGGGTCACCACTGGGAGGCGAGGACTCCTTCCCAAAGGAAAAGATGCAGAGATAGAGCGATGGAAGAAGAGCTATACATCATGGCTGGCCCAGTACACGTTGAGGTAGTGGTGGAAGGTTACAGAGGTAAGGCCTCTGTTGAGGACAGACTATTCTGTATCGGAAAGAGGGAGGTCAGAGATGCGGCCTGACCCGCTGTGTGACTCCAGCACTTTGTGTCCTTTTGTGTTTTAACCAGAATGTACAGTACTTTGTTTGGTTCAGTTTAGTTCAGTTTAGAGTTTAGTTTCAAGATAACACATAATGCACTAGAATTATCCTATATACTAGCAATAATTTTACAATTTTTTCAGTCAATTAACCTTCAAACCTGTACATCTTTGGAGTGTGGGAGGAAACTGGAGCACCTGGAGAAAACCTGTTGTCACAGCAGAACATGCAAACTCCGTACAGACAGCACCTGGAGTCAGGATCTAACCCAGTCCTCTGGCGCTATAAGGCAGCACCACCGTGCTGTGTCTACTTATTAGCTTCACACATTGTGCATTTGGAGCCTTATACTTGGGGCTATGTTAATCTACTACAGATATAACACAGACAGAACCCAAGATGAAACCAGAGTCCACCTATCTCCAAAATCACATTAGTACCCCGGCTCCTTTGCAGCACATAACAAACTTAATGCTTCATGATAAATTAGAATAAAAACTAATCTGAGTATTATGGCAACAGACACGTACTGCCTGAATGCACAAAGGCTACATATTCTTGCAGCATATATGAGATAGAATACCTGAGTGAGTTGAGTTTACTTTTGTTGCGTGCTAACCAGCGGAAAGACAATACATGATTACAATCGAGCCATTTGCAGTGTACAGATACACAATAAAGGGAATGACGCGTATATAGTTTAGTGCAAGATAAAGTCCAGTAAAGTCTGATCAAAGATAGTCCGAGGGTCTCAAATGAGATAAATAGTAGCTCAGGACTGCTCTCTAGTTGTTGGTAGGATGGTTCTCAACCCATCCCCAACTTGCACCATTGAAACTGATTCTCACACAACAGACAGGCCTGATTACATGGTTAATATTACCACAAGTCTGCGTCAAGTGCAGACATTCCTATCCTCCATAACTCTCCCCTGGTGCTGCAGCTATTCTTTATAAATGTAGTTGAAAAGGATTTCCTGCAGTTGGATTTGCTCCTAGGAAAGATTAATTGGAAAATTTTGGATATCCTGCACCATTCCTCTATCATTTGGTGTACGAAAAATATATCAAAGACTTGAATATCTTCAAAGCGTCAAAACATGGCAATCTTGTCAAGGGCGTGTTGAACAAATATTGCAAATAATCTGCTCAGAGCTTGAAAACCACAGATAACAATATCATAGTGTTTTCAGGCATAACGGGACTACACTGCAGTGATAAGGACCTACACCAGAGATTGAACCCAGTTAACGTTCCTTCACGTTAACAGCTGGGAACTGAGGAAATGTGAGTGCTTTGTAATGTGGCATGTTGTCAAAATAGGAAAAGGGTTCAGCACACTCAACCCCTTTGATCTCTGATAAACCATTACTGATTGTCAAACATAGAGTCATAGAGTCTTACTTCAGCCCAACTTGCCCACACCGGCCAACATATCCCATTAACACTAATCCCACCTGCCTGCATTTCGCCCATATAGCTCTAAACGTGTCCTATCCATGTACCTGGCTAAATGTTTCTTAAACATTGTGATAATCCCTGCCTCAACTACCTCCTCTGACAACTCGTTCAATGCAGTACATTGTACGAATAAGTAACCCCTCAGGTTCCTATTAAGTCTTTCCCCCCACATCTTAAACCTATGTCCTCTGGTTCTTGATTCCCCTAAACTGGGCAAGAGACTCTGCGAGTCTACCCGATCTATTCCTATCATAATTATGAACACCTCTATAAGATTAGCCTCATCCATAAAATAGTAAGATTAAACGAGAACTTACCAGTTCGAAGTTTGATCATTATTTTATGAGGAGTAACGATGAGGGATTACGTGACAAAGCCCCACCTGGCGCTTGATCGGCATACTTCAAAGCAGCGGCATGAAAAACACAGAACATAATAGCCGGAGTAAGATAGTAAGGCTCAACATAGATTTAGAACAACCAGATGATCATTTATTTTATGAGGGTCGGGAGTGGAGGGCACGTAATCCCTCATCGTTACTCCTCATAAAATAACGATCAAACTTCGAACTGGTAAGTTCTCGTTCGATCTTACTATTTTACTTCGGAGTCACATGAGTGACTACGTGAAGATTTTGTAGCTTCTGTGCTTTTATGTCGTAGACTCATTCCATACGACAATCTGGCTCAATCAACACAGTAATGAGCAAATAACACATTTTTTCCCAAACATTGCCTCAGTTTATGTGATAAATTTTTTCCCATTATAAAAGAATGAAAGTAATGCCCTTTCCATTGAAAGGCAAATTTATCACCAAAATATCAATTGATAATATAATTTGATAGTATAAACAAAGCAACAATTACAGAGAACCCAACACTCCATAATCCTGACACCATGACTGGTTCCTTGTAACTTTAATATTTATTTTACACCCTCCTGCGGCCTTGAATCTTTGCTCGAGCGGCCCATCCTGTGCCATTCCTGTGAATGTATCTACCTCCTTAATGGAGTGATTTTCCACATCTCAATGTCTAGTTCCACTGAGTTTTAAACATGTTTTAACCATCTAGAATATAATTATCTAGAACCATCAGTTTTTACTAATACTTAATGTGGTTTTTGTGTGTAATAAGTAGTGCTGTCTCACCACCACAGAGACTCTTACCTAATTTAACATATTGAGTCAATGTTGACCCACACACAATTTTTGGCTGACAGGATATGCTTAAATTTTACCTTGGTTCCAGCTCTTCTGGTCTGCTTTGTTTGGTAAATTCATAAACATATAAGATAATGTAATGTTTGGTACATTCATAAACATATAAGATAATGTAATCTGTAGCCACATGCAATTATATAACGTAACATTTGCAATGTTTGCACTCTTATGCTGATACTAAAGTCATGAGCATTTTAAATTTCAATGTTAATTTTTTGAATCATTGATAGAATTGGAGTCCATTGCCTAAGGCAAGTCAGGACTATGCTGATCTCCCAACTTCATATATATATCCCTTTTTCATATCGGGATATTACAAATGAACCCGATAACTTCTTGGTCAGCAATTTGTCCTAAATAGGACGATAAACACTATGAGCCCTATTATTGGCTCTATCACTTAGATGCTGAGAAAAAATGCAATCCACAAGGAACTCCCATATATCCAATATGATAAAATAACTTTTACTGTCTGCAAAAGATTTCCAATTTCTTATAAACAAAATATTGTTTTTTAAACTATTTCTCCAAATTGCAGGTATAACATTCCTTTTGTACATAATTGTTATATTAGTTAAAACATTTATAGACCTCTTTGACCGTCAAACTGTTATAATTGTCTGGTCAAACCAATAGCCAAATTCATATCTTCATGCCATGGATGAATTTGTACAATAAATTGCTGCAACTATGAGTCATCATAACTGGTTCAACATCAGTCTCAACATTAATGAGAACCATGAAGGTCCGGTTTGGGCCACCAAAGCGCCCCTGGCAGCGTCCTGCTACATTTTCATCAGACGCTGTCCTATCAGACAAAAATGAGGAACATAAAAGAACATCTTTCCTCATGTAATTTAGCGAAATGCATCCACCGCTCCTATTCTCGGTTTTCCCATGAGAACATTTGAGAGATCGGTGATTTAATCTGGATACAACCAGATTAATGGTAAGTAATCCATGTTACTGACAATGTTTTTCCCCTGATTTGTTGTGTGCGACAACATTGTCTCTTCCTTAGAGATAAACAGCTGGACTAAAACATTTTTAGAATACGCCACATCTGGTTACCCAGATAATCACTTGATAATGATCTTACTTGACTTATGTGATTGATATATGCCACAGCCGTGGTATTGTTCACCTGATATGACATGCACACTTTCACAATAGAACAATAGGTATTTAATCCATAAAAACTCCTGATACTCCAATAATTAATAGAAATGTTTGGAGAAAATTTCTTAGGACAATCCATTTGCAATTACCTGGTGTTATTGTCCGTAGTCCCAAACAAGAGACGTATCAAATATTAACTTGATAAGAATAGATATTATTCTTATCTTAACCCAAATAATCACAGAAGCTATCCATCATCTGATAATACTTGCTTCAGCTTGCAACGGCTGCTAAGCTTATATATTTAAAGCAACTTGTGGACCTTTTCTATTCACTACTTTAATTCTGATAACATATCCTTTGGTATTTGCATAGGCCTGTCAACTCTTATAATGCTTATAATTTCCCTTTTTTGGAGCTTTTTTACTCTTTTACCTAAGCTCCTTCTCTGATGGAGTGACAAAGTTTGTCAACAAAGCAATGAGACATATTTGTATCTCGGAAAACATTTTTCCCCCTCATATGGTGCTGAATTTCTCCTAAATCCAGAATAGTAATTTAGTTATGTTTATGAATGCCTAAAACATAGGTTTTATTGGATGGGTCAGGACCCTCGCTTCTCAACAGGCTTGTAATTGCTGCACTAATTTGCAACTGATTCCTGATCAACCTTCCAATTAAAATGTGATCAAGATAAACCATGACCATGTCCTCATTAGTACAAGTGCTGATCTTCTTATCAGTGCAATTGTTGTTCCAGTAATTATGTGAACAGCCTAGAACTGAGTTTAATCCATTAGACAATGTCTTAACTTGCACAGCTGACCCATTCTAATTTCAAGCACCTGTAAATATGAGAATAAATTGGTACTAAATACCAATCCTTCGAGTCTTATAGTAATGATTAACAATTTGTTAATAACAACTGTTTTCCAATGTTGAAGATGTCCATTTTAATAAAACGTTTTTACACTATAAAAGTGTATTTAAAATGATGTCTTGTATGGCTTTACCACCACATCTTCTTTTCCCTGGGGAAATTTATGATACAAATTTACGTACCTCTTCTTTATTGGAGATATTTTGGGTGCAAACCTAAAATCAATTTTTTATGTTTTCCTATACAGGTGAACCAATTCCTTCTACAATTTTTTTGTAGATCCTTTACACATTAAAATAAATCAACCCTTTGTTATGCCATATCATTGATCATAACACACCTGTAATCTCCCACAATTGGAGATTTCATCAACTTCTGTAACAAGTTTTTGCACCTCTTCAAATGTACATGAAGCCTTTTCTTCCCAATCATACGGGTTCACATAAGGCTGTGTTGGATAAATATTTATTTATCAGACTCCTGCCTTTGTTTTGATCCATTATCAAATCTTACATTGGATCATAATTTTTCCAAAGTTTCATGACCAATAGTCTTTCCTTTGTAATTAATGTATTTGATTTATCCTGAGGCAGGTTTACTCCATATTAATCAGGAATTTAACATAACTTGATCTGTTTTGACCTGCAAATCTAAAGTGCAAAATTGGTCCCAATAACAATTACATATATATATAGATATATATATTTTTTTATTATGTATATTTCTCCCATTGAGCTCCACAAACTAATGGCAATTTGTCTTTTTATTTTAAATGTTTTGGTTATTGCACAATGATTTATTTGTTTTACATAAGTAGTGATGCCACGCACCAGCTTGAAATACTTTGAAATCGTATTTCCTTATGTCTCCATATAATTGAGACTTGGGTACCATAATCGGTTTCACTGTTGATACCTTAATAAAACATAAAAAGTTTTATCAATAACTCTGCTGTTTCAACCATAACAGCTTTGGTGAGAGACCAATTAATTTTGGTTTCCATGGTCATTTTCCATGGCCTCACTCCTTCATTCAGGTATCGTGCCTAGTACACCTGTATATATATATTTTTGCTGTGGTGGGTACTTTATGACCAGCCACCACTATCAATGCACCTTTAGGGTCAGTTTTTTCATATTCTTTTACTGCCCTGGTTACTCCTGAGTTGTTCCTCAAGGAGACTACCTCCAAAACAATCCGAGGTAGATATTCCCACATTGATAAATTCCACCATATATATTAATATATGAAAATCCCTCAGGGTTTGTTTTTTGGGAATATTCTGGGCCTTTTTAAACCCTTTATTTGATTTTTTTTATTTTTGGAGTCTTTCTCCATTAATTTTAGGCCATAAAGCTTTTTTGTTTGGAGGCCTTTTTATTGGAACTTTTTAAAATCATGGCCTCTCTGACTTTTATATTTTTTCCTCCCTACTGGAGATTTTCCATATGGAATTTTTTCTTTCTTTTTAACTTTTAAACTTCGTTGTTTCACCTGGAGTATTTATGTTCCTTTTTTACTTTTTAACTCCGTTTTTTCCCCCCGGAGTATTTTCTTTTCTTCATAGCCAAAAATTTGTGGAGCATTCTCCCTAACGGTAATTTTAACGGCCACCGGTATCGGAACCGGCTCAACACTAATCTGCCATCCCGATCGCTGAGTTTTCCCCTGGGACACTTTTTTAAACTCCGTTTTTTCCCCGGAGCTTTTCCTGTTCATTTTAACTTTTATTTTATTTTTTCTTTTAAATTCCGTTTCTTTTTTAACTCCTGGTGGCTCTATACACCAGCCACGGAGTTTGGATATGCCCTGTAATATTTCAATTGCACTTACCTGCGGGCCCGTACCGCTGTAGAGGAGCTGCCTCTGCAGCTCTTGCTCTGCCGTCAGCGTCGACGTAATGCCGATCAAGCGCCAGGCGGGGCTTCTTCACGTAGTCACTCACGTGACTCCGAAGTAAAATTCACTCCGCATTCTTCTCACCTCCAAAGATTAGCGTTCAATTCTTTAGCAGTTTGTGAAAGGACAGTTCTCTCATCCAAGAAATTAATTCAGTGAATCTCTTCTGAACTGTCACCAAAGATAAGAGAACCATATCCAGATATGAGAACCAACACTGCGCATCACTCCACTATTGTAACAGTATGTCCTTGTTTTTAGACTATAATAATACCATACCCTCGCAAATAAAGGCCAATATCCCATTTCCCTTTTTAATTAGTTGTTGCACTTGCCCACTAGTTTAGGAATTGATTTGGAAAAGAAAAATAGAGGTAATGCAAGTGAAGAGAATGCATAAACACTCTGTAAAAGCAGCTATGGATATTTATTTTAGATTAGAGATAGAGCGTGGAAACAGGCCCTTCGGCCCATCGAGTCCACGCCGATCAACAATCACACATATACTGTCTGACACACCAGGGTCAATTTATAGAAGCCAATTAACCTACAAACCTGCACGTCTTTGGAATTATGGGAGGAAACCGGGGCACCCCGGATAAAACTCACGCAGTCACAGGGAGGATGTACAAACGCTGTACAGACCACCCATCGAACCCGGGTCTCCAGCGCAGTAATACAGCAAATCTTCCGCTGCACCACTGTGCTGCCCAATTAAAGAGACAGATATTAATGAAGACAAATGTAGTTCTCATGCAGTCAGAAACTGGGAAGTTTATAATGGTGAATGAAAAATTCCAGACCAAATAAATACATATTCTCTTCAAAAGGGACCAAGTATTGTAAATAACCTCACAGGAAAAGGAAGATAAATGCCTAGTGACAAGAAGGAACTAAATTAAATCAGTATTAGTCGGCAAATAGTGTTTGGCAAATTGGGTTAAGTTAAGAGTCAAAAGTGTTTATTTGTCATACATGCCGGATATGAACCGGAATAATGAAATTTACAACTTTACAGATACATTAGGCAAATTGAAGAGTTTAAAGACTGATAAATCCCCAGGGACAGCTAGTCAACATCCCAAACTACTTAAGGAGCTGGCCAAAGAAATAATGGATTAATTGAGCATAATTTTTCAACATTCTTTTGACACTGGAATAGTTTAAATGGCTTGGAGGGCAGCAGAAACAACTCCAACATGAAATATAAATGAAATAGAGAATAAACAGCATATTATAAATCAGTTAGCCTAATATTGGTAGTGGGTGAAATGCAGAAGGCCTTCCCTAAAAACTGTGAAAGTGTCAGGCAGAGGCAAAAGCGAAATCAAGCTTGAATGATCAATTACAATTTTTTTAGGATGAACCACAGAATAGATGGAAAAGAAACTAAGAGGTGAGGCGTATTTGGACTTTCAGGAATCGCTCGTTAAGTCACAAATAAGAGATTTGTTTGCAAAGTGAAAGCACGTGGGATCGAGGGTAAGATGGAGAACTGGTTGCTGGCAGGATGCAAAAGAGTAAATGGCCACATGATGCTGGAGTAACTCAACGCATCAGGCAGCATCTCTGGAGATCTCTGGAACATCTCTTCAGAAGGATCCCGACCCGAAACTTCACCTTTCCATGTTCTCCAGAGATTGCTGCCTGACCTACTGAGTTACTCCAGCACTTTGTGTCAAATGAGATAAGACGTCAGGAAGTAGTGAGCTTCTTGGGCTTCAATGACATTAATGAATTTCTTGGGTTTTTTCGATCTTTAGGGTCATGCTTCCATACAGCAGGAATGTAAAGGAGTTAAATGAAGAAGAGACGTGAAGCGTAAACATTCACTAGGTTTTTTTGGTCGCCTAGTTATAGGAAGGATGTCAACAAAATAGAGAGAGTACAGAGGAGATTTACTAGAATGTTGCCAGGGTTCCAGCAACTATGTTACAGAGAAAGGTTGAACAAGTTAGGTCTTTATTCTTTGGAGCGCAGAAGGTTAAGGGGGGACTTGATTGAGGTCTTTAAAATGATGAAAGGGATAGACAGAGTTGACGTGGATACGTTTTTCCCATTGAGGGTATGGAAGATTCAAACAAGAGGGCATGACATGAGAATTAAGGGACAGAAGTTTCGGGGTAACGTGAGGGGGAACTTCTTTACTCAGAGGGTGGTGGCTGTGTGGAATGAGCTTCCAGCAGAAGTGGTGGAGGCAGGATCGATTTTAACATTGTGGATAGGTATATGGACGTGAAGGGAATGGAGGGGTATGGTCTGAGTGCAGGTAGATGGGACTAGGGGAAAACAAATGGTCGGCACGGACTGGAAGGGCCGAGAGGGGCTGTTTCCGTGCTGTAATTGTTATATGGTTATATGGTAAAGAAGGACACCAAGTGCTGGAGTAATTCAATTGGAATAACAATCGGAATGAAGAAGAGTCCTGACACAAAACATCACCTATCCATGTTCTCCAGAGATGCTACCTGACTTGTTGAGTAAACCGGCATTTGCAGTTCCTCGTTTCTACAAAAGCAAAGGAGGGATCAGGGTCAGGCTACTGATTTGATATTTTACTTCTGTTTCTCTCTATAAAGACAATGACTGATGTGAGTATTTCCAGCATTTCCAGTAGTAAGAATTGGAAGCTGACCAATTAGTCCGCTGAACCTAATCCATCATTCTATAGATCTTTGTTTTGTTTCTTTTTGTTCATTTTGGGGCACCATTGACAATGGGAACACAATGATGCAGATGTTGAAACTTAACCATACCAATGTTGCTGGTGTAACTCAGCAGATCAGGCAGCATTAGCGGAAGGAATGGACAGACGACGTATCAGGTGGAGAGTCATCTTCAGAACAATTGTGGCGGGGGAGGAGGGGTGAGGTGAAGTTGGAAAAGGAAAGTGGGGAATGGGGGCGTGACAAGCCTGGCATGTGATAGATGGATACAGCTGAGGGGGGGGGGGGGTTGATTTGAAGATGGGTGGAGTAAGCACGAAGTGTAAAAGGAGATAAAAAATACAGATGTAGTCAGGCAGAGGAATTGTAGAAAAGCCAGAGGGAGGGGTGTAGGTGGAGGGGTCTTGATGGGACAGTGGGTAAGGGAAAGAGGGGATATAATAAAGAAATAAGTGAATCGCAGATGGGAGATGTGTATGAAAGAGGGGAAAGGAGCAGGGTGAATGTGGTGTGTTAGTGGGAGAAATTGGTATGTGCAGGGCAATTTGTTTACTTTTTGTTTAAAAAAGAGAGTGGGACAGTGGGGGAATACTTAAAATTGAAGAATTAAATGTTCATATTGTGGGTTGTAATCTACCCAAGTGGAATATGAAGTACTATTCCTCCAGTTTGTATGCGGCCTCACCCTGGCAATTGAGGAGGCCCAGGACACGATTGTCTTTTTAACACAATTTTCTATACAGTAATGTTTTGTTAGGAATGCAACTATCAAATTATAGTGGAATCCTTGCTATTACATCTAAGTTTCACTTTCAAATCATTAATATACATATACCCTGAACAGCTGGGGTCTCAGCACTGATCCCCGAGGAACCCCATTAGTATCTGCCTGGCACTTAGAAGAACTCCATTTACTCTTTGTAGAAACGTGGAACTGCAGATGCTGATTTACAGAATAGGACGAAAGGTGCTGGAGAAATCTAAGCATGTCAGGAAGCATCTCTGGAGGACAAGGATGTTTTGGATCAGGACTCTTCTCCATACTGATTGTTATTCCAACTGAATTACTACAGCACTGGGTGTCCTTCTTTATGCTTCATGTCTCTTCGTCATTTAACCGTTATATTCCTGCTGTATGGCAGCATAACCCTATATATCGAAGAAAGCAAGAAATTCAACAAAGTCATTGTGGCCCGAGAAGCTTACTACTTCCTGAAGTCTTATCTCATGTTTTATCAGATTGTATCAGATTATTTAGTCATCAAAGGAATTACTTTTATAGAAACCTCCCAGTTTCATGCCAAGTGACAGAATGTTCGATGAACTTCACATCTTTCTTGTTTTCATGGCTTGTATCCCAAATTAGGTTGAAATCAAAATTCTATTCAGCATAAACTGAATGTTAAGAGTAAAGAGGATGAAAAAATGGTGGGCACAATTGTAGATATGACCCTGCTTCAGGACGATCTAATTCCACATCATCTGTGCTAACTACTGTTGCCCATCTCATGATTTCAATCGTTCCTTTCATGTGAGTTGAAATTATTTGTGGTCAACAACTGTGGAATACATGCGATTGCAAAAAAGATTTATTTTAGAAAGTAGTAGTTTGTATTACAGTATATGATTAATTACACGGTTTGACATGTGACATGTGGTCATAGCGTCACACAGCATGGAAACAGGCCCTTCAGCAACCCAGTCTGTGCCAACCACCAAGCTCCCAAGCACACCGATCCTATATTGATTTTATTTTATTCTCCCCACATTCCCATCAACTGTCCACAGATTGTACTACTCATCTGCACATGAAGGGCATTTTACAGTGGCTAATTAACCTGCCATCCTAACCACGTCTTTGGGGAACGTGAAGAAACCAGAGCACTTGGGGGAAACCCACACAGTTATAGAGTGGAGTTATAGTGTGGAAACAGGTTCTTTGGCCCAACTTGCCGATGCCAACCGAACATATCCCATCTATTCTAGTCCCACCTAGCTGAATTTGACCCATATCCCTCAAAACCTATCCTATCCATGTATCTGACCAAATGTTTTTTTAAACATTGCGATAGTACCTGGCTCAACTACCTCCTCTGATAGCTTGTTCAATATACCCACCAATCCTTTGTGTAAAGATGTTGCCCCTCAGGTTTCTATTAAATCTTTTCAACCTCACCTTAAACCTATATCCCCTGGTTCGTGATTCCCCTACTCTGGGTTATAGATTCTATCCTATCCACCTCTATAAGATCACCCATCATCCTCTTCATCCTCCGGCACTCTAATCACCCCTCATCCTCCTGTGCTCCAAGGAAGATGTCACAAAGAGAAAGTGCAATGTCGACACATACGTCATCGGATGTCAGGATTGAACCTGCGTCGCTGGCATATTTGAGGCAGAAGTTCTACTAGCTGCACCACTGTGCTGTCCTTATAACAGAAACATAGAACATGGAAACATACAAAAATAGGTGCAGGAGTAGGCCATTCGGCCATTCGAGCCAGCACCGCCATTCAATGGCTGATCATCTGAAATCAGTACTCCGTTCCTGCTTTTTACCCATATCCCTTGATTTCTTTAGCCCTAAGAGCTAAATCTAACTATCTCTTGAAAACATCCAGTGAATTGGCCTCCACTGCCTCTGTGACAGAGAATTTCCACACATGCATAACTCTTTGGGTGCAAAAGTTTTTCCTCATCTATACTATTACTAAAAGTCACATCTTGACCACTTCCTGTCTACGTTGTAAATAAATTTTAGACAAAATGCTACCCTATGTCGCTATTTTTTGCCATCTTACTCACCATCCTGCTCTCCTCCAACCGTCCCAAGGTTTTTTCTGATCGGTGAAATAATAAAAAAGTTATGAATGTTTAAATAAATTGTGAGATCAACAGATTGGTCTTCTTGCCTGTCAGTCACCATGATGAAGGTAACGCCCCTTCCGGGGGAGGACCAGGAGAATAAAGCCCCGGAGGCCGGACGTGAGCCAGTCACCCCGGAAGACCGTGAGTGAGAGTTGAGTCCAGAACTATGAGTTTACACTGTGAGTGAACTGAACTGTGAGTCTGCAAACTGTGCTGCTTGAACTGAATTGAAGGGTTGATCTGCAAACTGTGCTGCTTGAACCGAATTGAAGGGTTGGTCTCCAAACTGCTGCTTGAACAAAATTGAAGTGTTGGTCTGCAAACTATGCTGCTTGAACTGAATGTAGCACTCATTCCTGAAGTCCCGCTCACTGCGGAAGTCTCGCTCTGGGGAGAGGCCGCGCTCAACCGCGTGAGTAGATTCAAGAGAGTTTTACTGTCATATATGTTGTATGTGGGAGTGTGTGATGGATGGTGTGAGTGTGTGTGTGTGAGAGAGTGTTTGTGTGAGATGGTGGGTGTGTGTGTGAGATGGAGGGTGTGTGTGTGTGAGATGGAGGGTGTGTATGTGAGTGTGTGTGTGAAATGGTGTGTGTGTGAAATGGTGTGTGTGTGTGTGTGTGTGTGTGTGTGTGTGTGTGTGTGTGTGTGTGTGTGTGTGTGTGTGTGTGTGTGTGTGTGTGTGTGTGTGTGTGTGAAATGGAGTGTGTGTGTCTGTGAGATGGAGTTTGTGTGTGTGATGGAGGGTGTGTGTGTGTGTGAGGCCACCAGCCGTGAGTGAGTGAACTGCCAGCCCACCAGCCATGAGTGAGTGAAATGCCAGCCCACCAGCCATGATTGAGTCAACTGCCAGCCCATCAGCCGTGAGTGAGTCAACTGCCAGCCCACTAGCCGTAAGTCAACTGCCAGCCCACCAGCCGTGAGTCAGCTGCCAGCCCTCCAGCCATGAGTCGGCTGCCAGCCCACCAGCCGTGAGTCAGCTGCCAGCCCACCAGCCGTGAGTCAGCTGCCAGCCCACCAGCCGTGCGTGAGTCGGCTACCAGCCCACCAAGCTTGAGTGACTAAGCTGCCAGCCCAGAAGGCCTGAGTGACTGAGCTGCCAGCCCACCAGGCCCAACTGACTGAGCTGCCAACACAAGAATCCATTTGGCCCACAATGTCCATACTAGCCCTCTGGAAACCAGTCCCTTCAGCCCACAACATCCATACTAGCGCTCCACAAAGCCCCCCCCACTAATATTGGAATTGGTGGAGAAGTGGAATATTGTGTTGGGGGACCAGCCCTTCTGTGTGAACATGGGACCCAACGGGTCCTACTTAGTCTAGTATTTATAACATCTTTTGGGATTGTCCTTAATTATGTGACAAACAGAATGAGATGATTATCCATAAGTCCAAATTCATTAACAGTAGATCCAAATTTCTTTAACAATGACGGGTGCATGGATAATCAATGAAATTCCTGAAACTTGGCTGTCGTCATTGTTGCATTCCATGTTTCTACTTTTTGGCTTTGTTTGCGGTTTCCTGTCACCACATTAGCACAATCCACAACCGTCTACCCTCTTTGGACCTTTGATAAATCTACCCACTTTAGATCTTTAATAAAGTCCCCCGGATGGCCTTCTGCCCTCTTTAGATCTTTGATAAAACATGTTACTCCAGCATTTTGTGTTCATCTTTCGTTTAAAACAGCATCTGCTGTTACTTCATACACAGCACAATCCACATCCCTATTTACAAATTACTGTATTAGCGCTCACTATTGTTTGCCCTACGACAGTCACGGAATGCCACTGTTCCTCTGCACCAGTAGCCTTTGCACCCTATAACAATAGAGAAGCAGATATCAACTGATAAGTAAACAGCACAGTGAGACAGTCAGTAGTTCCAGTGCCACACTGTATCAGTGACATGGTTTAAATGCTCATCTCTGGTCCTCGCTGCGTGGAGTTTTCACATTCTCACATTGACCGTGTGTATTTCTTCTCGGTGCTCTCAGTTTTTTTTTGTTTTAGTTTTGAAATTCCATACAAAGTGGGAGATTTCCCGACATTAACATCCCTCACCTTCCTGGGCGAGACACGCCAAAGATGCGAAAGATGATTAAAACTACAAACTCATACGTGAACTCAGACTGCTCTTTCGTAAGATAATCTTATCAAAGTAGTTCATATGTTAAAAAGCATATCAATACTGTGTTGTTCCATGGAGACGTGAGGAACGGCAGATGCTGGAATCTTGCGGAGAACACAAAGTGTTGAAGTAACACTCAGCGGGTCAGGAGGACATGCACAGCGATGCTTTGTGTCGGGACCCTTCTTTATATTATTTCTTCACATTTAATCATGGCCCACAACATTGCAATCTAAATTAAAGTTTTATATTCTTCTATGTTAAGAGACGATAAATCCATCTTGCTGGCAAATCTGTTATTACGTAAGTAAGCAAATAAAATTAATAAGTAGCTGAAAAGGAATAAAAAGCTTGGCTAGAGATGACTCTTTTAAATGATTCACATCTGCTCTTTGCTAATGGGCATACTTCATGTGAGGCTCAGTGTCACTGAGGAGTAGAAAAATAATATTTCCCCGTGCAGTCTGGTGACCTAAATTTAATAGAACCCCAGAATGAGTAATACCGAACAGTGAGGACAAAGTTAGTCTACCGGGAGAAAGCTAGCAGCATTGCAAAAGTTGGCTGCATCCTTTAGAAGGGCTCTTGGACTTAGCTGGTCATGGGTTGTAGTTGCCTGCCGAGACAGATTCAGTAACGTATAGATTCTTGTAAGATGTTTACTCGCTGGTTTGTAACAGAACTAAAACACAGAGATAAGATGGGAAAGGATGGAGAAATATAGCTTGGAGGTGAGTGGATTTAGGCTGCATTGTGCTAGAGACAAGTAGTGACTGTGCTTGCATAGCTCCCAGGGTTGTGGGATCCTAATGGGCCTGTTAGACGAGTGCATGAGACTCTGAGCTCGCCACATGGTCACCACATGTTCGCTAGTGGTCTCTGGGAGTCTCCCTCATGGTCGCGAGGAGTTCCCGCATTCTGGGAACTAGTCACGACCTCAGTATGGTCGCCGCAAATTTTTCAACATGTTTTTCAAACATTTTTCAACACGTTTTTCAATCGCTAATCCTGTAATCGTAGGTGCAGTTGTAGTGGGGTCGCCATGTAGTTATGGGTAGTTGAGGTAGTCGTAGGTAGTTTTCGTTAATTGCCTTTGCTGACCGGTCATTTTCATTGGCTCATAGGGGAAAAAAATGCAAGCAGGAGTTTTTGGAACCAAGGATAACCGACCGTTAATGTTAAATGACCGCTGAACTTCACAGCTGTGTATCTCTGGCTTATTAAAAGTTGTCTGGCTTTTTAAAAGTTGTCTCCACTCCTTCTCCCCCCTTTTCCCCCCTTCTCCCCCCCTCTCACCCCCCCCCCCCTTTTAAAGGACTTACTTTACCTTGTGCTAACCGTCTTAATTACAGCGCCAACCTTCCTGTTAATCACAGTGTGTGTCTGTATTACCTTGGCTTGGCACCGTGTGAATTTCAGACAGCGGTCCCCCCACTTGCCCTGGCCCCCACCTTGGCGATGTGTGTGTGTGTTCCACTCTGACAGTCGCCGTACCAGTTCCCAGTTTTTCAGGAGACAGCCGGCAACTTGACAGTCGCCGGCAGTCCGCTGAAAAATTGCCTAAGTGGGACAGGCCCATTACCGTGGCAACGATTCCAAGGCAGCACAGTGGTGGAGCTGGTAGAGTTGCTGCCTTACAGCCCAGAGACTCGGGTTCGATCCTGACCTCGGGTACTGTCTGTTTGTACGTTTGTACGTTCTCCCTGTGACCGCGTGGGTTTTCTCTGGGTGCTCCGGTTTCCTTCCACACTCCAAAGCTTGAAGGTTAATTAGCTTCTGTAAAAATTGTCTCTAGTGCATAGGATAGAACTAGTGTGCAGGTGATCATAGGCTGGCGTAGACTCAGTGGGCTGAAGGACTTGTTTACATGGTGTATCTCTCAAAAAAGAAAAACCTAGCTCGATCTATTGTGTGCGGTTGATGGGTTTCCAATACGCCCCACACATTGATTCCTTCCACTATTGGTGCGCAGAGGCTGCTGTATTTGTCACCTACAGAATATACTGCAGTTACTTGCCCAGCCTGGTCCTACAGCATCTCACAACATATATCACCAGTCCTCCATCATTGTGGGATCTAAATCCTGGAATTACCCATCCAACAGCACAATGGGAAACCTCCATCAGGGTGGTGCAGTTGCGCAGCAGTAGAGCTGGTGCCTGCAAAATGGCCTGTTTCCACGCTGTGTCTCATTGTCATGGAGTCATACAGCGTGGGAACAGACCCTTTGCCCCAACTTGCCCACACTGACCAACATGCCCATCTGCCTGCTTTTGATCCTATCCCTCCAAACCTGTCCTACCCATGTACCTGTCTAAATGTTTTTCAAACATGGCAATTGTCCCTGCCTGAACCATCTTCTCTGGCAGCTCGTTCCATACACCTACCATCCTTTGTGTGAAAAAGTTACCCCTCAGATTCCTATTAAATTTTTCCCCCTTCACCTTAAGCCTATGTCCTCTGGTCCTCGATTCCCCTACTCCAGGCAAGAGACTCGGTGAGCATCTACCTCCTCTCATGTTTTAAACACCTCTATAAGATCACCCCTCATACTCTTGCACTGCAAGGAATAGACTCCCAGCCAGCCTGGAAAGTGGTGAAATCATTGGACAAAGTCAGCATGATTTACGAAAGGTAAATCATGTCTGACGAATTTTATTGAATTTTTTGAGGATGTAACTAGTAGAGTGGATAAGGGAGAACCAGTGGATGTGTTATATCTGGACTTTCAGAAGGCTTTCGACAAAGTCCCACACAAGAGATTGGTATACAAACTTAAAGCACACGGTATTGGTGGTTCAGTATTGATGTGGATAGAGAAATGGCTGGCAGACAGGAAGCAAAGAGTAGGAGTGAACGGGTCCTTTTCAGGATGGCAGGCAGTGACTAGTGGGATGCCGCAAGGCTCAGTGCTCGGACCCCAGCTATTTACAATATACATTAATGATTTGGACGAGGGAATTAAATGCAACATCTCGAAGTTTGCAGATGAAACGAAGCTGGGGGGCAGTGTTAGATGTGAGGAGGATGCTAGGAGGCTACAGGATGACTTGGATAGACTGGGTGAGTGGGCAAATGCATGGCAGATGCAGTATAATGTGGATAAATGGGAGGTTATCCACTTTGGTGGCAAAAACAGGAAAGTAGACTATTATTTGAATGGTGACCGATTAGGAAAAGGGGAGATACAACGAGACCTGGGTTTCATGGTACACCAGTCATTGAAAGTAGGCATGCAGGTGCAGCAGGCTGTGAAGAAAGCGAATGGTATGTTGGCATTCATAGCAAAAGGATTTGAGTATAAGAGCAGGGAGGTTCTACTGCAGTTGTACAGGGTCTTGGTGAGGCCACACCTGGAGTACTGCGTACAGTTTTGGTCTCCTAATCTGAGGAAAGACATTCTTGCCATAGAGGGAGTACAGAGAAGGTTCACCAGACTGATTCCTGGGATGGCACGACTTCCATATGAAGAAAGCCTGAATAGACTCGGCTTGTACTCGCTGGAATTTAGAAGGTTGAGGGGTGATCTCATAGAGACTTACAAAATTCTTAAGGGGTTGGACAGGCTAGATGCAGGAAGATTGTTCCCGATGCTGGGGAAGTCCAGGACAAGGGGTCACAGTTTAAGGATAAGGGGGAAGTCTTTTCGGACCGAGATGAGAAAATCGTTTTTCACACAGAGTGGTGAATCTGTGGAATTCTCTGCCACAGAAGGTAGTTGAGGCCAGTTCGTTGGCTATATTTAAGAGGGAGTTGGATGTGGCCCTTGTGGCTGAAGGGATCAGGGGGTATGGAGAGAAGGCAGGTACAGGATACTGAGTTGGATGATCAGCCATGATCATATTGAATGGCGGTGCAGGCCCGAAGGGCCGAATGGCCTGCTCCTGCACCTAATTTCTATGTTTCTATGTTTCAACCTCTCCCTATAGTGCAGACCATCGAGTCCTGGCAGCAACCTTGTAAATCTTCTCTGTAGCCTTTCCAACTTGACAACATCTTTTCTGCAACATGTTGCCCAAAACTGAACACAACACTCTAAATGTGGTCACATCAATCTTATATAACTGCAACATGTCCTCCCAACTTATATTCTCAATGCTGTGACTGATGAAAGCCAATGTGCCAAACCTTTTTGACCACCCTGTGTACCTGTGACGCCACCTTTAAGGAACCATGTACCTGCACCCCTAGATCTCTCTGCTGTACAACTCTCCCCAGAGCCCCACCAATCACTGTGTAGGTCCTGTCCATGTTAGACTTTCCAAAATGGAACACCTCTTTGTACATTTCTCTGTGTTCAATTCAATCAACCAATTCCTCAGTCCACCTGGCCAACCGATCAAGATCATGCTGCAATGTTCGACATCCTTCTTCACTATCTGCAATGCCACAGACTTTTTGTATCATCTGCAAACTTGCTAATCTTGCCGTGTACGTTCTCATCCAAATCGTTGATATTGATGACTGGATATAGATATCTCTGAAGTCTATACCTGAAGACTGCAGCTGTTGAAGAAGGAAGCTCACCACCTTCTTCTCAAGGGTAATTAGCAAAGGGGAATAAATGATGGCTTTGTCACAATGACCATCAGGCTATTGAACACTCTGGACCAACTAAACTTTGATTGTTTTTTGCACTATATTGAGATTTTTATTTATTTGAACTCTTTTATGTTTGTTTATTATATAATCTATTAGGTTCTGTATTTACAAAACTTGTGTGCTGCCCCAAGTAAGAATTTAAATGTTCAGTTTTGGTATATATAACACTTAAACACACTTGACTAACCAGATTCTGAAAATAAATTTTAAAATTATTATATTCTTCCATTTTTTTTTCATTTCTGTCAGTCATTTAAAATTGTTTTTTTTTAAGGATTTTGAGCCATTTAACTTCCACCAGCTGCAGGAGGAAAGTAGAGTGTGGTGGGATAAATGCGTAAGATAAAGACTTAACCCTTTGGAGACCTTTGAACAATCTCTAATCAGACTTTATCAGACTTTCTGTTGCACTGAATGTTGCACCCTTTAACTGTACACTGAGGAAGACTTGATTGTAATCATGTATAGTATTTTCTTTGACCGGGTAGCACGCAACAAAAGCTTTTCACTGTACTCGGTACACATGTTAATAATACAATAAAATAAACTAAACTTGTGTCCCGTCTGTTACTATTACAACCCAGTGGTGGAAGATAAGGTCTACCCTTTTTGCTGGAAATCAAGTCATGTTCATGATTGCTCCCATGTTGTGTTCCCTACTTAATCCTACCAAAGATTGTGAATGTAATAGAAGATGAATGGAGTTAAAATAATGTAGAAACAAGGAGTTGCAGATGCTGGTATACAAAAGAAGACAAAAGCAGTGGGGTAGTTTATTCTACCCCACTGTCATCAGATTCTTGAACAAACCTATTATATGCTAAAATTGTATCTATTCCCGATCACCCAATCCGCGTCATTGCGGCCCTTCCACTTTTTTTATCTGCATACTCTCTTCAGTTACAATGTAATATTCTGCACTCTGTAGACTGAAGGAACTGCATGTGCTTGTTTACAAAAAGGACACAATGTGTTAGAGTAACTTTGTAGTTCAGGCAGCATTTTTGGAAGACATTGATAGGTGTCATGTCAGGCCGGGACCCTTCTTCAGACTGAACTCTGCACTCTGCCTCCTCTCTTTTTTGCACATCCTGTGGTACTCACGGATGGTATGTCCCAAATTGGATACACATTTTTCACCATTACCAACATTGATTATTGCTAAAGATGGACACAAAATGTTGTAGCGCTTCAGGTAGCATCACTGGAGAAATGGAATAGGTGATGTTTTGGGTCGAGACCCTTCTTCAGACTGAGAGTCAGAGGAGAGGGAAACTAGAGGTATGAAATGGTACAGAGAAAACCAGGGCCAGCAATTGAAAGCCAAAGAGCCCACAATAGTTCATTGTTGGCTGTGAAGGAGACGCTAACGAGGGGATACGATCAGTAAAACTAGCAAGATGACTAGGGTAGGGGAGGGATGGAGAGGTAATGCAAGCGTTACTTGAAATCAGAGAACTCAATATTATTTTTTATCGCTAGATCTGCAAACTATGGAAGAGGCCTTTTATTTCCACTGTGGAGTTCTGCAGGGGTGTAGGAAAACATGTAGGGCATAGCTATTTATTTAAAAACAATCAAAACATTGATGATTTTGATTCTGATTAGAAAGTTCAAAGGACAAATGAAAATTGTGTGCCATTAAATATTGTGAGGCAGTGGTTTGATGCATTGTAAAAATTCTAGCCATGCAACTGAAGACTGTTTATGACCACAAATATTGATTTGTGCCTGACCAGAATTCTTCATATCACCACAGGACTTATTTCTTGAAGGGGGAAGCACATATATTCAAGAACAAAAATAAACTATTTATTAGCAGGAAGGTTGACTTTACCCAAGGGCTAAAAGCGAAATATTTATAGGAAATTGAAAATATTGAAATATAACTCAGTGCATAAGGGCACAGTGACCCCACTGAAGGAAGTGGAAACCTAAAGCAGTCGTTCAGCATATGCTTTAATTGGAAGATCTAATTTCAAATAGAATTAAATGCAAAGGAAGTTTGAGGAGGTCTGGAGCTGAAGGGATAGTCTGTAATTTTTAGATGATTTACAATGTCACTGACGACCAGATTGGAAAGTTGCAAAGAGTAACCCTGGAATGAGCAAGAAAGATATCACAAACTTCTATAGATGCGCCGCAGAAAGTATTTTATTGGGATGTATTGGTTTGGGAGCAGCTCCATCCAAGATCGCAAGAAATCGCAGAGAGTTGCAGATGTGCACAGGCCATCCCGCAAACCAATCTCCCTTCCATTGATTTCATCTACACTTCATCGCTGCCAAGGCAAGGCCACCTGCATAATCAAGGACCATTCTCACCCTGGTCACTCTCTCTTCTCACCTCTCCCATCAAGCAAGAGATGCCGAATTGTGAAAAAACAGGCCTCCACATTTAGGGATAATTTCTTCTCAGCTATCATCAGGCAACTAAACCATCCTATCACCAACTAGTGAATGGTCCTGAGCTACAATCAACCTCATTGGAGACCCTCCAACTATCTTTAATCGGACTTTACTGGACCTTATCTTGCACTAATCTTTATTCCCTTGATCATATACCTGTGGATGGCTCGATTATAATCATGTATACTTTTTCTGCTGATAGACACAAAAAAGCTGGAGTAACCTAGTGGAACAGACAGCATCTCTGGGGAGAAGGAATGGGTGACGTTTCGGGCTTCAGACTGAAGAAGGGTCTTGACCCGAAACATCATCCATTCTTTCTCTCCAGAGATGCTGCCTGTCCCGCTGAGTTACTCCAGCTTTTTGTGTCTATCTTCGGTTTAAACCAGCATCTGTAGTTCTTTCTTACACATTCTCTTTCCACTGACTGGTTGGCAGGCAACAAAACCTTTTCACTGTTCCTCGGTACGTGTGACAATAAACTAAACTAAAGTAAACTTCAAGACATTAATTTGTATATACAGGGTGTCCATACGTCCGGCATTTGTAACTCGGGGAGGACCGGTAGATAATTGGGCAGAGTTTAGATGATTTTATGAAAGAGAAATCTAATGTATTTGGAGCATTTTGCAGTCGTGCCCTTTAGGTTAGATAAGGGAGGATCAGTAAACCGCGTGTGTTTGTATTTTTTTTTGAACGATTCAATAAGATGCAATACATGAGATTATAACGAGAGTTTGCAGGACTGAAAGCATTATATTCACATTGGTAAATAAAACAGTAAAACAGGTAATTTGATTCTTGATTCGTAGGGGTGTCAGGGGTTATGGGTATGTCTAAAAAAGATTAGCACGCAGGATCTGCAAGATGTATAGAGTGCAGCAGGTTTAGGTTTAAGTTTAAGTTTATTATTGTCATGTGTTTTGAGGTAAATGAAGAACTTTGTTTTGCATGCTCTCCAATCGGTTCAGTTAATACCATACATAAATACCAGCAGATGAAACTCAGGGACAATAGGTAGAGCAAAGGGGAAGATACAGTGTAGAAATAGTTCTTTGCATTGTAGCGCTCCAGTTCCATAAAAAGTCCAATGTTCTCAATAGGATAGAGGTGAATCAGACAGAATCCTCACTAATTAAAGTACTGTTCAGAAGTCTGATAACAGAGAGGAAGAAGCTGTTCCTGAGTCTGTTGCTGCGCGCTTTCAAGCTTCTGTCTGACGGGAGCAGGGGAAAGAAGGAATGACCAGGGAGGGTACACAAAAGGCTGGAGAAACTCAGCGGGTGCAGCAGCATCTAAGGAGCGAAGGAGATAGGTGACGTTTCGGGTCGAGACCCTTCTTCAGACCAGGGAGGGACAGGTCTTTGATTATGTTGGTTGTTTTTCCGAGGCACCGTGAATATACAGTGGCGCAGCGGTAGAGTTGCTGCTTTACAGCGTCTGAGATCTGCATTCAATCCTGACTACGGGTGCTGTCCGTACGGAGTTTATACGCTCTCCTGCGACTACCTATGGACTTTATACACTCTTCCATGTGGGTTTTCTCCAGGTGCTCCAGTTTCCCCCACACTCCAAAGACGCACAGGTTTGTAGGTTAATTGACATCTGTAAAGTGTAAATTGTCCCTAGTGTGTAAGATAGTGAAAGTGTTCGGGGTGACCACTGGTCGGTATAAACTCAGTGGGCTGACGAACCTGCTTCCTCGTTGTACCTCTAAAGTCTAAAGTCTATAGTGTAGATGTAGGTGAGGGCTGGGATCAGCATGATTACATATGGGTAGTGACATATCTGCTCCCCTGCTCCCGTCAGACAGAAGCTTGAAAGCGCGCAGCAACAGACTCAGGAACAGCTTCTTCCTCTCTGTTATCAGACTTCTGAACAGTACTTTGATAGTCTGAAGAAGGGTCTCGACCCGAAACGTCGCCTATCTCCTTCGCTCCTTAGTTGCTGCTGCACCCGCTGAGTTTCTCCAGCTTTTTGTGTACCCTGGATAGTGACATTGTTCTCTTCTTTCAGAGAGGGTCTGTCCAGTTCTTAAGTGTTGTCCTAGACGTTTACGTTCTTGCATCGGGATCATATCTTTCATGCTCTATGCCATCAGCAATATAATTGGAATGCCTTGTACGAAAACCTGTATTTTCTCATTTGCCAGACTCTCTGTAGATTATTTTTAAATGATTTAAAACAGATGGAATCCAGTTTCCATCACATTAGACTCTTGGAAAACAATTCTCCAGTGCAAATTGCGCATGGGGGAAAATATTTCCTGAGAAATACTTCATGGCTCATGCAACTATGTGACATCTTCCTGCCCCATATCACAAAATATATTAGGGCGAGAATATCATGGAAGGTGCTCTGAAAGAAGATCATATTCTGATAACAGAGGGGTAACGCATGATGAGTGTTTGACAGCGCTGGGTCTCTACTCACTGAAGTTTAGAAGAATAAAGTATGAAGGATTGAAACTTACCGAATGGTGAAAGGCCTGGATAGAGAGGATGTGGAGAATACCAGTGGGAGAGTCCAGGACCAGGGGCCATGGCCTCAAAATAAAAGGACGTATCTTTAGAAAGAAAATGCAGAATTTCTTTAGTCAGGAGGAGATGAATCTGTGGAATTCGTTGCCACAGACTTCGGAAGAGGCCAAGTAATTGGGTATTTTTAAAGCGGGGATTGATGGGTTCTTGATTAGTAAAGAAATTAAAGGTTACGTGGAGAAGGCAGGAGAGTGGGGTTGAGAGGGAGTGATAGATCTGCCGTGATTGATTAGCTGAGTAGACACGATGGGCCGAATATCCTAATTTTGCTCCCATGACTTAAGAAATTCATGCAGGGCCGGATTTAGATGAAGAGAGGCCCTAAGCCCCGCCCCCATGCCAATCCCCCACGCCCACGGCTAGAGGACCATGACTACCCGACAGTGACAGTGTGACACTTTTAGATCCTACTGTATGTTGTCATTAACAGTTGGTTTTAAAATACATATTGGATTCACCACGGAGCGAGCGATGCTTTACCTGGATTGCTGTTTGAAGCTCTGGAGTGTTGGGCCTGCTGCTTCAACATCATGGAGCTGTGGTTTGCGGCGCTCCCAGCCTCGGGCTGTGTGATTTCAACATTGCGGAGCCCTGGGGTCCCTTTGCCGAGGGCCGCCAGCGTGAATCTCCGCCTAGCTCAGCCTGTGGACTTTGGGAGCCGCGGTCTCCGGTAGGAAGTGGCCGATTTGGAAGTCCAAACCGCTGAGAATGTTCTCCCGTTCCAACGTCGGATGGTGACCCCCAAATTACATTGTGCCAATGGCCGTGAGGGGGGGTCCAAGAGGAGGGGGTCCGTTGGATACAGGCAAAAGGGATCATCAATGGGGGCAACGCCTCCTTCCCATGGAAGAACGGTATGAGGCGGAGGTAATGGAAGAAGTGCTCCAAATCACGGCGCGCGCAGAACTCATTGAGGTGGGGACAGAGGGGGACAAAGGTGAGGCCAGGGCCGGCCTTAAGCCGATTGGACCAATTACTCCCAATTGGGCCCCGTGAGTAAGGGGGCCCCGCGCCAGAGTAATCTACTCTCGGCTCAAGTAGATGTACCCCAGATGGAGGGGGGAGAGAGGGGTGGAGAGAGAGAGTAGAGGGGTGGAGGGGGAAGAAAAGGATAGATGGGGAGGGGGGTGTGAGGGGGAATGGAGAAGGGGGAGAGGGGGAGGTGGGTCGTTCCCTCACAGTCCCGGGGCAGCGTTCTCGCCAATCCAGTCGCCGTGCTTCACGCACACAGCCCCGGCTCCACCCCTCTCTCTCCCTGGGGAGACGAGATGAACAATACAGGGAGGGCCGGGCCGGGGGTTGGAGCAACGTTTACCAACCTCGGCCTCAGATCACACCCGTCCGCCCGCACCCCGGCATCCACTCCTGCCCTCTCCCTCCCTTCTGTCCTTCCCTTCTTCCCTCCCTCCCTTCTCTCCTGGATGGGGCTGAAGCCTAAAATTTAATGCCTGGACTGGTTTTTCACCAATGGTTATTGGTTTTCCAGGATCTATTTAATTCAATTACTTTGGTTGGGGAAGATCTGGGGTCACATGGTTTGAGGGGAATGGGGAAGACCCAGTGGAATAGCCACTGAGATTACCAGGGTTGGCTGACTAGCACTAGGACCCAGCACTGTCAAACCCGGGAGAGTGGGAGTCTGCAGCGTGGATGCTTCAGGCCCGGTGCTGTCCAGGCTGCAGGTAAGGCGACGGCTGCGGGCTGCTGGAGGGCGGTGGAACGGCCAGGGTCAGCAGGCAAAGAGTAGGAGGTCCCGGTGGGCAGATGATCGGTGGGGCAGCGAGGTTCGACGGGTCCGGTGAGTAGGCACCCCTAGATTTCGAGGCCCTAAGCTTAAGCTTGTCTTGCTTATACGTAAATCCGGCCCTGAACTCATGGTAAAGGTGATTATCACATTTACTCAGATGCAGTGAAAACCCGATTTGCGTGCTCTGCTGGAAAATCGTGCCATTCCTTGTTTCATCAGCAGTTCCTTGTTTGTCCAAATCATACCATATATGTGTAGATCAGGTAGTCAAAAAGATAAAATATATAGGGTTCGGAATGTAATGTCACAGCTACAGAAAAAGTGCAGGCAAGAAAAGTGCAAGGGCCTCAATGAGGTAGATTGGAAAATTAAGGAACATTGCTAGCAGAAAACTAAAATCAACTTTAATGCCAACTGTTGAGCCTTTGTCCCTCAGGTTAATGAAGTTGTATGTTACTTCAATAGGAGTTAAAGACATCTCAGCAAATAAATGCTTGTAAAAGTTTAACAAGCAGTACACACACCCATGGTAGGATCAAGAGTCAAAGAGAGTGTTTTATTGTCGTATGTCCTGAAATGGAATATTGAAATGATGACTTGAAGCACCAGCATTAAAGGTTTCTAAACATAGTTTGAAGTTTAGTTGAAGAAAAGCAGCCAGCATCATCAAAGACTCACAGCACCTTGGCCATAGTCTCATTTCATTCCTGGCATTGGGAAAAAGGTATAGCAGCATGAAGACAGTAATGTCCAGGTTCAGGAGCAGCTTTTTTTTTAATTTAATGAGATCTGTGGCTGAACATTTAAACTGACACAGCCTATTCGCACATGGGGTACAGACGCTCTTTCCTCTGCAATTTCTTCGTCTTCATACTCTCCTCGTGCTTGTTTAGCCACCGGCGCATGGCTCAGGTCTTCTTGGGTCACAAATCCAAAGGCTTGTACTTCTTGCCTTTGTAGAATTTTCTCAAGTTCTCCTTCTGTGTCTGATTAATGACGGTAAGGACTCCGGCGATGGACTTGCGCATGACCCGGATCTTGGAAAGCTTTGATGCAGCCCCTCCTGTTACCTTGGTAACGCGGAGCTGGGACAGTTCCACCTTGAGATCATCCAGCTGCTTGAGGAGCTCCTCCTTCTTTTTGCCGCGCAGATCTCGTGCCTTGATCTTTGCCATGGTCCTGAGCCGAGTGGTGGAAGCTTCTTTCTTCAGGCTATTAAACACTACAACCTCCAAATGAAGCTGAACTACATAGACATGGGGGGCATTGTTTTTGTCTTTGCACTATTATTGGTTTTATATATTTACATATTCTGTTGTGCTGCTGCAAGTGAGAATTTCATTGTTCCATTTTGTGACATTTGACAATAAAACACTCTTGACTATTGACTCTGGGAAATAGCTGTCATGAACACTCAGCTACCGAGATACTGGCATGAAAGGCAAACAGACTTGAAATGACTCTTGCACTTCACACAGCAATTGTTGTTAGGTCCGCATTTAATATACAAGCAGTTAGCCAAAGTATTTCCACATTGTTTGGGTTCATGTTGTAAGAAATCCTGTTGCACTTCAAAGGACTGTGGTGTGGAGAATTATGCTCCCTTTTCACTTGCATCTTGACACTTTTATAAAAGCCGGCCTTGGCAAGCAGTCAGCAGAGACCACCTGCATCACACAAACCTGTATGATCACAGAATAAAAGTGAAACATCAGCAGACTTAACAGGCAACGTCTTCAGATGGGGTGAGGGTCATATCTGGGCACTATGACAGCACTTACTTTGTGGTCAGATTGTCTCTTTAATACCCAACAAATGACCTGGGTCAGAGCAATCTCAAAATATTGAACATTTTGTTAGAAGTTGCTGCAAATGGACTGAAACCAAAACCCGCAAAAAAATTGCAGCTGCCAGCACAATACTGCAGAACAGATTTAAAGAGGTTTAAGGGTGTGCATTTTGTGTAGATAACTGCCGGGAGGAATCACATTGCAATGTAAGATGGCGAGCAAATCTTGTCTGTTACTGTCGATAGACACAAAAACATCTGTTCAATTCAATTCAATTCAATTCAATTCAATTTTAATGTCATTGCACAGATACAAGTATGGGTACAACAAAATGCAGTTTAGTGTCAGTACGTAGTGATAGCAATGTTTAGATAAATACAGATAAATAAATACAGATGTGGGAATCTATCGGCGGGACTCTGAGTTCAGCAGAGCGATGGTGTTATTGTAGAAGCTACTCCTCATCCTGCTGGTGCGGGACCTGAGGCTCCTGTACCGCCTCCCCGATGGTAGGAGGGCAAACAGTCCATGGTTAGGGTGGGAGGGGTCCTTGATGATCTTCCCAGCCCGTCTCAGACACCGTTTTCGGTGGAGGGCATCCAAAGCAGGGAGCGGGGCACCGATGATGTACTGGGCGGTTTTCACCACCCGTTGTAGTGCCTTCCTGTCTGCTACGGTGCAACTGCTGTACCATACCGTAAAGCAGGTGGTCAGGATGCTTTCGATGGTACAGCGGTAGAAGTTGGTCAGGATCAGGGGGGACAGGTGGGCTTTTTTGAGCCTCCTCAGGAAGTAAAGGCGCTGCTGCGCCTTTTTGATCAGCTTGGAGGTGTTGAGGGACCAGGACAGATCCTCCAAGATGTGTACCCCGAGGAATTTGTAGTTGGAGACCCGCTCCACCTTAGTCCCGTTTATATGGATGGGGGTATGTCTGCCCCCTCTGTTCTTCCTGAAGTCGACAATGATCTCCTTCGTCTTTTGGGAGTTGAGGACGAGGTTGTTATTGGCACACCAGGTTGTCAGGTGCTGGACCTCCTCCCTGTAGGCTGACTCGTCGTTATCGCTGATCAGTCCTACCACCGTGGTGTCGTCGGCAAATTTTATGATGGTGTTGGAGCTAAACTTAGGGATGCAGTCATGGGTGAAGAGAGAGTAGAGGAGAGGACTGAGCACACAGCCCTGTGGCACGCCAGTGTTCAGTGTTATAGTGGAGGAGGTGAGGTTGTTGATCCTAACAGACTGGGGTCTGTTAGTGAGGAAATCCAGTGTCCAATTGCAGAGGGAAGTGGAGATGCCAAGACCGCTGAGTTTGGTGATCAAGCTAGCAGGCATGACAGTGTTAAAGGCGGAACTGAAGTCGATGAACAGCAGCCTGATGTAGGTGTTATTGCTGTCCAGGTGGGTCAGGGCAGAGTGTAGGGCCGCAGATATGGCGTCTTCTGTTGACCTGTTGGTCCGGTAGGCAAACTGATGGGGGTCCAGTGTGGGGGGGAGGCTGGCTTTGAGGTGAGCCAAGATCAGCCGCTCGAAGCACTTGGCGATGACAGGGGTGAGTGCCACTGGCCGGAAATCGTTGAGACTCCCTGTCGCTGATTGTTTGGGCACTGGCACAATGGTAGATGTCTTGAGGCAAGTGGGGACGACACCCTGGGCCAGTGACAGATTGAAGATGTCAGTGAGGACCAGGGATAGTTGTCCAGCATATGCCCTGAGCACCCGCCCGGGGATGCCATCAGGGCCGGCAGCTTTGTGCTCATTCACCTTGCTCAGTGCATCTTGTACAGCAGAGGTGGAGAGACTGAGGGGTTGTTCATGCGGGGGTGGAGCAACTTTGATGGCTGGAGTTTTGTTGTCCCGGTCGAAGCGGGCGTAGAAATGGTTTAGCTCGTCAGGAAGGGAGGCATTGTCTGGGGGGGGAGTGTTAACTTTATGGTAATCGGCAATGGATTTGATTCCTTGCCACATGCGCCTGGGGTCAGAGTTATTTCTGAAATGCTCCTCGATCCGCCGTTTGTGATTAAGTTTAGCATTCCTAATTCCCTTTTTCAGATTGGCCCTGGATGAGCTGTAACCCTCAGCATCGCCAGATTTAAAAGCGGCGTCGCGAGCCTTCAGCAGGAGTCTGACCTCCCTGCTCATCCACGGCTTCTGGTTAGGGAAGGTCCTTATTACTTTGTGGGTAGTGACGTTGTCCGTGCAGAATTTTATGTAGTCCAGAACGGTTGAGGTGTATGAGTTGATATCCACTTGGGAGTTGAAGGTGGCCTGGGTGGCAAACAGACTCCAGTCTGTTTGCCGAAACTGTTCCTGTAAGACAGAGACAGCCCCCTCAGGCCAGACCTTCACTGTCCTCACGGAAGGTTTCACACGACCTTCACTGTCCTCACGGAAGGTTTCACACGTCAGTAGTTGTTCCAGGTGTCAACTACTGTACATCGGGGAGACCAAGCGCACGTTTGGCGATCGCTTCGCCCAACACCTCCGCTCAGTTTGCAATAACCAACCTGATATCCCGGTGGCTCAGCACTTCAACCCCCCCTCCCATTTCAAATCCGACCTTTATGTCCTGGGCTTCCTCCATGGTCAGAGTGAGTCTTATCACAAATTGGAGGGGCAGCACCTCATATTTCGCTGCGGTATGAACATTGACTTCCCCAATTTCAGGTAGTCCTTGCTTTCTCTCTCCTTCCCCTCCCCTTCCCAGCTCTCCCACAGCCTACTGTTTTCGCCTCTTCCTTTCTTTTATATCCCAGTTTCGCTATTTCCCAGTTTCGCATCCTACATGCTAGGGACAATTTGCAGAAGCCAATTAACCTGCAAACCTACATGTCTTTGGAATGTGGGAGGAAACTGAAGCACCTAGAGAAAACCCACATGTTCACAGGGAGAACATACGATCTCTGTACAACAGCTCTACCACTGCACCACTGTGCCACCCTCAAAGGGATTTGGGGGGAGGGGGGGGGGTGGTTCGCAACCTCAAGATCCAGCAGGCCTTGGCAGACCGAGCGCAAGTGTTTAGTGAAATGGGCCACCTAACCTATGCTTCATCTCACTGTTGTAAAGGAGACCACACCAGGAGCAGTATGTCCCTGTGTTGCCCAAAGCTCAGAGAATCTGAAAGGAGGTCAAAGAATCTGGTCTTCAAGAAGAACACAAAGGTAATTCACAAATTGAATTTACAGCTCTATAGTTTGTGGTATGTTAATGTATTAATAACAGTATGTTCATATTACACTAATTCACAGCGAGCTGACCTGAATGTTGATAGAAAGCTGGTCAATCGGACTGCTTAATAAGCCATAACACCTTGGCAGGTAAAGTCAATATTATATTGAGCTAAAAGAAACACTGGAAATATTCTATTGTGAGAAAAAGGGTAGCATTTCATATTTATGATCTTTCTCAGTACAGGTCTAGGGGTGTAGACTGTGATTGCCTGTCACAGTTCAAATGAGGGAGGACCTGAAACTGCATGGATAGAGTAGATGTGGAGAGGATGTTTCCACTAGTGGGAGAGTTTAGGACTAAAGAGCACTGTCTCAGAATAAAAGGATGTACCTTTAGAAAGAAGATGAGGAGGAATTTCTTTAGTCAGAGGGAGATGAATCTGGGGAATTCATTGCCACAGAAGACTGTGGAGGCCAAGGTAATGGATATTTTTAGACAATAGACAATAGACAATAGGTGCAGGAGTAGGCCATTCGGCCCTACGAGCCAGCACCGCCATTCAATGTGATCATGGCTGATCATCCCCAATCAGTACCCCATTCCTGCCTTCTCCCCATATCCCCTGACTCCGCTATCTTTAAGAGCCTTAACCTATCTAGCTCTCTCTTGAAAGTATCCAGAGAACCGGCCTCCACCGGCCTCCACCGCCCTCTGAGGCAGAGAATTCCACAGACTCACAACTCTCCGTGAGAAAAAGTGTTTCCTCGTCTCCATTCTAAATGGCTTACCCGTTATTCTTAAACTGTGGCCCCTGGTTCCCGACTCCCCCAACATCGGGAACATGTTTCCTGCCTCTAGTGTGTCCAAACCATTAACAATCTTATATGTTTTAATGAGATAGCCTCATCCTTCTAAACTCCAGAGTGTACAAGCCCAGCCGCTCCATTCACTCAGCATATGACAGTCCCACCATCCCGGGAATTAACCTTGTAAACCTATGCTGCACTCCCTCAATAGCAAGAATGTCCTTCCTCAAATTAGGGGACCAAAACTGCACACAATACTCCAGGTGTGGTCTCACTAGGGCTCTGCACAACTGCAGAAGGACAGTTGCTCCTATACACGTCTTGCTATAAAGGCAAACATGCCATTCGCTTTCTTCATTGCCTGCTGTACCTGCATGCTTACTTTCATAGACTGATGAACAAGGACCCCCTTTTAAGGCAGAGATTGATAGATTCTTGACTGGTATGGGTGTCACGTTATGGAAAGAAGGCAGGAGAATGGGGTTGAGACTTCTTCTTATTGAGTCCACACACAAGATTAGAAGTTGTTCAGCCAGAGCTGACCACACTTCTCGGCATCTGCACACAATGGTGTCTGTCTTGCGCTTCTTGTGCTTCTTGTGCATGGTGGTGGAAATATTGGTGGAAACAGGGCCGCGACGTGAACGCTCTTTCCTTGACCCCGGGGTTGAGACGTAAAGATAGATCAACCATGATTGAATGGTAGAGCAGACCTGATGGGCTGAATGGCCTGATTCTGCTCCTGCAGCTCATGGACATGAATTTATGAAATCCAGTGGAAGATTATCATCATGAGATATTGACTCTGCTTCTCTCTCCAGAGATGCTATCTGATCTGCTGAACATTTCCAGCATTTTCTTTCCAGATTCCCACCTCCAGTTTAAATTCCATTTGGAATATTTTGGAGGACCAAGAAACCAAGAACCAAGACCTGCAGTATTTGTGCTTTTGGTTCAGCATCTCTCATTCAGTTCTATGATTTCTTTTGAAAATTATAAATCAGTGGTGCAATGTGTAGCTAGGTTTCAGCTGTACTTTCTTCAGTTGTGAATTACAAATAAGTCTTTGTAAATTGCTCTGCACTGTGTAAAACTAATTTTATTAGACAGCTTGCTATTTTATATATAACTGTAGTCTTAATCTTAATCTTAATCTTAATCACGGCAATAAGACACCAAATTCACGGCAATCATCAAGAATACATTAGAGCTGGAACATAGAACAGTACATCCATACATACCTTCGTTGTCACCTCTTCCGCAGACAACCATGGACCATTGAAGACTTGTTCATTGGTGCCAGCTCTGATTTGTTCTGAACCTTTTCATACCTCTAGTTTTTCTCTCTCCTGACGCTCAGTCTGAAGATAGGTCTCAACCCGAAACAGCACCTATTCCTTTTCTCCACAGATGCTGCTTGATTTGCTGAGTTACTCCACTATTTTGTATCTATCTTTGGTTCCTACACAAGGAACAGTACAGCACAGGAACAAGCCCTTCAGTCCATGCTGTCCACACCAAACTAGCCTAATCTCACCAACCTGCATATGATCCATATTCTTCCAATGCCTGCATCTTTACTTGCCTATCTACACATCATAAAGCACTACTGTCGTGTCTGCTTCTATCAGCACCCCTGTGTAAAAAGCTTGCCGCACACATCACCTTTAAACCTTTTCGCCTCTCATCTTTAAGCTATGCAATCTAGTAGAAACATAGAAAATAGGTGCAAGGGTCAGCCATTTGCCCCTTCGAGCCAGCACCGTCATTCAATATGATCATAACTGATCATCCAAAATCGATACCCCAGTATTTGACATTTTCACCCTAAAAAAAACTCTGACAGTTTACCCCATTTATGCCTCTCAAAATTTTAGGAACTTCTATCAGGTCTGCCCACAACATCTTACATACCAGAATAGGCAAAATTGACAACTCTGTATACTGTCTCAGTATGCAGCTACTTGTGCTGTATTTGAAATGCTTATCTAAGATGTATCTAAGATGTATCTAAGTGCTTATGTATAGTGACACTTGTGCTCAACAGTATACTAAATTTAATTTCACTGTACTTCACTACATGGCAAATAAAGTACCATTGAACCATTGAATCCTAACCTGTCCATCCTCTACTAATAGCTAATATTCTCCAATCCAAGTTACATCTGGATGTTAGATGCTATCATGCTGGATGTTAGATCTAGAGGTCCATTTCTGCACCCTCTTCAAGGCCTCCATATACTTCCTGCAATGTGGCAACAAGAACAGTACTCCAAATGTGGCCCAACCAAAGTTTTATACCTTGGTAATTTGTTAATTATGTTAAAAGGTGTTAATTTTTTACAGCTTTTTTTCTGATATGTTTCAGAAACGTGTGAGCGTTTTTATACTTGCCATTGCCATCGGTGGGGCACCATCTGTACAAGTCACTACAGTTACTTGCCTAGGCTCCTGTGGCAACATCTTTATGACCTCCAGCACCAGAAGAACAAGAGCACTAGGCAGATGAGAACACCAATTCCTCCAAGTTCCCCTCCAGGTCACACAGCACCCTGACCTGGAAATACATGGTCATTCCCTCATAGAGTCATAGTCTTGGAGTCATACAGCATGGAAACAGGCATTTTGGCCCAAATTGCCCACGCTGGCCAACATATCCCACCTGCCAGAATTTGGCCCATATTTCGCTAAACTGTCCTAGCCATGTACCTGTCTAAATGTTTCTTAAATGTTGCGATGGTACCTGCCTCAACTACCTCCTCTGACAGCTCGTTCCATACACACACCACCCTTTGAGAAGAAAAGTTACCCCTCAGGTTCCTATTAAATCTTTCCCTCCTCACCATAAACCTTATAATCTCTCGTTCTCGATTCCCCTAGTCTGGGCAAGAGTCTCTGCATTTCCCCAAACTATTCCTCTCATCTCAATGGGCCTAACTTCAGGAATCCCCTTGATAGTACTGGGAAGAAACAGCGATAATCAGGAATTAAATGGTAAAAGCAATTAAAACAAACAAAATCCAGCCTTAAAATTGTCTTCAAATGTAACCTCCACCTATCACTTGGCTTTGTCCGGCTCTCATCTCTCTCCCAGCTTTCTCCCCTACAACATTCAGTCATAAGTTTAGTCCCGACACGGAATGTTGCGTCTCCAGAGATGCTGCCTGACCCACTGTGTTATAAGTTCATAAATTCTAGGAGCAGAATTAGGCCATTCGTCCCATCAAGTCTACTACGCCATTCAATCAGTGCTGTTCTATTTTTCTCTCTCAACCCTATTCTCCTGCCTTCTCCCCATAACTGCTGACACCCGTATGCATCAAGCATCTATCCAACTCTGCCTTAAACATATCCATTGACTTGGGTTCCACAGCCATCTGTGGCAAAAAAAATCCACAGATTCACCACCCTCTGACTAAATAAATTCCTCCTCATCTTCTTTATAAAGGGACGTCCTTTTATTCTGAGGTTATGGCCTCTCCCACAAGTGGAAACATCCTCTCCACTGAAGAAGGGTCTCGACCTGAAATGTCACCTATTCCTTTTCTCCAGAGATGCTGTCGGACCCGTTCAGTTACTCCAGCTTTTTGTGCCTATTTTCGGTTTAAACTAGAATCTGCAGTTCCTTCCTACACTCTCCCACATCCACTCTACCTAGGCCTTTCACTATTCGGTAAGTTTCAATGAGGTCTCCCCTCACTGAAAGTTAGTGATCTCCGTTTAAATAATTGTCATGTTCTGAGGTGCAGTGAAACGCTTTTTGTCGCCTGCTAACAAGTCAGCAGAAAGATTACACATGATTACCATCAAGCCATCTAGTCCACAGTGTGTATACACAAAGAATACCCTTTTAGTGTAAGATAAAGTCCAGTAAAGTCTGAGTAAAGATAGTCCAAGGGTCACCAATGAGGTAGAAGGTAGCTCAGGACTGCTCTCTAGTTGGTGATAGGATAGTTCAGTACTACTGGTTCAGTTTTACTCGGCACTTTGTCTTTTTTGAATGGTATTTGCAACCCATGTAGCTCTTGCATTCCCTCTATCTCCATCCCTTCCCCATCCTAGTCATCTTGCTGGTTTCACTGTTTATTCCTTCTTTATCACCTCTTCCACAGCCAACAATGGACCATTGTGGACTCCACATTTCTTGAGTCATCAGTGCCCTCTCCCCTGTCTCTCAGTATGAAGAAGGATCTCGACCCAAAACTTCACCTATTCCTACTCTCCAGAGACCCGCTGAGTTACTCCTGCATTTTGTGTCTACCTAAGTTTATTAGATGGTCACAGGATTAAATGTACCTTTAAAGCTTTCTCACTCACGAATGTTAGAGATATTTGCCTCCCCATTGAAAAGAGACAGCAACTGAAGTATTAAACCCAGCTTTAGGGCTGCATCCTAAGGCACCCAAACGACTTTTAAGATTGGAAAGGTTTGCAACTGCAGCCAACTTTCATCCTCTTGAATTACTACATTTTACTGCTAAGGCTTAGTCAAGGACTTATTAGCAAGCATTGACTTTTATGCTCGATAATTAATAATGAAAGCAGCTACTGGCAGATGATAACATTAAAAGTTTCAAGTTGGAAAAGAAGCACAGAGCTGTGGAAAGAAACGTGATCCTCGCAGTTCAAAGCTAACATCCCAGCCATGGCCATGAGGCAGTCCGACTTTAGCAATAATCCTCAATTCTAATCATCAAACAGCACATGGCAAGAGGAGGAGCACTCTTGACAGCCGCTGCAACTTCAGATTGTTGCAATAATGCGCCCTTTTAATGTTTATTCCCTTCCTTACCCTGAAGTGCTAACTGTTTCTAATCTTCACTTCTCCAATTTCTCGACCCTCCCTCGTTACCCTAGCCTCCACGGATCCTTTAACACTTTCTTCACTGAAGCACGCTCGCTTTGATGCAAACCTATTTTCTCATTACTGACATGAAAGAGATACTGAAGCTGATTATCAAAGGCATGTGCATTTAGCCATCAAGCTTGGACTGCCCAAGGGAAGTAATTCTAATCGACATGCAGTGCCACATCCTGTGTGAATGAGAAGGTAGAGAACAACCAGTCCGTCTGTGGCTTTGCTTTTTAATCAGAGACTTCTGAAAAATATTATTTTTTTCTGAATGAGACGGGGCCAAGTGCCTCATGGATAAGGCATCTGATTTTGGGGTAGACAAAAGTGCTGGAGAAACTCAGCGGGTGAGGCAGCATCTATGGAGCGAAGGAATAGGTGACGTTTCGGGTCGAGACCCTTCTTCAGACTGATTTTGGATGATCAGCCATGATCATATTGAATGGTGGTGCTGGCTCGAAGGGCCGAATGGCCTACTCCTGCACCTATTTTCTATGATTGATGCGAAGTCATCAGAAGATTGCAAGTTTGAGTCCTGTCACTGTCGCTTGTTATGGGTGGCACAGTGGCGCAACGTTCGAGCTGCTGCAGTACAATGCCACAGACCCGGGTTCGATCCTGGCTGCGGGTACTATCTGTACGGAGTTTGTAGGTTCGCTCCATGACTGCGTGGATTTTCCCCGGATGCTCCAGTTTCATCCCACACTCTAAAGACGTGCACGCTTGTAGGTTAATTGGCTTTGGTAAAGATTGTAAATTGTTGCTAGCGTGTAGGATAGTGCTCGTGCGCGGGGATCGCTAGTCGGCGCGGTGGGCCGAAGGGCCTGTTTCCACGCAGTATCTCTAAACTAAACTAAACATGATGGACATGAAGTAAAACTTCCCAGGCAAAACTAGAAACATATATATTCGCATATGTTAAACGTTAGCTGAAATTCGATTGAGTATAGATTGTATCTCTGAGACTGTTAAAAGGCACGATTTTAATACCATTTGCCGAGAGGAAACGAGTTGTGTAGGCAGTTACCATTGACCATAATTAGTTCTCAAAGTCCTGCTCTCTTCTTGTTTTTAACCTGCCCTTCCTGCCAGGCAGGAAGGATGCTTGCAGGAAATGAGCAAGTTCTTCCAACTATGAAGATAGACACATAATGGTCAGCGGGTATGGCAGCATCTCTGGAGTCACTGTGGTGGATGTTTATGTTAAATTGGATTTTGTGTGTCTTGTTGCGTTTTATTGGTATGACTGTATGGCAAATCATATTCCTCATATGTTGCAAAACATACTTGGCTAATAAAGTATTAATTATGATTATGATTATGAAAAGGAATAGGTGACAGGAAACTGGAGGTGAGAAAAGGCCACAACGAATCAGGACCAGCAACAGATGACCTCAGGAAGGGTGGAGTCCATAATGGCCCATTGTTGCCTGAGGAAGATGTGTTAAGGAGAAGTATATAAGGAAGCAAACAGTGGAACAAGTAGGATGACTAGGGCTGGGGGAATAGAGAAGAGAGTGGGGGGCCTGAAAGGAGGGAGTGCAGGAGTTACTTGAAATTAGAGAAATCAACGTTCATACCGCTGGGTTATAAACTAGCCAGGCAAAATATGAGGTGCTGTTCCTCTAATTTGCATGTGGCCTCACTCTGACAGTGGTGGAGGCCCAGGGTTGAAAGGTCAGTAGTTTTGTTTAGTTTAGAGATACAGTGCAGAAACAGGCCCTTCTGCCCAACGATCCCGCACATTAACACTATCCTACACACACAAGGAACAATTTACAATTATATAAAGCCAATTAACCCACAAACCTGTACGTCTTTGGAGTGTGGGAGGAAACCGAAGATCTCGGGGAAAACCCACGAGATCACCGGGAGAACGAACAAACTCCATACAGATAGCACCCATAGTCGGGATCGAACCCGGTTCATAAGGTCATAAGGAATAGGAGTAGAATTAGGCCATTCGGCCCATCAAGTCTACTCATCCTCTCAATCATGGCTGATCTATCTCTTCCTCCTAACCCCATTCTCCTGCCCTCTCCACATAACCTTTGACACCTGTACTGATCAAGAATCTATCTATCTCTGCCTTAAAAATATCCACTGACGTGGCCTTCACAGCCTTCTGGGGCGAAGAATTCCACAGATTCACCATCCACTGACTAAAGATCAGAGAGTTTCTGGCGCTGGGTGCTGTAAAGTGCCTGTCCCTCTTACGCGACCTTGGCTCGCAAATTACGTGACTTTGTGGTCGCTTGAGGCATACGGGCACCGTATGGCCGCGCGGGGCCGGTCCCACTTAGAAACGCGGAGGGGTATGGAGTTATGCGGGGTTGGCTCCGAAATTCCTGCAGTGACCAAAATCTTTGCGCGTCAACGGCCTGTCGGCCCGCGTACGCACACAGGCGCATTGCAATCGTACGTAGTGTCTTGTCGTCGTACGCAGCGTCTTGACAGCGTACGCCTAGCGCGTGGAGTTGCATGATGATGTCACCGCCCGGCATGGCGTTGCGTGATGATGCCACCGCCCGACGCCATGCGACGCCCAAATTCAGTCGGCCCGTCTCCTGCCCAGCTGGTTTGTAAACATGAGGGCTGCTGCTAACAGAAGTCTCTGTTGCTGTTGCAGCAATGCAATCTGCATCTCTTCCATGATGATCATGGAATAGCAGCCAGCAACCCCCCCTTTTTATGCGTAAATGACGTCACGCGCGAACTTCGCGCGACCTCCGCTTCTGGATGGTCGCGCCAAACGCACGCAATCGCATGCAAGTGGGACAGGCCCTTAAGGCAGCAACTCTACTGCTGCACAACTGTGCCTCCCAATATGGGAATGGGAAAAGGAGTAAAAATGTTTGGCAACTGGTAGTTCGCAGAGGCCAAGGCGGCCTGCATGTAAATGTTCAGCAAAATGATCGCACAGTCCATGCTTGGTCTTGCCGATATATATGACCCCACACCGAGAGCACTGGAGGAGATGCAAGTGAACCACTTCTTCACCTGAAAGGAATCCCCCAACTATCAATTTCTATGGACTGCGTTCAGCAACTATGAAGTGATCAGAACTGTTTAGGTTTAGGTTTAGGCTTAGGCCCATTATTGTTACATGTTTATCTGGAATGTCAGAGGTTGAGGAGACTTGATAAAACTATATAAAATTATGAAATGTGTGGTTAAGGTAGACAGTTAGAACCTTTTGTCCCAGGATGAAAATGTCCAACACTGGAGGGCATAACCATAAGGTGGTGGCGGAGGCGATATGACAGTGATGTTTAGAAGCTTTTAGATAAGCACGAGGAAGTACAGGGAATAGAGGGATATGGATCATGTACAACCAAGTGAGATCAGTTTAGCTCAGCATCATGTTCACCGTTAACATTGTGGGCAGAAGGGCCTGTTCCTATGCTGTACTGTTCTATGTGTAAGAAGGAACTGCAGATACTGATTTAAACCCAAGATAGACACAAAAAGCTGGAGTAGCTCAGCGGGACAAGCAGCATCTCTGGAGAGAAGGAATGGGTGACGTATCGGGTCGCGACCCATTCTGCTTGTCCTGCTGAGTTACTCCAGCTTTTTGTGTCTACCTTCTGTACTGTTCTATGTTCTATGGGCTTGAGGGCACAAGTCTTGAATTTATGTTATGACCCTCGTTTGGGGCATGGTGGACTAGAATTAGTTCTTCATGTCTCATAAGAAACATTTAATGCTTCACTGTCTTGTATTTGCCACTGATCCAAAGACCCTGGCAAAAGCCCTTCAGGTGGTCGCACCTTCATCTCCCCGGTCACAGCTGTGTACAACCATGGCCTCCTATTGCTCACAGTTGGGAGACTCTCTGCATGTCTCAATGTCCCCCAAGGTCATAAGCTCATAAGTAAATTATATTAAGGAGTATAATTAGGCCATTCGGCCCATCAAGTCTATACCGCCATTCAATCATGGCTGATCTATCTTTCCCTCTTAATCCCATTCTCCTGCCTTCTCCCCATAACCTCTGACACCAGTACTAATCAAGAATCCATCTATCTCTGCTTATCTATCTCATTCCTATCCATGTACCTATCCAAATGCCTCATAGTCATATAGAGTCAAGCAGGCAGTACTGGCGTATTTGGGGCATGCTGGACTGCATGGACAAGTTGGGCCTGTTTCTCCGACTCCATGCCTTGCAGATATCTCTCGCTCACCAGGTTCCGGGATGAATCTCTGCTCCCTGCTAATCCGTGTAGCTCCCTGAGTTAGAACTCACTGACATAAATTTGGGTAGCATCTGTGGCTGAAAGAAAAGACTAAAAATCTGGTCCGTGACTTCACAGAAAAGATGAATAGGCTGCATTGCAATGACTGGATGAGTTGTGGGACCCAATGATAGTAAAGAGCTGCAGAAAGGAATGATGGACACAAACGTATCAGACATAACTAATCCAGATGAAAGGCACCAGATGCTGAGCCTCCAGCAGTGTTAAACCATAAAAGCAAAGCATGCACATCAGACCGTGAATATCATTATAGTGGCACTCTCGCCATGAATGTAGTAGATTTCTAAAAGTCAGAACTCAGTAATGATGGCCTTATCAGACAGAGATAGGATCATAGCGCATGGGTTGACTTTATACTTGAGAAATTTATTAATTCCTTCCCTTTGATAGATGTGCCCAATTTTCTGATAATGATGGAAGCAATTGATTTCTGCTTTTAAACCAGAATTATTTAAATGGCATTAGAAACCAACTCATATCTTTGACATTTTGGATTTAAGGACATATGCATGCATTTTCCAAGGTTTATATAAATGTATATATATTTATATCTGTCTGCCTGTCTGTCTGTCATATTTATATATATATATGTATGTATCTTTACATATACCATAAAAATATCGATGTGTGCCAACATGTTCCATCTTCACCAGTCCCACCTGCCTGCATTTGGCCCATAAATCTCTTAATGTGCTCTATCCATGTACCTGTCTAAGTGTTCCTTAAATGTTGCAATAGTACCTACCTCAACTACCTTCTCTGGCATCTTGTTTCATACACTTATCACTCTTTGCATGAAAAAGTTACCCCCAGCTTCCTTTACTCCCTTCACCTTTAACTTATGTCCTCTGGTTCTCGATTCTCCTACTCTGGGCAAGAGACTCTGTGCGTCTACCCGAATGATCCCTCTCAGGATTTTGTACCCTGTGTTTAGAAACCTGCTGTGCTGCTGCAAGTAAGAAGTTTATTCTTCTGTTTAGGTACTTATGACAATTAAATGCTCTTGACTCTTGACAATATGTCTGTTCAAAGTGAACTGAAGACTATGAAATGAGACCCCTTTCCCCATTGCAAGATGTATCCGATGTCCAGAGAGTCTTTGGTGAGAAATGGACAGACGAGGTTTCAGGTCAGGACCCTTCTTATGTCTCCAAACATTTCTTCCTTCTTGTGAACCTGTGGAAATCTCTGTCACATGAAGCAGTTGAAACCAAACCATGAAATATATTTGGGAAGGAAGTAGGTCTAATGAGATCAAGGGAGATGCAACAAAAGCTGGAACAGGTTACTGAATTTGGTCGATGGTTCGAGGGGTCCGGTTTTCTACTGTTTGATTTCATGGCTCCATCTATGGGCCTCTTTTTCTGGCTTTGGCATCTCTGACATCCAATGATTTTTTTCTGTAATACTGGTCTGAAGAAGGGTCCAGGGCCAAACTGACACCTATCCAGGTTGTCTGGGGATGTTACAAGACCTGTGGAGTAACACCAGCACTTAGTGTCTGTTTTTTTGTAAGCCAGCATCTGCAGTTCCTTGTTTCTACTGAATTTTGCTGATCAGTCAGACCAGAGGGCAAACTCGAAGGGCTGAATGGACCACTGTTGCTCTTATTTTCTTGGTTTCTAAAGAGAGTCAGCAATACTTGAAACAAAAGACCTACATTTGTGGCCAGAAGTCCATTATTGTGTAAAAACATTCCAAAGATGTTTTGAATCACGACAGGCAAAATGTGACATAGCATAGATCGCAGTCCGTGTAATCAAGATACTGTATTCATTGCCAGAGAAAAATCTTTGAATGCAAGTGTTTAAGTAGCTACGTAAACACAATGAGCTGGATTGTCTGGCTTGCCTGTAGGCAGCTACAAAGAGTGTTCGTTCTTTCAAGGTCAAAAAGCGGGTGGAATGCTGGAGTTACTCCTCAATTGCGTTCTTCCTCTTTGCTTGACAAAGAGATATTCCCCTTGCTACATCGTAAGACATTTTTTAGTTTAAGTTTTAGAGATACAGTGTGGAAACAGGCCCTTCGGACCCCCACCGATTCCACGCCGACCATCGATTACCCATTCACACTAGTTCTATGTTATCCCATCGTACACACAAGGGGCTATTTACAGGAGCCAATTAACCTACACACCTTTGTCTTTGGGATGTGGGTGGAAGCACATGGGGTCACTGGGAAAGCACGTGGGATCACAGGGAGAATGTACAAACTCTACACAGACAATGCCCAAGTTCTTGTATCGAACCCGGGTCTCTATCACTGTGAGACAATGGCTCTACCACTGCGCCACATTGCCACCCCTGCCCGCTGTACCAGCAGCGTTGGCTGAGGTACATGAATTTAAAAATGTGAAGTTTGGAAATTGAAACAGCAAGTCAGGCAGCATCCAAGGAAAGCGAAACAGATGAAATGTACAGGAAGGAACTGCAAGACGCTGGTTTAAACTAAAGATGGACACAAAAAGCTGGAGTAACTCAGGCGGTCAGACAGCATTTCTGGAGAAAAGGAATAGGTGATGTTTCGGGTCCAGGCCTTTCTGCAGTCCCAAGAAGGGTCTTGACACTAAACGTCATCTATACCTTTTCTATAGAGATGCTCTTTGACCCGCTGACTCCAGCTTTTTGTGTCTATCTTTGAAAAAGAGTTGGTTAATTGAGGAAGTTAGTGAGAGAGAACAAGTGCGGACAAGATTGTTGGGTCCAGATAGTTTGAACTATAAGGAAAGACTAGGTGGACTGCAGCTTCTTCCCAGGGGCATAGGAGGCTGAGAGGTGATCTTGTAAAAAAATATTCAATCATGACGGGCATAGATAAGGTGAATTATTACCAGGTAGGGACCTCAAACAATGTAAATTGCTCCTAGTGTATATGGAGTGAATGAGAAAATAAGATAATATAGAACTAGAGTGAGCAGATGATCAATGTTTGCATGGGCTCGGTGGGCCGAAGGACCCATTTGCATCCTGTATCTTTCAATCAATCAGTCAATTTAAGTTGAAAGAGGTAAAATTTAAAGGGAACCTGAGGGGTAATTTTTTCACACAGAGAGTGGTGTTTACGTGGAATGAGGTGACACAGGAAGTGGTAGATGTAGATACAATCACAATGTTTGAGTCAATCAATGACTGAGGGACATCCCAGGAAGGAATAAAGGGAGGGAGGGAGGGAGGGAGAGAGGGAGAGAGAGAGAGAGAGAGAGAGAGAGAGAGAGAGAGAGAGAGAGGGGGAGGGAGAGAGGGAGAGAGAGAGAGAGAGAGAGAGAGAGAGAGAGAGAGAGAGAGAGAGAGGGCCAAGATGGCCATTCGCGGGTCCCGGCAGCGGGCGGTCGATGGTCAGGCTAGAGTCGGCTGCCTGCCCCTTTTCCGGGCCTACGTCCGTGCACGTGTGTCCCTGGAGCGGGAACATGCGGTGTCCACGGGGACTCTGGAGGCCTTCCGTGGGCGCTGGTCACCGCGTGGGGTTCAGTGTATTGTGAACAATGATTGTATTGTTGTACTATAATGGTTGTATATAGTGCCATTTTTGATTATGGTTTGATGTGTTGTATTATATGATTGTGTCAATAAAGGTTTTGAAACTAAAAAAAAAAAAAAAAAAAAAAAGAGAGAGCCAAGATGGCCATTCGCGGGTCCAGGCAGCGGGCGGTCGATGGTCAGGCTAGAGTCGGCTGCCTGCCCCTTTTCCGGGCCCTACGTCCGTGCACGTGTGTCCCTGGAGCGGGAACATGCGTGTCCACGGGGACTCTGGAGGCCTTCCGTGGGCGCTGGTCACCGCGTGGGGTTCAGTGTATTGTGAACAATGATTGTATTGTTGTACTATAATGGTTGTATATAGTGCCATTTTTGATTATGGTTTGATGTGTTGTATTATATGATTGTGTCAATAAAGTTTTTGAAACTAAAAAAAAAAAAAAAAAAAAGAAAGATAGGGCCAAGTTGGCCATTCGCGGGTCCAGGCAGCGGGCGGTCGATGGTCAGGCTAGAGTCGGCTGCCTGCCCCTTTTCCGGGCCTACGTCCGTGCACGTGTGTCCCTGGAGCGGGAACATGCGGTGTCCACGGGGACTCTGGAGGCCTTCCGTGGGCGCTGGTCACCGCGTGGGGTTCAGTGTATTGTGAACAATGATTGTATTGTTGTACTATAATGGTTGTATATAGTGCCATTTTTGATTATGGTTTGATGTGTTGTATTATATGATTGTGTCAATAAAGTTTTTGAAACTAAAAAAAAAAAAAAGGGCCAAGATGGCCATTCGCGGGTCCAGGCAGCGGGCGGTCGATGGTCAGGCTAGAGTCGGCTGCCTGCCCCTTTTCCGGGCCTACGTCCGTGCACGTGTGTCCCTGGAGCGGGAACATGCGGTGTCCACGGGGACTCTGGAGGCCTTCCGTGGGCGCTGGTCACCGCGTGGGGTTCAGTGTATTGTGAACAATGATTGTATTGTTGTACTATAATGGTTGTATATAGTGCCATTTTTGATTATGGTTTGATGTGTTGTATTATATGATTGTGTCAATAAAGTTTTTGAAACTAAAAAAAAAAAAAAAAAAAGAGAGAGAGATGGCCATTCGCGGGTCCAGGCAGCGGGCGGTCGATGGTCAGGCTAGAGTCGGCTGCCTGCCCCTTTTCCGGGCCTACGTCCGTGCACGTGTGTCCCTGGAGCGGGAACATGCGGTGTCCACGGGGACTCTGGAGGCCTTCCGTGGGCGCTGGTCACCGCGTGGGGTTCAGTGTATTGTGAACAATGATTGTATTGTTGTACTATAATGGTTGTATATAGTGCCATTTTTGATTATGGTTTGATGTGTTGTATTATATGATTGTGTCAATAAAGGTTTTGAAACTAAAAAAAAAAAAAAAAAAAAAAAGAGAGGGCCAAGATGGCCATTCGCGGGTCCAGGCAGCGGGCGGTCGATGGTCAGGCTAGAGTCGGCTGCCTGCCCCTTTTCCGGGCCTACGTCCGTGCACGTGTGTCCCTGGAGCGGGAACATGCAGTGTCCACGGGGACTCTGGAGGCCTTCCGTGGGCGCTGGTCACCGCGTGGGGTTCAGTGTATTGTGAACAATGATTGTATTGTTGTACTATAATGGTTGTATATAGTGCCATTTTTGATTATGGTTTGATGTGTTGTATTATATGATTGTGTCAATAAAGTTTTTGAAACTAAAAAAAAAAAAAAAAAAGAGAGGGCCAAGATGGCCATTCGCGGGTCCAGGCAGCGGGCGGTCGATGGTCAGGCTAGAGTCGGCTGCCTGCCCCTTTTCCGGGCCTACGTCCGTGCACGTGTGTCCCTGGAGCGGGAACATGCGGTGTCCACGGGGACTCTGGAGGCCTTCCGTGGGCGCTGGTCACCGCGTGGGGTTCAGTGTATTGTGAACAATGATTGTATTGTTGTACTATAATGGTTGTATATAGTGCCATTTTTGATTATGGTTTGATGTGTTGTATTATATGATTGTGTCAATAAAGTTTTTGAAACTAAAAAAAAAAAAAAGGGGCAAGATGGCCATTCGCGGGTCCAGGCAGCGGGCGGTCGATGGTCAGGCTAGAGTCGGCTGCCTGCCCCTTTTCCGGGCCTACGTCCGTGCACGTGTGTCCCTGGAGCGGGAACATGCGGTGTCCACGGGGACTCTGGAGGCCTTCCGTGGGCGCTGGTCACCGCGTGGGGTTCAGTGTATTGTGAACAATGATTGTATTGTTGTACTATAATGGTTGTATATAGTGCCATTTTTGATTATGGTTTGATGTGTTGTATTATATGATTGTGTCAATAAAGTTTTTGAAACTAAAAAAAAGAGAGAGAGTGAGAGTGAGAGAGAGAGAGAGAGAGAGAGAGAGAGAGAGAGAGAGAGAGAGAGAGAGAGAGAGAGAGAGAGAGAGAGAGAGAGAGAGTGTTTTTCCAGCCTCTTAACCCCAAGCACCGTGGTAGATCAACGCTTACAAATATAATCCGCTCTATAATCTTTGGCTCTCCAAAAGCGCTGAAGGAAAATTAAAAATTCCCCCCACCCTCCCGTCTCCCCAGGCCAGTGATGTGATGGACGAGGGGTCTGGACCAATCATAGAAACATAGAAACATAGAAATTGGGTGCAGGAGTAGGCCATTCGGCCCTTCGAGCCTGCACCGCCATTCAATATGATCATGGCTGATCATCCAACTCAGTATCCCGTACCTGCCTTCTCTCCATACCCTCTGATCCCCCTAGCCACAAGGGCCACATCTAACTCCCTCTTAAATATAGCCAATGAACTGGCCTCAACTACCCTCTGTGGCAGAGAGTTCCAAAGACTCACCGCTCTCTGTGTGAAAAAAGTCTTCCTCATCTCGGTCTTAAAGGATTTCCCCCTTATCCTTAAGCTGTGATCCCTTGTCCTGGACTTCCCCAACATCGGGAACAATCTTCCTGCATCTAGCCTGTCCAACATCTTAAGAATTTTGTAAGTTTCTATAAGATCCCCTCTCAATCTCCTAAATTCTAGAGAGTATAAACCAAGTCTATCCAGTCTTTCTTCATAAGAGAGTCCTGACATCCCAGGAATAAGTCTGGTGAACCTTCTCTGCACTCCCTCTATGGCAATGATGTCCTTCCTCAGATTTGGAGAGCAAAACTGTACGCAATACTCCAGGTGTGGTCTCACCAAGACCCTGAACAACTGAAGTAGAACCTCCCTGTTCCTATACTCAAATCCTTTTGCTATGAACACTAACAAACCATTCGCTTTTTTCACTGCCTGCTGCACCTGCATGCCTACTTTCAATGACTGGTGTACCATGACACCCAGGTCTCGCTGCATCTCCCCTTTTCCTAATCGGCCACCATTTAGATAATAGTCTGCTTTCCTCTTTTTCTCACCAAAGTGGATAACCTCACATTTATCCACATTATACTGCATCTGCCAAACATTTGCCCACTCACCCAGCCTATCCAAGTCACCTTGCAGTCTCCTAGCATCCTCCCAACAGCTAACACTGCCCCCCAGCTTCGTGTCATCCGCAAACTTGGAGATATTGCCTTCAATTCCCTCATCCAGATCATTCCCCACTAGTCACTGCCTGCCATTGTGAAAAGGACCCGTTTACTCCTACTCTTTGCTTCCTGTTTGCCAGCCAGTTCTCTATCCACATCAATACTGAACCCCTAATGCCGTATGCTTTAAGTTTGTATACTAATCTCTTATGTGGGACCTTGTCGAAAGCCTTCTGGAAGTCCAGATATACCACATCCACTGGTTCTCCCTTATCGACTCCCAATCACTAACAAGGTCTCGGACAAATCCCGTTCCCGGAGATGTCACGTCCGTTATTTGGCTTTTCGGCGTTGCATATTTGGCTTTTCAGCGTCGCGCCCGTTCGGTTATTTGGCTTTTCGGCATTGTTTCCGTTCGTTATCTTGGCTTACACTTCTTTGCTTCAGCTTCTCGCTCTTCGACGCCCTGTCTGCACACGTACAAGTCCAACATTAAATGGCAGCAATCAGTGAGGTTGTTAGTAAGAGCCTTTATCAAGCAGTAAATTTACCCATGAAAGTTTTATAGCAAGGACATAAGATGCAGGTATAACCCAGCCATACCTATAGTTATAGGAAGAAGGGTTAAGACTCAAAAAGTCACTAGTCCATGTTCTCCAGAGATGCTGCTTGACCTGTTTATTTACTCCAGCACATTGTGTCATTGAATTGAATTGAACTGAATAAATGTTATTCGCCAAGTTGTCTATATGGATTTTAGTAAGGCCTTTGACAAGGTTCCCCATGGAAGGTTGGTTAAGAAGGTTCAATCTTTGGGTGTTAATGGCGAAGTAGCAAGATGGATTCAACAGTGGCTGAATGGGAGATGTCAGAGAGTAATGGTGGATGGCTGTTTGTCAGGTTGGAAGCCGGTGACCAGTGGGGTGCCTCAGGGATCTGTGTTGGGTCCACTGTTGTTTGTCATGTACATCAATGATCTGGATGATGGGGTGGAAAATTGGATAAGTAAGTATGCAGATGATACTAAGATAGGTGATGTTGTGGATAATGAAGTAGATTTTCAAAGTCTACAGAGAGATTTGGGCCATTTGGAAAAGTGGGCTGAAAGATGCCAGATGTAGTTTAATGCTGTTAAGTGTGAAGTGCTACATCTTGGCAGGACAAATCAAAATAGGACATACATGGTAAATGGTAGGGAATTGAGGAATGCTGTGGAACAGAGGGATCTAGGAATAACTGTGCATAGTTCCCTGAAGGTGGAATCGCATGTAGATAGGGTGGTAAAGAAAGCCTTTGGTGTGCTGGCCTTTATAAATCAGAGCATTGAATATAGGAGTAGGGAAGTAATGTTAAAACTGTACAAGGCATTGGTAAGACCAATTCTGGAGTATGGTGTACAATTTTGGTCGCCTAGTTATAGGAAGGATGTCAACAAAATAGAGAGAGTACAGAGGAGATTTACTAGAATGTTGCCAGGGTTCCAGCAACTATGTTACAGAGAAAGGTTGAACAAGTTAGGTCTTTATTCTTTGGAGCACAGAAGGTTAAGGGGGGACTTGATTGAGGTCTTTAAAATGATGAAAGGGATAGACAGAGTTGACGTGGATACGTTTTTCCCATTGAGGGTAGGGAAGATTCAAACAAGAGGGCATGACATGAGAATTAAGGGACAGAGGTTTCGGGGTAACGTGAGGGGGAACTTCTTTATTCAGAGGGTGGTGGCTGTGTGGAATCAGCTTCCAGCAGAAGTGGTGGAGGCAGGATCGATTTTAACATTTAAGAGTAAAGTGGATAGGTATATGGACGTGAAGGGAATGGAGGGGTATGGTCTGAGTGCAGGTAGATGGGACTAGGGGAAAACAAATGGTCGGCATGGACTGGAAGGGCCGAGAGGGCCTGTTTACGTGCTGTAATTGTTATATGGTTATATGGTTATAAGTATGTCTACATACAAGGAATTTGCCTTGGTCCTTTGCTCGCAAGGAACAACATGATATATGGTAGACAATTAAAAATAAAACATTATAAATTAAATATGTGAAGAAAGAAATAAAATACCAGAGCAAAAGGAGGCTACAGACTTTTGGCTGTTGAGTAGAGCTACTGCTCGTTGAAAAAAGCAGTTTTATGTCAGGCTGTAGTGGCTTTGACAGTCCGGAGTCTCCTTCCAGAAGGAGGTGCTTCAAAGAGTTTGTGGCCAGGGTAAGAGGGGTCAGAGATAATCTTACCCGCTCATTTCCTGGCCCTTGCAGTGTACAGTTTGTTGATGGGGGGGAAGGTTGTGGCCAACAATCTTCTCGGCTGATCGAACAATGCGCTGCAGTTTCTGGATATCGTGCTTGGTGGCTGAGCCAAACCAGACCATAATGGTGAAGATGAGGACAGACTCCATGATGGCAGTATAAAACTGGACCATCATTGCCTGTGGCAGATTGCGTTTTCCCATTGTGTTGCTGCAGGAAGTACATAGAGGTGTCCTTTTGGCTGTGCAGTCAATGGTGGCCTCCCATTTAAGGTCCCTGGAGATGATGGTTCCAAGGAACTTAAATTACCTGGGTACACAAAATGCTGGAGAAACTCAGCAGGTGCAGCAGCATCTATGGATCGAAGGAGATAGGCAACGTTTTGGGCCGAAACCCTTCTTCTATTACTTAAATTACTTCACAGCTGTGACTGCGGTGTTGTTAATGGTGAGTGGGGGGAGGGGAGGGAGAGCTTTCCTAAAGTCTACAATCAATTTGAATGTGTCTTAAGAACATTTTGCTCCAGGTTGTTGCGATGGCACCAGCTGTGTCACTTCCTGTAGGCAGATTTCTCCCCAACCTGGATTAGTCCAATCAACTTTTGTAAACAAGCATCTGCAGTTTCGTACGATAAAATATCTGTAGTTTTCTTGCACAGTACTAATTTGCTCTATATTTTGACAATTGGTCTTTGCCTCTACACATTATTTGACCTGCAAGGAAATATAATTGTATAAGGTAATCTGATGGGTATAATGTCAGAGATGTGCATGGTGTTAGATGTTATAGGTGGCATCCATCTATAAACAGTTTACAGTGAACAGGGCTAAGTAACTGTTAAGCCTGGAATATGTTAACTCAAAAATAGCAGCATACACAGACTGGGACTGCTTATGGAAATGTAATCAAGCTATACTGATAAGAAAAATGTCTAAACGATAATAAGATTTATGAGGTATGGTATGCTGTGAATATGTCTAGATGGATGATGTGGGCTGGATGAGTAGAAGCTGTTTTAGCACAGAAGGTGTAATGTGACCTTTTCCAAAATCCTGAAGGTTTCCTTTTAATTAAGTGGCAGAGTAATGGACCTATTTACTGTAATCCTTGCAATCAATTTTGTGCAGAGATTAAATCTTTGAGTATACTAATAGCTGGTCAAAGAGAGTGAGGGAACAATGTAAGGGAGGTCAATGAGGGGGAGATGACCAATATCGTTTAGTTTAGTTTATTGTCACATGGGTCTGAAGAAGGGTTTCGGCCCGAAACGTTGCCTATCTCCTTCGCTCCTTAGATGCTGCTGCACCCGCTGAGTTTCTCCAGCTTTTTGTGTACCCTCGATTTTCCAGCATCTGCAGTTCCTTCTTTAACACTTATTGAGGTACAGTGAAAGGCTTTTGTTGCGTGCTAACCAGTCAGCGGGAACACTATACATGATTACAATACGGTCGTCCACAATGTACAGATACATGATAAAGGGAACAACGTTTGGTGCAAGATAAAGTCCAGTAAAGTCAGATTAAAAATAGTCCAAGGGTCTCCAATTAGGTAGACATTAGCTCAGGAATGCTCTTTAGTTGTTGATAGGATGGTTCAGTTGCCCGGTAACAGTGGGGAAAAACTGTCCCTAAATCTGGTGGTGTGCGTTTTCACACTTCTGTACCTCTTGCCTGATGGGAGAGGGAAGAGGGAGTGACCAGGGTGAGACTGGTCCTTGATTACACTGGCGGCCTTGCCGAGGCAGCGTAAAGCGTAGATGGAGTCAATGGAAGGGAGTGTACACAAAATGCTGGAGAAACTCAGCGGGTGCAGCAGCATCTATGGAGCGAAGGAGATAGGTAACGTTTCGGGCCGAAACCCTTCTTCAGACTGATGGGGGGAGACAGGGGGGGGGGGGGGGGGGGGGGAAGAAAGGAAAAAGGAGGAGGAGCCCGAGGGCTGAGGGGGAGGTGGGAAGGGGAGGAGACAGCAAGGGTCAACAGAATTGAGAGAATTCAATGTTCATGCAAAGAGGATGCAGACTCCCCAAGCGAAATATGAGGTGCTGTTCCTCCAATTTGCGGTGTTGCTCACTCTGGCCATGGAGGAGACCCAGGACAGAGAGGTCGCATACGGAATGGGAGGGGGAGTTGAAGTGCTGAGCCACCGGGAGGTCAGGTTGGTTATTTCGGACCGAGCGGAGGTGTTCGTCAAAACGATCGGCAAGCATCCGCTTGGTCTCACCGATATAGATCATCTGGCATCTAGAGCAGCGGATACAATAGATGTGGTTGGAGAAGGTGCAGATGAACCTCTGTTGAGGTTGGTTTGCGTGATGAGCTGTTCCCAAACCATGCTGCAATGCGTCCCGATTAAATGCTTTCTAATGGGCCTGTCCCACTTGGGCGCTTTTTTGCGGACTGCCGGAGACTGTCTAGTTGCCGGCAGTCGCCTGAAAAAATGGCAACTGGAACGGCAACTGTCAGAGTGGAACACACACACAAACACATTGCTTCCTTCACCAGCCCATTATGCAGGGCAAGCGGGGGTGAGAACTGTCTAAAAAATTCACATGGTGCAACGCCAAGGTGAAACAGACACACACCGCGATGAACAGGAAGGTTGGCGCTGTAAAGAAACGGCTAAAGCACAGTGTACAGTAAGTCTTTTAATAGAGGGGGGGAGAGGGGGGAGAAGGGGGGAGGAGTGGAGACAACTTTTAAGAAGCCAGAGAGACACAGCTGTGAAGCTCGGCAGACATTTAACATTCTACAAAGCTGAGGCCACACGCCAACTCTCGGACACCTCCTCCTACTTAACCCTGGACCATGGCCCCACAGACGAGCACCAGGCCACTATCTCTAGCACCATCACTGACTTCATACACTCCGGCTCCCTGCCCCCCCCCCCCCCCCCCCCCGAGCCTCCAACCTCATCGTTCCCCAACACCGCAAGGTCCGATTTTACTTTCTCCCCAAAATCCACAATCCTGACTGTCCTGGTAGACCCATTGTCTCTGCCTGTTAGTGCCCTACCAAACTTATTTCCACATACCTTGACCATCCTATCCCCCCTGGTTAAATCCCTCCCCACCTATGATCATGACACCTCAGACACTCTCCGTCGTCTCCGGGCATTCCATTCTCTAGGCACCCATCCTCTCATCTTCACCATGTATGTCCAGTCATTCTACACCTTCATCCCCCACCAGGATGGTCTCAAAGCCCTCCGGTTCTTCCTCGACCGGAGAACCAACCTATACCCGTCCACTGACACTCACCTCTGCATAGCGGAGCTGGTCCTTACCCTCAATAACTTCTCGTTTGACTCCTCCAAATACAAGGAGTAGTTATGGGCACGCGCATGGGCCCCAGCTATGCCTGCCTCTTTGTAGGGTACGTCGAACAATCCTTGTTCTCGGCGTACCAGGGCCCCATCCCCGACCTCTACGTCCGTTACGTCGACGACTGCTTTGGTGTCACCTCCTGCACCCACACACAACTGACTGACTTCATCCGGTTCACCACTAACTTCCATCCGGCACTCAAATACACCTGGACCATTTCCGACACTTTCCTACCATTTCTTGACCTCACTATCTCCATCGCAGGTAAGACTTCTGACCGACATCCACTATAAACCCACTGACTCCCATGGCTATTTAGACTACTCTTCTTCCCACCCTGCTTCCTGTAAGGACTCCATCCCCTACTCCCAATTCCTCCATCTACGCCGCATCTACTCCCAGGATGAGGTGTTCCACACCAGGGCATCGGAAATATCCTAATTCTTTAGGGAATGGGGGTTCCCCTCCCCTACTATAGATGTGGCTCAGCACTTCAACTCTCCCTCCCATTCCGAATCTGACCTCTCTGTCCTGGGCCTCCTCCATGGCCAGAGTGAGCACCACCGGAAATTGGAGGAGCAGCACCTCATATTTCTCCAATTTCCGGTGGCCCTTGCTGCCTCCTCCCCTTCCCAGCTCTCCCTCAGCCCTTGGGCTCCTCCTCTTCCTTTCTTCTTTCTCTTGTTGAAAATTTCACGCCGACCGTAATGAGGCCGCGACTAGCTCCCAGAATGCGGGAACTCCTCATGACCATGAAGACGACTCCCCGGCAACCACCCGCGAACATGTGGCGATCGTGTGGTAACCGCAGAGTCTCCTGCAGCCACCTAAAAAATCACCTAAGTGGGACAGGCCCATAAGGCACATCTGTAGAAGTTGGTGAAGGATGCGGGGACATGTCCAACTTTCTAAGGAAGTAGAGGCTTTGCTGTGCTTTCTTGGCCATTGCTTCGATGTGGCTGTTCCTGGACAAATTGCTGATGATATTTATTCCTACTTTGGCATCATATTCAAGCAGACATTGTAGACTGAATAGCCTGTTCCTTTGTTTCTCTGTTCTATGCGCTAAATTGACCCAAGTTCAAGTTCAAGTGAGTTTATTGTCATGTGTCCCTGATAGGACAATGAAATTCCTGCTTTGCATCAGCACACAGAACATAGTGGGCATTGACTACAAAACAGATCAGTGTGTCCATATATCATTATATAAATACATGTACACATGAATAAATAAACGGATCAAGTGCAAATAACAGATATTAGATAATGGGTTATTAATGATCATAGTTTTGTCCGAGCCAGGTTTAATAGCCTGATGGCTGTGGGGAAGTAGCTATTCCTGAACCTGGTCGTTGCAGTCTTCAGGCTCCTGTACCTTCTACATGAAGGTAGAAACATAGAAACATAGAAACATAGAAATTAGGTGCAGGAGTAAGCCATTCAGCCCTTCGAGCCTGCACCGCCATTCAATATGATCATGGCTGATCATCCAACTCAGTATCCCGTACCTGCCTTCTCTCCATACCCTCTGATCCCCTTAGCCACAAGGGCCACATCCAACTCACTCTTAAATATAGCCAATGAACTGGCCTCAACTACCCTCTGTGGCAGAGAGTTCCAGAGACTCACCACTCTCTGTGTGAAAAAAGTCTTTCTCATCTCGGTCTTAAAGGATTTCCCCCTTATCCTTAAGCTGTGACCCCTTGTCCTGGACTTCCCCAACATCGGGAACAATCTTCCTGCATCTAACCTGTCCAACCCCTTAAGAATTTTGTAAGTTTCTATAAGATCCCCTCTTAATCTCCTAAATTCCAGAGCAGGGAGATGAGTGTGTAGCAGGGAGATGAGTGTGTGGCCAGGATGGTGTGGGTCCTTGATGATGCTGCCAGCCTTTTTGAGGCAGTGACTGCGATAAATCCCCTCGATGGAAGGAAGGTCTGAGCCGATGAAGGACTGGGCAGTGTTTACTACTTTTTGAAGTATTTTCCTCTCCTGGGCACTTAAGTTGCCGAACCAAGCCACGATGCAACCGGTCAGCAAGCTCTCTACTGTGCACCTGTAGAAGTTAGAGAGAGTCCACCTTGACAAACCGACTCTCCGTAATCTTCTCAGGAAGTAGAGGCGCTGTTGTGCTTTCTTGATAATTGCATTAGTGTTCTCGGACCAGGAAAGATCTTCAGAGATGTGCACGCCCAGGAATTTGAAGCTCTTGACCCTTTCAACCATCGACCCGTTGATATAAACGGGACTGTGGGTTCCCATCCTACTCATTCCAAAGTCCACAATCAGTTCCTTGGTTTTGCTGGTGTTGAGGGCCAGGTTATTGTGCTGGCAACATATGGACAGTTGCTCGATCTCTCTTCTATACTCTGACCCATCCCCATCAGTGATACGTCCCACAACAGTGGCGTCGTCAGCGAAATTGATGATGGAGTTCGCACTGTGACCGGCTATGCAGTCATGAATATAGAGTAAGTACAGCAGGGGACTGAGCACGCAGCCTTGAGGTGCTCCCGTGCTTATTGTTATCGAGGCTGACACATTTACACCAATACGAACGGACTGTGGTCTGTGAATGAGGAAGTCGAGGATCCAATTGCAGAGGGATGCGCAGAGACCCAGTTCTGAGAGTTTGGTAACCAGCTTGGAGGGGATGATTGTGTTAAATGCCGAGCTGTAATCGATGAATAACAGCCTGACATATGAGTTTTTGTTGTCCAAGTGGTCCAGAGCGGAGTGGAGAATCAGCGAGATCGCATCCACCGTTGATCTGTAGTGGCGGTAGATCTGTAGTGTCCTCATGAAGGTACCTCCGAAGGTATCGTCTTTTCAGAGACTGTGCCCCTACCCTCCTCTGCATACCAAAAGGATTGCTGGCTATTGCGGAAGTGGTGCTGAGCAACAAACGCAGAGGCCTTTTTTAGGGCAGGGCCCCAGCCGGGCCATGTTCAAGATGCGGCGCCCTCCAGCAGCCCTACCCCCCAGATCTCAGGAGCAGAAGCAGCGACCTTACCGCCGGTAAACTCTAAGGTAGGTGAGACTGCAATGGATACATTACAAGTTGGGGGGAGATTGCAATTTTTCTTACATGAATGGCAGTGGATAACATCTAATCCGTTTATACTCATAGTATTCAAGGTTTCCAAATTGAGTTCATTTCTGACTTGCCTCCACCCACTTAGCATACACCTGGCCATACTTTTGTGTTTTCACAACAGGAGTGCATTAGTGCACAAAGAGAACTTGACTCTTTGTTCAATAAAGAGGTAATTGAGAGAGTGAGGCATGAGTCTTATCAGTTTGTGTCAAATATCTTTACTAGGCAAAAAAATGATGGAGGATGTAGAATTATCCTAGATTTGAACTTTGTGCTGTATAAACATTTCAACTTTTGTCACTGCCAAACAACTGCTTTCCAAGGGATGTTATATGCATGAAAGGCACAGGAGATTTTTGAAGTTTAACTGGATGGATGAGTTGTGGCAGTTTAAAGCATTGCCTAATGGTTTAACTTCAGCTCCCAGACTATTCACAAAATTGCAAAAACCAGTCCTGGGGTTACTGAGTCAATACTCCATCAGTATCCTGCAGACTGATGCCAGTGCACTAGGATAGGGTGCTACCGATACCATCTCGAGCTGCGGTGGCAGATGGCATCTGCAGGAAGCATCCATGCTTCAATCACACGGTGTTAACTATTTAGTGTTGTTGGGAGCACTCTATGGGTTAAAGGTTTTTTGTACCAACAGGCATCATGTGCATGTCAGACTTCAGATTGACAACACTACTGCAGGAGTGATTACTACATTAATCACATGGGTGGCAGTAAGTCTGTATCCTATGATAGGTTGTCCAATCTCCTCTGGCACTGGTGTATTGCGAGAAACATCTGGGTTTCAGCTATCTATTTACCAGGGAGGTATAACACAGTGGTAGACACTAGATCACAAGAGGTCAATTATGACAAATAATGGATGTTAAATCACAGTGTTCAATGATATTGTCCTTTGTTATGGTGTACTGGACATTGATCTGTTTGCTTCCAGGCTTAATCATCAATTACCAATTTACGTGTCATGGGAGCCAGACCCATGGGGCAGTAGCGGTGGATGCATTCTCGCCATACTGTGGTGGTAAATTTGTGTAAGTTTTCCCGCCATTCTGCCTCATTACTCGATGTGTGGCAAAAATTCAGCAAGATTCCGCCACTGGCATTTTGGTAGTGGCAGACTGGCCTACTCAGCATTGGTTCCCTCTGGTTCTAGTCTTAATTACACAGCCTTTTCTGGCAGTGCCCAAGAGCAGAAATCTGCGGGTACACCCAGTGACAGGGGAAAGCCACCCTCTTCATGACCGTATATATTTGTTGGTTTGCAGATACTGAGGAGACCGTTCCTGGGGCTCGGGCTTTCAGTGCGTACCATTGATGTCATCACTACGGCCTGGAGGAAGAGCACACAGAAACAGTACATCTCTCACATGAGAAAATGGGAGATGTACTGTTGCCGCTCTCACATTTCATATCATACAGCTTCAATTACGAATGTTTCTGAGTTTCTATCGTCACTTTTTCACGATAACAAACTTAGTTAAGCCCCAATCCCACTTAGGAAACCTGAACGGAAACCTCTGGAGACTGTGTGCCGTACCCAAGGTTTCCGTGAGATTCCCAGAGGTTCCCGGGGGTTCAGGTCACTCTCCATGAGTCACCAGAGGTTCTGGTCAATTGCATGGAGCGCCTCAACCGAAGCATGAGCTGCATTTACTGACCAAAGATCCTATAGGATCTTTGCTGCCAACCGCGCACACACACACACACACACACACACAAACACATCGCGAAGGCGGGGGCCAGCGACAGCGGAGGAGCGCAGTCTGCGTGTTGAAGAGGAAAGTAAACGGCTGCCACAGAGCATGGTAAATCCTTTAGAGAGCGCGGGAGGGAGGGAGAGAAGGACAGAGAAGGGGAGAGAAGGGGGTAAAAGGGGAGGGAATGGGAGAGAACGGGAGGGAGAAGGAGTGGAGACAGTTTTAATAAGTTTAATAAAGTTAGCAGGCATTTTACCTTCCAGCGGATCTTCCCACTTAGGAAACCTGAATGGAAACCACTGGAGACCTTGGTCCCCACCCAAGGTTTCCATGCTGTTCCCGGAGGTTCCGGTCACTCTCCCTAATTGTGGAAAGTGGTATCCGCGTAATCGCGGCTTCTGCTATGTTCTTGCGATTATTTTTTTTTAAAACGGCCGCAACTAAAAATAGGTTGCCGTTTTGTCGAAGCCAGTGGTGGGGTCACATTTTTACTTACAGCCAGTCGAAGGCCTTCACTGACCGGCTAATCTGATTGGCTCATAGGAGTTTTCTGTAGGCTCTTTGGTTTTCAGGACCTAGAAGATCCGCCGGAAGGTAAAATGCCCGCTAACTTTATTATACTTCCTAAAACTGTCTCCACCCCTTCTCTTCACACGCAGAAAACACTCCTCCACTGACCCTGGCCCCCACCTTCGGTGTGTGTGTGTGTGTGTGTGTGTGTGTGTGTGTGTGTGTGTGTGTGTGCGCGGTCGGTTTTGGTCAGTAGATGCAGCTCACGCTTCGGTTGAGGCTTTCCAGGCAATTGACCAGAACGTCTGGTGACTCATGGAGAGTGACCGGACCCCCCCGGGAACCTCACGGAAACCTTGGGTGGGGCACATGGTCTCCAGAGGTTTCCGTTCAGGTTTCCTAAGTGGGACAGGGGCTTTACAGTGCTATTAACAGTGCCCGGAGTGCTTTGTCCATTTATTTACGGCTGGGGTCAGCACACCACACGGTAGGGTCCCACCCGTTAATAACCATATTTATGAAGGACATCTTTAACTCCACTCCACTTAGACCTAGGTACACACACATATGGGATTACAGCATGGTCCTCACGCTGCTCCGTCAGTGGGCACCAGTTTCATCTCTGTCCCTACACCACCTGACATTGAAAGTAGTCATGCTCATGGCCCTGGCCTCAGCACAACGGGGCAAGATGCTACAAAAACTCAGATTGGACAGTATGGGTTCTTCCTGCAATAATATCACCTTTTTCGTTCGGGATCTCGTCAAGCAGTGCAGGCCAGGGGTACAGGGGCTCAAATTGAATTTTATGGCATACCCCTCAGATCCACGAGTGTGTGTAGTATCATCTATAACCCAATACTGGCCCAGGCTCAGAACTCTCCTTTGTCAGCTACACCAAACCTCACAAACAGGTTACGGTGCTGACCATCTCTAGATGGATTAAACAGGTTCTGGCGTATGCAGGAGTGGACACTGATATTTTTTAAACCTCATTCCACCAGGGCTGCATCGACATCAGCAGCAAAGGATATGGACGTATCTCTTAACCAATTTCTGGCGGCTGCTGGATGGTCGAATGAGAGGACATACCAGAGGTTTTATAATAAGCCCATCGCCAGATCCGGGTGTTTTGCTGATTCTGTTTTAAGTTCTGTTTCACAGATTCCCCCTGGGTGAGAGGAGTCACTGTTTATTTTCTTTCTTGTTATTAAATCATTAGTATTGTTAAACATGTCACTCGTCCTGGTCAATTGTTGCAGCTGTGACACGTGGACTCGTTCCTCAGCATGAAATCACAATTCTTCAAAGTCTTCAAGAAGTAAAATAGTAAAATTAAACGAGAACTTACCAGTTTGAAGTTTGAACGTTATTTTATGAGGAGTTACGATGAGGGATTACATGCCCTCCGCTCCCAACCCTCGTAACATAACGATCATCTGGTAGTTCTATTCATCTGTAATCTTACTATGTTAGTTCAATAAAGTTTTTCTGTGACTTCACACCGCTGCTTTGAAGATTGATGCGCATGCGTGGGGACGGCATTCTTCACGTAATCCCTCATCGTAACTCCTCATAAAATAACAATCAGACTTCAAACTGGTAAGTTCTCGTTTAATCTTACTATTATCTTGCATAGAACTGATTTGTCTAGTAATAAACAATAAGTGCAGGAGTAGGCCATTCGGCCCTTCGAGCCGGCACCGACATTCAATGTGATCATGGCCGATCATCCCCAATCAGTACCCCGTTCCTGCCTTCTCCCCCTGACTCCACAATCTTTAAGAGCCCTATCTAACTCTCTCTTCAAAGTATCCAGAGAACCGGCCAACGCCGCCCTCTGAGGCAGAGAATTCCACAAACTCACAACTCTCTGTGAGAAAAAATGTTTCCTCGTCTCTGTTCTCAATGGCTTACCCCTTACTCTTAAACTGTGGACCCCGGTTCTGAACTCCCCCAACATCGGGAACATGTTTTCTGCCTCTAGTGTCCAAACCCTTAATAACCTTATATGTTTCAATAAGATCCCCTCACATCCTTCTAAACTCCAGTGTATACAAGCCCAGCCGCTCCATTCTCTCAGCATATGAAAGTCCCGCCATCCGGGAATTAACCTTGTAAACCTAAGCTGCACTCCCTCAATAGCAAGAATGTCCCTCCTCAAATTAGGGGACCAAAACTGCACACAATACTCCAGGTGTGGTCTCACTAGGGCCCAGTACAACTGCAGAAGGACCTCTTTCCTCCTATACTCAACTCCTCTTGTTATAAAGGCCAACATGCCATTCACTTTCTTCACTGCCTGCTGCACCTGCACGCTTTCTTTCATTGACAGATGTACAAGGACCCCCAGATCCCATTGTACTTCCCCTTTTCCCAACTTGACACCATTTAGATAGTAATCTGCCTTCCTGTTTTTGGTACCAAAGTGGATAACCTCACATTTATCCACATTAAACTGCATCAGCCATGCATCTGCCCACCCACCCAACCAGTCGAAGTCGCCCTACATTCTCATAGCATCCTCCTCACAGTTCACACTCCACCCAGATTTGTGTCATCTGCAAATTTGCTAATGTTACTTTGAATCCCTTCATCTAAATCATTGATGTATATTGTAAATATCTGCGGTCCCAGCACCCAGCCCACTAGTCACTGCCTGCCATTCTGAAAAGGACCCGTTAATCCCTACTCTTGGTTCCTGTCTGCCAACCAATTTTCTATCCATGTCAGCACTCTACCCACAATACCATGTGCCCTAATTTTGTCCACTAATCTCCAATGTGGGACCTTATTAAATGCTTTCTGAAAGTCCAGGTACACTACATCCACTGGTTCTCCCTTGTCCATTTTTCTAGTTACATCCTCAAAAAATTCCAGAAGATTAGTCAATCTTCGTAAATCCATGCTGACTCGGACCGATCCTGTTACCGCTATCCAAATGTGCCGCTATTTCAATCTTTTATAATTGACTCCAGCATCTTACTCACCACCGATGTCAGGCTAACTGGTCTATAATTCCCTGTTTTCTCTCTCCCGCCTTTCTTAAAAAGTGGGATAACATGAGCTACCCTCCAATCCACAGGAACTGATCCTGAATCTATAGAACATTGGAAAATTATCACCAAAGCATCCACAATTTCTAGAGCCACTTCCTTAAGTACCCTGGGATGCCGACCATCAGGCCCTGGGGATTTATCACCCTTCAGTCCCATCAGTCTACCCAACACCATTTCCTGCCTAATGTGGATTTCTTCAGTTCCTCCGTCACCCTAGATCCTCTGGCCACTACTATATCAGGAAGATTGTTTGTGTCCTCCTTAGTGAAGACGGATCCAAAGTACCTGTTCAACTCATCTGCCATTTCCTTGTTCCCCATAATAAATTCATCTTGTTCAGTCTTCAAGGGTCTAACTTAGTCTTAACTATTTTTTTCCTCTTCACATACCTAAATAAGCTTTTACATTTCCTTTATATTCTTGGCTAGCTTACCTTCGTACCTCATCTTTTCACCTTGCATTGCCTTCAGTTATCTTCTGTTGCTCTTTAAACATTACACAATCCTCTTGCTTCCCGCTCATCTTTGCTACGTTGTACTTCCTCTCTTTTATTTTTATACTGTCCCTGACGTCGCTTGTTAGCCACGGTCGCCCCTTAGTCCCCTTGGAACCTTTCTTCCTGGAGGTATAAAGTCCCATTAGGGTCCTTTATACCTCAAATAGCTCTGTTTTGCACATTATTTAATCTGTAACTAAAGTACATTATAATCTGCTCTTCCACCAAGCAAAAATAGCCGGGTTTTTTTCTCATTGAAGAGTTTGCAAGCAAAATTTCTGTAATCTTAACTAAAACCAGTTAATATACCACAAAATGGTGATCAAACGCAGTCTTCCTGAACATCTGAGCAATACTTAATTTTAATCATTCATAACAGTCCGACATAACTTTGTTAGAGGGATTAATTAAATTAAAAATGATCTGGCATTTAGCGTACCATGAAATTAAATTTCAATTGGAGGATTATGCTTCATGATCCGCTATTTGAAATATTTGTGTGGTTTTTTTCCATGTGAACAGCTTGAGAATTTGAATTAATTTTGTACAGAAGGTTTCCAACTATTTTTGTCTCTTCTTCTTTTCAGTTTGTGATAATCTGCATTTTCAAAAGGTCTTGGTTTCTAGACCAGTGGAACTCATAAGATGTTGGTTATGGTCATTTGGCTGGGGGGTGGTTGGAAATAGATGCTTCAATGTGGACACAGTACAAAACGCGCTGTAGAACTGAACAGCACAGTGGCGCAACAGTAGAGTTGCTGCCTTACATTGCCAGAGACCCGGGTTCGATCCTGACTACGGGTGCTGTCTGAACAGAGTTTGTATGTTCTCCCTAAGTGCCTGTTGTGCTGCTGCAAGTAAGAATCTCATCGTTCTGCTGTCTCTTAAACCAAGAAACACATACAAAGCTAGGGACGCAAGTTACTTTGGGGAAATCAGAGATTTAGAAAACCATTACTGAGGTCACATCTGTAAGCAATGTAAGTTGTTTAATCATTCTTTACAAAAAGGGGAAAGCAATGTAGTGTGTTAAGTATCCTGACCTATGCAGTGTGGTCAGGGAAAGTCAAATGAACAATATGTACAAATCTAGCAGCTCTCCAGTGACTCATTATATTCCTATCTGAAAACTGTAATGTCCAGCTTCAGGAACAGCTTCTTAACAACAGACTATTGAACACTACAAACTCTGAACTTTGAGTTATCTTGGCTTTATGTTTACTTTGCACTATATTGTTTTTTTTTATTTATTGGAGTTTTTTTCTTCTTGGTTATTATGTTATCTATTGAGTGCTGTTTTTGCAAACCTCTTGTGCTGCCGTTAGTAAGAATTTCAATGTTTCGTTTTTGGTACATATGATAATAACACATTCTTGACTCTTGAGGTCTCAATTCAAAGCAACACATAACATTTGAAAGTCTGCTGGTCATACATTGCAGCACACCTTCAGCAGCACATGGAGATCAAGTCTTTATGCATACATTCCCAGAGTGAAATTTGAACCCACAACCATCTGAATCAGAAGTAAAAGGCATTAGCAGTGAGCCACAGTTGACATCTATCCAAAACAAAAGCACATCTTGTTTGCAAAGTTACAAGAACAATTTTTTATACACATACACTTCCATTCGTAAAGAGTCCAAAACCACTGGTTGTAAATATAAGGTGGTCACTAATAAATCCAATAAAGTACTTTAGGGAAATTCCTTGTTGGTTAACAAGTGGTGCTTACTACCACATGAAACATACGGAGCAAATAAAAGAGTATTTAAGGGGAAGTTGTTAAGCACATACTGCAAGCGTTAAAAGTATAAAAGTTTCTTCTGACGGTTTTAAGTAGGTTTAGAACAGGTGGGCTGAAAGGCCTGTATCAGCTCTGCAAATTCCAATTAATATAATGTTATTATTGAGTATTACAAGTAACCCTTGCATTGCCTCTCCCTCCATCCCTCCCTCATCCTAGTCATCCTGTTAGTTTCACTGGTTGCAACCATATATGCCATCGCTACCACCACTTCCTCAGCCAACAATGGAATTTGTTGCCACAGACGGCTGTCGAGGCCAGGTCAATGGATATTTTTAAGACGGAGATTGACAGATTTTTGATTAATAAGGATGTCAGGGGTTATGGGGAGAAGGCAGGAGAATGGGGTTGAGAGGGAAAGATAGTTCAGCCATGATTGAATGGCATTGTAGACTTGATGGGCCAAATGGCCTTATTCTGCTCATAGAACTTATGAACTGGGCTCTACCTTTCCTTGGTCACTGGTATTTTCCAATGTACCAGTCAAGTCAAAATTGTTTGCATGCATTACAGTAAATGTAGCCATTAACGAATAGGCACTGGCGGGGGGCATGGTGGCGCAGCGGTAGAGTTGCTGCCTTACAACGCTAGAGACCTGGGTTCAATCCTGACTATGGGTGCTGTCTGTACGGAGTTTGTACGTTCTCCCCATGACCGCAAGGGTTTTCTCTGAAAACTTCAGCTTTCTCCCACACTCCAAAGATGTACAGGTATGTAGGTTAATTGGCTTGGTATAAATGTTGAAATTGTCCCCAGTGTAGTATAGTGTTGGTGTGTGGGGATCACTGGTCGTTGTGGACTCAGTGGGTCGAAGGGCCTGTTTCTATGCTGTATCTCTAAACTAAACTAAACTGTGATTTTTGATTTGTATGTGGCCTTTCTTGGTGCTTAAATTACTTAACTAAATAGGTCTATTGAAATATTGTTGTATTTATGAGGAAATGGGGAGGATCCATTCCTGTATCTTTTGTTGATATAACTGATGTCATCTGTTATTTCTCCTGGAATCCATTAAATACCCATGTCTGCAATAAGGAGGTTATTCTGTTACATGCATGGAGTTTTGGAAAAATTAAGAAAAAACAGAACAAATGTGGAGGAGTAAAACTCAATCAATTATTGTTTGATCAAACCGCTTCAACTTTGCTACCTACAGTTGGTATAAAATGGCGGCAGTGACATTAGGAACCGTGTAGAGTTTGCACATTCTCCCTATCATGTTAGAAGGACACAGACTGTTATCAATTCTCATGCAATGCTGATTTGACACCAATGCTGCAACATTAGATCTGAAAGAATCAGCAAAATGGAGCTCAAAATTGTTGCCTTAAGGGCATGTCCCACTTAAGCGATTTTTTAGGCAACTACAGGCGATGTCGCCTGTATGGCCGTGAGTAGTCTCCTCAGTCGCCCAAAGAGTCGTAGCGTCTCTCTGGTCACCGCTGGATTTTCAACATGTTGAAAAAATTTCGACGACAGTGGGTTTGATGCCAATGAGCATAGGTTGACTTCTCCTGACGTAGGTGCTGTCATAGTTGTCCCCAGGTTAACGTAGGTTGTCGCCAGTGCTGACTTAGTTGCTGTTAAAGTAATGATTTTATTTCAAATGTTATATCGAAGGGGGTCCAGTTGCCAGTTTTTTGGCGACCTGTTACGACTATCAGAGTCACCGGCAGTCGCCTAAAAATAGCCTAAGTGGTATAGGCCCTTTAGAAGTAAATAAAATGTTAAAAAGTAATTATCTTGAAACTGACTAATTGAGTTTGTCATTTATAATTATTCCCACTCAACTCTGGTAGAAATGCTGAGCATATAACATTGCTCACACTATTAGTTTAGTTTAGTTTATTTTCACGTGTACTGAGCTACAGTGAAAAGCTTTTTTTGTTGCGTGCTATCCAGTCAGCGGAAAGACTATACATGATTGCAATTAAGCTGCCCACAGTGTACAAATACAGGATAAAGGGAATAATGTTTTGTGCAAGGTAAAATCCAGAAAAGTTTGATTAAAGATAGTCCGCGGGTTTCCGATGTGGTAGATGGCAGATCAGGACTGCTCTCTAGTTGGTGGTAGGATGTTCAGTTGCCTGATAACATTGGAAAGAAACAGTCCCTGGATCTGGAGGTATGCATTTTCACACTTCTCTACTTCTTGCCTGATGGGAGAGGGGAGAAGAGGGAGCGTCCAGGGTGTGATTTACTCTTAATTATGCTGATTGCCTTGCCGAGGCAGCATTAATTAAATGCCTGACATTAGCATGCTGAATGTAGATTGCCAAAAACAACCTTATAGCATTTACTGGGTGAAAGGGTGAGGTGTAAGGGGGATGAATATAACTCACTCGTAGAACTGTCAATGATACTCAATATGTGCAGGAAGGAACTGCAGATGCTGGTTTAAACTGAAGGTAGTCACAAAATGCTGGAGTAACTCAGTGGGGCAAGCAGCATCCCTGGGTAGAGGGAATGGGTAATGTTTTGGGTCGAGACCATATTTCAGTCTGAAGAAGGGTCTCGACCCAAAACGTCACCCATTCCTTCTTACCCGGGGATGCTGCCTGTCCTGCTGAGTTACTCCAGCATTTTGTGTCTAATAACACTCAATACTTTGTTAAAGAATGAACAGTAAGAAACTCGTATTTGGCTGCTGTGTCCAATTCAATCATCACATGAAGAACATTTGATGATGTGTTGAAGTTGCTTAAAAATTCTAACAAGGCATGCAGTGTCCCCACACTAACAAATAATTAGCTGCTCCCCTGGCAGACTAAATTCACAGCATCTTTCTCTGCAGCTAAATCAAAAGCAATACAAACAATTTAAAATATTGCAAGATTGAATGTATGAGGGTCCACATTAAACAGCTATTAATTAAAGTCTGAAGCAATGAGGTCGATCATTTAATTTTGGTGCAAATTTCATAAGTTGTAGGAGCAGAATTAGGACATTTGGCCCATCAAGTCTATTCAATTATAGCCGATCTATCTTTCCCTCTCAACCCATTCTCCTGCCTTCGTCCCATAACCCCTCACACCCTTACTAATCAAGCATCTGTCAATCTCTACCTTAAAAATATACATTAACTTGGCCTCCACAGTCGTCTCTGGAAATAGATTCCACAGATTCACCACCGTCTGAACAAATAAATTTCTTCTCATCTCCTTTCTAAAGATACGTCCTATTATTCTGAGGCACTAGTGGAAATATCCTCCTCACATCTACTTGATCCAGGCTGTGATATATATGTAATATAATCTTTCACTATTCAGTAAGTTTCAATGAGGTCCCCCCTCACCCCAGCATGTACAGGCCCTGTGCTTTCAAATGCTCATCATACATTAACACAATTATTCAATAGACAATAGGTGCAGGAGTAGGCCCTTTGGTCCTTCGAGCCAGCACCGCCATTCAATGTGATCATGGCTGATCATCCCCAATCAGTACCCTGTTCCTGCCTTCTCCCGATATCCCCCGACTCTGCTATTTTTAAGAGCCTTATCTAGCTCTCTCTTGAAAGCATCCTGAGAACCTGCCTCCACCTCTGAGGCAGAGAATTCCACAGACTCACCACTCTCTGTGAGAAAAAGTGTTTCCTCGTCTCCGTTCTAAATGGCTTACTCCTTATTCTTAAACTGTGGCCCCTGGTTCTGGACTCCCCCAACATCGGGAACATGTTTCCTGCCTCTAGCGTATCCAAACCCTTAACAATCTTATATGTTTGAATGAGATTCCCTCTCATCCTTCTAAACTCCAGAGTGTACAAGCCCAGCTGCTCCATTCTCTCAGCATATGACAGTCCCGCCATCCCGGGAATTAACCTTGTAAACCTACGCTGCACTCCCTCAATAGCAAGAATGTCCTTCCTCAAATTAGGGGACCAAAACTGCACACAATACTCCAGGTGTGGTCTCACTAGGGCTGTGTACAACTGCAGAAGGACCTCTTTGCTCCTATATTTGTTCCTCTTGTTAAATTCCTGGGATCATTCTCGTAAACCTCCTCTGGACCCACTCCAATGTCAGCACATTCTTCCTCAGAATATGGGACCCACAACTGCCAACAACACCCCAAATGCATCCCTGTCGTATTGTAGCCTTCTTGAAATAGATTTGCCTTCCTTGCTACCGATTCAACTTGAAAATAAACTTTTTGGGAATCCTGCACCAGCTGTCCCTTTGTATCTCCAATTTCTGAATTCTCTCCCCATTTAGAAAATAGTCTATGCCTTCATTCCTACTACCAAAATGTATGACTTCACATTTTGCTATGCTGTATTCATCTGCCACTTCTCAACCTGTCCAAGTCCTTCTGCATACCATAGGCTCTCATCTTCTTTAGCAGCCTCATGTGCGGCACCTTATCAAAGTCCTTCTAAAAATCCAGGTAAACGACATCCACTGACTCTCCCTTGTCTATCCTATTTGCTTCCTCAAAGAATTCCAACAGGTTTGTCAGGCAAGATTTCAAAAAACCATGTTGACTTCAGCCCATTTAATTTGAATTGCATTCACATGGTTGGATCAGAATTAACAAGCTGAGAAGAAAACCAAACATTTTTAGTTTAGGAAGGAACTGCAGATGCTGATTTAAACCACAGAGAGACGCAGATGCTATTAACAAAAAGCTGGAGTAACTGAGTACTCCAGCTTTGTGTCTATCTTTGTTTAGTTTAGTTTAGCAATATAGCATGAGAACTGGCCCCTCATCCCACCAAGTCCATGCCGATCATTGATCACCCATTCACACTAGTTCTATGTTATCCCACTTTCACACCCACTCCCGACACATTTGGGGCAATTTACAGCAGCCAATTAACCTTTGTAATGTGGGTGGAAACTGGAGCACCCGGAGGAAACTCACACGGTCACAGACAATAAACAATAGAACAGGGCGAACATGCAACTCCACACATGTATTGCCAATTTGCAAATCTACCTTATTAAGACCCTTGCATTTTTTCTTTATCTGCACTTTCTCTGCAGCTGTAACACGGTATTCTGCATTATCTTTCTTTCTCAGTTTGCACATCTTGCTGTAAGCATGTATGACATGATTGCACTCATGTACGATAAGATTTGCCTGGACAGCTTGCAAAACAAAGTTCCACACTGTATCTCAATACACATAACAATAAGCCCCCAAAATGTAATCCATCTCTTGTAAATGAACATAATTCCAGTAGTTCTATCAATGTTTACCATGCTGGGGCATATAATATTGGTTTGGTGTTGGTATTGTTTGATATTTTCACCTGCACTAAGAAAGAGAAAAACTTTGTTTTGCTTTCTATCGAGTCAGATCATATCAAATAGTGCTATTCCAAATATAGTGCAGGTATTAAAAAGTGCAAACCCTGCAATGAGGGAGCATGGAAGATCGGGAACATACCCTTAGCATATGAGATATCCACTCAAGAGTCTGACAGCACCAATAAAGAAACTGTTCTTGAATCTGGGTGGTATGTGCTTTCACATCTTATGCCCATCAGGAGAGAGCAAAGAGTGAATGACCATTGTGTGAGGTCCTTGATTTGTTGGCTGCTTTCCTGAGGCAGTGTGAAGTGTAGATGGAGTCGATGCTGGACTGGGATGTATCCTTGACTCTCTGCAGTTTCCAGCTGTCTTGGGCAGAGCATACCAAGTTGTGATGCATCCCACAATATTATCCTTTCTATGGTATAATAGTAAGATTAAATGAGAACTTACCAGTTTGAAGTTTGATCTTGATTTTATGAGGAGTTATGATGAGCGATTACGTGAAGAAGGCCGTCAGTCGTCATGCGCGTCATCTTCAAAGCAGCGGTGTGGAATCACAGATAAAAGAAGTTGACCTAAAGATAGTAAGATTTAGAGAAGTAGAACTACCAGATGACCTGATAATATGAGGGTTGGGAGCGGTGGACACGTAATCGCTCATTGTAACTTCTCATTGACTATATTTAAGAGGGAGTTAGATGTGGCCCTTGTGGCTAAAGGGATCGGGGGTATGGAGAGAAGGCAGGTACGGGATACTGAGTTGGATGATCAGCCATGATCATATTGAATGCAGGCTCGAAGGGCCCACAGTCTTAGAATAAAGGGGAGTCTACGGGTCTGGCAGACTTGTGGGTGGCTTTGCGCCCCGGCGGGGCTGCCACGGTGCTTTCCTGTAGCACCAAGTCTGCTGCCGCTGGTTCCAACACCGGCGGCCTAGAAGGTGACTCGGACAGCCGTCCGCTACCCGCAGCACCGCGGTCTTCCGTAGCCGGCTTCGCAGAACGTCTCCGCACCTTCGACATGGTAGGTTTGTTCTGTTGGTAGAAAAACTAACAACCGAACCTGCCAAACAACGACCGTAAGTAACCTTATTAAAAAACACTGACCTCGGTTTTTAAAACTTACCACTGGAGAGACGCAACGCGCTTGCCAGTCAGTCATTGGCGCATGCTTCAGACGTAATGACGCGCATGACGACTGACGGCCTTCTTCACGTAGTCACTCACGTGACTCCGAAGTAAAATAGCCAAGGCACAGTCACACTCATTTAGCTTTGAAACAATACCTTGCAAAGCCACATGATGCATTTCTCTTTATTATTCTCTTTTAATATTAGAAAGCTGGATGGCCCCTCACTGACTGTATTCACAAAGTTATCACACTTCAACACAGTTGGGCAGAGTTGCTCATACTGTAAAAACAATTCTTACTTTAATTTGTTTGTATTGCTTTAAATCTCAACAGAAGAACAGAAATAAGATTCTCAGCCATATGAGCTGCTTCCCTGTTTAATGCAATACAGGGTGACCTGTATATTAACTCCTTGTCTCCACATCTCTTATTCCCCTAAACTAACAAAGGTACATCAACAGTCCTTGTTTTTACATCTCTCTAAGCTTTGGTCAGGTTCAATTTAGAGGTACAGCGTGAAAACAGGCCCTTCAGCCCACTGAAACTGCACTGGACAACGATCACCCCGTACACCAGTTCTATGTTATCCCACCTTCACAACCTCCCACACTAGGGGCATTTTGCAGAAGCCAATTAGCCTACAAACCCGCACGTCCTTGGAGTGTGAGAAGAAACCCGAGGAGAATGTACAAACCCATATCTCTGGCGGGTACACAAAAGGCTGGAGAAACTCAGCGGGTGCAGCTGCACCCGCTGAGTTTCTCCAGCCTTTTGTGTACCCTCGATTCTCCAGCATCTGCAGTTCCTTCTTTAACCCCATATCTCTGGCGTTGTGAAGCAGCAATTCTACCACTGTGGCATGGTGCCACCCTATGAGATAAAGGTCTATCAGTCTCAAATTCAGAAATAGACATACATGGCTTCTTCAAGTTCGTTAATACGTCACCCTTTGTACGCATCAACATCACTTCTTCTGGGACATTTGAGCAATATCCATCGATGTGGCAAAACATTTAAGCCAAGAGAGGTGGATCAAGAAGGGAAACAGTGTCCAGCTCCCCCTCGCTCAGCTGCTAAACTCTCCCAAATAAAGTATTCTCACTTTACATTTAATTGTGTAACCTTGCCTCTTAATAGTGTCTCGCTGTAAGCATCTCTCAGTCTGCTGGCAAATGCTCAAGGTCTTTGAAGATGAAAAAGCATGCCTGGCTTTTATAAGAGAAATATCTTCCAGACTAACACAGGATAAAACATTTACGCAGCAACCCATTAACTATGGTAAACAACAAGCAATACTTGGTGCCAGGAGCCTGTGTCTCCTGAAGATAGTTATTTCCCTGAGCATTTGCTGGAATGGCATCTTCTCACAACTTTATTACAACATATGCTTCCCCACAGATACTGGGACAAACAGTCCCAGTATCTGCAGAGAGAAATCAATGAGCAGAGATACAAGGATCTGCAGATGGCGGTTTACAAAAAAAAAGACACCGAGTGCTGGAGTAACACGGCAGGAATTCTCTGCCTCAGAGGGCGGTGGAGGCAAGTTCTCTGGATGCTTTCAAGAGAGAGCTAGATAGGGCTCTTAACAAAAGCAGACTCAGGGATATGGGGAGAAGGCAGGAACGGGGTACTGATTGGGGATGATCAGCCATAATCACATTGAATGGCGGTGCTGGCTCGAAGGGCCGAATGGCCTACTCCTGCACCTATTGTCTATTGTCTATTGTTAGGTTGCAGTTCTGGAGAACATACATAGGTGATGTTTTGGGTCTGGACCCTGCTTCATTAAACACTCTGCCTTTGAGGACAGGACTCTGTTGTCCCCCGACCATGGGAGGAACACAGAGGAGGATGACTGAATTTTGGAGCCTTCCCTCACAATGGGAAACTTTGATCCCGCTGTGTGGGGATGACTGTTAAAGACTATCGTGTTCTGCACTCTTTATTATTCGTCTGGCGACCACACGTTTCACTGTACCAATTGGTACATGTGACAAATAAATGTATCTTGTATCTTAACTTTGGATATTAGAAGTACATAGCAAGAGGTACAAGAAACTGCAGATGCTGGGATATGGTGCAAAACATAAAATGTTGGAGGAGCTCAGCGAGCCAGGTGCATCTTTGGAGGGAATGGACAGGTGACATTTTGGGTCAGGACCCTTCTTCAAGCCATAATATGGGTGGTGGCTGACATTTAGATTCAGTGTACAGCCTCTCTCTGTACATAGTCCTGTTCCTAAATCCATCAGTTACTTTTCCTTCATCCGCTGCCTAACGTTGTTAATATTGGCCAAATCAGAGGTATTACAAAATGGAGGATCTTTGCATTTGCAAGGCCTGCTTGGCCTCTTTCTGTGCGCCACAAAGTCTGGACCCTAGATGGATATTCAGGATGAGGTGAGGTCCAGATGTCTCTTCCTTTGTTAAAATGTATAAAGACTTTTGCAGAGGAGCTCAGTGGTGTTGCAAATGCATGGTCAGGATTGGTCAGATAAGGGGGAGATGTAAATACCGTTAACTATGTCTGTGCTGTTATCTTGTGATTGGTTAAAGTGTGAAGCCTTGTTCAGACTGTTTATGGTTACCTGGGAAAATGGTTCTATACATATGTAAACTTCTGACATTTTCACCACCGCCACCTCGACTACTGGCCACATCTTCCCATCTCCACCCATTTCTGCAGAGACCATTCCCTCCGCAACTCCCTGGTCAACTCATCCCTTCCCACCCAAACCACCCCCTCTCTGGGTTATTTTCCCTGCAACCACAGAAATGCAACATCTGTCCCTATATGTCCCCCCTCGACTCCATCCAGTACTGTCTCCGACTACATTTTATCTCTGCGCCACCCACTCCCCTGTCATCAGTCTGAAGAAGGGTCTTGACCCGAAACGTCACCCATTCCTTCTCTCCAGAGATGCTGCCTGTGCCGCTGAGTTACTCCAGCATTTTTTATCTACCCGCAACAACTTCAAGTTACTGGCCGCGCATATATCTGAAGATCTCCACTGGGACCAGCATTTAGATGCAATCATAAAGAAAGCCTGTCATTGCCTCTACATCCTTGGAAGATTGAGAAGATTTGGTACATTGAGGAATACTCTCTTGAACTTCTACAGTTGCATAGTAGAGAGCACATTGACAGGTTGTGTCACAGCTTGGGTCTGCAACTCAAACACCCAGGAAGGAAGGTTACAAAAATTGGTGAACACTGCTCGGTCCATCACGGGCACTGGCCTCCCACCATCGAAGGGATCTATAGGAGGCGCTGCCTCAAAAATGCATTCAGCGTCATCAGGGACCCACACCATCCTGGCCATGCTCACATTTCGCTCTTTCCACCACGGAGAAGATGTAGGAGTCTGATAACCGTAATTTCCAGGTTTAAGAACAGTATCTTCCTAACAACCATCAGGCCCTTGAACACTAATTACACTATTAAGCCATCAACCTACATGTCTTTGAGATGTGGGAGGAAACCGGAGCACCCGGAGCAAAACCCAGGCAGGCCCAGGGAGAACGTGCAAACTCTACACAGACAACACACCCAGTCAGGATCGAACCAGGGTCTCTGGAGCTGTGAGGCAGCAGTTCCATCTGCAGCGCCACTGTACCATCCATTGTGCAACTCTGCCATCAGGCCGCTCGGCAATAACCTTCCATAACCATCATGCACAAAGTGGAAATACTTTTCAAATTAAAATGCGGAATGGATAGATGGGGAGATATTCATTGTGTATTTTGTTGTACCAATAAAATTGAATTCTGAATAGTCTGAGCATTGTTTGCAGTTAATGTTCTGTAAAATAATTCCAAAGGCTAACACATCACACCCAGCGTAATTTGCCCGTCAGCATTCACGGAGCTGCATTCCATTGAGCAAAACTGCAATAGTTCATCAACGGTGATGACCCCCTCAATGTTTCTAAATAGTAAATGAAAGGTCATGTGGTGACGTTTGACCTGGGGCTACAAGCAGAGATTAGTTCAAAGTATTTTCTTAACAATAAAGCGTTGCGTCATTAAAAAAGCTTCTAAGTTCCCAGCATTTATGAGGGTAAATGACATAAACTCCCAATTTTGGGTCAGGAGAGGTTAGTTAAGATCAGTGAAGATCTTGGTGTAAAACGCACACACTTTCAAAATAAAAGGAAAGGGACAACAACCATTCTTCACAACACATTCCTTCCTTATTAAACAGCTCAATTATCCAGTGGAAGTATTTTTCATTCAGTTCCATAGATGATATGAAGCACTTTGAGATCTACGAATAGCAAACCAGACTGCTTTAAATTCACAAAAATGTTTAAAGTTTATAAAATTGTCTCTGTCTAGCCATCAAATTTTCAGTTTGTCTCACAATGACAAAAAAAGATGCAAGGTGCTGGGGTAACTCAGAGAGTCAGGCAGCATTTTTGGAGAACATGGATAGACATTTCGGGTCTGGACCCTTCATCAGATTCTTCATGTTCTCAGGAGATGCCACCTGACTGTTGAGTTACTCCAGCACTTTGTGTCCACGTGTGTATTAACCAGCATTTGCACTTCTTTGTTTCTATGTCGAAACAAGGAACTTGTTTATAATGCAGAACAGGCTATTCTTGCTCTTTATTCTTATATTCAAATATTCTTAGATACCACTGGTATCCAGCACAATGTTTAACACTTAACAGCTATATACAAAAATATCATTTGTTCTTTATCACGCAATTGATGATTTAATTACGTGATAAAGGTTTAAAATAAAATCTGAAAATTCTGCAAATTCAGTTTTATTATTTGGTTTATTATCATTCGTACAATTTGTCTGCTGTATTTCCCAATTGTTTATTATCATTCGTACAATATTGGTTTATTATCATTCGTACAATTTGTCTGCTGTATTTCCCAAGTCAAAATATAGGTTAGACCTCATACATTTTATTTTCTGTAAAGTGGATGACCTGAGACCATGAGAGGCAATGTATAATTACGCCTTTTATATTGCCTCTTTTTAATAAAATATTAGTACATATGAGAACTAATATTGTGTTGGTTTTGAATGTGTATATTCAATATTCCTGTTGGATTCTTAAGATTTGTCTCTTTGTTCTTGTACAGAGTCTTAGAGAAAAAGACATACAGCATTGAAACAGGCCCTTCAGCCCACCTTATCCAGACAGTCCACGATACCCCATCTAAGCTAGTCCCATTGACCTGCAAAAGGACACAAAGTGCTGGAGGACCTCAGTGGGTCAGGCAGCATCTCTGAAGAACATGGCCTTCAGAGATGCTGCCTGACCCAATGTTACTCCAGCACTGTTTGTCTTTTGTTAAACCAACATATGCAGTTCTTTGTTTTCCAATTTACCTGCATTTAGCCCATATCCCAATCAACCTTTCCTATCCATGTGCCTGTCCAAATGTCTTTTAAATATTATTATTGTACCTGCCTCAACTACTTTCTCTGGCAGATCGTTCATATACCCACTCTGAGTGAAAAAAGTTGCCCCTCTGCTTCCTATTAAATCTTTTTTTCCCTCACCTCCAACCTACAGTATGCCCTCTAGTTCTTGATTCCACTACCCTGGGAAAACAACTCTGCATATTAATCTTGTCTATTGCCCTCATGATTTTATACACCTCTATAATATCACCGCTCAGCTTAGTTTCGTTTAGTTTAGTTTAGAGATACAGCGCAGAAATAGGCCCTTTGGCCCACCAAGTCCGCACCGACCATCAATCCCCACACATTAACACTGCCCTACACACATATGGGGCAATTTTTCATTTACACCAAGCCAATTAACCGACAAACCATCTTTGAAGTGTGGGGGAAAACTGAAGATCTCGGAGAAAACCCACGCAGGTCATGGGGGAGAACATGCAAACTCTGTACAGACAGCACCCGTAGTCAGGATCAAACCCGGGTCTTTGGTGCTGTAATGCAGTAGCTCTACCGCTGCGCCACCGTGCCACCCAACTCCAAGGAATCAAGGTGTAGCTATGGGCACGCGCATGGGCCCCAGCTACTCCCAAGGTGTAGCTATGGGCACACGCATGGGCTCCAGCTACGCCCAAGGCGTAGCTATGGGCACACGTATGGGCCCCAGCTATGCCTGCCTCTTTGTCGGGTACGTCGAACAATGCTTGCTCGAGGCGTACCAGGGTCCCATCCCCGACCTCTACCTCCGCTACATCGACGACTGCTTTGGAGTCACCTCCTGCACCCACACACAACTCACTGACTACATCCATTTCAACACTAACTTCCATCCAGCACTCAAATACCCCTGGACCATTTCCGACACTTCCCTTCCATTCCTTGACCTCACTATCTCCATCGCAGGTGATAGGCTCCTGACCGACATCCACTATAAACCCACTGACTCCCACAGCTATCTGAACTACTCTTCCTCCCACCCTGCTTCCTGTAAGGACTCCATCCCCTATTCCCAATTCTTCCGTCTACGCCGCATCTGCTCCCAGGACGAGGTGTTCCACACCAGGGCATCACAAATGTCCTCATTCTTCAGGGAACGGGGATACCCCTCCCGCACCATAGATGAGGCTCGCACCAGGGTCTTCTCCATACCCCATAACACTGCCCTCTCTCCCCATCCCCCCACTCGCAACAAGGGCAGAGTCCCCCTGGTCCTCACCTTTCACCCCACCAGCCGGCACATACAACACATAATCCTCCGCCAGTTTCGCCACCTCTAACGTGACCCACCACTCGCCACATCTTCCCATTTGCTTTCCGCAAAGAGCTCCCTCCACAACTCCCTTGTCAATTCTTCCCTTCCCTCCCACTCCACCCCTTCCCCTTGCAACCGCAAGAGATGCTACGCTTGTCGCTTTACCTCCCCCCTCCACTCAAGGACCGAAGCAGTCGTTCCAGGTCCGACAGAGGTTCACCTGCACCTCCTCCAACCTCATCTATTGCATCCGCTGCTCTAGATGTCAGCTGAACCATATCGGTGAGACCAAACAGAGGCTTGGCGATCTTTTCGCCAAGCACCTCCGCTTGGTCCGCATTAACCAACCCGACCTCCCAGTGGCTCAGCACTTCAACTCCCCCTCCCATTCCATATCCAACCTCTCTGTCCTGGGCCTCCTCCACGGCCAGAGCGAGCAACACCGCAAATTGGAGGAACAGCACCTCATATTCCGCTTGGGGAGTCTGCATCCTCTTGGCATGAACATCGAATTATTTCAATTCTGTTAACCCTTGCTGTCTCCTCCCCTTCCTACCTCTCCCTCAGCCCTCGGGCTCCTCCTCCTCCTTTTTCCTTTCTTCCCCCCCGCCTCCCATCAGTCTGAAGGGTTTCGGCCTGAAACGTTGCCCATCTCCTTCGCTCCATAGATGCTGCTGCACCCGTTTCTCCAGCATTTTGTGTACACTCCAAGGAATAAAGTCCTAGCTTGCCCAACCTCTCCAAATATCTCAAACCGTCGAGTCTGGCAAGATCCTTGTAAATCTTATCTGCATCCTTTGCAGCTTGACAACATATTTCCTGCAACAGAACTGAATAAAATACCTTAAATATGCCCCCATCAACGTCTTACACAACAGCAACGTGAATTCCCAACTTCTATACTCAATTTTCTGACTGATGATGGACAATATGCCAAAACCCTATTAAGGTGTTATGCCATAATTAGTGAAGATGCACATCTATTCCTAGATCCCTCTGCTCTACAACATCCCTAGGGCTCTACTATTTATTGTAGGTGGAGGTCCTACCCTTGACTGACTTCCCAAAATCCAACACCTCATTCTCATTTGAATTAAACTCTTTTCGTCATTCCTTTTCAGACCTGCCCAGCCAAACATGATCCTGCTGTAATTCTTGATAACCATCTTCACTATCAATAATACCACCTATTTTACAGTAATCTGTAAACTTACTAATAATGCCTTATACATTCACATTTAAATCATTGATATAGACGACAAATAGCAGTGGGCTCAGCATCGATCCCTCAGGCACTCTACCAGTCACAAGCTCCTAGTAAGAAAAACAACCTTCCATCACCACCCTCTGCTTCCTACCACAAGGTTAATTCTGTATCCTGTTATAAATTCATTAAGTTCAAGGAACAGAATTAGGCCATTCAGCCCATCAAGTCTACTCCACCATTCAATCATGGATCCCTCTCAACACCATTCTCCTGCCTTCTCCCCATAACCCCCGGCACCTTTAATCAAGAATCTGTCAATCTCTGCCTTAAACATATCCATTGACTTGGGCTCCACCGCTGTCTTTGGCAATGAATTCCACAGATTCACCACCACTCTCCCAGCATCCCATGCGATCTAACCTTTCAAAGCACCCCTATCACGTCTACAATTAAAGCATCATTAAAACATGTCGTAAAAATATTTAATAATTGTTTTCAAAGAAAATTAATTATATTTGTTTTACTTGAATCATTAACACCATAACTTAAAAAGCACAACTTTGATTTTGTAAAAGTCGTGCCAATAACTACATAAATCTGGCCAAGGTGAATATATAATTAATGTGTTGTCTGTATATTGATGCCAAACTTTGCATAGCATTCTTAGGTATGCAAGGAGCCTGAATAGCATCAAAACAGCTGCATATAAAGACACAAATTATACTTACAAAAATACTACAGCTTTTGGATCACTGTGCATTTGCCAGAATTACACTTAGAAGGTATGTCTGGTTGCTTCTTTTTCTGAATTATGTTGGTTCTGAACAGTTCTCTAGCAACCAGTTCAATTCTGTCTTTGACATTTTTGATTACATTGCGTGGCCATCTGGAAAAGATATAAAAACCGTGAATGAAATCTCGTTTATTCAATAGTCTGAAACTAAACCACCGCTGATATCAATTTTCCGCTTCGAGAGAAAACTTTGACAGCTATTGTGAAGGGCCGCTTACATATAAGATTTATTTAGCAATTCCCTGACACTCTAATTAGTGGATAATTCTTCTGTAAAGGGCAAAACATAAAAACCCTAAGCAATAGTCCAAAGCTCAAATGAAGAAAAAGGAAGTTAACCCAGGTTCATGACATGCAAAGCAGGGATTTCTTCTTTAGATTCAATAGGTGAGCTGGGAACAAGTTGTAGTGGTTTTGCAAAATTAATTATCTTTGACTGTCCAAGTATTTCTGACCACAAGCTCTTCCAAGAACTAGCAGAATTGAGCAATGTTTCTGAATGTAGTTTTCAATTAAAATGTTTTGCATGAAATAGTATTCTTTGACATTTTTAAGATCTATTAACCTGGTCCCAAAACAGAAAATGCTGGAAGAACAGGCCTGGATAGAGTGAATGGTGGAGAGGATGTTTCCACTAGTGGGAGACTCTACGAAGAGACGCCATAGTGTCAGAATAAAAGGACGTACCTTTAGAAAGCAGATGAGGAGGATTTCTTAACATCTCAACTTATGAACATTTAGGGTCAGAGATCCCTCCAGCAGATTGACTGACTGTTTTTTTTTGCCTCAGATTCCAGCATCTTCAGTTTTATTTGTTTCTGCTAACCTGGTGAAATTTGAACAGAATCAAATGGAGGTTTATCCCCAAAAAATGCAGCAGTTTAATCTGTGAGCAAAACACAAAGTGCTGGAGGAACTCAATGGATCAGGTGGCATCTGTGGAAGGAATGGATAAGCAACATTTCAGGTTAGGATCCTTCTGTAGTCATAATCAATGGCTAGTTTACAGCCTGTGTATAGGCTAATGCCCAATAATTTAAAATGGCTTTAAAATGTTTAACATCATCATAACATTGTCATACAGTTATCGGTTTTATAGCAGACGAAAGGAATAATAGACACTCTCCGACTTACGCTAGTCAACTACCACACACTTATACAAGTTTGTAAACAATTGTATTAAACAGTTTGTAACTAATTATGTAAACAATTCTGTACTCGGTCCCTAGTGCAATCAAGGCAGTTTGTAATTTCCCCAACACTATACGATCACTCAAGGTTTCACCAGAAACAAGTCGGCAATGACAACTTGTTACCCAGAAAGTTGCACGCTGCAAAAAGTGGCCCAACATTGAGATAGAACTCAAGCCAGCAATGGCAGCTGTACTTACCCATAAGACTGTGCATCAGAGAAAGTGCCCCGGACGCAGCCGGATGCCACCACTAGAAAGGGAGTTATTTTGGGAAAGTGATGGGCATGGAGGTTCCGACTTACATAAAATCTGAGTTATTTCAGGGCTCACGGAACATAATTTTTACGTAACTTGGCGAGTGCCTGTGCTGTAAAGCTTCTAGAAGATGCCTATTGACTTTTGTTGCTAAAAATCAGTTTAATTTTACAAGGTTTGTTGAACTCTGCAAGATGGCACAACTATTGGAAAGTTGCCATGATAAATTAATTTGACCATAGGGAGCGCCCAGTTTTGTGGCATGGACTGGCCTCTAATGGAATATTTTATAAACTAAAACCCGAAACTAAAATAAAACCTACATTTATTTTGCTCTTAAAAATCGAACAAACCACAGCTGCTGGAAATTTAAAATAAAAACAGAAAATGCTGGAAACACTCAACAGGTCAGGCAACGCCTGACATGTTGATTGTTTCCAGCATTTACTGTGTTTTTATATTGTTCTTGAAACTGTTCAATCATTTACACTGATTTAATGCAAAGTAGAGATACAAATACAGCCTTGTAGGAACTTTAGATCTATTGTCTTGGTATTCTTAATGTTATGTTTAGTTTAGTTTAGAGGTTCAGAATGGGAACAGATCCTTTGTCCCACTAAGTCTATGCCGAACATCCACTCACACTAGTTCTATGTTATTCCACTTTCCCATCCACTCCCTACATAACCAGGAGCATTTTACAGAAGCCAATTAGCCTGCAAAATCCCACGTCTTTGGGATGTGGGAGGTCGCAGCAAGAACATGCAAGCTCCATGCAGACAGCAGCCGAAGTCAGAATCGCACCTAGCGCTGTGAGGCTGCAACTCGACCACCTGTGCCACTGCGCTGCCCAAAATTATTGTGAAATAAGACTGACTTGTTTTAGAAACATAGACAATAGGTGCAGGAGGAGGCCATTCGGCCCTTCGAGCCAGCACCGCCATTCAATATGATCATGGCTGATCGTCCACTATCAATAACAGTGCCTGCCTTCTCCCCATATCCCTTGACTCCACTAGCCCAGAGAGCTCTATCCAACTCTCTCTTAAATCCATCCAGTGATTTGCCCTCCACTGCCCTCTGTGGCAGGGAATTCCATAAATTCACAACTCTCTAGGTAAAAAAGTTTAATGACCTCCCCTTTATCCTAAGACTGTGGCCCCTGGTTCTGGACTCACCCAACATTGGGAACATTTTTCCTGCATCTAGCCTGTCCAGTCCTTTTATAATGTTATATGTTTCTATAAGATACCCCCTCATCCTTCTAAACTCCAGTGAATACAAACCTAGTCTTTTCAATCTTTCCTCATATGACAGTCCCGCCATCCCAGGGATCAATCTCTTGAACCTATGCTGCACTGCCTCAATCACAAGGATGTCCTTCCTCAAATTAGGAGACCAAAACTGTACACAATACTCCAGGTGTGGTCTCACCAGAGCCCTATACAACTGCAGAAGAACCTCTTTACTCCTGTCCTTTCTTCACTGCCTGCTGTACCTGCACGCCAACTTTCAGTGACTGGTGTACAAGGACACCCAGGTCTCACTGTACCTCCCCCTTACCTAACCCAACCCCATTGAGATAATAATCTTCCCCCTTGTTTTTGCCACCAAAGTGGATAACCTCACATTTATCTATATTATACTGCATCTGCCATGTATCTGCCCACTCACTCAACCCTGCGTACAACCCTGAGCTCTGAGTAAAGTCTGCCTGTGCTTTGCCTCTCCTTTTCAACTGTTTTCCCCCTCTGACTCACTTCTAACTCTTCTTCCGCTCGGGCTAGAGCCAATCAGTGTTTTCTCCTGCTTCTCCTTGTTGCTGTTGCTTCCAAATCCACAGGAGCTCTGAGTAAAGTCTGCCTGTGCTTTGCCTCTCCTTTTCCCCTTACCTATTACGAATATACATTTTGCTAACTGATTCTGAACAGTAATGATGTAATGTTGACTCACAGTGGGGTCTAATCAAATCCAGTGTACAAAACAACTTGTAAAGGGCCTGTCCCACTGTACGAGGTAATTCAAGAACTCTCCCGAGTTTAAAAAAAAATCAAACTCGTGGTAAGCACGTAGAATGTACGTTGCGGGTACGTCGGGGCTCGTGACGTCTCTTAGCGGCTCGTAACGCTGACGGCAGGTACTCGGGAAACGCGGTAAGCTCGTGAAGACTCGGGAATATTTTTCAACATGTTGAAAAATGTCCACGAGAGCCCTGAGTACTACAAGCGGCTATTAAGTAATTCTCCAAGTTCAAATCAGGGGAAACTCGGGAGAACTCTTGAATTAGCTCGTACAGTGGGACAGGCTCTTAATTCTGAAGAAGGATCCTGACCCGAAAATTCACCTATCCATGTTCTCCAGAGATGCTGGCTGTCCTGCTGAGTTACTCGAGCTCTTTGTGCCTTTTTAAAAAATAAATCAGTTCTTTGTTTCTACTTATAGAAACAAAGATCTGCAGATGTCTGTTAATGCACAAAAGGACACAAAATAACCCGACCCCAAACATTCTCCAGAGATGCTACTTGACCTGCTGAGTTACTTCAGCACTTAGTAAGTCATTATCAGAGTATTTTACTAGTCCAATTCATAACTAGGCAACATCCCATACTTGGTTAAATTGCTGGAATAGATCCACATTTCCAGATTGTGGAATATTGATTTCAAATCATACCATTAGAGTGGGTGAACCTGAGACCACTGGATTGTTAAAAAAACCCATCTAATTCATCAATGTCTTTCAGGGAAGAAAGGTTGCTGCTCTTACCAGCTTTGAGCAATTTGCTACTCACAAATACAATTGGATCTTAAGGGCCTGTCCCACTTGGGCGTCATTTGCACGTCGAAAATCCCAAAATCCTGGGGCGCCGTGCGTGACTGCGCGTCACTGCCTGTGCCACCACGTCTCACCATGCGCCATGCGCGCGTCATGTGCGCATCACCACGTGCAAATGACGAACAAATAACGCCCAAGTGGGACAGGCCCTTTAGTTGTTATTCAGGTCAAGAGAAATCTGACAGGAAGTTATTTAAATCCATTATAAGACTGATACTTTTAATAAATGTTACATTAATAAATCAATCTTTCACTAAAGGGCCTGTCCCACTTACGCAACCTTTTCGGTGACTTCCGGCACCCGTCATAGGTCGCCGAAAATTTTCAACATGTTGAAAATTCAGAAGAGACCAGAAACGACTCTTTGGGTGACCTCTCACGACCATACAGGCGACCTCCTGGTGACATGCCCCTTGGTGACACCCCGCGACACGAATCAGAAATCGCCAGGGATGTGATACCATTGTGTTATTAATCAAATAATTTAATACAAAGAATCCATCAATACTTATCAACCCACATCTTTGTCCTCTCTAATTATGTGCGGGGCAGCATGGTGGCACAGAGGTAGAGTTGCCGCCTTACAGCGCCAGAGACCGGGTTCGATCCTGACTACAGGTGCTGTCTGTATGGAGTTTGTACGTTATCCCCGTGACCGCATGGGTTTACCCCGAGTTCGGTTTCCCCCCACACTCCAAAGACGTACAGACTTGTAGGTTAATTTGGTTTTGGTAAAAGTTGTAAATTGTCCCTAGTGTGTCGGATCGAGTCGGTGTAAGGGGATTACTGGTTGGCGCGGACTCGGTGGACCAAAGGGCCATTTTCATGCCATATTTCTAAACTAAAATTATTTTGGTTTCACTATTTTAACTGTTGAGATTAGGTTAAACTTCTAATCTAAAATGTATTTGTTCAAACAAGTGAAGTTGTGATTTATGGGTTGCAAACATGTAACAGAAAGATTATGTGTGAGATCCAGGATCTAACTTTAAGAGAGTTTAATGCAAACAAGGAGATTAGAAGCAGAAAATGAGGGATCGGATACACACTGACATTGATAGAACTTGTGAAGAAGAGGTTGCCTCACATCTTTTTGACAGATTATTTGGGGACAGGGATAAGGCAATTGATGTGGCGAACATGAATTGCACTCAGACATCAAGGTGGATGAAAGATCCCAAGCTGTTATTTGGAAGTTCTTTGAAGATGGCATCAAAAGCTGCCAAGACTAGAAATCCTCGCCAGGTCACTAATTATCTGCAGGGAAACGGAATTCAACATTTTTTAAATTTCTACTTCTGGGACCAAGGACATAAACATTGAGCTTGTTCTCACAACAGAAGCGGGGCAGCACGGTGGCAGAGCGGTAGAATTGCTGCCTTACAGCGCCAGAGATCCGGGTATGATCCCAACTACGGGTGCTGTCTGTACGGAGTTTGTACATTTTCCCCGTGACCGCATGGGTTTTCTCCAGGTGCTCTAGTTTCCTCCCACACTCCAAAGACGTACAAGTTTGTAGGTTAATTGGCTTCGGTAAAAATTGTAAATTGTGCCCAGTGTGTAGGATAGTGCTAGTGTATAGATCGCTGGTCAGTGTGGACTCAGTGGGCAGAAGGGCTGGTTTCCACGCTGTATCTCTAAACTAAACTTAACAAAGAAGCTGCTTCAGGGGTTAGGAATTAGTTTATCAGCATTACCAGTTTTCTTGCTTGTGGGCCTGTTCCACTAGACGAGTTTACCCAAGAGCTCTTCCGAGTTTAAAAAAAAATCAAACTCGTGGTAAGCACGTAGAATGAACGTTGCGGAGCTCAGGATGTCGGAGCTCGGGACGTCTCTTAGCGGCTATTAACGCTAACAGCATGTACTCGGGAAACGCGGTAAGTTCGTGAAGACTCGTGAAGATTTTTCAACATGTTGAAAAATGTCCACGAGCGCCCCGAGTACCCACGAGCGGCTATTCCGTAATTCTCCGAGTTCGAATCAGGGGAAACTTGGGAGAACTCTTGAATTAGCTCGTACAGTGGGACAGGCCCATTAGTGTTTGCTTCACAGAGAGTCATGCAGCGTGGGAACAGGCCCTTCAGCCCAACTCGTCCATGCTGATCAAGATGCCTATCAACACTAGGCCCAGTTGCTTGCTTTTGACCCAAACCCTCTCAAGATTTCCCATTAATATACCTGTCTAAATGCCGCCTTCTTCTTTCGTGTGGCGTACACAGCCTAAAGTTGCAGGACAACTTATTCTATTTGATCTTCTGTGTGTGCACGTCAAGTTGATTGCATTAGTCAAAACAGGGCAGACCACGTGAAGGTTGCAATCTTCCACCCCTGTCTAAATGTCAATTTTATGTTATTATTGTACCTGCTCCAATTACTTCAACTGGCTGCTCGTTCCATATACATATTGAAAAAATTTGCAACTCAGATTCTTATGAAATCTTTTCCCTCTTACCTTAACCGATGTCCTCCGGTTCTTGATTCTTCTACCCTATGAAAAAGACACTGAGCATTCATCCTATCTATTCCCCTAAAGAGATCTATAAGATCACCCCTCAGCCTTCCATGCTGCAAGGAATAAAGTCCTAACCTACTCAAAAAGTATCTATAACTCGAATCCTGGCAACATCCATGTAAAGTTTCCCTGCACACTTAGCAACTTTATGACATCATTCCTGTTACACAATGGTTCAGTGGTAGAATTGTTGTCCTACAGCACCAGAGACCCAAGGTCAATCCACCCCACGGGTGCTGACAATATGGAGGTTGCATGTTCTCCCTGTGACCGCGTGGGTTTTCTCCGAGTGCTCCACATTCAAATGTACAAACTCTGTACAGATCCTTCTTCAGACCTTTTTCAGAAAGAGACAATATGTGTTTGCAGGATTGATACGGATCCTCAAATGGAAACCACACTGCAAGAATGACATGTCAATAAAAAAAAGAGGTGTAAAGAGTTATGTGATAATTATGTGAGAGTCATAGAGTCGCAGAGTGATACAGCATGGAAACAGGCCCTTTGGCCCAACTTTCCCACACCGGCTAACATGTCCCATCTACACCAGTCCCACCTGCCTGCATTTGGCCCATATCCCTCCAAACCTGTTGTTTTGATATCTGCCTGCTTATAAAATATGTAAATTAGTACATAATGTACAGAGAAAGATGGCTGCACACACACTCATGTTGGAATCAAAAACAGGAATTATTTATTTCCAAGTCAAAGGTCACTGACTGATTTACTGAGCATGTGCGAGAATGATCACAGTCATAAGCATAAATTACATGGATATTGTCACATCCTTTCCCTTTTAACATTTTGGGATTTCCAACGATCCCAAAACAAAGTAAACTTAAACATGTTTCATAATATTACACCATAGTAATATGGTTTAACTTAACAGAATAAAACAATTGTTCTGTCTTATTTCACAATTTCAATCACAGTCACACTTGTGACATTTCAATAACATAAACTAATGTTAACATGCTTTCTGCTCATAAGCAGGTAGGTCCATCACAGCAAAACACATTACTTTGTGACATACTCGCCGTATCTTTCCGGCGGTCTGACAGCTCTACCTGCCCTAGTCTTTGTGATGGTGTTTCTTTTAGAAATGTCTTTCTTTTCAGTACTCGTTTCTTGTGTCACTTCGTTTTTGTTTTGATTTCTCTGTGTTAAGAGTTTCACGAGTTGCCTCTTTTCCGGTGATGCATGTTGTGTTGGTCTTTTCCATGTCAGCTGAGGTTGCAAAGGTGTCCCAGTCTTCTCCACATCTGGTGGTTTGTCCGGAGTTATGTGTGGGGGTAGTTCTCTGGTCTTCTTCAGATCCACTCGATTACCTCGGATTAGAAGTCTTGACTCTGTCACGACTTCGTATGATCTCTCATCCAGTCGTCTCTGAACTGTTGCTATCTGCCATCTGGTATCTCCTAGTTTGTAGGGTTTGAGTCTTACGACATCACCTTCTTCCAGGATTGGCAGATCCTTGGCATGCCGGTTGTAGATTTTTAACTGTTTTCCTTGCAAATCCTTCATCTTTTTCCTCTCTTCTGTGAGTATCTCAGCACCACGTGGTTTGAGGTTAGATGTCGTTGGAAGTGTCGTCCTTGTTCTCCTTCCATGTAGCCTTTGTGAAGGACTACTGTTCACTCCTTGCGCATGGGTATTGCGTAATTCCAGTATTGCCATGTAAACATCTGTCTTGGAGTGATTGGTTTTCTTCAGCACTCACTTAGCTGCCTTGACTGTCGATTCCACCTTTCCGTTAGCTTGGCTACGTCTTGGAGAAATTGTGCAGTGGTCAAATTCCCATTTCCATTTTGGCAAACTTCTCTGATGATGCTCTGGTGCTGGGAATTCCGTATCTTGTAAAGTGGCTCTTGAGTGTCACAATGATTGTCCTGCTGCTCAGGTCATACAGTCTGTCTATCTCCCAGAAATTAGATAGATTGTCCTCTGTGATTAAATATTGCTTTCCCTCAAGTCCAAACATATTGGTTCCCACTTTCTCCCATGGCGATCTGGGAGGTCATGGGGCATCAGAGTTTCTTTCTGATTCTGTTGTTCGTGCGTCCTGCAAGCTTCACAGTTTGAAATGAACTGTTTCACATCAGCGTTCATTCCGGGCCAGAAAATGAATTCTCTAGCATGTCTGAGGGTTCCTTCCACTCCCAGGTGAGAGGTGTGGAGTTTCTCCTTCATATCTCTACATAGAGTGACAGGGATTACAACTCTCTATCCTCTGAATACTGGGTCGTCTTGCACACTCAACGTCTCTGATGTTGAAGTACGGTTGTGCTGCTTCTGGAACTTCTACCTTGTGATCTGGCCATCCATTTTGGATTACTCTCTTAACTGGTTGTAGTGTTTCGTCTTCTCTGGAGTGGGCTTGGCTGCGTTAGACCTTGTCCTCTCCCATGCTCAAGGACTCAACTATGTTGACATCAGTAAATCTGATTGATCCTGTCAGGGAGGTATGCTCGGGAGAGCATATCTGCTAGATGCATGTCTTTTCCCTTTACCCACTTGATCTCCATGTCATAGTGTAGCTTCATCTTGAAGATCTCTGCACTTACTTTCAGTCCAAATGGCAACTTCTTCCAGCAATATCTCCCAAAAGGGGTGTTTATGGTTGTTACTAAACTGCTCTCCTCATCTAGTTCGCAGTGGAGATATACTGACTTCCGATTGAATTTGGAGAAAATCTTCGCCATGGACAGCTCAGGGAGAACCTCCTCTATGACTGGTAGTCTGTGGATCTCCCTTTTCAGGACTTTGTTGAGGGGTCTAGGATCTGTGCAGAACACCACTCAGTTGGTTCTTTGACTTTCGTCAAGAAGTCCTGCTCGACCAGCTTCATGAGACCATTCACGACCTTCTCTTTCAGGTACCGGCTGCAGAACACTGATGGGGTCACATCCTCCGTCCTAGTTACCAACTTGACCTTGCCACACAGTTTCCCAGGTCTTTCGTCATCAAAGACATCTTTGTAGCTCTTGAGTAATGAGCCAGCCTCCCTAACAGCATTCAGGCTCTTGAAGTTCTCGTAGTGAACCGTGATGAGTTTCATCCGTTGTGCAGCTTTGCCGCTCAGGAGCGGTGTGAGCCAGCCTTCCTCTACCACTATGAAGTGAACACGGTACTTCTCGTTGTTCGTCTCGTTCCGGAGTATGACTTTCAACCTACCATCTGCCAGCAGGTTGGTTCCGTTGTACATCTTTAAGGTGATTTTCTCTCGTCTAATGTCCTCTTTGTTTGGGTACAAGATGCTTGGGAATCACATTAACACTGGCACCTGAAACTTGATGGCTGCTGTGCCGACCTGCAGCTCAGCGAATAGGCCTGAAGAGGAATTGTTTCCGGCTGCATTGATCTCAATGCAACTCACAGACCCTGTGTCAGAAATGGACGTTGTGTCAGATGTCTCTACGACCTTGTGCAGACCCCGTTTCTGCATGCTCTCCTTCCTCTGCTTGCAGCAGCAGGCGAAGTGGTTTTGTTGTCCGCATCTGTTGCAGTCCTTCCCATACGCTGGGCATTCCTCCTTCCTACGCTTGTGCGTCCTTGTACAAAACTTGCACTTTACTAGTCCCTGATTCTTCCTCTGCGAAGGAAAATTAACCATCTTTTCCCTTGGTTTGAATCGTTCCACCTTGTGTATTGTCGGCTCTTCGCCGATGACCTGCATTCTTGCCGCTGTTACCTCCGAGGATCTACATATGTCCACAGTGTCAGGTTCCTCTTTTGAAGGAGTGTCTTCCTAGTTGACCGGTCTGCAATACCAATGACGATGCAATCTCGAATGAGGCTTTTTCTCAGGCACTCACATAAGTTGCATGTTTTGCAAGCTCCTTCAGCTCTGCAACATACGATTCAATGCTTTTCCCTGATTTTTGGTCTCGTTTATTGAAAACGAATCTTCCATTGGTTTCATTCATCTCCCCTATGATGATGGTAGACATCTTGTCGATGATGACTTTCACATCTGTCTCATCTGCTACCATCTCAAACGTCAGGGTATTGTAGATTTGCGCGCCTTCCGGTCCAATAGTATGCAGGAATACTGCTTTTTGATACTGTTTCTCCTTCTTATCCAAAATTATCACTGCATAATTATCACAATGTTATCACTGCATAATTTTCATACATTTGTTTAAACATTTTCCACTCTCCACCCTTTTCTCTTTGAGCTTTAGATTGGGTGGTGGAGCCACGTGGAAAGATGGACTGGTCTGCGCCATTTTGAAATATCAGCGTATTCCCTTGCTTTTACTGGTTTATTTTATCTTTAAGCAGTCTCTCACAGCAAGTCGTTTTAAGCTTCGACTCGCACACCGCTGATTTACATGCAGCGTCTTATCTTTGTGTGTTCACTGACCTGCATTCACTCATGCATGCAGCTAGACCGGTCACTGAGCTTTGAAACATTGATTCCTGAAAGCTTTTCACAACATTTTTTCTAATCATCATAGTGTCCATTTGATTCACAAATGTTCACTTTCACCGCTGCCACCATGTTTTGATATCTGCCTGCATAATGTACAGAGAGAGAATGGCTGCACACACACGCATGTTGGAATCACAAACAGGAATGATTTATTTCCAAGTCAAAGGTCACTGACTGATTTACTGAGCATGTGCGAGAATGATCACAGCTCATATACATAAAGTATAGGGATATTGTCACACCTGTCCTACCCATGCACCTGTCTAACTGTTTCTTCAATGTTGGGATGGTCCCCGCCTCAACTACCTCCTCCAAAGGGTGGTGGGGGTTTGTTCCATACCCCCACCACCCTTTGTTTGAAAAAGATACCCCTCGGACTACTATTAAATCTTTCCCCCTTCAACTGAAACCTATGTCCCCTTGTCCTTGATTCGCCTAATCTAGGCAAGAGATTCTGTGCATCTACCTGATCTATTCCTCTCATGATTTAATACACTTTAATTAGACTTTAATCTTCAGGACGTTTGGGTACACCAAGTTGGAAAGGGTGGTTACTGAAACAAATTCAATGAGTGCGTGGAGGATATTAGGGATAGTTTCCTCAAGCAAACCAATCAAAGGAGCAAGCAATCTTGGATCTGTAATAAGTAATGAGGCAGGTTTAATAAATAACCTCACAGTAAACGATCTCCTGGGAAGTAATGATCTGTCTGATAACATTTTGTGTTCTGATTGAAAGGGTGAAACTTGGGTTAGGACAAAAAATCTCTAATTTAAACAAAGGGAACAAAAACAGATAGATTCAGCTAAAGTGAACCCATCCAAAATATTGGAATCCATCATTTTATTTTTTTCCTGGGCTCCAGCATCTTTCCTTTGTAAACCAGCATCCTGAAGAAGGTTCCCAACATGGAATGTCATCTATCCATATTCTCTCGGGATGCTGCCTGATCTGCTGAGTTACTCCAGCATTTTGTGTTTTTCCTTGGTAAACCAGCATCTACAGTTCCTGGTTTCTACAGTCCAATATATTATCAAGAAAGATAGGAGAACAAGCAGTGGCAGATACTAGATGTGATCATTCATGATGTGATATAATGAAATGCGGATGCCATTTTATTTTGTGCCTCCAATTAATGTTCCAGACTGACTTTGGAGGCTTCTATGAATTATATTGCAACCTGGAGAGCAATTAGTCATATGTGATTATAAATAGCAGAGTAAAGCAACAATAAAAAGCCTTTTACAACCAATGCTGTATAAGACTGCAAAACAGAAACTTTATTTTGTTTTGGAAGTCAGTATCAATCTAAACTATTCCAAATGACAAGAACTGTATCTCTAAACTATGCTAAAATGTGATAAAACCCTAATCCACTGGGCATCTCCAGCATTTTCTATTTTTGCCATGTAATATGAATGAGGACATTAGTGAAGAATTGATGATCCAAGAAACAAAATTGTGGCCAGTATCAGAGAAAGATGACAGAAAAGGGTTCTTTGTTATTTAAAAAATGTTCCACTGATTCACCCTAAACAACTAAATCTAAGCATCTATCTAAACTACATTGTGCTCTGCTCTCTGTTTATAGAAGTCCATATTCAGTGTTCCTTTTTTCTACTATTGATTTTGGCGTAGGTTTCAAGTTCGGTGACTGTAATAGATCTGTAATATGTTGCTGAACTATCTGCAAGTCATCAATCACCAGCCATCACTGCAGTCTCTATGAAGGCCAACACCACCACATATACCATTAGTAACTTCATACGCTCACCGCCTGAAGGGACGGTGTGGCATTGAAACTCGAGTCTCCGTCTCTGACAGACTGATCTTCCCGTTTTCATGGGTATCCTAAATATTCTCACATTCCCTTGAAGGATAAGAGCTATTGTTTTGTTTACAAAACAAAAGCACGATAGGCTAGTGTAGGAAATGAAGTATCTGTTCTGTGTTTGGTACAGGACACAGAAAGTAGGTTTCAGTTAATTCATTCAATCATCATCGTTGAAAACATTAGCGACGCAGTGGTGCTGGTTTCCAACAGGAACAGTGACGGATGAACCGCACATCTCTGTCCTCCAGTTCCTGCAGACTTCCGCCGCTGGAAGTATAGGATTTTTGGTATGTGTGCTTTATCATCATTCCTTACAATGTTATGTAAGACAGTGATCGCAACTTCTACTGAAGAGGTTTCAGTGGAAGGAATCAATCGCCAAATAATATGCTCGCTGTTGATTGTCTGGGTCAAGTTTCACACTGATTCAGTTGCCCTTGAAACCTAGTGCAGCAAGAATGAATGCTTTAGGGAACTACAGAAAGCCAACCGAAGCTGGCAAAAGATGAAATAAGTGAAAGGCTATGTGTAAATGTGGAGTAATATGCAGAACGAGGATAAAATTACATGAAAAACAGGGATTTGTAGACTTTTAGACTTTACACTTTAGACTTTAGAGATTCAGCGCGAAATAGGCCCTTCGACCCACCGTGTCCACGCAGACCAGCGATCATCCCATACACTATCTACATACTAGAATTAAAATGCAGACCTGTATGGCTTTGGAGTGTGGAAGGAAACCGGAGCACCCAAAGAAAACCCACGAAGGCACAGGGAAAATGTACTGCACAAATTTTATGCAGCGACTATTGCATTCCATGGGTATGCAAGTAAAGAATGTCACTGTGATTTGTCACATGTGATAATAAAGTATTCATTCAACTCCATACAGACAGCACCCGTAGTAAGAATCGAACCTGGGTCTCCTGCACGGCGAGGAAACAACTCTACTGCTGCACCACTGTGCTGCCCCAGAATGTGATTTCCATCTAATGATGGATTGATTGGTGTAATCTTTGGGGGAATTAAAGCTTAACATGATTTGCATTGGAGGATTTTAGTCTTAATTGTGTTCCAGTTAATATGAGTGAATCCTTGCTTTAAAATTAAATTAACACCGGGTGGCACCAGCAATGGCTGCCTCGCCAACAATCTGTCTGTCGCTTCCTTCTTTGTGTTTTAATAGAATGTGTTACATGTATGCTTTTAGTATTCTTTAGCTTGTTTTATGTGGGGGGTGGGTGGGGGGGGGAGGGGGGAAACTTTTTTTAATCTCTTACCTCGACGGAGATGCGATTATTTTCCATATCCTATCTCCGTCCGCACTGCAGCCTAACATCGAGGAGTTGGCGGCCTTTGCTGGAGACCGATTTTGAGAGCTCCACCGCGGGTACCTACGGAACTTTAACATCGCGGAGCCCGCAATCCCTTTGCCAGGGATCAACCTCGGAGCTCCAACTGTGTGTGCTTGCGGACTTTAACATCACGGAGCTCGCGGTCTCTGGTCAGAGACCAACTTCGATAACTCCAAGTCGCAGGAGCTTCAACCGCCCCGACCTGGGACTTTTGATCGCCCTGACATTGGAGCTTCGACCGCCAGCTGCGGGAGTTTCGATCATCCCAACGGTTGGTTCGACTGCCCCGACCGCGGGGGAATAAAGAGGAAGAAGATTGGACTTTTTTGCCTTCCATCACAGTGAGGAATGTGGGAATCCACTGTGGTGGATGTTAATGTTAATGTTTATGTAGTTGTGTGTCTTGTTGCTTTTATTTTCGTATGGCTGTATGGTCATTCACATATCACTGTACCTTAATAGGTACATGTGACAATAAAAGACCTTTGAAACCTTTGAATTAAGACCTTGAGCATATTTTGCTCTCCGCTGAGTCATAGAGCCATACAACATGGAAACAGGCCCTTTGGCCCAATTTGCCCATGCCAACCAAGATGCTTCATCTATACTATCCCATCTGTCCATGTTTAGCCCACATCCCTCCAAACCTTTTCTATCCATGTATCAGTCCAAATGTCCTTTAAATGTTGCAAATATTTTGACTTTTTCTGCATGTAAATCTGAGAAATTAGGGTTTACAGGCGTATACAATAATCTTGTTCCAAGTTCACCAACAATGGGAAATTCTTGGATTAATAAACAAGGTAGAAAATGTTTCAAGTTGCTTCACAGAGATGTAATCATCATAAAATGGATGCCGAGTGATATTGTATCTTCAGTTGCTCTGCTTAGATTCAAAGGGAAGAGATCAATGTTGGTCCAAATATTAAAAGTGACAGAGTTTTAACTGAGTTTTTGGCACATTGACCTTCAACAGTTAGTATTAAGTAAAGAAGTTTGGAGGTCATGATGCAGTTATATAAGACGTTAGTGAGACTGCATTTAGAGTATTGTGTTCAGTTCTGCGCACCATGTTATAGGAAAGATGTTTGTCTTGCTGGAAAGGGTGCAGAGAAGGTTTACGAGGATGTTGCCTAGACTCGAAGGCCTGAGCTATAGAGAAGGGTTGAGCAGGCTAGGACTCTATTCCTTGGAGCACAGGAGGATGAGAGGTGAACTTATACAGGTGTACAAAGTCGTGAGAGGAATAAATCAGGTAGATGCACTTGTCCTTGCCCAGAAGTGGGGAAATTGAGAACCAAAGGTGAGGGGGGAACGATTTAATAGGAACCCGAGGGGGAACTTTTCACACAAATGGATGGTGAGTTTATGAAACGGACTGGCAGAGGTGGTAGTTGAGCCAGGGTCTATTGTAGCGTTTAAGAAATATTTAAACAGGTACATGGATAGGAGAGTTTAGAGGGACACTATTATGGATAGGATAATTTAGAATGCCTGCAGAAGGGTCTCAACCAGAACGTCATCCATTCCTTCTCTCCAGAGATGCTGCCTGTCCCACTGAGTTGTTCCAGGTTTCTTTGGTTTAAACCAACATCTGCAGTTCCTACATAGTTTAGAGGGATATGGGTCAAATGCAGGTGGGACTAGTGTGAATGGGACATGTTGGTCGATGTGGGCAAGTTGGGTTGAAAGGTATGTTTCCACGCTGTATGACTCTATGCGTCTATGAACCTGAGGACTGAGATGAGATAAGGAGGACCAAAGAATTAATTAAGGGAGGGAAAATACATATAAACCGTCCAGGAATGTCAGCAAATATGGGGTGTAGAAAAAATGAAGAACTGAATTAAATCAGTATTAATAGGAACATGGTACTAGGGAATTTAATGGGACTGAAGACTGTTAAATCTTCAGGTGCAGTAATCTGCACCCCAAAGCTAGAAAGGGAATGGCCCTAGAAATAGTGGAAGCATTGGCCAGCATTCTCTGGATCAGTTCCAATGGATTGGATTGTAGCTAATGTAACCTCACTACTTAACAACGGAGAGAGAGGGGATACATAGAATTGAAAGACTATCTTACCCTGACATCAAAAGTGGGGAAAATGCCCGGATACTGCAATATTAGAGAGCTCTGAAAACAATTATAGATTCACTCAACATGAATATGGAGTGAGACTACAAGACATAGGAGTGGAAATAAACCATTCAGCTCATCAAGTCTGCTCTGCCATTCGATCATGGCTAATCTATTTTTCCCTCTCAAACCCATTCTCCTGCCTTCTCCCTGTATCCTTTGACACCCTTACTAATCAAGAACCTATCAATCTCTGTTTTCAAAATACCCAAAGATTTGACCTCCAAGGCTGCCTGTGGCAATGAATTCCACAGATTCACCACCTTCTGGTGAAATAAATCCTCATCTCCATTCTAAGGTGCATCTTTCTATTGTGAGTGTGCCGTTTGATCCTAGACTCTCCCACAGCATCCACTCCACATCCACTGTATACAAGTCTTTCATTAATCAAGGAAAATCATGCTTGATAAATTTACTGGAATCTTTTGAAATCAGTGAAAGTTCACATGACTGATTCCTAAAATAGCAGGATTGACTTATGATGAGAGATTGGTTTATTGAGTTTGAGGTGAATGAGAGGGGATCTCATAGACACCCACACAACTCGGTGTGAGGTGACATGGTGGCACCACGGTAGAGTTGCAGCCTTACAGTGCTTGCAGTGCCAGAGACCCAGTTTCGATCCCGACTACGGGTGCTGTCTGTGCGGAGTTGATACATTCTCCCCGTGAGTATGTGGGCTTTCTCTGAGATCTTCGGTTTCCTCCCACACTCCAAAGACGTACAGGTTTGTAGGTTAATTGGCTTGGGTTTGTATATTTGGTATAAGTATAAATTGTCCTTAGTGTGTGTAGGGTTGTGTTAATGTACGGGGATCGCTGGTCGGTGCGGACACGGTGGGCCGAAGGGCCTGTTTCTACGCAGTATCTCTAAACTAAAGGTCAACTAAACTAACAGTTCTGGAGAGATTAGATGCATGGAGCATCTCTTTACCTACCTTGTCATACCTCGAGTTTCCCTCTCCCCTGACTCTCAGTCGGAAGAAGGGTCTCAACCCAAAACATCATCTATTCCTTTTCTCCAAAGATGCTGCCTGACCCGTTGAGTTACTCCAGAATTTTGTGTCTATCTTAGATACAGGGAGAATGTTTTCTGTGTTTGGGAAGTTCAGAACCTGAAACCTGAGGATATAGAAGATAGACACAAAGTGCTGAAGTAACTCAGTGGGTCAGGAAGCATTTCTGGAGAAAAGGAATAGGTGACATTACGGGTTGGAACCCTGATTGAGACTGGCCCAAGTCCCCAGTCCCCAGTCTGAAGAAGGGTTGTGTATCTTCAGTATAAACCAGCATCTGCAGTTCCTTTCTACACACCTGAAGGATTCAGGGCAGGCCATTTGGAACTGAGATGTACAGCAATTATTTCATCCCAGAAGTTGTGACTCTATAAATTCTATACCTCAAAAGGCAGTAAAAGCTAAATCATTAATGGAATTCAAGATACTTTACTAATGGCTGAAAAGATGAAGGGATATGGTGGGAAGAATACTAAATATAGAATGATCAGTTATGAATGGTAGAGTAGGATCACATGAAGTGTTAGATTCATTCAGCATGGAAACAGGTCCTTTGATCCAATTAATCCATGCCGATCAAAAGCCTCATCTAAGCTAGTCCTATTTGCATGCATTTGGTTCATATCCCTCTAAAACTTTCCTACCCATGTACCTGCCCAAATGTCTTTTACATTATATTATTGTACTTGCCACAATTACTTTCTCTGGCAGCTTGTTCCATTGACCCTTCATCATCTGTGTGAAAAAAAAACATCTCTCAGGCTCCTATTAAATCCTTCTCCTCTCACCGTCAACCTATGCCCTCGAGTTCTTGATTACCCTACCCTGGAAAAAAGAAGACAATTGCATTCACCCTATCTATTCCCCTCCTGATTTTATACGCCTCTATAATATCACCCCTCAGCCTCCTGTGCTCCAAGGAATAAAGTCCTGGCCTACTTCACCTCTATCTATAGCTCCGGCTCTCGAGTCCTGGACACATCCTCGTTAATCTGCCCTCGTCAATCTTCATGGTTACATCTTCAAAAAACTCGTGGTCCACGATCTTCCATGGGCCTTGTCTTTCCAAATGCATGTATATCATTTCCCCCAGAATCATCTTCAGTAACTTTCTAACTCCTGCTCTAATGTCTATGTTTCTAACTATTTACACATGTATCTCCTCACGTAAACATCACAAATTTATGTAAAAATTGAATAAAAGTCTGCCACATTGGCTAAGTTTGTGCCATGCTTTCCACAATGATGTAAGGCAAAAAATAAAAAATGCCTTGCTCAGCAGATCAAATTTCACCACAATATTACCACTGCTTGCATTTTACTCAGGTTTAATTTAGTTTAGTTTTGTTTAATTTAGTTTATTGCCACGTATACCGAGGTACAGTGAAAATGTATTGCGGTTTTGGATGAAACTGTTCCCAAACCAAGCTGTGAAGCATCCTGATAAAATGCTTTCTATGGCACATCTGTAGAAGTTGGTGAGAGTTGTTGGGGACATGCCAAACTTCTTAAGCCTTCCAAGAAAGTAGAGGCGTTGAGGTGCTTTCTTGGTTGTTGCTTCAATATGGGTGGTCCAGGTTGTTGCTTCAATATGGGTGGTCCAAGTTGTTGGTGATAATGACTCCTAGGAATTTTAAGGTTTCAACCTTCTCTACTTCGGTGCCGTCAGTATAAACTGGGTATGTATACCGCTTCGCTTCACTATCTTTGTCTTGCTGACATTGAAAGAAAGGTTGTTGTCGACACCAAGACACAAGGTTCTTGATCTCCTTCCTGTACTCCATCTCATCATTATTTGATATTCGGCCCACAATGGTGGTGTCGGCAGCAAATTTGAAAATTGAATTAAATTTGTACATGGCTGCACAGTCGTGGATGTACAAGGAGTAAATAGGAGGCTAAGAATGCATCCTTGTGGAGCATCAGTGTTAAGGATTATCATGGAGGATAATTTGTCCCCTACCCTCACAGATTGGCGTCTGTTGGTTAGAAAGTCAAGGATCCTGTTGCAGAGATGAGTGCTGACACCATGTCCCATGAGTTTGGTGATAAGCTTGGATGGTATGATGGTATTAAAGGCAGAGCTTCTTCATCTTCTTATCCAGTCCACACACAAGACTGGTCAGCCAGAGCTGAACATACCTCTCGGTATCTGCATACAATATTGTCTGTCTTGTCGCTTCTTGTGCTTCTTGTGCGTGGTGGTGGAAAGATTGGTGGAAACAGGGCCGCGACGTGAACACTCTTTCCTTGACCCCATAGCAGTCTATAAATAGGAGTTTGACATTGGCGTCTCTCGTATCCAGGTGTTCCATGGATGAGTGTAGGGTTAGGGCAATGGCATTGTCCGTGGACCTGTTGTAGTAGACGAACTGTAGTGGGTCAAGGCTGCTGGGTTGACTGGATTTAATGCATTTAATAACTAGCTTCTTAACTAGACGATAGTTGTTTAGGTATGATGGCTTGCTTTTCTTTGGCACCGGGATAATGGAGGTCTTCTTGAAGCAGTTGGGTATCTCAGAATGGAATAGGGAGAGATTAAAGATGATTTAAGAGGGGAGATTAAGCTCTTTCTACCACGTGTTTTAATAAGGCCTTGAAACCCCAAGAGTCAAGAGAGGCAAGAGTATTTAATTGCCATATGTACCAACAACGGAACAATGAAATTCTTACTTGCAGCAGCTTAACAGCAGGGGGATATTGCTTATGTACGTGGAAGTCATGCTGATCTGTATGCAAAAAGTGTGTGTCACTGTACGTTGGGACATGTGACAATAAAGAAACCACTGAACCATTGAATAACTGGCCTGTAAACACAGTACTCATAGATAACATAATAAACAAAACAAAAATCCATAAATTAAAAAAAATACTAATGCGAAAACCTGAAGTCCTTAGTGCAATCAAAACAGTTCATAGTTCATAGTTGTGGTTAGTGCTGTGTTCAAGAGCCTGATCTCCGCTCTATGATCTTTGAGCCTGATGGTTGTTGGGAAGAAGCTGTTCTTTAACCCGGAGGTCATGGAGTTCAGACACCTATACCTTCTTCCTGATGGTAGGAGTGAAAATATAGCGTGGCCAGAATGGTCTTTACGATACGATACGATACGATACGATCAAACTTTATTCATCCCTGGAGGGAAATTGATCTGCCAACAGTCACAGCACACAACAAGATACACGAAAACTTGAAATTAAAATTAAACTAAAAGTGAGAAGAAAAAGAAAAAGACAAGTGACTGTTGCCTGGCTTGCCTTGACCAGAACAAACAAACAAACACAGGCTTATCCCCTGGGCAGAGGATTCTAAAACTAGAGTGCCCGCTCTCCCCAACACTGGGCCTCCATTGTTCTTCATGGCAGTCCCCGCACGCTGGGTCCCCATTGTCTTCCCCCCACCTCCTCACACTCATCGATCACTGATTGCGGGTTGATCGTGAGGCCCCACCGCCACTCTCGTTGCAGCCGAAGTTCCCACTGCCACCAAGGCCTCCCTGCCGCCGAGGCCTCCCTGCCATCGAGGCCTCCCTGCCACCATGACTCCTGCTGCCGCCGAGGCTCCCGTTGCCGCGAAGGCCCCACCACCGCTGAGGCTCACGCTGCCGCCGAGGGTCCCATTACCGCCGAGGTCCCACCAGCGCCAAGGCCCCACCGAGGCTCACGCCGCCGCCTACGTCAAGGCTCACTCTGCCACTGAGGCTCCTTCGGCCTAGCAAGTCCCCTGGGAAGTGTGTGAGGCGAGTCGGGCCTACCGGAGAACATTCCAGTCGGCTGCGCGGTTGTTTAATGAGGCTAGCTGCATTTTTGAGGCAATGCCCCCCATAGACCCTGTCGATTATGGGTTTAACCCTATTACCTAAGTAGATATTTTGGAAATCTCATAAAGGTCTAACTTAGCTTTTTAAAAATCTGTGGTTTACCACAGTCAGCATATGGTTAAGATGAAATGAGATTACTTACCAGAGTTTTGAGTTAAAACCTGATTTTTGAACTGCACTGCAAATCTCACAGTGCTAGTATACAGGGTGAGTGCTGGTCACTGCAGACTCTGTGGGCCTGCAGTATTTCACTTTTGCCTGAAGTGAAATCCAAAGTTTGTGCCAGTATTGAAATTGTTACATCCTCCATCCTCCTACATCCCAAAGACAAATGGGTTTGTAGGTTATTCGGCTTCTGTAAAATTACCCCTGATGTGTAGGGAGTGGATTGCGAAAGTGGGATGACCATAGAACAAGCGTGAATGGGTAGAAACATAGAAACATAGAAACATAGAAAATAGGTGCAGTAGGAGGCCATTCGGCCCTTCGAGCCAGCACCGCCATTCATTGTGATCATGGCTGATCGTCCGCTATCAATAACCCGTGCCTGCCTTCTCGCCATATCCCTTGACTGCACAGCCCCTCGAGCACTATCCAACTCTCTCTTAAATCCATCCAGTGATTTGGCCTCCACTGCCCTCTGTGGCAGGGAATTCCATAAATCAATGGTAATCGATGGTTCTCATGGACTCGGTGGGTCAAAGGACCTGTTTCCATGCTGTATTTCTAAACAAAACTAAATGATACTTTTAAAGGAAAAATATTAACTAAACAATGTCAAAAAGCTGAGAGTATTGCAATATGGCTCGGGGTAGGATCTGCTTTATATTCATACCCCAGAAAATTGACGGATCGCCTTGTTGGAACATATAAGATTCTGAAAGGGATTAATACGTCAGATGCTGAGATGATGCATTGGAGAATCTAGAAACGGGTGAATAATTTCAGAGGAAGAGGCCACCCATTTAAGATGAAAAAGAACTAAGTTCTGCTCACTGAGGATCATGAACCGTTCGAATTTTAGAGAGCTGGGGTGGCATGGTGGTGCAGCAGTAGAGTTGCTAACTTACAGTGCCAGAGACCTAGGTTCAATCCTGACTACGGGTGCTGTCTGTACTGAATTTTGTACGTTCTCCCCATGACCGTGTGTGTTTTCTCCGGGTGCTCCGGTTTACTCCCACACGCCAAAGCGGTACAAGTTTGTAGGTTAATTGGTTTTGGTAAAAATTGTAAATTGTTCCTCGTGAATAGTATACTTCTTCTGTACAGGGTGATCGATGGTCAGCACAGACTCGTTGGGCCTAAGGGACTATTCCGCACTGTATCTCTAAACAATACAATACAATGATATTTTATTAGCCAAGTATGTTTTGCAACATACAAGGATATTCATTTGCCGAGCCAGTCATACAAATAAAAAGCAACGGAACACACAAAACACATTTAACATAAACATCCACCACAGTGACTCCTCCACATTCCTCATTGTGATGGAAGGCGAAAAAAACTAAACTAAACTAAACTGAGAGGCAAAGCAGTAAAGAACGTGTGCGGACGTGGCGTGGAAGGTCGAGAAGCCAAAGCAAAGAAGTCGAAACCAAATAGCTGAATGGAAACGAAGACGAAACCAAATAACCAAAAGCAAACGATGCCAAAACGCCAACGAACCGAAAGCATACAAAGCCGAAACGCCAACGAGCCGAAAGGACGGGACGCCAAAAAGCCAACTAACCGAAAGGCTGCATCGCCTACAAGCCAACTTACCGAATGCCGCTCTGTCGAAAAGTCAAATAATGGCTTGTGTTGGAAAATGACCCCCACCCTCCCGCCTCCACCAGCCAGTGATGTGATGGACGCGGGTGTCTGGAACAATCGCTGACAAGTCCCGCCCCCCGGCGACGTCATGTCCGTTATTTGACTTTTCGGTGGAGTGGCATTCGGTTAGTTGGCTTGTAGGCGACGCAGACTTTCAGGTAGGTGGCATTTCGGCAGAGCGGCCATTCGGTGAGTTTGCTTTTAGGCAATGCAGCCTTTTGGTTAGTTGGCGTTTAGGGGTCCTGCTCTCTCGGTTCGTTGGCATTTTGGCTTCGTTTCCATTCGGCTATATGGCTTCAACTTCTTTGCTTTGGCTTCTCGTCCTTCGACGCCACGTCTGGGTACCTCAATGAATAAGATTACAGGATGGATGTGGAGACTTTAGAGAGGGTGCAGAAGAGGTTTAGCAAAATATTGCCTGGATTTGAGGATGGTACCTATAAAGAGAAGTTGGCTAAACTTGGCTTGTTTTCGCTGAGGTCGAGGGGAACCTGATGGTAGTACTGTATATAAAACTATGAAGCATAGAAATGATAGACTGTCAGACTCTTTTCACAGCATGGAAATATCAAGGACTGCGGGGCGTAGCTCTAACGTGAGAGAGGCAAAGTATAAAGGAGATGTGCGGTGTAGGTTTTTTACAGAGAGAGCGGTGGGTGCCTGGAACGCGCTGTATGGGCAGCGATAGAAGCAGATTCAATGGTGGCATTTAAAAGGCTTTCAGATAGACACATGTATATGCAAAGAATGGAGGAATGTGGATCGCATGCAGGCAGAGATTAGTTTAACTTAGCATCATATTCAGCACAGACATATGGGTCAAAGGGCCAGTACCTGTCTGTACGTTTCTCGGTAGGAAAGAGTTGCATTTAAATAGACCCCTGCACATTACTTTCAGAATGGCCCAGTTATTGGTGCTTCTGTGCAAGTTGAACATGTGGTGTTGCCATCCAGTTAGTCAATGGCAACATTACATCAGCTTCACATGATGACTGACATGATAATCCGTCAGCTCAACAGACTCTTGGTGTGTGGGAACCTCAAACGTTCCTGTGCACTTCCCAACGTGCCATGCAGTGGGAATCGTGTTGCAAATACCATGCCAAGAACAGCAATTCAACTGGCCCAATGCAAACTATGTTGCCTCCAATGGTATTGCGGGAGACCATGAGTATTTTCAGATCCAAGATCAAAGGTGGAAGACATAAAGTGATACCCACTTGGAGACAATGTTGACCACAGTAACTACATACAAGAAGAGACTACTCGTGACAGCATATACTCTACATGATGGATAGATGGAGTTAGCTTCTTAACAAGAAACACCCATAGCTATAGAAACATATAAACATAGAAAATAGCTGCAGGAGGAGGTCATTCGGCCCTTCGATCCAGCACTGCCATTCATTGCTGATCATGGCCGATCGTCCCCAATCAATAACCCGTGCCTGCCTTCTCCCAATATCCCTTGATTCCACTAGCCCCTAGAGCTCTATCTAAAGGGCCTGTCCTACCAGCATGCGACTGCATGTGGTGAGCGCGACCTACCGTGGTGGCTTGAGCTGTACGGCCTCGCGGGGCCGGTTCCACTTCGAACCGCGGAGGTGTCTGGAGTTGTGCGGGGGCTGGTCCCAACTATCCCACTAATCAGCTGGGCAGGAGGCAGGCCGAGTGAATTTGGACATCGCACGGCGTCTGGCGGTGACGCCATCACGCAACGGCACGCCGGGCGGTGACGTCATCGCGCAATGCCACGCGCTGCTTACGGTGTCATGACGCTGCATACGGTGTCATGACGCTGCGTACGACATCGAGGCGTTGCGCACGTCCTCAATGCGGCTGCGGGTCTGCCGGCTGTTGCCGCGCGGGATTTTGAACACTGTCAGTTTTTCGGAGCCCCGCGCGATGTCGCACAACTCCATACGCATCCGGCGATCGAAGTGGGTCCGGCCACGCGAGGCCGTACGGCTCAAGCGACCACGGTAGGTCGCGCTCACCGCATGCAGTCGCATGCTGGTGGGGCAGGCCCTTAACTCTCTCTTAAATCCATCCAGTGATTTGGCCTCCACTGCCCTTTGTGACAGGGAATTCCACAAATTCACAACTCTCTGGGTGAAAAAGTTTTTTCTCACCTCACTCTTAAATGGCCTCCCCTTTATTCTAAGACTGTAGCCCCTGGCTCTGGACTCGCCCAACATTGGCAACGTTTTTCCTGCATCTAGCTTGTCCAGTCCTTTTATAATTTTATATATTTCTATAAGATCCCCCCTCATCCTTCTAAACTCCAGTGAATACAAGCCTAGTCTTTTTAATCTTTCCTCATATGACAGTCCCGCCATCCCAGGGATCAATCTCGTGAACCTATGCTGCACTGCCTCAATCACAAGGATATCCTACTTCCTATGTTTAGACTCTAGACTTTAACATTTAGAGATACAGAGTGGAAACTGGACCATCGGCCCACTGAGTCCACGTTGACCAGCAATCACCATGTACACTAGCACTATCCTACGCACTAGGGACAGTTTACAATTTCATTAAGCCAATTAACCTACAAACCTGTGCGTCTTTGGATTGTGGGAGGAGAAAACCTAGGTGGTCACGGGGAGAACATACAAGCTCCGTGCAGACAGCACCCATAGTCAGGATCAAACCTGGGTCTCAGACGCTGTAAGGCAGCAACTCTATCGCTGCACCACCATGCCGCCCCTGGGTCTTAATGTCAACATCATGGAAGTTTACACAGGACCTGTTTCAGCACAACTTTCACTTCAATGAGCAGTACTTCATTTTACAAGGACTTTTGTACAATTAACCTATAGGTAAATGTTTTTTTTGGCATACTGAAACAATTGCAAATTAAACTTTTACCCCAGGACTCAGTAAAACTATTTTTATAATGATGGAACTTTATAAGAATGCAACTTCATTGCTGACAAGAATTTTTTTTCATTTTGAGCTTCATTTCTTTGGGGTTAGAATTTGTTGTAGGTTTAACCCATCTGCTCTGTTCCTTATTGAAATCACATTTGTGATTTAATTGAATGCATCTTCACCATGCCTGTCATCTTTTTTTCCAAATTATCTGTGCTGATTTAACTCCATCTTAAAGTAATTACAGCAGCATCACAATATAAAATGTTGTGGCTTTGAAAATACCATTGCAGAACCACCTTTGATGTCAATGGCATTAAAAAGATGAAAGTTTTCATTGTGATGCATTGCAAATCAATGAAGCCTTCATGAACTCAATTGAGTTATATTATAGGAACTGATGCTTGGTAATCAGGAAAGGCAAACACTTGATAGTTGTAAGGCTTCGTTGCATGTTGCACTAATCTGGTTTGATTATCAGGGAAACGTTCCACTGTTGTGTTCTATTCTGAAAGTAAAAAGCACAGTTTTCATGGACAAGGTCTCTTTGCGTGTGTTGAACATGTAAATATACTTTGAAAGAATAGCAGAATTAATTTCTCTTGTCTGTTGCTTTTGACACATTGGCCCTTATCATTCAGAGTTTTGAGTATAGAAGTTGGGAGGTTATGTTATAGTTGAACAAGACATTGGTGAGGCCACACTTGGAGTATTCTTAGTCAGTTTTGGTCACCCTGACATAGGAAAGATGGTGTTAAACTGAAAAGGGTGCAGAGATTTATAAGGAAGTTGCCAGGACTTGGGGGAGTGAGCTATAGGGAGAGATTAGGCTATAACTTTCTTCCTTGGAGCACAGGAGGAAGAGGGGTGATCTTATAGATATGTATAAGATCATGAGAGGAATAGATAGGGTGAACACACAGAGTCTTTTACCCAGAGCAGGAACATAGGTTTAAGGTGAGAGGACAATATTTAATAGGAAACTGAGGGGAAAATGTTTTACCCAAAGGGTGGTGGGTTTATGAAATTAGGTGGTAGTTGTGGCAGGCACTATCACAATGTTTAACAGAGATTTGGACAGGTACTATGATAGAATAGGTTTAGAAGGATATGGGCCAATGGCAGGCAGGTGGGACTCATATACAGTAGATGGGGCATGTTGGTCGGCATGGGCATGTCAGACAAAGGGCCTGTTACCATGCTGAATAACTATATAACTCTATATTGTTGTCAATGATGTCTACATAGCTTGTCTTGTGTTACTGTGGAGGTCTCAAATGGATGTCCAGGCCGCTAACTGACACAGGGAAAACAAAATAGGCAGCAATTCTTCTCATAGCATGAATAAACCTTGTATGGCAAAAATAACGGATAAATAAAATCTATTTATGCTCAGACGCACTTTAACCTTACTTCCTAACTTCATTAAATTAATTTTCTCAATCTCTTCTCTGAACCATCTCTGCACAGTGAATAAATCATGACAATCTGTCATTGGAACCAGTCTATTCATTTTAAAATTATTTAGAACAGTCCCCCATGTTAGTCTAATCCTGAAGATTAAGAAGCATAGGATTTGCTAGTCTGTATTCAGAACTGGTGTACACATGGAAGGCAGAGATTATTGGTGGAAGGCTGTTTTAGCTTGGGTTAGAGATACAACGTGGAAACCATAAAACTTTCCATTTAAATGAATTTGCGATCAGGCATGCATCAGTGTATGAAGAAGAGGCTTTTAAATCCGAAGAGGGGCCCCGACCTGAAATGTCCGATTCTGAAAATGGTTGTTGACCCGAAACATCACCTATCCATGTTCTCCGGGAATGCTGTCTGACCCGCTGAGTTACTCAAGCACTTTGTGTCCTTCTGTGCTTTAACCAATTTCTGCAGTTCTTTATTTTGGCGCTGAAACATCACCAACATTCAGAGAGTCCATTCCCTCCACAGATGCTGACTGACCCGCTAAGTTACTCCAGCACTTTATGTTTTGCTCCAGATTCCAGCATCTGCAGTTCCTTGCTTTTTCCAATGTATAATTATGTTATGTTAAAACACACTTTGATTTTTTTTTTTGGCATAGTGTAAAAGTTCATAAGAAGTAATTAAACAAATGTAATCTCTTTAATTTGTAACATCAAATGGTATTTTATTATAATTTACCCTATAACTTTATCTCAGCAGGTACTTTTCAATTTACGTCTTAACAGTACTATAATTTTGTTCATTGCACCCTTGTGAGGCGTGTGGCCTATGTGCTGTCATTTAACTTTATTGAGCAAGTTACTTGCAGTAGCCCACATGTCGGGAGCTCCAACAATGCATAAGGTTCGACAAGCCCCGACCTGTGATCCGATCACTCGGCCAGGGGAGCCGCCGCCGCCGGCTACGGGAGTAAGATCATCCCATCATCGGAAGGCTCGAGGCCCCCGACCACGGGCGAACAAAGAAGGGAAGAGATTTCACTTTTTTTTCGCCCTCAATCACAGTGTGGAATGTGGAGGAGTCACTGTGGTGGATGTTTATGTTAAAATGTATTTTGTGTGTTCTGTTGCTTTTTATTTGTATGATTGATTTAGCAAATGAAATTCTTCATATGTTGCAAAACATACTTGGCTAATAAAGTATTATTGTATTGTATTGTATTGATGTGAGAAGTAGCAATTCTAACTGGTAAAAACCTAGCAGCAATAATTGGTCAGTTGCTCTTATTGCGATATGGTATCAACCAACATTTTCCAGAATGTAATATTGCCCCTTGCCTAACATTCCATCCTCCACATTCATTGACCTGGTGAATATCGATGAGGTATTCCTTTGGGACCCCACTCCTAATCACTGGTTCAACAGAGCACAGCAGTAGAGTTGCTACTGTACAGCTCCAGAGATCTGGGTTCGATCCGGTATGTATATGGAATGAGCTGCCAGAGGAGGCAATTCAGGCAGGTACTATGGTAACATTTGAAAGACATTTGGACAGGTACATGTTTAGATAAATATGAGCCAAATGCAAGTAGATGGAACTTTGCGTAGATGAGGTATCTTGATTGCCATGGTTTCAAGTTGGGCCGAAGGCCCTGTTTCTGTGCTGTATGACTCTATGACTCTCGGTATAATCAGGAGACACAGAGGTGTTGCAGATTAACAGTTTTAATTGGTAAATTATAATAAAAAGCATGTAGATATCTCAAAGAAGATGCTTGTACTATGTTTGATTGTGTAATACCAAACAGGTACGACCCAGTTTGGATAAATCTAAATCATGAATAGATTTTTAAATCTATCCCATTCAATCTTTATTGAGAAAAGTCCTTTCCTAATGTAAGGTCATCTGATGGATTTTCTCTTCTACCTCTTAAGGGCGGCACAGTGGCGCAGAAGTAGATATGCTGCCTGACGGCGCCAGATACCTGGGTTTGATCCTGACCACACGTGCTGTCTGTACGAAGTTTGTATATTCGCCTCACAATCGCGTGGGTTTTCTCCGGGTGTTCCAGTTTCCACCCAAGCAGTTACAGACGGCAGTGAAGAAAGTAAATGGCATGTTGGCCTTCATTGCGAGATGATTTGAGTTTAGGAGCAAGGAGGTCCTACTTCAGTTGTACAGGGCCCTGGTGAGACTGCACCTGGAATATTGTGTGTAGTTTTGGTCTCCTAATTTGAGGAAGGGCATTATTGCTACTGAGGGAATGCAGCGTAGTTTCACCAGGTTAATCCTCGGGATGGCGGGACTGACATATGATGAAGGAATGGGTCGACTGGGCTTGCATACACTTGAATTTAGAATGATGAGAAGGGACCTTACAGAAATATAAAATTATTAAAGGATTGGACAGGCTGGATGCTGCAGAGAACATGTCCCAGATGATGGGGGAGTCCAGAACCAGGGGTCACAGTTTAAGAATAAGGGGTAGGCCATTTAGGATTGAGATGAGGAAAAACCTTTTCACCCAGAGATTTGTAAATCTGTGGAAGGCAGTGGGGGGCCAATTCATTGGGTGTTTTCAAGAGAGAGATAGATTTACTGTAGCTCTTAGGGCCAAAGGAATCAAGGGATATGGGGAAGAAGCAGGAACGGGTTACTGATTTTGGATGATCAGCCATGATCATATTGAATGGCCGAATGACCTACTCCTGCACCCATTTTCTATGTTTCTGTGTCTATGCTCCAGACGTACAGGTTTGTAGGTTAATTGGCTTTGCAAGTTGTAAACAAAATGCCCTTGCATGTATGATAGTGTTAGTATATGGAGTGATTGCAGGTCGGCGTGGTCTTGGTGGGATCAACGGCCTGTTTCATGCTGAATGTCTAAAGATATGAACGAAAGATTAGAACCAACAAGGCAATCCCTTGGGATCATGGACTTATAGAGTGATACAGTGTGGGAAAATGCCCATCAGTCCAACGAGTTCCGCCAAATATCAACCACACATCTATACTAACCGTGCATTAATCTCATTTTTTTGTACCACCTTTTCAATTCTCCCCAGCCAATGAACAAAACCGCTGGCAGGTTTTTGAGGTGTGGAGGAGATTGGAGCACCCAGAAGATACTCTCACTCGGTTAAAGAGAGACGGTGCAAACTCCTCACAGAAAGCACCCGAGGTGAGGATCGAGCCTGACCACTGGAGCTGTGAGGCAGCATCATCGATGCATCACTGAGTCACACCTATGATCCCCTACCTTCCCCCTTTTACAGCTTTTATATCCAGGCAGACAGGATATCAATTAACTAACTAATTCAAAGAAAAGGAAGGGCACCTCGAATGTTGCAACACTGCACAGGAGAGTTGACCGAGATTACGCACTCAGTTCTTCAGATGGAATTCGAACCATCAACCTTCTGACCCAAAAGCAAAAGTGCTACCATCTGTGCAAAGCTGACATTTGGCTTTCTTTCCTGGTTTACAGAATTCCCAATGGATCAAAGCTGTTCCCTCGCAGCATAATTCTACAGAATATCTAATGAAATGAGTTACTTGTGATTCCCTAACATTATGTTCTTTAATCTTACATGAATATTCCCTTGTTTTTTTCCCTGTGTTTTAAAACCATTTATATATCTGCAGGATGCTTTTGTTTAGTATATTTCTCCTTGAACTAAATTGCTAAAAAAAATCATTAAAGTTCCATTGTAGAATGATTTACTAATTGCCTAATTTATGTCAAGATTCTGAACCAAGCACTTTCTCTGTAAAGCAATAAATGTGCAGAATCATACGTATTTTAATCATATGACTGCCCAGAATCTACTGGACAACTCTCTGGGATGCTGCATTTTAATCCGATTTTTTTAAATTGGAACTAATAACAGTTGCAAGATGCCGCAGTGGTAGAGTTGCTGCCTTACAGTGCCAGAGACCCGGGTTTGATCCTGACTACGAGTGCTGTCTGTATGGAGTTTGTACGTTCTCCCCGTGATCGCGTGGGTTTTCCCTAGGTGCTCTGGTTTCCTCCCACACTCCAAAGACGTACAGGCCTGTAGGTTAATTGGCTTCAGTAAAGATTGTAAATTGTCCCTAGTGTGTAGATTAGTGGGAGTGTATGAGGATCGCTGATCGGCATCGACTTGGTGCCATATCTCTAAACTAATCACATCATTAGAGCTACATTAAAATGGTAATGTCATCCCATCATGGGCAGTGTACAGGCTGAATACTTAAACACAGTCCATATCAGATTACATACCAGGCACATTTGCTGGTTCTGACCCTTGGAGAAATTGGCAGGATGTTTGCATCAGGTGTTTCTTCCAGCCTAATAAGAATCCCCTGCATCGCAGCCCCGGCCGAAGGTCAAGGAGCATGGGTTTGCAGTTTGAAACATGATCTTGATCACAAGCTGCTGCAACAATTGCGCATTTTGAGCCTAAGCTGGGACTTAGACTTTAGACAAAGTTTGGGTTTGTTTAGAGATACAGCGCGGAAACAGGCCCTTCGGTCCACCGAGTCCACGCCGACCAGCGATCACCCCAGACGTTAGCACCATCCTACACATTGGGAACAATTTACACTTTTACCAAAGCCAATGATCCTACAAACCTGTACTTCTTTGGATTGATCCTTCCCCCATCCCTCATCCCGCACCTCGCCTTCTAAGTTCCAGTTAGTACGGGCCTATAACCTTCAAATGTTCCTCATTGTTAGGCAGTTATCCGCTTAGTGCCCCATTAGTGCTGTTGCCTCAGGTGCTTGGGTTTGATCCCGCCTCTGGGTGCTGTCTGTGGGGAGCTTGCATGTTCACTCCTCTGACTTTGTGAGTTTCCTTGCGTTGGTTCCAAAGATGAGCTGGAAGGTTCAGTAGTGCTGCACGTTTCTTCTTGGGTTAATGACGGGAAGAGTCAAAGTGTCGTTAATGGACAAAAGGACACAAAGTGCTCGAGTAACTCAGTGGGTCAGGCAGCATCCCTGAAGAATATGGATAGGTGTTGTTTCGGGTTGAGACTGCTCTACTGGAGTTACTGGGCACTTGTGAATCAATTGCCAGGCAACAGGAAAGTAATGGGCTTAGGACTAATGGGATGGGCCACCAGATGTCAGCATTGAGCCAAAGGCCTGCTTGGCCTCCTTCTGTGTCATTATAAGCGTAAATGGTTACAGAAAATAATGGATGAAGTTGGCGGGTGGGAAACTGGAAGAGTGCCAATCGCTCACTTTATAATAGAATGTGAGATAGGAATTATCAAGGAGAACAGGATATTATCCAGGAACTACAATATCAGCTGAATTCAAGCTTCACAATAAACACTTTATTCATGACAGGGTGGAGATGTTTGGGCGTGGGTGCAGTTGATAGACTGTGAAAGTTTCAGAAAGTACAAAAACTTTGTTCAAAATGATGTCTCACTGGTGTCACTGCTTGCAAAAGACCTCAAGCATGTTGGGTGGTCTGCTGCTATGTTGTACTGTGGCTGTAGGCACTGTAGGCACCTTCTACAGTGAGCAAAAATAGTAAGATTAAACGAGAACTTACCAAGTTTGAAGTTTGATCTGTATTTTTACGAGGAGTCGCGGTGAGGGATTTCGTGAAGACCCCGCCAGCAGGCATGCGCGGCATCCTTCAAAGCAGCGGTGTGGAATCACAGAAACCAACCATGACTGAAAATGTAAGATGAAACCGTTTAGAACTACCTGTTTGACCTGATGACAGAGGGTGGGAGCGGTGGGCACGAAATCCCTCACCGCGACTCCTCGTAAAATACAGATCAAACTTCAAACTTGGTAAGTTCTCGTTTAATCTTACTATTTTACTTCGGAGTCACGTGAGTGACTTCGTGAAGATTTCAAAGCTCTGTGATTTCATGCCCTGAACAACGTCCATGCTTATCACACTGCCGCCATTCTGATGGAGTAAGACTGTTAATGGAGTTCAGTTGACAGTGGCTGAAAAATCAACACAATTTATTAATCAACTAAACAACAACCCCTAATTCGGGGCCAGACATTTACTGAGTGGTACCCAGGATAGCTTCTACGAATGTCCAGGAACGGCCAGAGACTTGTTATAGAACCGTTGAAAGGTTTTTTCCCCACTGGCCCAGCCCACAGTGGCGAAAATGTTGGTCCATGGGCACCTTCATGGCTCTCACTGCAGCCCTGGTGGAATAAGACTTTAAAATGTTAGTAGCAACTCCTGCTGCATCCAGCACCACCCTGAGCCACCTGGCGATCGTCTGTGTAGTCACCTGATGATGCGGAGGTTTTGTGACTGATGAGGAGCCCCTGTTTCTTCATCCTGATACCTCCAATAACTCGGATGTAGTGGTGGAGATGGGTGACTATGCAGAGTGTGGCATCTACAGGGTATGCCCGAAATTCCAGCTGCAGCCCATGCGCCCCTGGCCTGTGCTGTTTTAATAACTCTTTACCAAAGAATTTTATTTGACCAGGGTTGGCCACCATGCTGTCCAGTCACAGTTTTTGTAACATCTGGACTCGTTGGGCTGTCGCCAGTGCCATGAGCATCACCACCTTAAGGGTGAGCTGTTTCAAATGGTAGCTCATCTATTGGAGCCCAGCTCCTCAGTAGGGTCAGCATGATCCCCACATCCCACGTTACTGTATATCTGGGTCGTGGAGGGATTGGTATTGAATACTCCCCTCATTAGTTTAGACACCAGGTGGTGGGAGCTGATACTTATATCCAGGTATGAATACAGCGTACTCCTGTCGCTGTTGATGGCACTGTAGCTGAGGCCAGCATCAAAATGGAGGCCTGCTAGAAACTCCAACACATCCAGTATTGTTGCCGAGTTGGAGGACTTGTTGTTCGGGCACAGAAACCTCCCACTTTCTGATTTGAGTGAGGTATTGTTTGCGGGTGGATTCCCGACACGATGCTGCAATAAGGTTCATGGCTCTTGACGAGATTGCCTGCCCGGTTGAGCGGTCTTTCCAGAACCTGCAAGCCAACAAGTTTAATGACCATGGCAAGGATGACTGACCCCTGTAATGGAGTGGAGTAATTCAATTTGGGATGTTTCCCAATCGCCATCCATGGTTGTTGTACATTTCTACAACCATCGGGTACCATGGTTGTGTAGGCCAGTCGGGAATGAGCAATATGTCAGTTGCAGAGTCTAGTTTAAATTTCCTGCAATACCCAACTGGTGAGGCAGCATGGGGGAAACGCGTAGCAACCCATTTCCCCCAATGGATAAAAATGCATCCAATGCTATTACCCAGAATCTGGTTCCCACAACACATACGTTGGTATTCGATGGTTCAGCCTGGACGCAAATAGGTCAATATCTGGTGTCCCCAATTTGAGCTATAATATCTCCAAAATTTGGGGGTTCAACATCCACTCAATGTTGTCATTGAAGACACGTGACCTGGTGTCCGCCACTGAATTAAGCTTCCCAGGCAAATAGGTCGCAGTAATCCAAATATTTCTTTCAATGCACCAGTGCCAAATTGTATTAGCCAATTCATTGCAAACTAGCGACCTGATATACTACCCATATGATTGATGTAAACCATTATTGTAGCATTATCTATTCGAAAGCGGACATGTTAATCCCATGAATTAGTACAGAAGCCCGCAGTCCATGAAATGCCCCCAGCATTTCTATATAGTTTACAACATGTGACTCCAGGAATGTAGACTCATGAGAGTTCCATCTGCCACCACAACTGGACATCGTACCAGTTGCTCCCCAGCCTGGTGCACTTTGCATCAGTTAGTAGCACAACATCAGGGTTTGCTCCCTATAATAGGTCAATGACATTCTTTAATATTATCTACCCACCATTATAGCTAATTTCTAGCTTCCGGTGGTAACCGAAGTGGCCGATCAAAGCAGCCAGCATTTGTTTTTTAATGCTGTGATTTGTGACCTTTGTGAATTTCGGTAGTGTAGCGGTCCGAATCGTGCAGCTGGGAATGTAGTTACCAATTTAGAGTTACCAATACCAATAACTTTCGCTGTTTGCCACATGGTCGATACCCTGGCACAAGCAAGATTGTGGCACTCTTCTGATATAGCAGTAGCTTTATTAGTGGGGATGATAAACTTCATTAAATTAGTGTCTAAGGTGAACACCAAATCCATAACCCGTAGTGGGTGCAGTTTTTGATTTGTCTGGATGGATTACAATCCCAGCTTCTCAAGCAGAGCCTTGGTTGCAGCCACTCCTTGAATTGCCAATTGGAGGGTCTGCCCCATTATAAGGATTTCATCCAACATGCCATCACTATAATCTTGTTGTCGGAGAAGAGCCAATACAGGTAAATACCAACTTGGTAAACAGCCTAAGCTGTGATGGTTCCATTAGGCAATGCACCCTTCCAGACAACTTCAGAATTCCCTGTGAGCCTCAGCGATGGGCACCGTATAGCATGCTTCTTTCAAATCGATGCATGCCATAAAGTACCCTGAGTAAAGCATCTGCCTAGCTGTTCCAAAAGCATCCATTTTGAAATGGGTATATTGTACAAAAGTGTTCAACTCAGCTAAATCGATTATAACCCGACATTCCTCTTCTTTTTACTGCTGGTGAACATATTAGGCTCAACTCAATATGTCCATGCTTGGTTATGCCAATTACCACTTTTCCCTGCTCGCCATATAATTTCAGCATGCCCTGCCTCCACCTCTTTTTGGGATAGAGTAAATTCCTACGAGGCGAATGCTGGGTATGGGAATCTATACCTCCCACGAATTATATACCTTGAACACTTTGTAAAATAAACTCATCTGTGGTTACAGTTTTCCCCATATGTCCAAGGCCGCCCGCAATCACCCACCTATTCACCTAGTACAGGAGGGATACTACGGCGTGAGAGGAGCCAGACCCCCTTACCTCCATAGTGAACGGCGGTTCCATACATACGGTGCTTCGGGTGGACGTTATGGAGGTTGACGGCCCGGCGGCCGCATTTCCCATGCAGGCCGCTGTTGGCCTTGCGCTAAATGGTCGTTGTATTTATGAGATGGAGGTAGGTAGAATCTTTGTGCCCTATCCGGCAGCCTTGGTTCACAGGTTGTATTAGGCTGTTGCCGGTGATATGGGTGAACTCTGGCCGATGGAGTTTCATGAGGCCCACTGTTTTGGCCTCCTTTGTCCAGTCCCTTCACCTGTTTGTACAGGTCTCCAAGCAACTGATGCGGCGGTGGAGCGGTGATGGTCGGCACAACCCCGCGAATTTGGGGGTTTAGTGTGGGCTATATGGAGCTCTTACGCATGCAATTTATCTCATACTGGGCGTTGCATAGGAGTGCCAGTGTATCATGCTATTTACTGGACACATTATCCCCCGATCAGGGTTTTGCAAACGCCGTTATGCCCATGGAGAACCTTTCTCCAAGGTATTATTGAGAATCTGACTCCAGTGTTGGTGCATACGTAGGCAATCAATGGTGCCCACCAATTCGTGGTGCAGGGTTCACCTGTCTGGGTAGAAACGGCAAACTTCACTCACCACATCCAGCATCCTCCTCATGCTCTGGTTCAGCGGTCACTGGCTGTCCCTGGTCGTCGTCAAACTCAGCAGCTGGGCAATCATTAATGCTTCTGGCTGGAGTCGATGAGGAGCTGAGCGGAGTTCTTGCACGGCTAGTGGATGCCATTCTTCTCGTTCTCGGTCCCGCTGGAGATGTTGGACCATTTAAGAGCTCCAACCGCTCAATGCGACCGCCCCTGCGAGATGCAGCGGACAAGCCGGCTTCCCCAGGCCCTGCGAATTCACTGGGGCTTCCACCATCGGACCTCACCCCCTTAGGGTCTATGGTCCAATGGCAGGTCGTCGTGACCTACAGCCCAAGTAGGGTCATACGACTCCCGCACGGACTCTCCGCTAGTCTGTCTTCTCCCAGACTGTGGCGGCCCACCTGGCTGATAAGAAGGCAGGTGAGTTGACTCGGCGCCGGCCCCTGGAACCTGGCTCCCCGGAGTCCATGCAGGCTTACCTCCACACTTACACCATTACTTGGCGTGGAGGCGCATGGTCGGCCGCTCGCAGCGCTGAGCTGACCGACCGCTTCCTGCTGCCACCTCCGCCCTTGACCGCAGCCTGACGGGGTGTGTTGTCGGCGGTATCTGCTCCAGCAGGCCTACACGACGCAGCAGTGTTATGCCTGGGCTGCACGATGGCAGATATCCCTGGCTGCGGTTCGTAAAGCACTTTGCAGGGCTCCCCTGTCGTGCGGCTGTCCCCCGGCCCAGCCCCCTCGGGTCTACTGGAGCTCGGGGAGAGGTTGCCTGTAAAGAAAACAAGACCCCTTGCCACGTACCTGTATCCCCCCTTATTCTCTTGGGGGACGGGGGGCTCGGAGTCTGGACCGTTGCTTGCAGCTCCGTAGCGGTAACCCATTCGGGTGAGTCGGCCCCTGTATTAGCGGGAGCGCCCGACTTCCGCATTCCTGCCCCCACCGTTGCGTTAAAGCTGCCGGCGTTCCGTGCAGCTCCGGGGACAAGGGCCGTCGGCTGGCCGCAGATCAGCTCAGCTCCTCGACAGCGTCGTCCTCGGCCCTTGTCCATGCTGTAAAGGAAGGTAATACTTACCTGCCGGTCTTGTGAAGGAGCCGGTGGGGAGAGCGCACTCCCCCCCCAGCTGCCGCTGCAGATGCGCGCGACGATATGCCGCGCATGCGTGCTGGCGGGGTCTTCACGAAGTCACTCACTTGACTCCGAAGTAAAACACTCACACTGTGGTATTCTAGGGTCTGGTTAGACTAAGATTGGATCTCCAAATACATAGGGCGGCACAGTGGCACAGCGGTGGAGTTGCTGCCTTACAGCGCCAGAGACCTGGGTTCAATCCTGACTACGGGTGCAGTCTGTACGGATTTACTCCCTGTGGCCACATTCCAAAGACGTGCACGATTATAGATTAATTAACCTGTAAATTGTCCATAGTGTGTAGGATAGAACTGGTTTATAGGTGATTGTAAGTCGATGTGAACTCGGTAGGCCAAAGGTCCTGTTTTCAAGCTGTATCTCTAAAACAAACTAAAAATACTAATATGTAATGGATGTGAAATAACAGAGCCATCCAATGAATAAGCCATAAAGAACAGCAACATAAACTGGAACATTTTCCTTCTATTAAGATGAAAACGAGTGTGGTATTTAACAGGGCAGGTGAAATTAAGTAAGTAAGTAAGTAAGTTTATTGGCCAAGTATTCACATACAAGGAATTTGTCTTGGTGCTCCGCCCACAAGTAACAACATGACATACAGTGAAAGTTACGAATGACTCAGAAAACATTAAACATTAATAATAATAAAACATTAATGATAAAACACTGCTGATCAAGGATGTGAACCAACAAAATACCAGATCATAGGGAGGCTACAGATTTTTGGCTGTTGAGTACAGCAACTACTCGTGGATAAAAACTGTTTTTATGTCTGGCTGTGGCAGCTTTGACAGTCCGGAGTCGCCTTCCAGAGGGAAGTGATTCAAAGATTGTAATGGATTGTGACAAAGAATTAGATTGTGGCCAGGGTGAGAGGGGTCAGAGATGATCTTGCCCGCTCACTTCCTGGCCCTTGCAGTGTACAGTTCATCAATGGAGGGAAGGTTGCAGCCAATAACCTTCTCTGCTGATCGGACAATTCACTGCAGCCTCCAGGTGTCATGCTTGGTGGCTGAGTCAAACCAGACCATGATGGAGAAGGTGTGAACAGACTCTATGATGGCCGTGTAGAATTGGACCATCATTGCCTGTGGCAGATTGTGCTTCCTCAGCTGCCGTAATAAGTACATCCTCTGTTGTGCCTTTTTGACTGTGGAGTCGATGGTAGCCCCCCACTTAAGGTCCTTGGAGATGATGGTTCCCAGGAACTTAAAAGATTCCACAGTAGTCTCCACAGTTGAAATAACTTTCAAGAAATGTAACTGCAGCAAAACAAGAGGGAAAGGCACAAGTTCAAGAACCACAATTTGAAAGATATCAGTTAGTATTTCTTTACATGCAGGTAATGAATAACTGGAATGTGTAACCAGATATTACCATTGAGCCCATTTAATGTATGATCATTTAATGTTTGATCATTTAATATATCGTCAGTTGTTAGATTGAAGGGAGAACAGTTTGTTAAGTTTAGTGTGGAAACAGGCCCTTCAACCCAATGAATCTGCACCGACCAGCGATCACTCTTTAGACTTTTAGACTTTAGAGACATACCGTGGAAACAGGTCCTTTGGCCCATCAAGTCCATGTCGACCAGTAATCAGCCGTACACTAGTTCTAGCCTACATAGTAGGGACAATTTACAGAATCCAACAAAGCTACAAACCTGCACCTTTGGAATGAGGGAGTAAACAGGAGAACACAGAGTAAACCCACACGGAGAACGTAAACTCCATACTGACAGCAGGGCTGCCAACATTGGGTGAGAGTTGAGAGTGAGAAATTGCGAGGGAGCGTAGTGATCGAGGGAGATGTCCCCCCCCCTCCCACAGTAGGGAGCTTTTGCATTTTTCAGCTTGGAATTGTGCAATCTGGTGCATACTGTAGCGAGTCTTGTAACATACTTGAATGCAACATTTATGCTTCAAACTGGATTAGTTATGAATAAGGTTAGGCTAAATTACATTCCTAATTACATTCCACAGTAGAGCCAGGCACTGATCAACAGGTGCAGCACATGAATGACCTTAGTATATTCATGTATGGAAATCAGATTATAATTCATGCTGTTTTGCATATATATAGAGAAACAAAAACACAGAAACAAGGCAAGAGGAGTCAGACTTCCATCATTGTTCTGCACAAATAAATCAATCAACCTTACCCTTTGACTATAGAAACAAGACAAAAATAATGTCACATATTCAACCGTATTTGGTTCAATGAAATTAAGATATATATGTAAAACATATATATGGAAACAGGCCCTTCGGCCCACCAAGTCCACACCAACCAGCAATCTACCATACACCAGTTGAATCCTACACGCCAGGGACAATTTACAGAAGCCAATTAACCTACAAACCTGCACTTCTTTCGGATGTGGGAGAAACCGGAATATCCAGAGGAAACCATGTGGTCATGAGGAGAATGTACAAATACTGTACAGACAGCACCCGTAGTCAGGATCCAATCTGGGTCTGTGGTGTTGCAAGGTAGCAACTCTACCGCTGCGCCACCGTGCCAACACATTAATTTTTTTTTCTGTAAAATATTTATTATGGTGTCACGTCAATAAAGATGAACACATGATTCTGATTTATTCCCTTAGTTGGATAACACACATTTCCATTCATTGTGTTTCATGCCTGGTTTTCAGCCTCTTCAGTCTGAAGGTCTCGACCTGAAACATCACCTATTCTTTCTCTCCAGATATGCTGCCTGTCCTGCTGAGTTATTCCAGCTTTTATCTTCAGTTTAAATCTGCAATTCCTTCCTACACTCTTTGTTAAGCGAAACAGGTCCTATTCTCATATTATTCACCTCAACTAAGTATTTTCTTCACCTCCATTGCTGCAGAGAATACAATCCCAGTTATCAAATCTTTCTTCAAAGTGAAAAGAAAATTCTAGCCCTGCCAATATGTTCATAAATCGTACCTGGATCCTCTCCAGAGCAATTGCACCCTTTCTACAGTGTGTCATAGTCTCACAGCATGGAAACAGGCCCTTCATTCCAACTTGTCCATGCAATCAAGATATCTAAACTTGTCCCATTTATCCGCATTTGCTCCATATCCCTTTAAACCTTGTGTGTCCCAGTGTGTGTGTAAGGGTGTGTGTTGGGTTGTGTCAGTGAAGCGGTGACAACACCCGGAGTGAGTGGAGACTTGGCGATGTCCGGGGAGCATTTCCCTCTCCCCCCCCCGTCCTAGGAATGCGGGCCGGCCCAGTGCTTTGTGTCCAGCTGGGGTCCGGGGGAGGTGAAGGACAGTGACTCTGGGGTCGGGCATCGGAGCAGAGCCTTAGCCCGAGATTCTTCCCCATAGCTCCGGAGGTGGCACCGACGCCCCCACTCACTTAGTCCGCTCCTGGCTCCGGGCCGGGGTTAAAACTCCATGCGTTGTGGACAGAGCAGCTGCCAGACACAGAGCCGCCGAGGTGAGGGTGGGAGGTGTGAGTGGTATCTCGGGGGGTGGGGGGGGGGGGGGGTCGGTGCTGGAACCACCTCCGTGTCTCACCTATCACACCATCTGCACGGGAATGTGAAAGCGGGTGAGGCAGCATCTACAGAGCGGTTGAGCTGGAGAAATGCTTGAGTGTGAAGAAGGCTCAAATTCAGACATAGATGCTGCCTAACCGGTTGAGTTTCTCCAGCATTTTTGTCTACATTGCTATTTTAACTATTGCTGTTTCTGTTGACGTGAAGCAGCGATTCTACTGCTGCGCCAATGTTTGCTGCTCTGTAAGGATTTAATGAAATAAACGGAGCATTGATCAAGGTCCTATGAAATGACCGCTGGAAGTTTGTTCATATTTCTGTTGTGCTACAAGGAAAACATTTCCTTTCCATGGAATTTAAGTACAGATTTACTATTTCTATACATGCATAAATCCGATTCTACTTGTCAGGTCCGACATCTCTTTTGATGACACGTTTAATAGGAAATAGGACACCTTTAATTTTAATAATTCAGGTGAAATGAACTATTAATATTTTTCCTGAAGAAACAAATCTACAATATTAACCAAATAATGCAATACAGACACTGCAGAAACAAAAACCTGGTATGGAAATATGGAATGTTTCACAACTTGTAATACTTAGCTCACACCTTGTCATTATGTTTTAGGAGTTGCCCCATTAAATGTAAAAATTCTGCACTTCATACAACAAATCACAATACACTACCGTAAATAGTGATTATTTTAACTTTTTATTTATTTATTACAGCTCAGCTCGGCACTGTTATAAATGAATAAAAAGGGTCAATATCTACGTTAAGTTAATTATTGGTTTTCAGTGCTACTTACTCCCTTCAAACATCCAATATAAAAAAAAGAAATGGTGTTGGAAGGAAATGATTTGATAAAAATAATCATTCATTCAGTGAAGAAACAGGCACTTTGGCCCAACATGTCTACGCCAATCATCTAGTACCTATCTATACTCATCCCATTTACCAGCACTTGGTCCATAACCTACTAGGCCTTGGCAATTCAAATGCTTGTCCAGAGACTTCTTAAATCATTGAGAGTACCTGATTCCACCATCATCTCAGGCAGAGCATTCCAGTTCAGTTTTTGTTTATTGCCATGTGTACAGAGGTACAGTAAAAAGCTTTTGTTGCGTGCTAACTAGTCAGCAGATAGACAAAACATGATTACAATCGAGCCATTTACAGTGTATAGATACAAGTTAAGGGAATAACGTTTAGTGCAAGGTAAAGCCAGCAAAGTCCAATCAAGGATAGTTCAAGGGTCACCAATGAGGTAGATAGTGGTTCACTACAGCTCTCTGGTTGTGGTAGAATGATTCAGTTGCCTGATAACATACCAGATTATAGTCACCCGCTGGGTGAAAACATTAATCCTCAGATCACGTCTGAACTGCTTACTTCTCACCTAAACCTATGTCGCTTGGTCTTAGATAATGTTTTGTTCTGTCTGGTTTGTTTATTGTCACGTGTGCCAGATACAGTGAAATACATTTTTTGCATGCATTTTTTGCATTTTTTGCATACAGCTCAGCAGGCCCGTTGCAACCATTGCCTCCATCCCATGATCCCAGAAACCGATGTCCTTCTCCACACCCGACCTCTGGGTATAAGTGGATATTCTTATAGTGAGTAGGACAGGTTTGGAGGGATATGGACCAAAAGGGGGCAGATGGGACATGTAGCTGGGACATGTTGGCCGGTGTGGGCAGGTTGAGCCAAAAGGCCTGTTTCCATGCCACTGTTTCCATGTCACTCTATGACGCTATCTATCCAAACTACTCATTATCTACCTCATCTCTGCTTCTAATTTTACATACCTGTATGAAATGCCCTCTTGCCTTCTTGTGCTAAGGAAAACAAACCTTTTCTCAGGGTAGGGGAATCAAGAAACAGAGGATGTATGTTTAAGGTGAGAAGAGAAAGATTTAATAGGAACCTGAGGGGCAACTTTTGGTTCACAGATTGGTTTGGGAACAGCTCCACCCAAGAGAGAAGAAATTGCAGAGAGTGTAGAGGTTGCCTAGTCCATCAGACAGGTCAGACTCTCCATTATTGAATCCATCTACACTTTACCCTGCCATGGACATACAACCAACATAATCAAAGGCTTGGCCCACCCAGTCATTCCTTCTTCTCACTGATCCACTTTCCTTCTTCTCCCCACACCACCAGGCTGAGAAACAATTTATTCTCCTCTGTTATCAGCGTTATGAATAGTCCTTCCTTAAGCTACTGTACTGTCCGATTCACCTCCACTCCATTGTGAACATTGAAATTGTCTCTCGAACTGCAATGCTTATAACTATATTTTGCACTCTGTATCCTCCCCTGAGCCCTATCATTTGTACTTGAGTTTGGCTTCATCATAGTTCAGTATAGTATTATCTGAATTGATTGGATAGCATGCAAAACAAAGCTTTTTCACGGCCATATGAAGACACTTCACAAATTGAAGTTTATTATTTTCACAATACACATGAAAGTAATAAACTTCAATTTGTGAAGTGTCTTCATGTGGCCATGAAAAAAATAAACAGTGAGATGGAGCCATCTAGTGCTTGTTGAGATCAATTCAGTTCCCACAATTTGAAACAAGAACGTTTAAAGGCAAAAAACAGGACTTCTTCTTCTTGCGTATTACGTGCACAGCCTAAAGTTGTAGGACAACTTGTTCTATTTGATCTTATTTGATTGTGCACGCCGGGTTGATTGCATTTGTCGAAACAGGGCGGACCATGTGAAGGTTGCAATCTCCCACCCCAAAACACGACTGTTACACGAATCCAAGCAATATTTTTTTTCCCATCTTTATATCTTTATAACATCTACTTAGTCCACAATATGACATTAGAGAAAGCTTCGTCGGTCAACAGGAAAGCCTTTCTGAATTATTTTAATATATAGGAAGGAACTCTCCAGATATGCTGCCTGTCCTGCTGAGTTACTGCAGCATTTTGAATTATTTTAATATTGCTTACGCTATAATATTAATAATGCTATAGGAAGGACGTTATTAAGCTGGAAGGATATTACAAGGATATTGCCAGGACTTGAGGGGCTGAGCTATAAAAAGAGGTTAAGACTTTATTACTTGGAATACAAGAGGTTAAGGAGTACATTGATGACTGTATCGTGGCTGCCTCCTACACCCATGCAGAACTAATTGTTTTCATTAACTTTGCCACTAACTTGCACCCTCCGCTCAAATTCAGTTGGACTATCTCTGACACCTCTCACCCTTTTCTTGATCTCTCCGTCTCCACCATGGGACACACACTATTGTCTGACATCTACTACAAATTCACTCACTCTCATAGTTATCTGACTACATCTCCTCCCACCTTGGCTCTTGCTATCCCCTGCTCTCAATTTCTCCGTCTCCACCACATCAGCCGGCAGAAACCGCAAACAAGGGGCAATGACGGGCCTGGCGGCTGAGTGAGCAGAGGGGGGGAGGAGGGGCATCGGAGAGCCATCGGTGAGTGAGGAGGGTCATTGGGTGGCATGGAGCGGATGAGAACAAAGATGGATCCGGCATGTGGGAGCCTTCAAAAACGAAAAGGAGCCATTGGGACTATAATGAATACTTAGTAACCTTTTGGCACCCAATACCTGGCCACTCTTTGCATGCTTTCTGTATTGTATGTAAAACAAAGGATTTTGCTGTACCAAGTACATGTGACAATTAAGTATCATCATCGTCATCATCTGCTCCCACGTTGAGGCTTTCCATTCTAGGACATATGAGAGGTCCTTGTGTAAACATGCTTCTACCCTGCTGTCATAAATGGATCCCTCACCCGCGTCTCCTCAGTATCCTGTAGTCCTTCTTCCCGCAGATGGAACAAAGATAGAGTTCCCTGAATCCTCTCCTATCACCCCACCAGCCTCCGCATTCAACTCCTGCTAATTATTTTAACTCCCCTTCCCATTCCCATACAGACCTTTCCATCCAAGGCTTCCTCCATTGCCAGAGTCCATAAAAATTGGATGAACACCGCCTCATATTCTCCTTGGATACTTACCACCTGACGGTATGGAAATTGAATTCCCCAATTTTAGGTAACTAACCTACAAATGCTCCCCCCTATATCTCTCCCCCCCCTCTCTTTACTGTGCTCCACCCTGCTCCCATTTCTCCCCTACCCACTTCCCTTCCACCTATATTACTTCCTCTGGCTTCACAATTTGCATAATAACGTTTAGTGCAAGATAAAGTCCAGTGAAGTCCAATTAAAGATAGTCCAAGGTCTCCAATGAAGTAGATGATAGGTCAGGATCGCTCCCTAGTTGGTGATGGGTGATCTTTTACCTATCCACAGTTACCTTTATTGCCAAGTTCCCACTTGTTCCATACATTACAGACATCCATATTTCTAAAACAATACCAAAATAATGCCTGAGCAAGATTACATTCCGAAAAAAATAGTGGACCCATACCAGCAAAGGAAAGTCTCTGCGTTCCTGATGACGGACAACTGCTACATTCTTTTGTCTGTCCTCACCCTCGAGCTGCTTCCATTCACTAATTGACCAAATAATCTTGCTTCCAGCTTCTGTCTATGCTCATCCCAGTATTATCCTGTCAAAGACATCACCCCTCCCCAACCTTCACTGCAGCTGAACTAGCTTCCCTTGTCTCCTTCCAAACTCTCAAGAAGGGTATTTGACTTTAATGGCTTCCCTTCACACAAGTGCTACCTGATCCGGAGAGTATTTCTTCATTTTAGATGTGGAGAGGGTTTCAACAAAAACAATGTAAGTCTCCACGGTGTGATAGGAGGAAGAATATGAATGTGAATTGAGCTCCATGCGCACACACCTCCCTTCATTACCCAGGACCATGTACTAATTCAAAGAGGTTTACACAATCTTTAAAATTGCACGTTGAATCAGAAATAAACCACCACAGCAGCAGAACATTAAAACTAATAAAGGGGCAGATAAATAGAAATTTTCAATTAAAAGCACACAACATTGGAAACTGGTCCAAAGAGTGATGACAGACAATGAACTTGTTGTCTTTAATTATATTTAGTTACCAGAAACAGCATTAACATATCATGTTTTCATCCATGTGTATAACACATTACGCTGTTTCGAACATAAACAGTTCAGCACAGGAAGATGCCCTGCAGCCCACAATGTCAGTGCTGAACATGATGCCAAGCCCAACTCTTAATTGCTTGCACATAATCCATGTCACATCCATTCCCATTCCCTGCCCATCTACATGTCTATATAAAAGTCTCTTAAATGCCACTGCAGTAACTGCCTCTGCCACTATCCCCAGCACCTCATCCCACGCACTCACCACCCCCTGTGTAAAATAACTTGCCCTGCACGTCTCCTTTAAACTTTGCCCCCCTTACCTTAAAGCTATGCCCTCTAGTATTTGATATTTCCATCATGGGAAAAAAATATATATATCTGCATGGACAATTTTACTTCAGTTTTATTTTCCATGAGTTTTTTGTGATGTAAAAAAAACAGTTCTATTACTTTGCAAACCTATAAACTATAGTAACCTTGTCAGCCCAAGTCTCATCCACAGTCCTTTCATGATAAACAACATATTTGAATGCTCCCCAGCCCCGAGATATTAGGAATTTAACTATCTAACTCTGTTTTGAATGCATCTAGTGAATCGGCCTCCACTGCCTACTGAGGTAGGGAATTCCACAAATTCACAACTCACTGGGTGAAAAGGTTTTTCCTCATCTCAGTTCTAAATGGCTTATCCCTTATTCTTAAACTGTGGCCCCTGGTTCTGGACTCCCCCAACATCAGGAACATGTTTCCTGCATCTAGCACATCCAATCCAAACTGAGAAGGAGCTACTTGCTATGATTAAGTTTCGTTTGGGGATACAGCACAGAAACAGGCCCTTCAGCTCACCGAGTCGATGTCAACCAACGATCATCCCATACACTAACACTATCCTATATACTAGGACCAATTTCCATTATTTTCCAAAGCCAATTAACCTACAAATCTGCACATCTTTGGAGTGTGGGAGGAAACCAGAGCTCCCGAGGAATACTCACATGGTCACAGGGAGAACGTGCAAACTCCGTACAGACAGCCCGTGGTCAGGATCAAACCTAGGTTCTGGCACTATAAAGCAGCAACTCTGTCGCTGTGTGATCTTTGACCTGGCAAGCTTCGCAAATTCACACAGAGGAGAACAGTATAGTTCACAGCTGACCAGGAACCACCTCAAGATAACTTTTGTTAAGCTACTTAAAATCAGTCCAACACAAGGCAGCACAAAAGAGAGTTCAGGGATTGCTTGCAAGGATTAAAGCATACAATGTACAGTTGTAGTAAAGACTAGAAAAAAACATGTGTATGGAAGAGCACAATCTCCCCACATTTTCATCAACACCTCCTCTCTTCCCCCCCCCCCCTCCCCCTCCCCTCTTCCCTTCAAAAGTTCCTCCACTCACCTTGCATAAATTTGGGATGCGGAAGAAAAATGGAGCACCAATGTGTTTGCAGAAACACACAAGAGGAACCTGGAAACATTACACAGATAGCACCCAAGAGCTGGATTGGACTTGGGTTGGTTAACAAATTTGCAGGTGTCACCAACATTGAACTAATATGAACGGGTGATCGATGGTCAGCGTGGATTCAGTGGGCCAAAGGACCTATTTCCATGCTGTGTCAATAAACTAAACTAAGGTGACCTGATCTTCGGAAGCAGAAGCAGAAATATTACTTCAAAGGTATTGCGTTCATACCTCATATCTGAAAGTTAGTGGTTGTGTCTGCATAGCAAGATAAAGTAACTACAGAGTGAAAGGGGAGATCAGGGCAACACGGTGGCACAGAGATTGAGTTTCTGCCTTTCAGCACCAGAGATCTGGGTTCGATCCTGACCATGGGTGCTTGTCTGTATGGATTTTGTACGTTCTCCCTGTGACTTGAATGGGTTTTCCCCAGGAGCTCCGGTTTCCTCCCACACTCCAAAGACGTACAGACTTGTAGGCTGATTGGCTTGATGTAATTGTAAATTGTCCCTAGTGTGTAGGGATCTTGTTAGTGTGCAGGGATCTGGTTGGCACAAACTCTGTGGGCCTAAGGGCCTGTTTCTCTAAACTAAACTAAACTAATCAGGCCATTACATTTGCAGATGGTATGGATTTCACTTAAAAGGAAATCTTGCTGAACATTCTATTCAATGACCTAACTTGCAGAATTAATCTAATTTCCTTTAGCCACTAGCTGACCTATACTGTGTTTCCAGCATTCTTTTCACATCTGTGTGATATATTTCAGTAGCTCTGACATTATTAATCAAAACGGGATTAGTAATTCACAGCTTTTCCAGTATCTTTTGACATGAAACACAAACCTTTCAAGTTATTTAGAAAAACTAGATGATTATTTTACACAATCCTTCGTGATTTAAGGCACTTTAATTGAAAACATTGCAGAATCAAAACCAATTAGTTGGAGAAAATAATTCTTGATTGGAGCAAGAAAAGGAGGGAAGAGAAATTATTTAATTTTTTTAATTCAAACATTTAGAGTTCTTTTCCTGAATGTACTTAACATTGGCAAGATTCTTTGAGTAATTCAGTGCTTTGTATCAAAGATAACCTGTTTCCATCAGTTCTGATGAAGCGGTCCCAAATGAGAGATGTTAACTTTGTTTCTCTTTCCACATGTGTTGCTTGATCTACAGAGACTTTCCAGCATTTCTGTTTTTATTTCAGCTTTTCAATATCTGCTGTTTTTTAAAAATCTTCATGACTTGCTTCCAATTTGCTTTTGTAGGTTCTGAGGTGACTGATGAAGCCAATGTAGGAACTGCAGACTATTCCAGGGAGAGGCAGGAGGTGACTCCCCGGAGGCAGGGCCGGCCCTAGGCCGATTGGACCGACTTTTCCAAATTGGGCCCCGCGCCCAAGGGGGGCCCAGCATTAATTTTCCATATTTCAGATGGAAATTCAAATTCGCTTTGTTAAATAAAGATTTTTTAAAAAACGTTCGCCATACGGATCTTTTTTACAAAACGAATATGGATAACAAACGCTGTGAATAATAAACGATGTGCTAACTGCTACTGTAGCGGTTAACAGCCAGTAGTTAACAAGTAGTTATGCAATGGGTCATCAATGCATCGATCCACATTCCTCAGTAAATGCGTTAAATTGTGTCACTCGCTGCTGCCGGAGCGGCCGAGATTCTGATCTGGACCCGGGTGGGGGGTGTGGGAGTCTACAGGGCAGCAAGCCCCAGCACCGCAGCGAACTCAGCCGTGAGTATTCAACGCTAAACGCCGGGAGCGGGCAGGCGGGCGGTGTGTGCGTGAGAGTGAGAGTGAGAGGGAGAGGGAGGGGGGGGGTCGAGAAAGGGTCAGATTTGTATGAAATCGGCGGTGTCTCTGTGTCTGTGTGTGTGTGTGAGTCTCTGTGGCTGTGTGTTTCTGTGTCTCTGTAGCTGTGTTTGTGTGTCTCTATATGCGTGTGTGTCTGTGTGTGCTCACTTAAAACAATATGCCGCCAACTCAGGATTGTTTCTTAGCCCTCTGACAGGTGTTTCAATCTCACCTCGTAGCTCGCTGTTAATCGATTCATAGCTATTAATTTTCATTCCTGGTGCGCATCAAACTTCTCCAAATGCAAACTCTTCAAGTTACGCGGGGGGGGGGGATGCTAGGATAAAATACCATATATTTGCATTTATATAGCGATCTTGCTGCAAATTTTTAAAGTTGAAAGTTGTATTTTATTTCAGTGGGAATTGGAAGATAGGGACAGAGATGTTACACAGAGATTTTGATAGGAAGGAAACATTACAGCAGCTGAGTAAAAGATCGGCCAAATGGTAGGTTCAATGAAGATCGGGCGAGGGGGATTGGGGGTTGGGGGAAAGTATTTATAGCTTGGAACTTGCCTAAATGAGTACTGTGTACGAGTGACGATAGAGCACAGAAACAAGCCCTTCGGTCCACCGAGTCCACGCCAACCAGCGATATCCCCGTACACTAACACTAAACTACACACTAGGGACAACTTACAATTTTTACCAAAGCCAATTAACCTACAAACCTATACGTCTTTAGAGTCTGGGAGGAAACTGGAGCACCTGGAAAAAACCCCACGCGATCACAGGGAGAAACATAGAAAATAGCTGCAGGAGTAGGCCAGTCGGCCCTTCGAGTCAGCACCGCCATTCAATATGATCATGGCTGATCATCCAAATCAGTACCCCATTCCGGCCTTTTCCCCATATCCCAATTCCCTTAGCCCTAAGAGCTAAATCTAACTCTCCATTGAAAACATCCAGTGAATTGGCCTCCACTGCCTTCTGTGGCAGAGAATGTCCAGACAGACGGCAACCGTAGTCAGGATCTAACCCGGATCTCTGGCGCTGTAAGGCAGTAACTCCACCCTTCTGCCACCTTTTACCTGCCATTTATTTCTGCTGTCGCATTGTATTTTGTATTGTATCCTCCACATCTCCCTCTGCCACTTACTTTTGCAATAATCCTGATGCATGGACTCAAGATTCCAATTCCATCCCAAATGCTCCTTCGTTTTGAATGGTCATGGACCAGGGACCTCCCATGTTTCATTTCTTCAGAGAGTCTTTGAGTTCATGTTTGAATCTTTTCCTCATTCTGCCTGCTAATCTCTTCCCATGGCAGAGCTCAGGAATGAGTTGGATTTGGAAAATTGGTGATGGATCGCCAATAAATGGCCATTGTTTCACTGCTGGGCTGTCATACCAACTTATTCTTTCATATGCATTGCAATTTGTGGTCATTGCATCTCAGATTCAACTTACACTGTGGTTGTCTGCTGGACTCTCTCAGGACTGCAACTAGACAGGAATCACCCTGTACACTACCACTATCCTTCCACACAAGGGACAATTTTGCAATTTTAACAAGGTCAATTAACCTACAAATCTGTACATCTTTGGAGTGTGAGAGGAAACTGGAGCACTGGGAGAAAACCCACGCGGTCAAGGGGAGAACGTACAAACTCCGTACAGACGGCACCTGTCATCACAATCAAACCCGGTACTCTGGCGCAGTGAGGTAGCAAGTCTACTCGCTGCGCCACTGTGCCACCTTTGGGGTTCAGATGTTACTGCTGTTCTTAACCTTGACGTTGTCATGGTTTTGGTTGGATGCGGTGTCGGAGTGGGGTAGATGAGCTGATGTGGTGCTGACAAAGAAGCCTTTCCATAGTACATTTTGCAGATGGTAACCCGTTTTCCAGTGACAAAAGAAATGTTTATGAAGGTGGATGGGGTGACAATCAAGTGAATTACTTTGTAGTTAAAGAAGGAACTGCAGATGCTGGAAAATCGAGGGTACACAAAATGCTGGAGAAACTCAGCGGGTGCAGCAGCATCTATGGAGCGAAGGAGATAGGCAACGTTTCGGGCCGAATCTGAAGAGGGGTTTCGGCCCGAAACGTTGCCTATCTCCTTCGCTCCACAGATGCTGCTGCACCTGCTGAGTTTCTCCAGCATTTTGTGTACCCAGTGAATTACTTTATCTGAATCAGCATCAAACTTCCTAAATATTATTGGACCTCCACTTATCCAGGTATCTGGACAATATTCCATCATATTCCTGTCTTGTCAGTGGTACATAGGCTTTAGAAGATTGATGAGTTACTTGCTGCTGAATATCGTGGGTTTGATTTGCTCAGGTAGCCATAGAATATTTGTAGCCAGGATTTAATTTAGTTTAGTTTAGAGATACAGCATGGAAACAAACCCTTTGGACCATCGAGTCCACATCGCCCAGTGATCCCCGCACACTAACAGTATCCTACACACATTAGAGACAATTTACAATTCGACCAAGCCAACTAGCCTACAAACCTGTATGTCTTTGGAGTGGGTATTTGGCAATAATTGATTGCTTTTTGATTCAAACTGATTCTTTCTTTCTTTCTCCTGCTATTTAATTTTGAAGATCAACTTTCGAGGTAGGAAAAATTGTCACTTCAACCATTCGATAAAGACCTCTGGAGGACAGGATCTTTTCATGCAATTGAATCACAACAATGAGGGAGATAGTAGTTCAGGACCACTCCCAACTATCAACAATAGCAATCCTGAGCTACCATCTACCTCATTGAAAACCCTCAGATTATCTCTAATCAGACTTTGCTGGTCTTTCACTTGCACTAAATATTATTCCTTTTATCATGTATATGTACACTAGGATTGCCAACTGTCCCGTATTAGCCAGGACATCCCATATGTTGGGCTTAATTGGTTTGTCCCATATGGGACCGCCCTTGTCCCATATTTGACTGCTACTGCTTGGGTCGAGGGGACTGTCGGGTCAGATGGCCACGTTCGGCCCCGCTTCACCCGTCCCAACATTGTACAGCCCATGGAGTGCAGCAGCAGCGCCTCGCCCGTGGCTCCATCAGTCGGGCAGCCCGCCCAGCTCTCTGACCTTCGCTTACTGCCGACACCACCACCCCTCCTTCTCATGGCCGATTATCATTTCATGAGTTGGATGGGGTGCCAGACTTTGCACATGACATTGCGCAAAACTCCTGAACTGGCCCGCCGGCTGGGCTTGTGTGCAGCCCAGCACCCGGGCCAACTCATCAGTCACCGCCAAATCCGTCAACGCATTGCCGTCGGGAATTTGTCCCTTATTTTGACCGTTTGTCCCTTATTTGGGAGTGAGAAAGTTGGCAACCCTAATGTACACTCAGTGTGCATGGCTCGATTGTGATCATGCATAGTCTTTCCAATAATTGGTTAGATCGTATCAAAAAGCTTTTCACTCTACCTCTGTACACGTGACAATAAACTAAACTGTCTCAAGATTTGCATGAAATGCTGCAGTAACTCAGTGGGACAGGCAGCATCTCTGGAGAGAGGGAATTATGTCTCGGGTTGAGACCCTTCTTCAGACTGAGTCAGGGGAGAGGTGCAGAACTTTCCTCAGAGAGAGGAGAACTTCTTCAAAGTAGGCACACCTTGAGGAGATTTCTCGGTGGAGAAGACACAATGTGTAGGAAGGAACTGTAGTCTGAAGAAGGGTCTCAAACAAAACGACACCCATTCCTTCTCCCCAGAGGTGCTGCCTGCCCCGCTGAGTTACTCCAGCAGTTTGTGTCTGTCTTCTGGGGGGGGGGGAACGTTGTGTGCTCGGCCCTGGTGACGCGGCGGCGGCGGCGGCGGTCAGACCGGACGGGTGAGGGCGCGGACGGACGGTACTGCTGACGTGTGTGTGCTCCGCTGGCCGTGTCCCCGGATCCTGCGTGTGTGTGTGGGGGTGAAGATGCGCGGCTCGGTGTTCTCGGTGCTCGGCCGCTTCTCCCAGGAGTATGTGGCGGGGACGCCCCTGCGGCTGAAGCTCGTCGACTCCTACCTGCTGTACATGGCGCTGAGCGGCGCGGCCCAGTTCCTCTACTGCGCGCTGGTCGGCACCTTCCCCTTCAACTCGTTCCTGTCCGGATTCATCGCCTGTGTGGGCGCCTTCGTGTTGGCGGGTGAGGCCCGTGTGGTGGATGGTTGTGGGTCGGGGGGGAATGGTGGATGGGTGAGGAATGTGGGGAAATGGGGTGGTGGTGAAAAGTATGATAAATGGGGTGGGGGGTGGGGAATTGGGGTAAGGAATGGGGGTGATGGAGGGGTTGGTGGTGGGGATTGGGGGGGTGGTGGGGAATGGGGGTGATGGAGGGGGTAGATGGGGGGTGGATGGAGGTTGGTGGGGATTGGGGGGGTGGTGGGGATCGGGGTGGCATAGGGTGGTGGGGATTGGGGGGGTGGCGGATGGAGGGTGGTGGGGATTGGGGGGGGGGTTGGGGAATGGGGGGTGTGGTGGGGAATGGGGTGGTGGAGGGGATCGGGGGTGGCATAGGGTGGTGGGGAATGGGAAGATGGTGTGAATGGGGGTGGTGGTGGGGAATGGGGTGGTGGTGGGAAATGGGGGTGATGGAGGGGTAGATGGGGGTGGATGGAGGTTGGTGGGGATTGGGGGGGTGGTGGGGATCGGGGGTGGAATAGGGTGGTGGGGAATGGGAAGATGGTGTGAATGGGGGTGGTGGTGGGGAATGGGGTGGTGCGGTTTAGCAGGGGGTGGGTTGTGGTGGTCAGTGTAGAAGGGTTGAAGGGAATAGATCAGGTGCAGGATCTTGGTCAAAGAGCAAGGTGGAAAAATGGTGGAGGGGGCAAAATGAAAAGGGACTTGGGGATGGCAAAGGAGGAGGAATCTGAATTGTGGGTCAGGACAGTGGTTGTTCCTGGTGGTGATAGAGGCTAGAACGATTGGAAAAGTACACAAAAGGCTGGAGAAACTCAGCGGGTGCAGCAGCATCTATGGAGCGAAGGAGATAGGCAACGTTTTGGGCCAAACCCTTCTTCAGACTTTCAGTTTCAGGTTTCGGCCCGAAATGTTGCCTATCTCCTTCGCTCCATTGATGCTGCTGCACCCACTGAGTTTCTCCAGCATTTTGTGTTCCCTCGATTTTCCAGCATCTGCAGTTCCTTCCTTAACACGATTGGAAAAGTGTTGGGTCAAGCTTTGTTTGTTAGCACTCATCACTGGGAATGTGTGTGTGATAGACGTATGTGTTGTCATGGCTTGCATGCCACGGTAGATATTATTTTGGCCAGTAATATTTGAGGGGGGTGTTCCACAGCAGCCCCTGATTAAATAGGTTCAATACTTTGGTGGGGGAAGAAAAGGGGCATGTGATGGTGGTTGGTGCTGCTCCCTGCAATTTGCTTGGAGTCGTTGCGGCATTACCTCAACAGTTCTCAAACCTTTTTACTTGAATGGTACATCTTACCACCAGCAAACCTATTTGAGTGGAGCTCATCTTTATAACAAATTGGAAGCCAACTGGCCTACGATGACAAAACTCCAAAACCAAGGCTATTCAAGATTGAATAATCATGATTTGCACATGCTCGAAAGCTGAGTTCCACGCAATTGTCACTGATGCATTTGAGAAAATGGGCCTAGCACTCTAAGCATTTGCAAAGTGACTGTCCACTACCAAGCTGCCTCTGTTGCTCTACCTTGTCTTCAGGCAATAAAGGTTCAAGGCAAGATCTTGGCAAATGTAAACCACTTCCCAAATCTCAGAGCAGCCTTTTCGTGAAGACAGACATGGGTGATAAGATCTACCAGCCTTTGATTGTGAAGAAGCATACTTGAAACTCCAGATCTTATACAAAGCTCATGGTCTGTCAAGACACTAGAAAATACTAACTGTCTCTTCCAATCCACTGGAAGGACAAGCAAAAGTGTTCTCTCCCACGCTCATATTATCAGGATTTACACTTGGCTATATTAGGTATATCGCATGCTTAATATTAGGCACTCTGCTATGAACACTGTCATGGGATGAGATTATCGGGTAGATGGGGGAAAAGGTTCCAGGATCTGCTCAAAGCCTCTTTAAAGAAATGAAACACCATCCATGGACACCGGGGAATCTCTTGCCCATGAACATTGCCCATGATTCCAGCTACCAAGACAGATGTGTACAGCAATTCGTTCTTCTCCTGCACAATTAAAGCATGGAATAATCTCCACCCTTCTATAGTTACCCAACCAGATACAACAAAATTTAAGGTAGCTCTTTCTTCCCAAAAAACCATTCTGGCTTAAGTCCTCCCTCCACCACCTCCAGTTTAAATTCCATTTGGAATATTTTGGAGGACCAAGAAACCAAGAACCAAGACAAGAACCAAGGTTCAAAGGTGTACCATGGATAGGTTTTCAAAGGTCATGCACAAGGAGCACACAGAATCCTTGCCTAAGTGATGGAAGGAGCAGACTACCTAACATCCTACTCAGTCCCATTGCCTACTACAGCTCCACCAATGGAAGAGTCTGCGTTTTCTACATTGGGCTTCATTAGCTCCTCAGAACCCACAAAACTAAAGTGTAAGTAGGTTATCCATTGACCCCCCCCCCCCCAACCCCCAAATGCCTGGGAAGAAGAAAGGGTGTGCTTGCTGCTATGCAGTTGGGAAAACCCCCCATCAGATTTAACTGAAAGGGTTACTGTTTCATTATATTCCACAGGCCATCAATGGATAACACATTAACTACGTTGAAGTTTGTTTGATGAAATGGGTGTGTATTCTCAATGATTACCATCCAGTGAGGTTGGTGTAATTTTGTACAGTGGACATGGTTTCAGACTAGTGACCAAAATGTGTGGTTCAATATTTCTTTATGGTAGTCCTGCGGAACTTTGTTCTAATTGCATACTCTGTTGGTTTCTGCTTATCACACAGTTTGCTTGCGGATACAGATCAACCCTCAGAACAAAGGTGAATTCATTGGTATCTCACCAGAGCGGGCATTTGCTGATTTCCTTTTTGCCAGCACCATCCTTCATCTAGTGGTGATCAACTTCATAGGCTAAATGTATGTATGATGAGTAAAGAAATTGCCTTTAAGATGAAATTTCCATTGTCTTTGTGTGAAATGGTCTAATGTGTAAATGTAATAATAAATGTGTACAAAGATAATGGGATCAAACAAAGTAATGATTTTGGCCTCTTATTCTGCCTGGTTTCGGTATAACTTCTATCCTGAAATGTATATTAATGGAAAACAAATTAGTTACATTTATTTTATGCGCTATGTTACGATCTGAGGAGCACAAACTTTAAAGTACTGGAAGCATATTCGGCAGGGTAGTTGGACTAATTGTATTTCTCTGCCTGAGATCTGAAGCGAGTATGATAAAATCTATGCATGTGACTGATCTCAGCCCCATCCCAATTGATGCTGGTATTCTAAGTGATGCTGGTACTGATAAACAATATTTTATGACTTTGGTGAGTTAGATAATTAAAGACACCGGATATTTGATATTATTCAAAGATTAACATAAAGGACGTGTAGAGGCATCATGTCACCGTCTGCAAATTTTACAAATGGTAGGATCATTACGATCATAACCTGAGTAGGATTTTCTTGGGTAATTTGGAGTCACTTGTGTTAATGGAGTCATTTTCTGTATTCCTTTGTTTGACATTGAATTCCTGAAGACAGATGGGTTTCTTTGTGCATTATATCTGCGCAGAAAAATAGCTTTGGCTGCTAAAATCACGTAATGATGTTTCATAGTTGTGATATTTCGAAGTATTGTCCTTGGACTCTGATTCTGGAGGTCAAGGATGAGGGATGAGTTGTTCAGCAGTTGATTTAACTTCTTGGAAGACCAGTATTGACTTAGTGTGAATGGAGGGTGGGATAAATAATTAATGAACATAGGAAACTATCCAATATTGCATAGGAAGGTTTTGTGCCACTAAGTTATATTTGGGAGTTTGGAGCCTGTGTCATGATATCTGAAGCGGTGATTTTTTATGATTAGACTGTTAGTTTGTAAATAGCGTGCAAATGTTTTTCCTGGAGTTTTTGGAATGTGAGTAGAATAGAATTAAAAACCTACCAGGCCAAAACGAAAAAGTGACTTTTTAATATGATGCCCATGACCTGTGGATGGTCCAAAATACATTACATTTTTTAAGGTAAAGTCAAGTTATTGATACAGTACTAGCAGAAGCATGTGTAGTCATCAGTTCATGTTTTACTGATGATGGATAACTGATAAATACTGGATAGGAACTCACTGCTTTAAAAAAAAAGAAATAAAAAATGCCATGAGATTTTGGGAAGGTAGATGGGGTTTGACATAATCATTCTTCCGAAAGGCACACTTTGCATCCAGACGAAAATATACCAAGTTAGAAAGATTTGATTTCAGAACATATGAATGAGGTTTGAAACATGACTTATGAGTTGCCAATCTAGTGCCATAGCACCAGGCCGCCACATATTGAAGTCTTTATTCTTGGTATGAGAATTTATCTTCAGTGGCATTTCAAATAACATTCTCAGAAGGCAGACATTTTGAGTGATGGAGGGTTAATGCAAACTATATAGATGCTTAAATGGAGAAGAATTTATTCCCCAATGGCAAGGAACTGAACTGCATCCAATCTTGTTGAGGATGGAATTAATTATACAAGATACAGATATTGGTCATCATGGAACATATGCATAGGAGCATGAGTAAGCCAATTTGCCCCTCTGCTGTTTAACAAGGTCACGGCTGATCTGATTATAACCCAAACCTTTTTCTCTTTGCAGTCGTGCAGCAGAATGGATGCAACCCCAGCAGATTGGAGCCTGTGTTGCAGCTGCATTGGATCTGTTTGAATGTTGTTTACAATTTTTCATTCCATATTGTATAAAACAAAATAAAAATCTTGTACAAAATGGTTGATTACATGTGTAAGAAAGAACTGCAGATGCTGGTTTAAATTGAAGGTAGACACAAAATGCTGGAGTAACTCAGCGGGTGAGACAGCATCACCGGAGAGAAAGAACGGGTGACGTTTCGGGTCAAGACCCTTCTTCAGATGGTTCATTACATCTTCGTTAATTAATGGCGAGTTGACGTGCACGGGAAACTGGTTAGTCAAGATAGCTAATTGTACACTAACCAGCAATTGAATTAGCCAGTTTTCTAGTCTGCAATTTGTTCCATTTTATAATAGGGCATTGTAATTACCAAATGTGATAACACCCTAAATTTTGACACAATGTCATTTTGGTGAGGAAATATTGACTTAAACTATCACTTACTAAGTAACAATGTATAACAATTAGTTACTCGAAAACAAACATTTCTGCACTTAACCATTTGGTGGTGTGGGGGCAGAGTGGCTGGTAAAGAAAATTGTATTTATAAGTTTGAGATCAAGTTACAAACTAGCAACGTTTCTTTGCCCAGAGTTCAACACTCCTGTCCAGAATAAAATGCAACCTGACATAACTGTTAATTCCTAATACATATTACAAAGCAATTACTTATGAAACTGTTGGCATTTATACAGTGGTTTTCCAAGTCTTCGGGTGTATAAATGATGTATATTTGTTCATATCTGAAGCTCAACAGTCAATTTGTGTTCATTCAGATAGCGTTGCTTACTATGGCTTCCCTGTATTGTAGATCATTGTTAATGCACTCAGTACAACAGCCATATCTTAATTTGCCAGCAAATTTTATCTTGTCTTAAAATCTAGTCTTGTTAAATATAACCTGAGCTTGCTGTACTATTGTAATCTAACAGTACTAAAATAAGAAAGTTTGTTTCCATTTATTTCATTCCTTCATCTTATACAGTAACCTGAATTCCAATTCAAATAGATTATAGTAAGAGTATGCCAAAGTATCCTAATCAAAATCATGCAACTCTGGCAACAATTGCTGACACGTGGACCATTTTATTTTAGGATGCCAATGAATTGAAAGAATAGCATTTTCTTCAAATAATTCTTCAGCTTTAAAAGTTTTTAATAATTTAGGTTCCATGTTACTTTTCACCAGAGTTAGTGTGATTCAGCTACTCATTTTAAAAAAAAACTAAAGATCTGATCTTTATGCAAGATCACATTGAGTATACTGAGAAATCCGAGCAAGGATCACGTGACTTAAAAATATGTTCTGTTTCTCTTTCATCATCGCTACTTAATGGCACCTGGATGATTGCAGCCTTCTAAGAAGACAGCTTATCATCACCACTTCCTGGTCAATTAAGAATAAGCAGAAAATGTTTATTTCAATAACTTCACAATGTAATGGATGTCCAAGTGAAGCAGGGATTATGGCTCTAAGGAATATGTGGTAGATTACCAATGCTTTCATGTACAACTGATGGTGGTGTTGCTATAGTGGTGGTAGTGGTGGTGGTGGTGGTGGTGGCTTTGATAGGTCTGCATCTAACATGAAAACTTCCTGGTGTTGGTGTTGCTGAAGGGGACTGCCTCTCACATATGACAGGTCCTTCTGGCTGATGTGACAAAGTGGAGGGGTCTGGCGTGTTTGTCAGATAATTTAGGATTCAACTAAATATCTGTAAACTAAACTACTTTGCAATGGGTCTGGAATTACCTCTAGGCCACTGATTAGTTTAGAGATAAAGTGCGGAAACAGGCCCTTCGCCCCACCGGATCCGCGCCGACCAGCGATCCCTGCATAGTAATACTATCCTGCACACACTAGGGACAATTTTTATATTTACCAAGCCAATTAACCTAAAACCTACGTCTTTGGAGTGTGGGAGGAAACCGAAGATCTCGGAGAAAAAACACGCAGGTCACGGGGAGAACATACAAACTCCATACAAAGAAGTAAAGATGTCCTTTGGATGATGTAGAAATAAAGAACTGCAGATGGTTAATACACAAAAAGACTCGGTGCTGGAGTAACTCAGGAGGTTGGAGATGCTGCCCGACCTGCTGAGTTACTCCAGCACTTTGTGTCCTTTGGAGGATATTAGAGATTAGAATACTTTATGACATTTATATAAAATGCCTGATGATGTTATTTTTAAGTTTCAGATTATTAATTGAATTTAAATTGCATATGATACTACACAATTTGACCATGTGCCTCTGAATTATTAGCCCAGTCTTGTAGTGTTTCCAATCTGGTAATTTAAACACTTTACATTCACCCTGACATTACAAAAAGATTGATGTAAATAAACGTGACAGTACTGACTCCAACAGGAAATTCCAAGGTTGTCACTGTTTGACGGTAAGTTTCATTCTTTATCTTGTTTTGTGAGAGGTCTTATCACCTTTGTCAAAACCCCACTTGTCCATCTCTGTCAATCATCAGTGGAAAATGGTGACTTTGCCCGACCTACATTTCACATCCAAGAGAAATTCTGCCCCTTGGCAGCCCACATAGTTAAAGTGATGATTTAAATCTCCTCCTTAGTTTGTGCACAGAACGCCTGACATGTCAGATTCTAATAGGACTAATTATTTACATATTTTTTATGGGTTAAAATGTTGCTTCCTTTTGACCTGAAACAAATGGCATTGATCAGAACCTCTAACCAACTTCAATACATTTTTAGTCCTGCTTGTCTCCTCTTTAATGTGGCTCTGCCCATCTTCAACTTTCATCTGTCTTTGTAACCTTGACTATTCAAATATACCTTTGAATTGATGTCCTCCCCCTACCCATTATAATTGTGAGGCTATACACTGCTGGCTAGGTCCTAACCTGGCCATGTTTGTCCATACCTATGTCTCCTTGGGCAATCCCTTGCAATTGAGTTTGATTTGCTTCTATGAGCTGACTGATGAGGCCAATGTAGGAACATGAGACCTTTCCACAGATGAGGTAAGAGGTCCCTGAAGGAAAAGGTAGATTGGTCATTTGTGAGGTGGCATGCTCCTTGTTCCACAGCTTTTGTGTGCTTCAAATGCATTAACTTGATTCACCCATAATCCCTATGGTTACCCACTTTGGCAATCTCCATCATAATATTCTTTTTTTTCCGTACATGCATATCATGGCTTCCAATTCCATGGTATCAAGTTCTCAAACTCTTCCCTAAAACGCAACACATATCTACTTATCTTTGTAGCATCTTTTGAGATGCTTTTTAAAACCTCTTTAATTGACCAATCTTGATCATCTGCCCTCATGTCTCTTGATATAAAAACAAACAACTACAGGTGTTGGTTTATACCAAAGATAGACACAAAAAGGATCCTCCCAAGATGCAGCCTGACCCGCTGAGTTAATACAGCGTCAATCTCATGTTTCTTGATGTAATTTGACCAATTTGCCCGTAGTGCATTTAACAAAGCAAGTTCCATTGATTGAGGTGTTAGTGTTGAAATAAGATTGAAGAATTTTCATAGGTTGCAAACTGGGAAGTGAAAAGCACTCTTTTTAACTAACAATTTCAATAAATTGAAATAATCATTGGAACATTCATGTGGGTTTGGAGGCTGATACGTTGGTGGCATTTAAAAGGCTTTTGCGCAGGTTTATTGGTATATAGCGAATTAATGGATATGGATTATGTGCAGGCAGATAAGAGTTTCCCTTGGTACAAACCTTGTGGGCAGAAGGGTCTGTTCCTGTGTAGTTCTGTGTTCTATGTTAATTAGTTTATCAGACAGGCTGTTCAGCAGTAATGATTAACTATTAAAAGTGCAATTGCACCCTATTCAACCAGGTTTAATATCTTAAGTAGGTTTTGCAATGTTATTGTAAAATGCTATTCTGTCAAATCATTGACTGTGTCCTGCGGCTATAACGATCTGAGTAATGCTGAAAATAGTCAATAACATAGAGGTGTTTTAAGGTCATCAGGATTTTTCTGATACAGTAGTATAATTAGATCTTAACAGTGAGGAATTTTGTCAGTGCACAATCTCCCTATATTACAAGCTTTATTTATTAGATATAGTTGAACAATATAAACAGTCTGAGGTATGGTTTTTTATATTTCCTTCCTTTTTACTGAGCAGGGCTAACAGGGGAATATTTTCTTATATTCCCCTTTCTAGCCAACCCCTATGGAGTTTACCTGTTAAACAGCGGGGAATATAACCTTATATTCCCCTGGTCTCACATCCGGGAACCGCTGCGTGGGAAATTTAAAAATTTAAAAAAAAAAATGGCTGCCGGTTGCGAGAAAAGGTTCCCGTCTTCGACCTTCACATTGTCACATAAATGAATGACAAAATTACATAAATGAAACCAAAAATGTTACATTGTTTTAGTACCTTATTTACAATGTTGCACCCTTCTTTACAATGTTGCAATGCATATTGCAAAATGCATAGATACATTCATATCATATGAGATGTTCAGATTTTCCTCTATGTCTGATAATGGGTAATAATAAACAATATTGACTGTCTCTTTCGGGAGATACGACATATATTGCCCTCAATCCATATTGCCCTCGTCTTCGACTCGGGCAATATGAATCTACTTCAGGCAATACCTATTATTATTCCATTGTAAACCAAGTTTATTTTCCATTAAAAACATTGGAATTAAAAAGTTAGAACAGGACTATTGGCATTTGATCTTTACACAATTAATATCTTGCATTAAAAATGTCATGCTGTTCATTACTATATTAGAACATTTTCTTATAACCAAATATACAGTAGTTTATTCTGAGCACAAGATGGCCCTTAGAACAAGAGGTTTAGTTTAATTTAGAAATACAATGAACCTCATGCCAATACAAATATTCTTAGAGTTACACCTAGATTGCAGGCACAACTTCCTACAACATATTTATTTGAGAGTTTATTTTACTGATTGGCTTTTACAGTTAAAGTACCTCTCCTTGCCCAATTTTGACAATGCCTTGCATATCCTGTGTGAGGAAGAAAAAACAAATTCTGAACTCCACTTTGGTTCTTTTGGCAATAGTGTTAAATCTGTGATTTCTGATTACCAACTAACTAATGAACTGTGTAAACAGCTTTATCTTATTCACTATTAAAATCACTCAATTTTAGAACTTCTATTAACCCTCAGCGCTCCCGGTTATAAAGAGAACAATCCTAATGTCTCCAGTCTCCATGTTATTGAGGTCCATCATCCTTGGTTTTTGTTCCATTAAATCTCTCCTGGTTTTTCCCCAAGAATTGACTTAAAATGTGCTGATGTGGACAGGATCCAATGTGTAATTTTCAACTCCAATTGGTGAGGAGGTCTAGCAGAGGCAGCTGCAGATGTACTTAGGTGTTCCCTTTCACTGACCCAAGGACTGTTGGGTTGCCATTGCATGGTAACAAAATGGCATGATAATTAGTGATTCAGAAAAATAGTATTTCACAAGCATTAATAGTAACATATTTAAAACATACTTTGAAACGCTGACATATTAACCAGCAACTTCTTTATTTTATGTTCATCATGATTTAGTTTTGTGTTCTGTATCTTGTGTATGGCGGTCAATATAGTTTCATAGAAGACTCAAACAAAGCTGCCAGGTCTTCTTCTGTGTGAGGCTTGGGTGACAGTTTTGTTACTCTTTCCTAAAACAGATGAACAGAAAACCAAAATAATTTCAAGGATGTAAAGGCATTTTCGTTTTCAGTATACTGTACATCTTAATTTAACAGTCAAATAAGATGATAACAGACAATATTCCAAAGGAATAAAAATAACGGGGGCAGACTCTCCTTTCTTAATTTAATGATGACAGAAAAACAATGTCATAGTCTCTAAAGGCCACAAGGAAAACGTTTTGCCCCAGGTAATTCATGCAAGTGTGTCGGAGATTGACTAGTGGGCAGAGAAATGAAAGACGACTCTGCTCAATTGGAAATAGCCACATTACCTAAAGTATCATAAATGTAATTTCTATGGTTAGTTATCAATATGACCCTTTCCTTCAATTCCTTGCCTTCTATGATATCTATTATTTCCTCAAGATGGCTGATTTGACAGATTTATATAATTACAGCTCATTGTAAAGCTCATTGTCAGAGTAAATAAAACATTCTAGGAGTTGGGATAATTTGAAGCTATGAGAAATCGGGGTGGCACGGTGGCGTAGCAGTGGAACTACTGCCTTACAGCGCCAAAGAACCAGGTTCAATCCTGACTACAGGCGCTTGTCTGTACGTTCTCCCCGTGACCTGCGTGGAGTTTCTCCGAGATCTTCAGTTTCCTGCCACACTCCAAAGACATACAGGCTTGGAGGTTAATTAGCTTGGTATAAAAATGTAAAAATTGTGTGTGCAAGGTGTTGTTAATGTGCGGGGATTGCTGATTAGCGTGAACTTGATGGGCCGAATGGCCTGTTTCCACGCTGTATCTCTAAACTATACTAATATTACATTTGCAATTTTCAGGAGATATAGGCTGGTTCCATCTGTTAGACTAGCCTGAAAAGAGTCTCGCTGTCCTTATGCAATCTCCCGGTTGCCAAACATTTTAACTCCTCTTCCCATTCCCATACTGACTTTTCTGTCCTGGACCTCCTTCACTGCCAGAGTGAGGTCACATGCAAATTGGAGGAACAGCGTCTCATATGTTGCTTGGGCAGCTTAAAACCCGTCAGTATGAATATTGATTTTTAGTATATTTGTTCTGTACCTTTTCTTACCTCGAGTTTCCCTCTCCCCCGACTCTGTCTGAAAAAGAGTCTCCAACCAAAACGTCACATTTATTTTCTCCAGAGATGCTGCCTGACCCGCTGAATTTTGTGTCTATCTCCCTGTCCTTTGTCTGGGATTGTTTCTCCAATACAATTTTTTGATCCCATTGAACGTCACTTCAAGACCAAAGGGGCAGCATCTTTTCAAATCACTACTCAAGGATCTTTATGTGGGATCTCTAGTTAAACAGGTTTTCATACAGATGACCGGCACTGTAACTACAGTTTCAGCCCAACTGCGTATCATTTTATATTGCCCACAGAGCTACCCACCATTCAATTTTTCGTACATGATTCACGATCATTAATTTCCACAGCAATACTCCACCTTTATTTACTTACTTTTTTTGCTTTCATTTTGTAACTAATTGTTTTGTCATTTTAATAAATAATATATTGTAAAATCACTCTTTGCTAGTATCACCACAGACCTGTGGTAGTGTTCCTTTGACTAAAGCTGGAATATCTTCTTGAGTGTAACCAACTGCACTCAGCCCATCTTCAACATTCAGGTCAAACAGCAAATTCCGAAGCGTATCAGCCAGAACTAATCCTGCATCTTCAGATTTCACAGTCCTTATATCAGTTCCTGAAAAACAGGATCAGGAGAAAGTCACACTGATTTCACTGTTCCATTTTCATTTCAGTTTTATCTAGGCAAGTCCAGTGTATGTAAAATTCATCAAAAACATCAGTAAAAATTAATAATGAATTCAGTGACTAAACAATTTACATGAACAAAGATGTAAAAGATCATTGAGTCACAAAGGTTTATCTGTATGTGCAGAGAAATGCATTCCTGGTAGCAACTGATAAATCTGGCAGCATCATTTTAACGTCTGTTTTGAGAGAGAGATAGAGAGAATGAACTATTAAGCCATTTATTTAGGTCAATTTATTCCTTTAGTCGCAGTATGTGGACAAATACAATGATTTTTTTAAAAATTGTGGCTCATTTAATGGTCATGTAGGTTTGTACTTTTGCTTCATTATTCATAGAATTGTCTGAGATTCAATCAATCAGTTTTATTCATCACATACAAGTGCAGTGAAATAAATTTGCCAGCAGCGGTACAATCAAAAAACACACAATTTATACTATTACTAAAAGTCTCATCTTGACCACTTCCTGTCTACGTTGTCAATACATTTTAGAAAAAACGCTACCCTATATTGCTATGATTTTTTTCGCCATCTTACTCAACGTCCTCCTCTTCTCCAACCGCCCCAAGGTTTTTTCCGATTGGTGAAATAATAAAAAAATTGTGGCCAAAGATTATAGAGGAGCAAGATGCGCCACTCAGTGGAAAAGGCGTAGTATCACATGTGTGATAGTCGACGCCATGTTAGCGGACTGCCTCGACCAAAGATGGCGTTGAATATGGCTCCTCTATAATCTTTGTCTCTGGATCTCCCTCCATGTAATCCGCTCCAAAGCTACAGAGCAGTTGCAAGCAAAGATTATAGAGGAGCAAGATGCATTAGAAAGTTATTATATTTATTTGTAATAGATCTTTACTTACCTCTCGATCTCGATCTCTCTCTCCCCCTCCCCTCTCTTCTCTCTATCTCCCCTTCCGATCCCTCTCTATCCCCTCTCTCTTCCCTCTTCTCTCGATCCCTCTCTATCTCTCTCTCTCCCCTCTCTTCTCTCGATCGCTCTCTCTCGCCTCTCTTCTCTCGATCTCCCTCTCTCCCCTCTCGATCGCTCTCTCTCCCCACTCGATCTCTGTCCCCTCTCGATCTCTGACCCCTCTCGATCTCTCTCTCCCCTCTCTCTATCCCCTCTCTTCTCTCGATCTATCTCTCCCCTCTTGTCCTCTCTCTCCTCTCGATCTCTCTCTTATCACGATCTCTCTCCCTCTCGATCGCTCTCTCTCCCCTCTCGATCTTTGTCCCCTCTCGATCTCTCTCCCCTCTCTCTATCCCCTCTCTTCTCTCGATCTATCTCTCCCCTCTTGACCTCTCTCTCTCTCCTCTTGATCTCTCTCTTATCACGATGTCTCTCTCCCCTCTCGATCTCTCTCTATCCCCTCTCCTCTCGATCTATCTCTCCCCTCTTGTCCTCTCTCTCTCCTCTCGATCTCTCTCTTATCACGATCTCTCTCCCCTCTCGATTTCTCTCTCTCCCCTCTCTTCTCTCGATCCCCATCCCTTCCCTCTCTCCCTCCCCTCTCCCTCCCTCCCCTCTCTCTCTCCCTCTCCGTCCCTCTCTCCCTCTCTTCCCTCTGTGTGAGAGTTGGCAGCCCTGCTATGCCTTAGGTCCAAAAGAGGATAGAAATAAATTACTTAATGGTCTTTGTAAGAAGATTTTAATAAGCTCTTCTATCTTTCCCATCTAATAAACACAGCAATACATAACACACAGCAATACAAAGACATGAACTTGTGCTGCAATAGAGTCAAGGTTAGAATTGTAGCAATCTTTGTGTATCCACATGCACTATGGACTCAAATTCAAGAATAGAAAAATGCATAACATGACTGTTAAAAGGAAATGTAAAAAACTTCAAAAAGTGGAACATTAGTAAAGTGCATAATTCTCAAAATTTATTTATTTGAAGTAATACTATTCAAGATCAAATCCAAGTGAGTTTATTGTCATGTGTCCCTGATGGTACAATGACATTCTTGACTTTGTTTCAGCACAACAGAACATAGTAGGCATTGACTACAGAACAGATCAGTGTGTCCATATACCATTATATAAATATATACACACATGAATAAATAAATTGATAAAGTACAAATAACAGATAATGGGCTATAAATGTTCAGAGTTTGGTCCGAGCCATGTTTAATAGCCTGATGGCTGTGGGGAAGTTGCTATTCCTGTACCTGGTCGTTGCAGTCTTCGGGCTCCTGTACCTTCTACCTGAAGGTAGCAGGGAGATGAGTGTGTGGCCCAGGATGGTGTGGGTCCTTGATACTGCCAGCCTTTTTGAGGCATCGACTGCGATAGATCCCCTCGATGGAAGGAAGGTCAGAGCCGATGATGGACTGGGCAGCGTTAACTACTTTTTGTAGTCTTTTCCTCTTCTGGGCGCTCAAGTTACCGAACCAACCCACGATGCAACCGGTCAGCATGCTCTCTACTGTGCACCTGTAGAGGTTAGAGTCCTCCTTGACAAACCGACTCTCTGTATTCTTATCAGGAAGTAGAGGCGCTGATGTGCTTTCGTAATATTTGCATCCACGTTCTCAGACCAGGAAAGATCTTCAGAGATGTGCGTGCCCACGAATTTGAAGCTCTTGACCCTTTCAACCATCGACCCGTTGATATAAACGGGACATTTGCTTCAGCAGCAGCAGCCTCTACAGGAGGCTTTAAATGTTTGAGTGAGTCTGTGTGTGTGTGAGAGTCAGTGTGTGTGAGTATGTGTGTATGCGAGTCTCTGTGTGTGGATCTGTGTGTGTATATATATGCGTGCTTATATAAAAGCGTGCTTCGTTGAATGATGACTTCTGAGATATATTATCAGATTATCTTGGTTAAAATTTGACCGCGGCAAAGCGACATAAAGACGCTGTGGGCAGCAATAAGAGACGCAAGAAGAAATAACTTAATAATTCTCATCTTTGACATTTAAATTGTTCTTATATTTTAAGAGTTATTCACATTTTAAACTTTAATAAATCCTTTTTCCACTTTTCATGCCTGTGTGTTCTTCTTCACAATGGGAACCTAATGGGCAGGAATGGATACTCTGTGGGAGAGCCACTAAGAGCAAAGATCCTATAGCGGAGCAAGATGGGCCACTCCTGCGAAAAACACAGAGTACGGTTTTTTATCACCTCAGTCCTAAATGACCTCCCCCTTATTCTAACACTGTGGCCCCTGGTTCTGCACTCTGGAAAAGTGGGATAACATTAGCTATCCTCCAATCCACAGGAACTGATCCTAAATCTATTGAACATTGGAAAATGATCATATGTATATATGTATGTGTATATCTGCATGTATATGTATGTATATGTGTGTGTGTGTATATATATATATATATATATATATATATATATATATATATATATATATGTATATGTGTGTGTGTGTGTGTGCGTGTTTATATATATATGTATGTATATATGTGTATATATTTATATGTATGCGTATGTATGTATGTATATGCATATGTATGTATGCATATATGGTTTATGTACATCATCTGACAAATAAGATAGAGAGCAATAATGACTTTAAATCAAAGTTTCTTCTGATCCATGAAAAGGAAATGTATTTATCTCTCAAGGGCCTGTCCCACCATATATTTATATGAATGTGTGTTTTTGTGTGCCTGTAATTTTGTGCAGTGTGTGTGAAAGCAATACAAGGGAAGCTGCACAATACAATGCAAGGGAAACTACGCAAAGGTGGGGCTGGGGAGGAAAGATGGGAGGGAAATGGGGGAACAGGAGGAAAAGGGAGGGAGAGAGGGAGAGAGAGAGAAGTTGGGAGAGAGAGAGGGGAGGAGGGTGAGAGAGAGGGAAGGAGGGAGAGAGAGGGAAGGGAAAGAGAGAGGGGGAAGGAAAGGGGGAAGGGAAGGAGGGAGAGAGGGAGAGAAGAGGAGGGAGAGAGTGAAGGGGGGAGAGAGAGATCGAGAGAAGAGAGGGGAGAGAGAGATCGAGAGGGGAGAGAGAGAGATCGAGAGGGGAAAGAGAGATCAAGAGAGGAAAGAGGGAGATCGAGAGGGGAAAGAGGGAGATCGAGAGGGGAAAGAGGGAGATCGAGAGGGGAAAGAGAGCGAGAGATCGAGAGGGGAAAGAAAGAGATCGAGAGAAGAGTGGAGATAGAGAAGATAGGGGAGGGGGAGAGAGAGAGAGAGATCGAGATCGAGAGGTAAGTAAAGATCTATTACAAATAAATCTAATAACTTTCTAATGCATCTTGCTCCTCTATAATCGTTGCTTGCAACTGCTCCGTAGCTTTGGAGCGGATTACACAGCGGGAGGAGTCCGCCAAAATGGCGGCCGTGACGTTCCGTTACGTACTACACACCAGTCCATTGGATTTCGGAGGAGCGGTCTATCTTGCTCCTCTAGTATCTTTGGTTGTGGCGGTCCCTGGATATTAGGCCACTCCTTGGGTCATCCCCCTTGGCACTTGAGGGACAGAGACGAGGGACTGCCCACAGACTTCTGGTTTCTGCTCTGGGGTTGGCTGGGAGTTTTTCATCCCTTCGGTGGAACTCGTGGTGAGTGGATGCTCACAACCCTCATTAATGAACCTTTGAACCTGCCTGGCGTCTAGCCTTTTTCTGACCATGTCCAGGCCACTACATTGGTGACTTTGACATTCATCACGTGTCGTGATGGACCAGGACGTAGTACAACCTGGTCCCGTCGACCTCCACGCCATCGCGCTGAAGCTCCCGAATTTGTGGACCGAAGAGCCTGATATCCAGTTCCAGCAGGCAGAGGCACAGTTTGCTGTACGGGGTGTGACGGTGGATGTAACCAAGTACTATTACGTCGTCAGCGCTCTTGACGAGGCGACTACGAGACGAGTAAAACCGTACCTCCGTGCTATTATCACCGCCTGGGAGCTGCAGCCAGGCAATGTCGCCCGCTCTGTGCGTTCCCGGGAAACGCAGGGGCCGGTCATCGGTGATTCCTTCGACGGCCGGCCATATTCATCGCGTCTTCGCCTGGGATCACCACACGGGATTGGTTCCTTGTGCTGCCTCCGTCCATAGCTGACATTGTGCGGGCAAACGTGGCCCCCGCCTCTGCGGCGAACGGGAGCCCTATTCGTACTTACGGGGTCCGCACCATTTCCCTCAACTTCTGTCATAGCTGCTTTTCGTGGGAGTTTGTCATTGCCGACGTTTCCCAGCCGCTGCTGGGCGCCGACTTCCTTCGAGCGCATTCACTCCTCGTGGATGTCAAGCGGCAGCGCCTGGTGCACTCCATCTTGCTGGAGCCGGTCTCCCTCCGCGTTGGTGACCCGGTTGCACGCCCTGATGGTCCCGTCGTCCGTCGATGCGACTTTTGCGCGCATCCTGGCGGATTTCCCGGACATCCTTGAACCCCTCTTCCGCTCCTCCGTCCCCAAGCACGGGATGGAGCATCATATTCCTACTACCGGCCCGCCCGTGCACGCCCGGGATCATTGTCTCGCGCAGGACAAGCTCCGTCTCGCTCTGGGCTTCGTATTCCCCTTCTTGGTCGACATACTCGTGGCCAGCCACTTGCGGCAGGAGCACTGCACCCACCTCCGCCAGCTGTGTCAACGCCTCAGCGATTACGGGTTGGATATCAACTTGTCCAAGTGCCGTTTCGGGGTGACGGCCATCGACTTCCTCGGACACCTCGTAAGTCCACAAGGGTGGTACCTCTGCCGGCCAGGGTGGACGCTGTCCACCGGTTCCCCCGTCCGACCACCGTTAAGGGCCTGCAGGAATTCATGGGGATGGTCGCATTTTATCACCGCTTCTTGCCGGCGGTAGCCGGAATCATGCGCCCGCTTTTCCACCTCATCGCTGGTCATCGCAATGAGGTTGAGTGGTCCGACGAAGCAGTGGCGGCGTTCGTGGATGTTAAGGAGGCCCTGGCTGGGGCCACGATGCTTGTCCACCCACGGGAGGACGCCCCAACTGCCCTGATGGTGGACACTTCTGAGGTGGCAGTCAGGGCAGTGCTGGAGCAGCTCGTTGACGGGTGCTGGTGGCCACTCGCCTTCTTCAGCTCAGCACCGTTACAGCGCTTTCGACAGTGAGCTCCTCGCCCTTTACCTCGCTGTACGACACTTTCAGTACTTCCTGGAGGGGAGGCTCTTCACTGCCTTCACGGATCACAAACCGCTCGCATTCGCATTTGCCAAGGTTTCTGACCCATGGTCTGCGCGGCAGCAGAGGCAATTGGCGTATGTGTCGGAGTTCACCACCTCCATCCGTGTCGTGGAGGGCAAGTACAACAGGGTGGCCGACACCTTATCCCGACCCGCGGTCCACGCCATCCTCCAGGTGGCCGAGGGTATTGATTATTCTGCCCTGGCAGCCGCATAGCTGGTGGCCGAGGAAGTGGCCGCCTATCGCATGGCAGTTTCGGGCCTGCTGTTGGAGGACATTGTCTGTGGTCCTGTGGGCGTAACGTTGCTGTGTGATGTCTCCATTGGATTTCCGCGACCCATCGTCCCCGTCGCCTGGCGGCGCAGGGTGTTCAAGGTGCTCCACAGACTTGCCCATCCCTCCATTCAGGTGACCACGGCCCTTGTAGTCTCCTGCTTCTTGTGGCATGGGCTGTGCAAGCAGGTTGGTCATTGGGCACGCACCTGCATCCCGTGCCAAACTGCCAAGGTGCAGCGAGGGGTCCCAGGCTGCAGACACCACGCCCGCAGCTAGAAGTTCCGCAGACTTCAGGCTGTAACTGTCCGCGGGCCAGCGATCGGAGCGCTCCATTCTGGCGATCCCGGCAAGGGCTCGCCCACTCCACGTTGCTCCCGCTGCTGAAACTCCAGGCCCGACTCCGGGAAAGGCTGCACCAATCCATGGTGTTAGGCCGCGAGGGAGGTGAGATGGAAAAAGTCGCCTCTCTGTGGAGGAGGTGACCAAAAGCGGTTTCCCCCCCACCACACACAAGACACACCAAGAGACATTAAAATACACACTTCCATCTGGCACTCAAATACACCTGGACCATTTCCGACACTTCCCTACCATTCCTTGACCTCACCATCTCCATCGCAAGGGATACACTCCTGACCAACATCCATTATAAACCCACTGACGCCCAAGGCTACCTGGACTACTCTTCTTCCCACCCTGCTTCCTGTAAGGACTCCATCCCCTATTCCCAATTCCTCCGTCTACGCCGCATCTGCTCCCAGAATAGGTGTTCCACACCAGGGCATCACAAATGTCCTCATTCTTCAGAGAATGGGGATTCCCCTCCCCCACCATAGATGAGGCTCGCATCAGGGTCTCCTCCGTACCCCGCAACACTGCCCTCTCTCCCCATTCCCCCACTCGCAACAAGGGCAGAGTCCCCTTGGTCCTCACCTTTCACCCCACCAGCCGGCACATACAACACATAGTCCTCCGCCAGTTTCGCCACCTCCAACGTGACTCCACCACTCGCCACATCTTCTCATCTCCCCCTGTCTGCCTTCCGCAAAGACCGCTCCCTCCGCAACTCCCTTGTCAATTCTTCCCTTCCCTCCCGCTCCACCCCTTCCCCGGGCACTTTCCTTTGCAACCGCAAGAGATGCTCCATTCCTTTCATGGACCCAAGCAGTCCTTCCAGGTCTGACAGAGGTTCACCTGCACCTCCTCCAACCTCATCTATTGCATCCGCTGCTCTAGATGCCAGCTGATCTATATCGGTGAGACCAAGAGGAGGCTTGGCGATCGTTTCGCCGAACACCTCCACTCGGTCCGCAATAACCAACCCGACCTCCCGGTGGGTCAGCATTTCAACTCCCCCTCCCATTCCGCATCCGACCTCTCTGTCCTGGGCCTCCTCCACGGCCAGAGTGAGCAACACCGCAAATTGGAGGAATAGCACCTCATATTCCGCTTGGGGAGTCTGCATCCTCTTGGCATGAACATTGAATTCTCTCAATTCTGTTGACCCTTGCTGTCTCCTCCCCTTCCTACCTCTCCCTCAGACCTCGGGCTCCGCCTCCTCCTCCTCCTTTTTCCTTTCTTCCCCCCCGCCCTCCCCACACCCCCCATCAGTCTGAAGAAGGATTTCGGCCCGAAACGTGACCTATCTCCTTCGCTCCATAGATGCTGCTGCACCCGCTGAGTTTCTCCAGCATTTTGTGTACCACCCATTAAAACACACATTTGGACACACTAAAAAAAACCAAAAAAGTAGAAATGACGAACACGCTGCTGGCAGGGCAGCCGACTGGCAGAGCCAAAGGGAAATTAAAGGACTGATCTACAAATTCCATCTCAATGTTGGGGAACTTGAGGACCTGTTCACTTACCCAGTATTTCTGCTGCTTCCAAGTGGCGAGTTGGACACATAGAGCCTGTGAAAGCAAAGACTGCCGGAGATGTCAGAACGACGGAAAGGCCGTGTGGCTGCAAAAATAGAACACAGCACTTATTCGGGAATAGCATTTAAAGCAACTCTCTCAAAATTAAAAAAAATCCTATAAAGCTCCACTCAACACCTAGACATTCTCCTTTTTGCCAATACGCTCAGCTGACCCATTCCTACTGATGAAAATCTACATCTATCCATGCATTGAATGGCTGCCTACATATTTGGAGAGACGGCAAGGCTAGCAAATCCCACTAATGTGCCACCAATTCTTCACTAAAATCATGGTAGATTGTAGAATATATATTGCTATCAATTTATTACTGTCACGTACCAAGATACAGCGATAATACTTATTTGCAAGTTACATGAAAGTGAGTAGAACTTTAAGAGATGAGGGTATCATTTGGTATGACTTTAGATACATGCTCATACAGCTACTGCTGTTAGATGGGTGGTCATAGAACCAAAGAGCAATATAGCATGAAAACAGGCCCTTTAGCTCATCTCATTCACGTTGGTCAATATTTCTATCCAAGCAATTTCCACTTGCCTACACCTGGGCCACATTCCTAACCATGTAGCTGTTTTTTTTTAAATACAATAATTGTACCTGTCACTTCCTCTGGCAGCTTGTTCCATTCTCTGTGAAAAGATTGCTCTACAGGTTCCTTTTAAAACTTTCCCCTCTCACCTTATACCTATGACCTCTAGTTTCAGACCCCTACCCTGAGGAAAAGACTGGCAATTCATCTTATAAATGCCTAAATGATTTCATAAACCTCCATATGGTCACGTCTCAACCTCCTGGAAAAAACGACCCAGCGATGTGCTCCCTTTATAGTAAAAAAGCAACAAGTTGGCACACAGTGGCATAGCTACTACCTCACAGCACCAGAGACCCAGGTTTGCTTCTGATGTCAGCTGTGTGACGTTTGCGTGAACTCACTATGACCGCTTGGATTTCCTCCGGGTGCTCTGATTTCCTAACATTTCAAAGACGTGCGGGTTTGGAGGTTAATTGGTCTCTATGTAGGGAATAGATGCAAAGTGCGATAACAGAACAAGTGTGAATGGGTGATCGGTGGTTGGTGTGGACTCAGTGCGCTGAAATGCCTGTTTCCATACTATATGATACTATCTACTTGCTCTTAGTTCTATTGAGACTGTTCCATGTCAGTGATAGTGTGGGGCTTTATGCTTGAATTCATGTTGGTGCAGGCAGAAGTGTATGGAATATTAATAATGACATTATTTGGTATATGTCTTACACCAGGAAACATCAGATATGTCGACATGAATAACATAGGTAAATACATGGTCCAATTTCTCATCTAGTATGATTCACCTAGAAGTGATCTCCAGCACAAACAACTTTTGGGTAAACTTGGGGAGGAATTGCATTGCACCTAAATTGGATTTCACATGAAAACATGTACAGTACATACCACCAACGGATGATCCACATTGTAATCTTTGGCTTTAAAGGTTTTCACCATTCCTGCCACTGGATAGGACATTCCATGACTAGGAAAGGAAGATAAGGCGTACAGTACAAGTGAGTAACTTTGTCTTCTTGTAATTTGAATTGTGAAATTTCAGAATTATGTAACTGGTCTCTTATCAAAACCAACAATACAATAACTTAAATTGTGAGCATATTGATTGAATATTTGAGAATCTTCATTGATTTGTTATAAGGAGTTTGTGTAAAACAAGGCTAAAGTTTTTGGTTTTTTTTAATAGTAGTGACTGGCTACATTGATAAAAATAATGGATGGGATAGATCAATAGGTGCAGATTTTCCAATTGCTTTGGACAAAATCTCCTTTAGGATAACTGTAAAATTTTAGATGTTCAAGTGGAAATGTAACTGTCCAAATGGAAAATTGGTTAATGAACCTGTAAGAACTTTGGATGATGAAGGATTGTAAAATGAGTACCTTAGTTCTCAGTGAACTTTGAAAGCTGAACAAAGGGAGCATAATCCTAAATCTGCTAATGACACAGAAGTCTTGAATTTCACAAACTATGATGAGAAATGTATAAGAAGGAACTGCAGATGCTGGTTTAAACCGAAGATAGACACAAAAAGCTGGAGTAACTCAGCGGGACAGGCAACATCTACAGAAATGTAGATGTTTGTGGCATGACAAAGTATAGGAGGTAAAAGAAAGGTTGATAGTTTGGTCTCATTAGTAAAGATTGTGGAACAATTCAGACTCGTTGTATTCCAAATTAACATTTCCTTGAACATGGTGTTGTAGGGATGTCATGTTTCTAGATATTAAAACTTGTATTTAAAACTTGCTTTCGGGAGGCAGGGCCATTTTATCGCAGATAAAATATTTAGCTAGATTGCCTCAGATATTGGGGGATAGAGAAAAAAAAACACCCGGTTGCACATATTGTACGTTCTAGATTTAATCCTGCCATGTTTTCATTGAGACAATTATAGAAAGGAAATTTACATTATACAGTGCATAGACTCAAGAGGATGCAGTCAGGATTATAGTGATGATGGTAGTCTTCAGATTATGGTATTGGAGTTGAGAAAACTGAGAGGAATTAAGAACTCTACTATGATGAGATTTGAGAGATGAGTGTCTCAGGTTGGGAGTCAAGGACAAATGGATTGCCAATTTAAAGCATGGGAAAGTGATTAGAATATTGTTTTAATGCATGATTTCATATAGTTTAGCATCACCTATCTTTGGGCAAAAGTAAGGACTAAATCTATTTATAAGACTCGTACATCAATTTATTAGCCATAGGATTGCTTACCAAAGATGAACACCAGCATTTCCAAAACCAATCCCAGCAAAAACACTTGCAAGGTGCATGCTGAACCTAGCCTCATGGTCATCAGCATTTCGGACAGCCCTGGCGGTTTTGAAGATAAATTAATTATTAACAGGCATTGTGTAAGTTCTTTTCCAAGTCTTTGGTATAGTTAATTCTGTTAAATTATGTCCCAGAGCCAGCTGCCAATTGTAAACCACAGCTGCAAGTTGCTCATGTTTGCCACTGACTTAACTGAGAACTTGCAGACCCAAGGAACTGGAGTAACTCAGCAGGTCAGGCAACATCATTGGAGAACATGGATAGGTGATGTTTCAGGTCGTGGACCTTCTTCAGACTAAGAATTTGCCTTTTGTTCATTCCTGCCTACTGATTTGTCACGGTGAGTTTAATTGTTGAAGCTCTACCAAATAATGTGGTCTTGTGACACGTAACGCCATCAAATTGGTGGGACCCTGTCCATGAAACAAATGATTAAAACTTTGTCAAATGTTGGAGGCACCACTTTATAAGATTAAATGTGATTCATTTTTTATTCTCTGATGATTATTTATTCCATTTCACCATTCCTATTAAACAATTGGTATCCATTAGATAGTGGTCGTTGGAGGAAGAAAAAATGAATATAAACTGTTGGCTACTAGTCAAGGCATGCAAGGGGTGGAAGATTGCAACCTTCACGTGGTCCGCCCTGTTTCGACTAATGCAATCAACTCGATGTGCACAAATGGAAGATCAAATAGAACAAGTTGCCCAACAACTTTAGGCTGTGTACGCCACACAAAAGAAGAAGGGAGGCAACACAGGAGGAGGTTGGTTCCTATCCAGATGACAAATATGTTGTAGCAGGGTAATATTCTGGGTTTACTGAAAGGCAATGTAATCTCAGACTGATAAGGGAGGCTGTGCATGAATTGCAGGAAGACTGACGGTTGAATAATAAAGCAGCATGGTGTTGTCAGTTGCACTAGGTAACAATTTTATGCATATTTTTGTCTCTCACTCTGCTTGGTGAGCCAATGAGGCTATAAGTCACGTCAGTCTGAAGTGTACGGCTAAAGAAAAATCAGCTCTATCTGTTTCCTCGTGAACAAGAGGACAGCAGACAAACTCATTCCTCCTTCAGCATGTTGTACTCTACTTCTAAAATCTGGTTTCTTCACTTCAATGAAATGGAGCACAACCCACAGTTGCTACTACATTACTTGTTTAGCACAAGTGACCAAGGATGCATCCACTACTCGATGGAGGTGACAGTCTTGGTTACGATAAATCTCCACAAGCAAAGGAACCGTCCATAAATTCAGATCAGGAAAAGATTGACAATGACTTGTTTAAAAAACTTTAACCATATACCTCACAGAGATCAAACTAGGGAATAAATCCTGAAAGAATTACAATGTCATCATAAAATAAATCAGATTCTGAGATACAAATTACAGGCTCAATTAAATATTCATTATATTTATGATATCCTACAATCTCAAGCTTCAGGAACTCAAGAACTCTACATGGGCTCATGCTGGCGACAGCTAGTTCTGGAATTAATGTGTGGGGTCCTGTTTGCAGATAGTGATTTGCATTGTGAACATGTTATCACATATCCCAATTCTTATTCAGAAAATATGTTCTTATTTAAAATCTTAAACTTTCTTCCCCAGCAATGAGCCTCCCTGTAGATAAAGCTACATAAATTATAAAGGAATTCAGTAACAGAGGTGCTGGACTATACATTACCGTTTCATGTACTTGGCCACAATTCTCAGGGCATGTTTGGACCATACATCGCTGATAGGGTTGCTCCCTTGATAAGCTGGACGATTGATTGGATTTGGAGGGCAAGGTGATCGTAAACTGTACGGAAGGGCGGTGTAAGATTCCAATGCATGACTGTTGGAATGAAGAAATAGTATCAGGAAATAAACTTTACATTTTTTAAACATATGAAGTTAGTATATTGTTAAAAGCAATGAGTTCAGATTCAGTTATAGCTACCTAATTACCCCCCTGAATTCTTTATTCAAGCCTCTGTTACTCTGGCAGCAGTTTCATAAGATCATAAGATCTTAAGTAATAGGAGTAGAATTAGGCCATTCGGCCCATCAAATCTACTCCGCCATTCAATCATGGCTGATTTATCTCTACCTCCTAACCCCATTCTCCTGCCTACTCCCTGTAACCTCTGACACCCATAGTAATCAAGAATCTATCTATCTCTGCCTTAAATATATCCACTGACTTTGCCTCCACAGCCTTCAGTGGCAAAGAATTCCACAGATTCATCACCCTCTGACTATAGAAATTCCTCCTCATCTCCTTCCTAAAAGAACGTCCTTTAATTCTGAGGCTGCAACCTCTAGTCCTGGATTCACCCACTTGTGGAAACATCATCTCCACAGCCACTCGGTCCAAGTGTTTCACACTATTCTGTAAGTTCCAATGATGTCTCCCTTCATTCTACTAAACTCCAGCAAATATAGGCCCAGTGCTGTCAACCGTTCATCATATGTTAGTTTGATTGATTTGTGGTCATGAAACTCACACCAATGTATCCGCTTAGTAAGAATTATTTGTCTATTTATGAAGAATCACCAGATTTCCTTATTGGACATCTGCTCTTATGTCTTGTCCCAGTGCTATTCCTAGTTTAACTTCAAATTGCCTTATCCAAAGGAACTCCTTTGGTGTGAATGACATCTAATGTCATTGCTTCCCCTTCTCTAGAAGAGTCAATCAATACAAGCTTTAAATAGGTGGGAAACGTAGCTAACTGCTGCTGGTTGTAGTTGGGCAGCCTTGCAGTGTGTTGTCCCACAGTTCCTGCAATAACTACCCTTGCAGCGGGAACCTCATAGGCTAGCCTTCCATCCTCATTAGCAAGGCAACTATATCCAGCAGTCCCAGCTCTGAAAATAGACCAAAAATGCAGATGCTGGAAATGTGAAAACTAGGAAGGTCAAGAGGCATCAATGGAAAGAAAAGGAGAGAAAATACTTCATGTTGAAGACCCTTTATCGGAACTGGGAAAGATAGAAAGTCAGATACTTATAAATTGCTCACCTATTTGTCCCTATTCGGGGGATTAATAGGCCACAATTGATAGATTAAAGAGGGCAGAGAGAGAGAGAGAAAAAAAATACCGAAGTGTCACAAGCAGGTGAAATGCAGGATAGCGATGTATGAAATGCCCAGCAGTTGAGGCAGTCAGAAGTAATCATATTTTACGTCTTTGTTCTGCATTCATTCCTCGGCATAATGTTATATATATATATTTTTTTTTTTAATCTAGAGGCACGGCTATTATCATTCGTAAAGGTATACCATTTAAATTAAAGAATACCATAGCAGATAAAGAGGGGAGGTACGTCATAGTTACGGGAGAAATTCATTCTATTCCACTTACTTTGATAAATATTTATGCTCCTAAGTTTGACAACCCCCAATTCTTTAGCAAAATTCCAGAACTTAACTATCAAAATGTGATAATAGGGGGAGATTTTAATTGTTTTTTAGATCCATATCTGGATAAATCAGCAAAACAAAAAAGGATTAACATAAAATCTAAAACTAGTGAACTCCTAAATACATACATAAAAAATACCAACATAACAGATGTATGGAGGATCGCTAACCCAGTAGGTAGGGAATATTCATTTTATTCAACGGCACATAAAACATATTCACGTATTGATTATTTCTTAGTGGACACAAAATTAATTCCATATACATATAATTCTAAATATCATAATAGTATTATTTCTGATCACTCCCTGTTAACTTTTTCTTTAAAATTAGAAGGAATGCCTGATAAAAAATTGTTCTGGAGGTTTAACCCCCAAATCTTAAACAACTCACAAGGTTGCACATATTTAAAAGAGCAGATGATATTCTTCTTTGAGACAAATGATACACCAGACACTTCACCATCCTCATTATGGGAAACTTTTAAGGCATTTATTAGAGAAACTATAATTTCATATCAAGCCTTTCAAAATAAAAAGAATAACACTGAACAATTGCAGTTAGAACAAGAAATTAGACAATTAGATTTAGAAAATGCCAAAGAACCAACTATAGATAAACATAATAAGATAACAATACTAAAATATAAATTAAATTAAATTTTATCGGCCAGAATAATAAAATTATTTCAAATTACGAAACAAGAAATCTTCGAATTTGGTGATAAACCACATAAACTCTTAGCACGCCAACTGAAAAAACGGGAAACAGAAAATACAATTACTAAAATTAAATCAGACAAAGGGGAATTACTAACACTACCTAAAGATATTAATAAAAGATTTGCTCAATTTTACCAAAATTTATATACATCGAAAATCTCTGCAAATAATACTCAAATTACAAATTTCTTAGACAATAGTAATCTTCCAAAATTAAATATGGTGGAACAAGAGGGATTAGGAGCTCAGATTACACTTAAGGAAATAGAAGAAACAATAAATTTGTTGAAGAATGGCAAAACGCCAGGACCAGATGGCTTTAGTAATGAATTCTATAAAAGATTCTACGAGATAATTTCTGCACGATTTATACATACACGCTTTTAAAGAAAATAAACTACCAGAAACACTAACTGAGTCAACTATTACACTTATACCTGAAAAGGATAAAGATCTAGAAGACCCAGGCTCATATAGAGCCATAGCACTCCTAAATACAGATCAAAAAATATTAGCAAAGACCCTAGCGAGAAGATTGAGTAAATATGTTAGCAAACTAATAAACCCGGACCAAACGGGGTTTATACCAAAGAGATACTCATTTAACAATTTGAGACGGCTGTTTAATATAATGTACTCACATAATACTGAAGAAGACCTAGCAATTATTTCATTGGATGCAGAAAAAGCTTTTGATCAAGTAGAATGGCAATATTTATTCAAAATATTGCAAAAAAATTAATATGGGACATAACTTTATCTCATGGGTAAAATTATTATACGATAAGCCGACGGCTAGAATACTGACTAATAATATATTATCCCCGAAATTCCAATTAGCAAAGGGCAATAGACAGGGGTGCGCATTATCGCCCCTGCTATTTGCACTAGTGATAGAGCCTTTAGCAGAAAGTATGTCATCCGAATATTCACGGATATACCAAACACTCAAATAATAAAATCTCATTATATGCAGACGACATATTATTATATATTACAAATTTGCAAATTAACATACCAAATATACTAAATTTAATAGAGGAATTTTGTTCCTTTTCAGGATATAGAATAAATTGGAACAAAAGCGAAATTATGACGATAAAACCTCAAGAGCCGACACATCTGTTGAAATTCCCTTTTAGAATTGCAACAGAAAAATTTAAGTATTTGGGCATCCAAATTACTAGGAAATATAAATCATTACTCAACGCAAACTATATGCCTTTATTAACTAAATTAAATGGGTTGATTAAATTTTGGAAAACACTGCCGATGTCCTTAATAGTCAGAATAAATGCGATTAAAATGATCTTCTTACTACAAATATTGTACCTATTTCAATCAATACCAATATACTTACCAAAAAAATTATTTAAAAAACTAGATTCTGATATTACAAACTTCATATGGGACTATAAATCACACAGAATTCAAAGAAAACACTTGTGTAAATCTAAAGAATCAGGGGGACTGACACTCCCTAACTTATTGTATTACTATTGGGCAGTGAATATTAATAGAATATTGACTGGCCTTGAGGGGGATACGACATATATTGCCTGAAGTAGATTCATATTGCCCGAGTCGAAGACGAGGGCAATATGGATCTAGTGAGGGCAATATATGTCGTATCCCCCGAAAGAGGACAGTCAATATTGTTATTATTACCCATATCAGACATCTAGAGGAATGTTTTGTAGTGAGATCCATCAGCTCGGCGGACTTCCACGTAAAATTTAGCCAAAATGGACGCCAAAGTCTTCCTGTCTGCCGTTTGAATATCGACATCTAGACCCTTCTCCATCAAATATTCCTTGAATATTGTTACTGCTTGTTTCGTTGCCTTCTTCGTGTTTCTGCGCGTCTTTGTTTTGTAAAATCTCGTCAAATTGCTGTTCGTCAAAAGTCGCGAACCTCTTCTCGCAGGAGGCTGTCATTTTGCTTGTTTTGTCGAGAACAAATTCTAAATTTCCCACGCAGCGTCACATTGCCAAGTTCCCGGATGTGAGACCAGGGGAATATAAGACTATATTTACCGCTGTTTTAACACGTAAAGTCCATAGGCGTTCGCAAGAAAGGGGAATACAAGAAAATATTCCCCTGTTAACCCTGCTGGCACTCAAAACGAAGGGAATACAATTTTGTAAAAGCATAGCTCAGATGTGTGATATGGGTAATAATAAAAAATATTAATCTACTGGTTGGACAGTTCTGCCCAACAGGTAGATTGGATAAGAATGGAGAAAGAGGATTGTTCCCCTTATTATCTAGGAGCGATCCTTCTTTCCCCGATGAAACTGAACAATATAATATATAAGAAGAATCCAATTATTCACAGTATAATACGAATTTGGAAAAAAAATTAAATTAACTTTAAAATCAAACAATTTAGCGCTTCTTTCTCCAGTAGCTAATAATCCCTCATTCAAACCATCTATTATTGATAAAAAGTTTATCCATTGGGAAAGAATAGGAATTAAAAGGAGATATGTATGAAATGGGAACAATTTTATCATTCCAACAATTACAACTAAAATATAATTTGAAAAGTAATCAATATTTTAAATATCTTCAAATTCAAGACTATTTGAAAAAATATATACAAGGATATCAAACTCTAACCCCAGATTTATTAGAGGAAATAATTAATAGAAAGGCAGAATCAAGCAATTTAATATCTTATTTATATAATATAATTCCAAATATAGAAACACCAACGACAGAGGCAATTAGAAGGGACTGGGAACAAGAGTTATTGATAAAAATTCCGAACGACAGATGGGAAAAAAAAAGATTTTATGTACATAAATGTTCAATTAATGTAAGACATAACCTAATTCAATTTAAAATTGTACATAGATTATATTATTTGAAAACTAGACTGAATAAAATATTTTCAAATGTTTCCCCCATCTGTGACAAATGTCTAACTCAAAATGCCACTATAGCACATTCCTTTGTCTCTTGTACAAAACTGCATCAATTTTGGAATGAAATTTTTGGAACATTTACAAAACTATTTAACACAAAATTGAACCCCAATACTGATTATCTTTGGATCAATGGAAGAGGGAAGTAAACTAACTCTATTCCAAGAAGCTCTTCTTAATTACGGTTTAATAACAGCAAAAACACATACTCAAATTCTGGAAAAACGAACAACGCCAACGTTCAAAATGTGGATTTCAAATATGTCGGAAACGCTACATCTTGAAGAAATGAGATTCCTCCTACTAGGCAAAGTAGACCAATTCTTAAAGACTTGGTCTCCTTTTATCAACTTTTTACAAGCATATGGTGCAACATAACATAACCTTAGAAATTAAATGGTTCAGAACCGGGTGACGGATGGGCAAAAATACGAAATAGGTATATCTCTCCTAATTTCTCTTTTCTCTACTTTCTTTTTCTTTCAATCTTTTTAGCTTTTCATTTCTGTTCTTTATTTCTTTTGCTATCTGTTTCTAGTCGCTTGTCTATCTATTCCGATACTCTTTATTTCTTTTTTTTCACTTTCAAATTAAAAATACTAAGTTGTACAAGAATGGAAATATGTATGTATGTATTAGGTACTCAAGTACCACACTATTGTACTTACTTCTAACAAAAATTAAAAAAAAAATTTAAAAAAATTATTCAAAAAATAGCATTCAATTTACATTGTAAATACTCTTAAAAATGTGCTTAGCCCATTTTATACATTACTCAGAAAATGCAGTTTCACAAACAAAACTTAATAAATGTAATGCAGAAGATAATCACAACATATGATTGCATGTTCCAGTCATAAAAAAATCAGCTCAATAATTAGATAATTTCAAACATTACAGCTGAAATTTAAATAAAATACTGTAAAGCTCTTTGTGGACAAGTGGGTAAGAAAAGGTAAACAAATAAGCTTCAGGAATAGGCTAAATGGTCACATTCCTGGAGCTTATTTGTTTACCTATGGCCTGAGTTTCCTGAATGTCCTGGGACCAGCCACAATCAAACAGATAGCTCTCAGGTCATCTGCCCAATAAAAGATAACTTTTTCAAACTGAAAAAATAAAATTTCTGCCACAAATGAGCAGATAAAAAAATTGAATGTACATCACAAAAATCTGCATGTTTCAATCTACTCTGCCAAGAAAAATAAGGGAAGTAAAGAATGTAACAAAAGAAAACTAACTATATTACAATGAAATTACATTATTCCATTCATTTTCCATTATTTAAACTTGTACAACATTAGTCAGGAATTTTCTCAGAGCTACTCCTATTATTGGACCTGCCAGACGTAGAACCAAAAGTGCATAGTCAATGAACTTGTATCATAGGGTCATAGTTCGAAAGAAACTCTTGGCCATCGTTCAGATTTGCTTCATGAATGTTTAACTTGTTAAAAATATCACTTACCAAAGTACGTCAAATCCACTGTAAGCTGCCACGCGCTCAGGCATGTGTAACGTATGCAAAGGATCCACTATCCCAAGTAATGGTTTCAGAGCCCTACTAGCAATGCCTAAAATTGTACATAGAGCACAGTAGCATAGTAAAGCTACAAATTGTTAAAAAAAAAAGCTTATTAATTCAATTACATATTTGGTGACATTTTGATATGTGAACTATGAACGATTAGAATAGTAATTATCACATAACATAATAACCATGAGAGGCTTTGATTCCTAAATTTAAGCTTGGATTGTGTCCTGTAGAGTTCTCTGTAGGTCTTAATGAGTCACAGAGATAACCATGTGGTCATAGAGTGATAGTGTGGAAACAGGCTCTTCAGCAGCCAACAGGTCCCAGCAACACTAGTCCCACCTGCCAGCATTTGGTCCATATCGCTCCAAACCTGTCCTATCAATGTACCTGTATAGGAAGGAACTGTAGATGCTGGTTTAAACTGAAGATGGACACAAAAAGCTGGAGTAAATCAGCGGGTCAGCCAGCCTCTGGAGAGAAGGAATGGGTGACGTTTCGGGTCGAGAAACGTCACCCATTCCTTCTCTCCAGAGATGCTGCCTGTCCCGCTGAGTTACTCCAGCTTTTTGTGTCTATCTTCTATCCATGTCCCTGTCTAACTGCTTCTTAAATGTTGGGATAGTCCCTGCCTCAACTACCTCCGCAACCTGGTTTCATACATCCATCATCCTTTGTGTGAAAAAGTTACCCTTCAGATTCCTATTAAATCTTTCCCCCTTGTGCTGTCCTCAAAATACAACTGTGTATATATTGACAATCAGCTTAAGCACCTTCCTTTATCAAGAATCTGAAGACGCAAACTCTTTTGTCCATAGGTTTACTGAATCGGGAAAGTGTGAAACCACAAGTACAAAAAGGTATAGAAATAAGAAATACGCTTATTGCAAACATACTACAATAACACTGTAAATATACATTCTACCTAAAATAACGAATCCCAAACATAAGTAAACATTAAACACTTTTTCACACAGAAAGTTGTGAGCCAGAGTAATTCTCTGCCTAACAGGGGGGTGGAGTTCTCTGGATACTTTCCAGAGAGAGATAGATAGGGCTCTTAAGGATAGCGGAGTCAGGGGATATGGGGAGAAGGCAGGAACGGGTACTGATTGGGGATGATCAGCCATGATCACATTGAATGGCGGTGCAGGCTTGAAGGGACGAATGGCCTACTCCTGCACCTATTGTCTATTAAACATTGCAACACATACCGATGATGCTGTCAAAAGGCATAAAATGATTGCAGATGTTCACAAAATATATCAGGACCAAAAAATGTGCTGCTGCCTCCACTGTTTTGCACTCCAAACCTGCCAAAGGTCACATGACAAGGTCACACAGTCAACCAGTTACAAATTAGGTGTATTACCCAGCATGGCCACTTGGAGGCATTACATCGTCTCTGCATTTAATACTGAAACTGTTCAAGAACACTCTCCACCTGGCGTGATTGAACAGGGGGGAGCGAGTCTTCAGCTATGATCTTTGGTCTTCAGTCCACAGCCCGACTTGCTCGTTCTTTGTGTGTCTCTTTTGAATAACGGGGGGGGAGGAGGGAGAGGTGGGGGGGGGGGGGGGGGGGGGGGGGGGGGGGGTCACTCGCTGCTCGTGGAACACAGCGCAGCAGGCCGCACGGTGCAGACCCCTTGTGATGTCATCAGCAAGACCATCTTGTTTATTTTCAAAGTTATTCCAGATTTGTGAACATTTTCATAAATAACTCGAGAAATAAAGCTCAAAACTTTTAGATAAGGCAATTTTGGAGTCCACTTAGTCTGGTTTAATACTGAAACTATTCCAGAACACCTCTTCACCTTAAACCCATGTCCTCTGTTCCTCGATTTTCCTAATCAGGGCAAGAGACTCTGTGGCATCTACCCGGTCTATTCCTCTCATGATCTTGTACACTTCCATGAGATTACCCCCTCATCCTCCTGCACTCCAAGGAATAGAGTCCCAGCTTACTCAATCTAGACCTGGTACTGTGGCTACCTCTAGAGGGTCTATTGCAGTAAAGACGTGAAAGTCCAAAAATATAACTATTGTATAACTGAATGGATCGTCAAAATGTCAACATTTACTAATCTCTCACCTTTTAAAAATATTTATTTTTCATTCTTCCACCAAAGTGTGTAATTTCACACTTTACCATCTTATACTTTTGTCCATCACATTCTTCCCCAATGTTGGATACGATGTAATGGGGTGAAGGGCTGTTTTGTGGAGAGGAATTGAGTGTAAAGGAGCTAAATCCTCTGAAGCCAAGAAATTAAAAATTAAGATGATGGATGGTTGGTTCTCGGACTGGAGGCCTGTGACTAGTGGTGTGCATGAGGGTTCGGTGCCGGGCCCCTTACTATTTGTCATCTACATTAATGATTTGGATGTGAAAATACAGGGCATGATGAGCAAGTTTGCTGTTTTATACAAAAGTGGGTGGTTTTGCAGATAGTGAAGATGGTTGTGAAAGATTGCAGCAGAATCTGGATCGATTGGCCAGGTGGATTGAGGAATTGGTGATGGAATTTAATACAGAGAAGTGTGGGGTGTTGCATTTTAGCACATCTAACAAGGGCATGACCTACATATAGAATGGTAGGCCTCTGGGGGGGGTGTTGTAGAACAGAGGGATCTAAGAGTGTAGGTGCATGGTTCCCTGAAGGTCAAGTCGCAGGTAGATAAGGTGGTCAAAAAGGGTTTTGGCACATTGGCCTTCATCAGTCAGAGTATTGAGTATAGAAGTTGAGAGGTCTTGTTGCAGTTGTTTAGAGTATTGTGTTCAGTTCTGGGCACCATGTTATAGGAAATAAATTGTCAAGCTTGAAAGGGTTCAGAGAAGATTTACGAGGATGTTGCCAGGACTAGAGGGTCTGAGCTATTGGGAGAGGTTCAGTAGGCTGTGTCCCTATTCCTTGGGGCGCAGGAGAATGAGGGGTGATCCTATAAGATCATGAGAGGAATAGATTGGGTAGATGCAGGAAGATTGTTCCCGATGTTGGGGAAGTCCAGGACAAGGGGTCACAGTTTAAGGATAAGGGGAAAGTCTTTTAGGACCGAGATGAGAAAATCGGTTTTCACACAGAGAGTGGTGAATCTGTGGAATTCTCTGCCACAGAAGGTAGTTGAGACCAGTTCGTCGGCTATATTTAAGAGGGAGTTGGATGTGGCCCTTGTGGCTGAAGGGATCAGGGGGTATGGAGAGAAGGCAGGTACAGGATACTGAGTTGGATGTTCAGCCATGATCATATTGAATGGCGGTGCAGGCTCGAAGGGCCGAATGGCCTGCTCCTGCACCTAATTTCTATGTTTCTATGTTTCTCTTGCCCAGAGTAGGGCAATCAAGGACCAGAGGACATAGGTTCAAGGTGAAGGGCAAAGGATCTAATAGGAATCTGAGGGGTAACTTTTTCGCACAAAGGATGGTGGGTGTATGGAAGAGGAGGTAGTTGAGGCTGCGAGTATCCCAACATTTAAGAAATAGTTAGACAGGTACGTGGATAAGCCAAGTTTGGAGGGATATGGACCAAGCGCAGGCAGGTGGGACTGGTATAGCTGGGACACATTGGCCGGTGTGGGCAAGTTGGGCCGAAGGGCCCGTTTCCACACTGCATCACTCCATGACTCTATGTGAGCTCATTGAAATGCATAGAATTCTGAGAGAATTTGATATGTAGGTGCTAAAGAACTGTCTCTCTGGCAAGATATGCCAAGTCTTATCTTGATCTGCTGAGTTCTTCCAGCGTTTTATGTTTTGTTCTAGATTTCAGCATCTTTTGTTATTATACTGACGATGCTCAGTTGATTAATATATTCAAACCAATATTGAAATAAATTTAGGCACTTAGGGATGGGGAACCAAAATGGTGTAGATGGTATATAAGCGTTCAGGATGTCTTAAGGTCACTCCTGCTCAGATTCTCAAAACAAAAAGAGCCTTTGGTTATTTTGACCCATTTTTACTATATCAACATAGCAACGTTCCACCTTGTCACAACTTGCATTGTGACAAGTAATCACCTGTTTTAACTTTCATCGCTTCATAATCAAACACAGCCACCCCAGTGGTCTCACTTCCAGTACCAGCTGTAGTGGGAACTAAGAAGAAACAAAATATGTTGTTAGTAATGAACTACACTTTGGTTCTCCATGTTGTTTAAAGTATGAATTTAAGACTAATTTATTACTCACGTCTGTCAACACTTTGGAAAGTACTTCATTGGTTATGAAATGATTTATCCTTAAGTCACGAAAGGCAATAAATAAATGCATCTTTCTTTTTTCTCTTTGCAGCATGTACTGATCACAACATCATGATATACAAAACATTATTTTGACTCATCAACGATAAGTATAAAATAGTAAGATTAAATGAGAATTTACCAGTTTGAAGTTTGATCTTTATTTTATGAGGAGTTATGGTGAGCGATTACGTGAAGAAGGCCCGCCAGTGCGCATGCGCGTCAATCTTCAAAGCAGTGGCGTGAAATCACAGTAACCACAGTCGATGTAATGTAGTAAGACTCAGAAGACTAGAACTACCAGAAGATCTTTGCGATTATGAGGGCCGGGAGCGGAGGGCACGTAATCGCTCACCGTAACTCCTCATAAAATAAAGATCAAACTTCAAACTGGTAAGTTCTCGTTTAATCTTACTATTTTACTTCAGAGTCACGCGAGTGATTCCGTGAAGATTTCAAAGCTCTGTGATTTCATGCCGTAGATCCAGTTCCATACGACACACTGCTTCGGTTGACACAGGATAAACAAATAATGTATTGAACATTGTTTGAATTATACAAATTAATGTTTTAATAACAAAAAGGAACAGTAATAACCCCTCTATCCCAGGGGGAAATTACAAAACAGAACCCAAAATAGCATGCCCAAATCCTTCCGTCGTGAGGACAGGTTTGTCATAAAACCGTTGAAAAGTCCCTTCACTGGACCATCCTGCGGCCCCGAGGATTTGGTCTAAAGGGACGTCCAGTGCCCTCGCTGTGGATGTTGACGCCGCCATGGTGGAGTGAGATTTAAACACATCAGTGTCTACTCCAGCACAATCCAAAACCTGTTTCAACCATCTAGAAATGGTTTGTACCGACACCTTTCTATGAGGTTTTTTGTGACTGATGAGCATCGTTGTTTCGGGGCCTCTGAGACTCTTGGTGACCTCCATATAGGTACGTAACTATACATAGTCTCAGGTCAATGGGGTATGCTCTAAAGCTTATTTTGGGTCCAGACGCCCCTGACCTGCTTTGTTTGATTAGATCATATACATAAAACGTAATATTATCTACAGAAGAATGCATGCTGTCCAGTCGTAGCTTTTGCAATGTCTGGACCCGTTGCGCTGAAACGAGCGCCATGAGCATGACCACTTTGAGCGTTAGTTTTTGGAAAGTCAGAGATGTAATTGGAGCCCATTGCCGAAGCAGTGTGAGAACTATGCTCACATCCCAGATTTCCGTATATCTAGGTCTGGGAGGGTTCTTGTTAAAAATACCTTTCATGAATCGGGACACCAATGGATGAGATCCGACAGAGTGTTGTCCCGACCCTTGCCATAAATAGGAGGACAATGCACTCCGAGCACTATTAATGGCACTATAACTCAATTGCTCATCAAAATGCAATGTAGCAAGGAACCCCAATACATCAGGTATGTCTGCAGTGTGATAAGATATATTTGACTGTAAGCAGAACATCTCCCATTTCTTAATATGAGATACGTATTGTTTTTTAGTACCATCCCTCCAGGCCGCAGTAATCACATCCACGATCCGAGCCCCTGGAACGGTCTGGTCAGAATCTGCAAATCAACAGATTAATACAATCATGTAAAGGGTGACTCTCTCCTGTCACAGGGTGAACCAACAAGTTGCTGCATTTGGGGATAACCATGAATGGCTGTGTCATCAGTCTCAGGACCAATGGGAACCATGGCTGTGTGGGCCAGTCAGGAACTACCAAAACGCCTGAAGCGGAGTCCTGCTCAATTTTGGTGAGACATTGACTGATGAGGCAGAATGGGGGAAAAGCGTAAAAGAACATACCTCCCCAATGCATCCACTGCTACTGCCCCTGGATCCAGTTCCCATGAGACGTATTTAGGTAACTGGTGATTCAGCCTGGATGCAAACAGATCTATGTCTGGCAATCCATACTGGGTGACAATCTTTTTAAAAACTTTTGGATTCAGCATCCATTCTATGTTGTCCTTAAATTTACGTGACCTGGTGTCTGCCACCACGTTATCTCTACCTGGTAGGTAGATTGCTGAGACCCAGATGTTTCTAATAATACACCAGTGCCAGATGAGGTTAGCCAGATTATCACATGATAATGACTTAATTCCACTCTTAATGTGATTGATATATGCAACAGCTGTGGTATTGTCAATCTGAACATGTAAATCATGCATTGTTGAACAGTACACTTTTAGGCCACAGAATGCCCCCAACAATTGTAAATAGTTTATCCCATGCATCCGCAGGATCAATGCCTCTTGCATACTCCATCTGCCGCCACAGCTGGAATTGGTATCAGTGGCTCCCCATACCGAAGCACTCACATCAGTTTGTAAAACAACTGAAGGTTGTTTAGTCAGAATATTACTAGTACGAGGATGCGTTCTAAGAGACTGCGCCGAGCAACTGAAAGATGTCTTCAGACATTTTTAACACCTCGCTCAGCCAGGCAGTAGTGCCCAACTGTCTTAAGAGTGCCACCATCGTTCCTGTCCCGAAGAAACCAAACCCAGCCTGCTATAATGACTTTCGACCAGTGGCTCTAACACCCATAGTAATGAAGTGTTTTGAGCGGCTGGTTATGCAGCATATCAAAAATAATCTACCTGCCGACCTAGACCTACTGCAGTTCGCCTACAGAGCCAACTGATCCACAGAGGACGCAGTCTCAACAACACTGAACCTCGTACTGCCACACCTTGATCGAAAAAATACTAATGCCAGGATCCTCTTCACAGACTTCAGCTCTGCTTTTAACACAATCATTCCGCAGCAACCGGTGGAGAAGTTGGAGTTATTGGGGGTTGATGCTGGCAACTTATTATCTGCTGGTCTTCATTGCCTCTTATTATCTGCTGGTCTTCCAGCAGTTGGGGCCAGCAAAATCTAACCAATAATGTTTAAACATATAATCACTGATCAAATGAAGACCTTTAAATTATGATTGATCCACGTGGGACAAATGAAGCAGTTGTCCTACTTTAGTTGCCCCAGGAAATGGGTAGTTTAGATCTTTGAGTATTTTTAGAGTTTAATTCGTTCTTTTACAAATAATCACACAGCTTTGTCACATCAGCAATAAATAATGGTAATCCACACTCAATTAATTGTAATGTTGAGCAAATTCTTCTGAATGAACCCACCTGCTATCAAAGGACGGAGGTTAACAGTAACAGGTTTTCCTTTTCCGATCGGTGCATTGACGTAGTCCAAGAACTCAGCGTCAGGGCTGCAGCTGTAGAGGTTCGCTACTTTACATGTATCCATCACAGATCCACCTCCAACAGCAACATATGCATCAAATTGTTCTTGTCTAGCAAACCTTATTGCTTCCATGAAACTAATAACGTTACAAAAACAAAAAATGTCAAAAAACAGAATTATACACTTTGAAATCAAATTCAAAAGCCAAAATCAAATTATACTTGACCCTGAACGAGCTTCTTAAGGGCCTGCCCCACTGTATGAGGTAATTCGAGAGTTCTCCCGATTTTTCCCTGATTCGAACTCGGAGAATTACGTTAATAGCCGTTCATAGGTACTCGGGGCTGTCGTCAGCATTTTTCAGTGCTGAAAAAACTTCACGAGTTTCCGTGTTTCCCGAGTACCTGCCGTTAGCATTACGAGCCGCTACGAGACATACACGAGCTCCGACGTAGCCGGTACGTACATTCTACGTACTTACCACGAGTTTTTGTTTTTTTTTAAACTCGGGAGAGCTCTTGAATTACCTCGTACAGTGGGACAGGCCCTTAAGAAGATCGTTCAGGGTCAAGTATAATTTGAATTTTGTTCAAGGCTCTAAGTTGGCTGATGCAGACTCTGCTACAACAGGAGGTGGATGGCAGATAGGGCCTGTCAATGTGTGGGTCCGTGCCACAATGACTTCATCAACCATCCAAGAACCTGGAGAACTGGAGAGGAAGCAAATCATCAGAGTTGTGCTTCTATGAAATTACTTTCCTCAAAGGACAGTAAAAGCAATGTCTTTGGATATTTCAGATAGAAAGACATTCAGAAAGACATTCATATTGAATGTCTTTCAATGCATTATTGATAAACAGATGGCAGGTTATTGCAGGTAGACGAGACTGCAGAGTTGAGGTTATAATTGTAGCAGGCTTGAGAGGCCGTAAAACACCCCTGATATTTGAGGGAACAAGTGAATCCTCATATTGATTCATATCATCATACCACCATCACTTTGCTCCTCCACATCCGAGAAACCCTTTTTATCTGCTTTATTAAAGCATTTCAAAAATGTAATTACCTTCTCAATCTTCTTTTACAAAAGAGAAAGAGAAGCAGGTTGTTCACCCTTCCCTCAATATTCCAATGTTATCCTAGGACATTCTGGGAGCTCTACCTAAATGTCTCCCGTTTCTCTACACACTTTTCATAATTATGGCAACTGGACTTCAACACAGTAACCCAAGTTTAGTCTAACAAGATTTGTCACAAACTTAACATAACCTTTCTACTTTTCAATACTAGCCATCTACAACTAAATGCTGGTACTTCATAATTGTTTATTTTACTTGTCCTCATTAATATGTCAACAGTGTTAATGATTTGTGTATTTGTACTTCAAGATCAATTGCTCTCCCCAACCGATTTGAATTATGTTCCAAGATTTGTGGCTTCCTTATTTTTCTTGCAAAAATATAATCCCCCCCCTGCTTATTGTGTTCAAATTTATTTCATGATTTTCTGCTCATTCAGCAAATTTATTAACATACATTGTTGCAGTCCTCTAGTATTGAGTATTTAATGCTAGTCACCATTGACTGTACATTTAGCAATTTTGTTTTTGAATCTAAAAAATAAATTGTGAACAATGGTACATGCAGCTTTCCATCTTTTGTCACTCTGAATAGAGTCCTCTGCATCTATCCTTCAGCACCCTACCACACCCATAGCTATGGTAGCAAACGCCACACCCCCATTTCACCTCTTAGTCTGACCCCCTAAAGAATTGAGCATGCAATAATCCCGATCACCTGATCCTCAGTGCCCCAATGGTCCCCTTCGTTTCACTCTCATATGCTCCTGTATTTATCCATTACCCTCCCCATAAAGTCCAGATTGTTCGATTGCTATATAGCTTCTCAACCAGTATCCTCTCCACAACCCCATCTCCCAGAAGGCCGTAACCTTAAATGCAACTTGTAATGATGCAAATTTTCCACTGCAATTTATTTTGCATTAAATGTGAAACATGCAAGTAACAATGTTGTGGTGCTGTGATTCAATGTCTATCTAAAATGTTTTAATTGCTAGATTGCTTAACGTGGAATAGCAATGTTAATGACACCACCAACAATAAACTATTAAGATGTTGCTCTTTAAACTTTCACTTGAAAGAAGTGCTGCTTACCTTAAATCGGTTGGCTCCACTCTGACCTTGTCAAATAATTGAAAGTTTACTCCGTTCTTAACCAATGAATCCAGTACCGCTTTGACAGGAGGAAGCTTGGCCATATTTTTGTCTGTCATCACGCAAACTTTCCTGGCACCAATGTTCTGTAGATCCTATTGAAATACCAAAACCTGCAGCTTTTTAACATGAAAAGCTTGCAAATTAATTCACCCAGTTAGCAGTGAATAACATGGTGGGGTCCTGGGGTGTATTGTAGAGCAGAATGATCTAGTAATACGGGTGTACAGTACTTTGAAAGTGGCATCACAAGTAGATAGAGTGGAAATAAGGTTTTTGGTACATTATCTTTTATCAGTCAGGATATTGAATATAGAAGAGGAACATAAAATGCTAGAGTAACACAGTGGGACAGGCAACATCGCTGGATAGAAGGAATGGGTGACATTTCGGGTTGAGACCCTTCTTGAGAATATAGAAGTTGGGATGTTCTGTTACAGTTGTACAAGATATTGTTTAGTTTAGTTTAGAGAGAGTGCCCAGAAACAGGTCGTTTGGCCCAACAAATCTGTGCCGACCAGCAATCCCTGCACACAAACACTATCCAAACACTCAACAATTTTCAATTAGACAATGTCAATTAGCATACAAAGCTGTACGTCTTTGTAGCGTGGGAAGAAAACGGAGATCCCAGAGAAAAGCCACGCAAGTCGCAGGGAGAACATACAAACTCCTTACAGACAGCACACACAGTCAGGATCAAACCTGGGTCTCTGGCACTGCAAGGCAGCAAATCTATCGATGCACCACCGTGCCGCCCTTAACAAAGGTTTTTGAATAAATTCAGCCTTCAGTTTCTTACCATTCCAATTTCATTTGTTACCCCTTCTCCATATCGGATGTTCGAACAAGCCATCTGAAACAGAACCAAAACGAGATTGTCTGGAAAAGCAAATAATATCATGATTTCAAAAATAGTTTTCTTCTGCATTATTATTGGTCAAATATCACAGAGTTGTTAAAAATCATGGGAGATTCGATGAATGATTTGTACCTCAAAAGCATAGTCTGTTGCTCTGGTTGTAACATGCCCTGGAGCTGGAACACAAAAACCAGTAGTGAAGTCACAATTTCAATCACTATACCATAAAAAGCAGAAACTTCTCGGTTTCAACCAATTAATGACGATTGCATAGAATGGATTTTCAATACTAATGCGAACATTAGTTTGTCAGGTGTGGGTAAAGTTACACAAAGGCTGGTGTTTTCCACTTACAGAAAGCAACTACCAAATGCTGTAAAGAGCTTGGCCAACTTTATTTATTTAATATATCGCACTCTCTGCTAAGTCAAAGGAGAAGCTTCAATTTCTGACCTGAAAAGGCATCAACCTTGTCTCAAAAATAAGAGTTGATGTTTAAAATATTTGTTTGGCCTTAAAAAAATTCTTAACTTTGAGAGTCATAAACCAGTGTGTATTAATTCATAATAACTGCTTATATTAATATTATCTCAAACCTATCAAGTATTGTAATATTTGGCACCTAAAAAAACCCCATAATTTCATAGGTTTAATAACCTGGCATTGCAACTTCTACCATTTCAAGTGATCAATTTTTAATTCTATTATTATCACACTACACTGTTACATGGAGAAAATGTTTATATTTACCAAGCTTTAACTAAGTTAAGCATCAACCCCCTTGAAAAGTAATAATAGGATGGAACAGTTTTACAGTGTTTGCAGGTAATATTAAAATAAGCAGTTATTACTATAAATGTAACAGAGTTTACCTTGTGTGTAGGTCTGAGAGTGAGCAGGACACCGGCATCTAGTTAATAACAGAAGATAAATATTCAAATTACATTTCTTTTAAAAGTATTTATAGAAATCTTTGCAGTTAAGAATGCTGTTTTTAAACTTAATTTACTTTGTAAATTAACCGGCAACATGCTTTATTTCAACCTCAGTGTCAGTACAAAGCATTTTCAGGTTTGCCTCACCACTAAAATTGTAAAATTGTAAGAGGCTAATTCCAATCACTGGGTGGTTTCTGCTTGCCTCCATATTAAATGACAGGCAGCATTTTTTTCTGACAGGTTGCAGTACATGTTGGACATGAACAAGACAACCTAAATATGTCAATTTAAAAATTATGAATTTTGCATTGAGTAAAGTTATAAATTCTGTCAAGCTTCCAAGCTGGTTACCAAGCTCATGAAACTGAGCCTCTACGCATCCCTCTGCAAATGGATCCTTGACTTTCTCATCAACAGACCACAATCTGTACAAAATGGCAGCAATACTTCCTCCTCAATAACCATCAGCAAGGGTGCACCTCAAGGCTGTGTGCTCAGCCTCACTCTATACTCATGACTATGTAGCCGGGCGCAGTTCAAACTCCATCATCAAGTTTGCAGACGACACCACTGTTGTTGGACGAATAATAGATGACAACGAGTAAAGGAGAGAGATCAACCATCTGATCAAATGGTGGCAGAACAACAATCTTGCTCTCAACGTCACTAAGACGAAGGAACTGATTGTGGACTTTGGAAGAGGAAGAACAAGGATTCATAAACCTGTCTTCATCGACAGGATGGTGATGGAGAAAGTCAAAAGCTTCAAATACTTGGATGTGCATATCTCTGAAGATCTTCCCTGGACCCAGCACATTGACCCACCAACATCTCTACTTCCTTAAAAGATTGAGGAGAGTCAGTATGTCAACAAATACTCTCTTGAATTTCTACAGGTGTGCAGTAGAGAGCATATTGACTCGTTGCATTATGGCCTGCTTCTGCAATTTGAACACCCAGGAACGAAGAAGATTGCAAAAAGTGGTGAACATGGCCCAGTACATAATGGATACTGACCACCCCACCATTGAAGCAATCCACAAGAGTCACTGCATCAAAAAGGCACCAGTATCATCAGTGACTAACACCATCCTGGCTATTCTCTCATTTCACCCTTGCCATCATGAAGAAGGTATAGGAGCAGGAAAACTGTAAAATCCAGGTTCAGGAGATTCTTCCTTACAACCATCAAGCTATTAAACACGGCAACCTCCAAATAAGCTCCGAACTATATTGACTTGGGGACATTATTTGTGACTTTGCAATATTATTGTCCATTTATTGTGTTTTTTTAATATATAGTAGAATAAGCGGGAACCATTGGGTCCCTGTCACACGGGGAGGCCTGGTCCCCCAATGCAATATTCCACCATGGTGTGGGAGAGGGGGTGTGGTGTGGGGGAGGGTGTGTGGGGGGGAGGGGTGGGTGTTGTGGGGGAGGGGGTGGTGTGGGGGGAGGGTGTGGTATGGGGGAGGGGGGTGTGGTGTGGGAGAGGGAGGGGGTGTGGGGTGGGGGTGCGGGGGAGAGGTGGTGTGCGGGGAAGGGGTGGTGTGGGGGAGGAGTGGGGTGGTGCAGGGGGGTTGGGGTTGGTGTTGGGAGAGGGGGTGTGTGAGGAGGGGGGTAGTTGGGAAGGGGAAGAGGGGGGAAGGGGGGGGGGAAGGGGGAGGAAGGGGGGTTGTGGCGTTGAGGGGAGGAGGGGGTTGAGGGTGTAGGGGGGAGGGGGTTGTGTGCTGGGGGGGAGGGACTCCACTCAGCGGCCTCCAGCCTTGGCACCACCTCCCGACTCCACACAGCAGCTTTTCCGACTCCACACAGCGGCTTTCCCGACTCCACACAGCGGCTTTCCCGACTCCACACAGCGGCTTTCCCGACTCACCATAGCAGCTTTCCTGACTCCACTCTTGCGGACTCAATCAGCATGGCTTGTTTACTCAGCCCCGCCTCTGGGGTTTATTCTCCAGAGCACAGCTCCCGCTCGCAGAGCACAGCCCCCGCTCGCAGAGCACATCCCCGCTCGCAGTCTGCTTCAGCTTTATTCTCCCCGCCGGACAGCGGGTGCCGGAAGGGGGTTACCTTCATGGTAACTGACAGGCGAGAAGACCAATCTGCTGATTTCACGATTTTTTAAACCATCATAACCTGGGGTAGGGGTGACCTGTACAAAAGGGACGGGTTACACCTTAACTGGAGAGGGACCGACATTCTGGCAGGCAGGTTTGCTAGGGCTATACGTGTGGGTTTAAACTAAATAGTGGGGGGGAGGGATTGACAAATTGGGAGTATAAAGATGGAGTTGAAGGGGAAGTGGCTACAGGAAAAATTACAAAAGGTTCTCAAATTAATGGGAAGGAAAGTTCGAGAAGGGACAACTGAGTAAGGTCAGGGCCAATTGCGAGGGGGGAAGTGAATACAGAGGTCAAAGTGCTGTATATGAATGCGCAAAGTATAAAGAATAAAGTGGACGTGCTTGAGGCTCAGTTAGAAACTGGAAAATATGATGTTATGGCAATTACTGAGACATGGCTGCAAGAGGACCAGGGCTGGGAACTGAATATTCAAGGGTATACCTCCTATCGAAAAGACAGACAGGTGGGCAGAGGGTATGGGGTTGCCCTGTTGGTGAGGAATGAAATTCAGTCCCTTGCAAGAGTCAGTATGGCTAGAACTAAGGGATTGTAAGGGTAAAAATACCCTAATGTGACTAATCTACAGGCCCCCAAACAGTAGCCTGGACATAGGGTGCAAGTTGAATCAGGAGTTTAAATTGGCATGTAGCAAAGGCAATGCTGTGGTTGTTATGGGAGATTTCAACATGCAGGTACACTGGGAAAATCAGGTTGGTACTGGACCCCAAGAAAGGGATTTTGTAGAGTGCCTTTGTGATGGATTCTTAGAAAAGCTTGTATTGGAGCCTACCAGGCAAAAGGCAATTCTGGATTTAGTGTTATGTAATGAACCGGATTTGATAAAGGACCTTGAAATTAATGAGTCATTAGGAGGCAGTGACCATAACATGGTCAGGTTTAATCCACAATTGGAGAGGGTGGAGAGTAGATCGGAGGTGTCAGTGTTGCAGTTGAATAAAGGGGACTATGGGGCCATGAGGGAGGAGCTGGCCAAAGTTGACTGGAAAGATACACTAGCAGGGATAACAGTGGAACAAAAATGGCAGGTGTTTCTAGGTATAATACAGAAGGTGCAGGATCAGTTCATTCCTAGTAGGAAGAAAGATTCCAAGGGGAGAAAGGGACAACCATTGCTGACAAGGGGCATTAGGGACAGTATAGAAATTAAAACAAAGAAGTACAACGTAGCAAAGATGAGTGGGAAGCAAGAGGATAGGGTAATGTTTAAAGAACAACAGAAGATAACCAAAAAGACAATACGGGGAGAAAAGATGAGGTACAAAGGTAAGCTAGCCAAGAATATAAAGCAGGATAGTAAAAGCTTCTTCAAGTATGTGAAGATGAAAAAATTAGTTAAGACCAAAGTTGGACCCTTGAAGACCGAGAAAGGTGAATTTATTATGGGAAGCAAGGAAATGGCAGATGCGTTGAACAGATACTTTTGATCTGTCTTCACTAAGGAGGACACAAACAATCTTCCTGATATAGTAGTGGCCAGAGGATCTGGGGTGATGCAGGAACTGAAGGAAATCCACATTAGGCAGGAAATGGTGTTGGTAGACTGATGGGACTGAAGGCTGATAAATCCCCAGGGCCTGATGGTCTGCATCCCAGGGTACTTAAGGAACTGGCTCCAGAAATCGTGGATGCTTTGGTGATAATTTTCCAATGTTCTATAGATTCAGGATCAGTTCCTGTGGATTGGAGGGTAGCTAATGTTATCCCATGTTTTAAGAAAGGCGGGAGAGAGAAAACAGGGAATTATAGACCAGTTAGCCTGACATCGGTGGTGGGGAAGATGCTGGAGTCAATTATAAAAGATAAGATAGCCGAACATTTGGATAGCAGTAACAGGATCGGTCCGAGTCAGCATGGATTTACGAAGGGGAAATCATGCTTGACTAATCTTCTGGAATTTTTTGGAGATGTAACTAGGAAAATGGACAAGGGAGAGCCAGTGGGTGTAGTGTACCTGGACTTTCAGAACACATTTGATAAGGTCCCACATAGGAGATTAGTGGGCAAAATTAGGGCACATGGTAATGGGGGTAGAGTGCTGACATGGATAGAGAAGTGGTTTCAGACAGGAAACAAAGAGTAGAGATTAACGGGTCCCTTTCAGAATGGCAGGCAGTGACTAGTGGGGTACCGCAAGGCTCGGTGCTGGGACCGCAGCTATTTACAATATACATAAATTATTTGGATGAAGGGATTCAAAGTAACATTAGCAAATTTGCAGATGACACAAAGCTAGGTGGCAGTGTGAACTGTGAGAAGGATGCTATGAGAATGCAGGGTGACTTGCATATTGCAATACCATTGTTCCGTTTCGAGACATATGACAATGAACCACTCTTGACTAATGATTCAGTTCAACAAATTATAAAAATCCCATCAGATAAAAAATTGAAGAATCAAACAGCCCTCCACATGATATTAATCCATCAACAGCATGGTAGTATTATATTGAATTCACACTAGTTCTGATACCTAACATTCTTGTAGATTGGTAATTGCATGTGAACCAATCATAGTAGAAGTAGCATCACTAACCCCACCTTACTGTATGATTCATACTAACACCCACTTCCAATACTGGTCAGTCTTGGAAGCGGTAACGATGAACTACCAACTAACAATCTGCTGTAACGCTAAACTATGTGTGCCGCTTAAAAATGATCTTGAACTCCACATTGTACAGTTTGCATATTTACAGTGGCTTGCAAAAGTATTCATACCCCTTGAACTTTTCCACATTTTGTCACGTTACAACCTCAAACGTAAATGTATTTTATTGGGATTTTATGTGATAGACCAACACAAAGTGGCGCATAATTGTGAAGTGGGAGGAAAATGATACATGGTTTTCAAATTTTTTTACAAATAAAAAACTGAAAAGTGTGGCGAGCAAAAGTATTCAGCCCCCTTTACTCTGATACCCCTAAATAAAATCCAGTGCAACCAATTGCCTTCAGAAGTCACCTAATTAGTAAACAGAGTCCTCTTGTGTGTAATCTAATCTCAGTATAAATACAGCTGTTCTGTGAAGGCCTCAGAGGTTTGTTTGAGAACATTAGTGAACAAACAGCATCATGAAGCCCAAGGAACACACCTGACAGGTCAGGAATAAAGTTGTGGAGAAGTTTAAAGCAGGGTTAGGTTATAAAAAAAGATCCCAAGCTTTGAACATCTCACGGAGCACTGTTCAATCCATCATCCGAAAATGGAAAGAGTATGGCACAACTGCAAACCTACCAAGACATGGCCATCCACCTAAACTGACAGGCCGGGCAAGGAGAGAATTGATATGAGAAGCAGCCAATAGGCCCATGGTAATTCTGGAGGAGCTGCAGAGATCCACAGCTCAGGTGGGAGAATTTGTCCACAGGACAACTATTAGTCGTGCACTCCACAAATCGGGCCTTTATGGAAGAGTGGCAAGAAGAAAGCCATTGTTGAAACAAAGCCATAAGAAGTCCCGTTTGCAGTTTGCCACAAGCCATGTGGGGGACACAGCAAACATGTGGAGGAAGGTGCTCTGGTCTGATGAGACCAAAATTGAAGTTTTTGGCATAAATGCAAAACGCTATGTGTGGCGGAAAACTAACACGGCACATCACCCTTAACACACCATCCCCATTGTGAAACATGGTGGTGGCAGCGTCATGCTGTGGGGATGCTTTTCTTCAGCAGAGACAGGGAAGCTGGTCAGAGTTGATGGGAAGATGGATGGAGCCAAATACAGGGCAATCTTGGAAGAAAACCTGTTAGAGTCTGCAAAAGACTTGAGACTGGGGCGGAAGTTCACCTTCCAGGACAACAACCCTAAACATACAGTCAGAGCTACAATGGAATGGTTTAGATCAAAGCATATTGATGTGTTAGAATGGCCCAGTCAAAGTCCAGGCCAAAATCCAATTGAGAATCTCTGGCACGACTTGAAAATTGCTGTTCACAGACACTCTCCATCCAATCTGACTGAGCTTGAGCTATTTTGCAAAGAAGAATGGGCAAAAATTTCAGTCTCTAGATGTGCAAAGGTGGTAGAGACATACCCCAAAAGACTTGCAGCTGTAATTGCAGCGAAAGATGGTTCTACAAAGTATTGACTCAGGGGGGCTGAATACTTTTGCGCGCCACACTTTTCAGTTTTTTATTTGTAATAACATTTGGAAACCATGTATCATTTTCCTTCCACTTTTCAATTATGCACCACTTTGTGTTGGTCTATCACATAAAATCCCAATAAAATACATTTATGCTTGTGGTTGTAACGTGACAAAATGCGGAAAAGTTCAAGGGGTATGAATACTTTTGCAAGCCACTGTACATGGTGTCAAAAGTGGTATTCAAACCCCCGCCTCCAATTGGAGACCAGAGAAACACGACATCCTGGGGAAGCACGACATCCAGAAACGATCACATGGCAAGTCCAGCAAACCACTTAAACCACTACTGCCGGGCCAAGTCGTCCGTTTGCAAACTACTATTTGACACTCCCGTCTAGATGGCGTTGTTGGCCCGTCCAAAGAACCCCGATCCTACCTGGTTGGCATCGATGGCGCCTTATACCGTCGGAGCCGACAACACTTGCTGGCTGTGAAAGAACCACCTCCCCCTCCAGCCGATCCTTTCACTCCACCCCTACTGTTCCAGCCGTCTGCTGCCGTGGCGACCACTAGTTCCAGCATGTCCCTTACCCCACCATGACCGGCGGCTATGACTAGCAACAACACTACCTCTCCCGCATGCTCTCCCTGTCGGTCACCACGAGTGTCCCCTGCTGCTTTCTCACTTCCGGGTTCAGGAGGGAGAGGGGTTGGTCCGTACACGTTCGGGCCGTATTAGTAGACCGCCTGACAGATACGGTGAGTATGTTTAAATTCGATAGTCGCAAATGCGTTTAACTATATTCTCACTTTACGGGGAAGGATGTAGCTTGGTTATTGCATGTGAACCAATCATAGTAGAAATAGCATCACTAACCCCACCTTACTGTATGATTCATACTAACACCCACTTCCTATACTGGTCAGTCTTGGAAGCGGTAACGATGAACTAACAACCTGCTGTACCACTATACTATGTGTACCGCTTAAAGATGATCTTGAACTCCACATTGTACAGTTTGTATATTTACAATTCTCATCCACTTCCGAAACATTAGGGACAATTTACAGAGGCCAATTAATCTACAACGTCTTTGGGATGTGGGATAAAATCGGTGCACCCGAAGGAAGCCCACGCAGTCTCTGGGAGAAGGTACAAACTCCACACAGATGCACCAATGGTCACAATCATAAAAGCTTTGCTCTATCATCTTTGGTCACAATCGAACCCAGTTATGAATATCAGGCGCTGTGACGCAGTGCCCCGACCAATTGAGCCAATGTGCAGTTTTCTTTCCAAATCTGCAAGTTTGCGGAAGGTCGCAAAATATGATGTCTGGCCGGTGCTCGGTTGCAACCCGCGATATCTCGGGGTTAGCAGACTGGGAAAAGTTCCCAGTTGCTGTGGTTTGAAATTAGAGTGACATTTATTTGATTAAATGCATTTGCTTTGGTTGCATTGGCTCTAGTGGGTTTGTCGGGCTGGCGGCCCGCACCCAACACAAGCAAAACCAACAAACTCGCTTTGCGCTGCCTCCTCTCCGTCACCCCGGGCCGGCGAGGCGACACCGCGCAACCCTGCTACAACCGAGCTCCGCTCTGTGGCGGGCCTGGGCCTCGACTCTTGCCGCTGGATTTCCCGTTTACTTGCGTGCCCCGTTGCATTCAGCCAAGGCTAGCCAGGCAGCTGAGATATCCAGGCGGCTGCTGTCAGCAACCCATAACTTACGATGCCCTTTGCAGCTGCCTCAACAAGTGAACAACCCTCTCCCGGGCGGCCATAGCTGCGAGTTTCTATCGGTTGCAGAGGGGTAAAACGTCCCACAATTATACAGACGTCAGCTCAGCGTTATTGTCCTCGTATGCTGGATGTTACCAGCGCAACAGCCGTATTTGCTGATTTCGACCCATTGTATCCGTGCCAGCTCATTAAAAGAATGTCTATTAACCCCAGTTTGCACCTCTTCCATATAATCTTTCAGTGATATTTACGAGTAAATATTCAGATGGTAACAACTACCCGAGTAAAGGTGAACATCTCCATATCATGTTTCGTTCTTTTGACAATTCTGTTCAGCTTGTGGCCTCTGGTTGCTGATCTTGCAGGAAAACCACAGCTTACTTATTTTGGACTCCTATTTGAACAAATCTTTTATTTTAGAAATACTATTGATTGCCCACCCCCTCAATAGGCAACATTGTTACCTTTGAGTCATTGGAATTGTGTTGATCCTGATTACAGGATGTTAGTACATAACATAGGATGGTTGATCCATCAGTATAGGAATGAAGCATCACACTAGGAATTATTATATATTTTTAAAGATATAAGGGATTATATTATTCTGAACAAAGGGTCTAGACCCAAAACGTCACCTATTCCTTTGCTCCATAGATGCTGCCTCACCCGCTGAGTTGGTCCAGCATTTTTGTCTATGAGGGATTTTATTATACAAGTTCACATTATAGGAGTAGAATTAGGCAATTCGGCCCATCGAGTCGACTCTGCCATTCAATCACGGTTGATATCTGCCACCTAATCCCATTTTCCTGCCTTGTCATAACCCAAAAACTCTGCCTTAATAATATCCACTGACTTGGGGCTACTGACTATCCCGTGGTCCAGGTTTAAGCTCAGGGGCGACCGCGCTTTTGCAGTTGCAGCACATAGACTGGAACAGCATCCCTCTTCTCATCAGAACTGCCCCCTCCATCGACTCCTTCAAGTCTAGACTTAAAACCTATTTCTACTCACAAGCATTTCTTGAGGTCCTCTGGGAGCACTGTATATATGTATTTATGTATGTATTGTTAGATCTATGTACCATTGTATGTAGCATGTTAGTACCTGCACTGATGTAAAGCACTTTGGTCAATGAGAGTTGTTTTTAAATGTGCTGTAGAAATAAAATTGACTTGACTCGACTCGACTTGGCCCCCACAGCCCTCTGTGGCAATGAGTTCCACATATTAATTACCTTCTGACTAAAGAAGTTCCTCCTCACCTTTCTAAAAGTGCACCCTTTAATTCTGAGTCTCTGGTCCTAGACTCATTCACCAGTGGAAACATCCTTTCCACATCCACTCCATGCCTTTCATTATTCTGTAAGTTTCAATGAGGTCCCCACTCAACCTTCTAAACTCCAGCGACTCCAGGTGCTGTCAAATGCTCATCGTATGCTAACCCATTCATTCCTGGAATAATTCTTGTAAGCCTCGGGACCCTCTCCAGAGCCAGTACATCCTTCCTCAGATATGGGGCCCAAAGTACTCCAAATGTGGCGTTAGAACCTCAGCATTGCATCTTTTTTTTAAAATCCCAGTCCTCTTGTTATAAATACCTTTTAACAACAGTCTTTCTGAATCTACCGGTCACATTTAACTGTAATAATAGAATACCCTAAAAGATTATTTAATGCAAAATTTAGAAAAATTAGAAAAAAAGTAAATCCTGACACAAAAATGCAAGAAACTGCTTCAGGTTAGTTAGCAACAGAGAAGAATAATGTTGTTATTATATCTCCATAAGTGCAAAATAATAACAGCCGGACATATCGATGCTTAGGTGATGCAGTATAGACAGGCCTTTTGGCCCACTGAGTCTATGGCAATCATTGATCATCCACTCACACTAGTTCTGTTATCCCACAATCTCATTCATTTCCTACACACCTAGAACAATTTTGAGGCCAATTAACCTACATCTTTGGGATGCGGGAGGAAACTGGAGCACCCGTAGGAAACCCAAGAGGTCACATGGAGAATGTGCAAACTCCCCACACACACAGCACACAAGGTCAGGATTTAACCCAGGTCTCTGTTGCTGTGAGGCAATGACTACCAGCTGCGCCACTAATGCAATCTGATAGTAGGAAAATAAGTATATATAAACCTATGGATAATTGATGGGTGGAACAATGTAACAGGTTTTCTTGGTTTAGCAGTGGACGGAAATACTGCATTCAGATGTTAAAGAACCAAAAGGTGCTATAAGCGGCTAAATGAAAAATGATTAGGAATTAGGAAAGATCCAAACAATTGGAAATCTGGGATAAAGTAATTTAAAAGGATTGCAACCAAAATATAGATTACAGTGGTCTATAGAGGTCGGTGGGGTAGTGCCGATGCAGCGGTCAGTGACTCTGGGTGGCGGTGGGACCAGACTGTCCCCAACTCTGCTGCAGTTGACGGGGACATTGCCGGGTGGTCGGGGTGCCGATGCAGCACAGTCAGTGACTCTGGGAGGCGGAGGGACCAGACTGTCCCCAATTCTGCTGCAGATGACGGGGATCTTTCCTGGTTTTCGTCCCCATGTGTCCACTGACAGGAGCCGTTGCCCTGCACCACCTGGCCCTGCGTGTGGGCGCTGCCGACCCACAGCCGGCGACAGTGCGGCCGCACAGGGGGAGGGTGGCCGTGGCCGGTCAACGCTGATCCTGGGGGGAGATTGGGGGCTGTCCCGAGGGATGCGCTCCTTCGGCCGTTTACACCTTGGTGCTCAGGTTCAGAGCAAAGATACTAGAGTATTTAGTTCAGAGCACTCACTCACCCTCCACAATTATTTACAGCTCAAAAATTGACGATTTTGGCGTTTTTTAACAGGGTAGAAAGTACGCGTTTCGTGTGTTAACAGTGTATGCCGGAAGTTGCCATGTCCTCCAGATGGATTGAGCTGCTCCGTGCGTCACGCCCTTTGACCCGATGACCTTACGTGCAACCCCCCTATAGTATTAGCACATATACAAGATACGTGAAGTTAAATGTTTTTGTAAAATTTCAACTTCACCTTAGGTCACAGGAGTAGGGTTTGAAATAACCTACATGGGAGAAAATAATAATGTGGCTATTTAAAAAAGTGGACATAATGAAATATGAAGACTTTTCACATCAGCTCGTAGATGAGATTGCTATTGGCAGGTTACAGATAATAACCTTGCGCAATTTAGTTTAGTTTAGAGATACAGCGTGGAAACAGGCACATCAGTCCAGAGTCCGCACCGACTAGCGATCCAATCCCCGCATATTAACACTATCCTACATACTAGGGACAATTTTACACATACACCAAGCCAATTACCTACATACCTGTGCGTCTTTGGAGTGCGAGAGGAAACCTAAGGTCTCGGAGAAAACCCACGTGGTCATTGGGAGAACATACAAACTCCGTAGACAGCACCTGTAATTGGGATCAAACCCGGGTCTCTAACTCTGTAAGGCAGCAACTCTACCACTGCGGTACAGTACCGCCCCGTTGTTTCACTAACGTTCCCAGACAATCAATTTTTATGTTACTGAAGATAGATGCTAAAAGCTGGAGTAACTCAGCAGGACAGGCAGCATCTCTGGAGAGAAGGAATGGGTGACGTTTTGGACCTTTCTTCAGACCGTTGCCATAAAGATATGAAAAAGGCATTTCTAGTGACATTACATCTCAAGTTACACTTATAGTTATCAATTTGAGGAAGTAATAATTGGTTGGGAACAAAGGACGACCCGACATGGGGGAACCACTGTTGGGGGGGGGGGGGTAGGGAGAACAAAGGGGGATGCTTTGTGCCAGCGGTAACTCTTTGCATACCTTGGGTATGGAATGTGGTAACTCTTTACACACCTTGAGTATTGAATACCTTAGGCCAAGAATTTCACTGTGACTTGTCACGTGTGACAATAAAGTACTAAATCATTCACTCATTCAAGTGTACAACTAATTTGTCAAACAGAATTAAGAACTGCAGACGAGTCATAGAAACATAGAAAATAGGTGCAGGAGTAGGCCATTCGGCCCTTCGAGCCTGCACCGCCATTCAATATGATCATGGCTGATCATCCAACTCAGTATCCCGTACCTGCCTTTGCTCCATACCCCCTGATCCCCTTAGCCACAAGGGCCACATCTAACTCCCTCTTAAATATAGCCAATGAACTGGCCTCAACTACCTTCTGTGGCAGAGAATTCCACAGATTCACTACTCTGTCAAAAATATTTTTCTCATCTCAGTCCTAAAAGATTTCCCCCTTATCCCTGGTTCTGGACTTCCCCAACATCGGGAATAATCTTCCTGCATCTAGCCTGTCCAACCCCTTAAGAATTTTGTAAGTTTCCGTAAGATCTTCTAAATTCTAGAGTCTTAGAGAGTGAAAATAATAAACGTTCTGTACTAGATACTTTTATAGAATGCTTACAATGAATGCTTGTGGGGTTGGCTTTTTGTTTTAAGGCTTTGTTTTAAAAATAAATTGGCAGCCATTTAGCTCCTTTTTACACTAGTTAAGATCATGGCAGACTTGCGACTTAATTCCATAGACCCGTCACATTTACTCAGATACAGTCACATACCACATGTAATAATAATTCCATTTATTTTAAATATTATACAAAGATGTCAATGCTAATTTCATGGATTAGATATCTCCCTCCCAAAACTGTAGTTCTTTAAAAATCAAAAAAGTACAACATTAAGAGTTCTAGTTCACATGATTCATTTCCCCCTTCCTTTTTTAGTAGCAGGTTTTCGACGTTGTCCCTTTCCATCTTTTTGGTTTTGTTTTTTGTGTCCTTTTTTCCCTTTTGGGCCCACTTTCTTTCGCTTTGCTGCCTGCTCCACTTCATCTTCACGAAGCTGCCTATTTACAGCTCTTGTGAGGTCTAGTTTTGGTTTCTTGCCTGCCATGACTTTTAGCAGTTCTAGCTGGTTCTGCTTCTCTGCAGAAAAATCTCCAATAAGGGGTTGGAATTTTCTCTTCTTGGCTTTATTCCTCAACTCCTTTTCCTTCGGCAGCTTAGCTTGAAACTTGCCAACTGAAGCCGTGGAGGTCTTAGCCACGTGAATGGCTTTGCTCAGCTCACTCTTACTAGGCTGGCTGGCCGGGGTTATTCCCAAAGTTGGCACTTTAATCTTCTGAGACCTGGCGATATTGCGCAGCCTGTTCAGTTCGTTCTTCGCCACCCTTTCTTTTTTAGCCGTGGCACGTTTTGCAAATTGGTCCTCATTGGGATCTGCCGACTCGGGCACCTCAATGACCCACTCTTTGGTTGGGTCGTTGACTCTCTTGTACCCCCAGCGCCGCCGCCAGTCCTTCTGCTCTTTGTCCCAGACCAGGTTGGTCTTCTTCTTCTTCCGGATGCCCTTGAGCCTGGCGAACTCCTCCCAGCGGGTGGGCGGCCGTCGCTTGGGCACGGGTTTCTCGCGGGGGATGCGTGTGGTGCCCTCGGGCAGCTTGGCCACCACCGCCTCCGGCAGCCGCTCGACCGGCAGCGCCCACATGGCGTTGACCAGCAGCTGCGTGTTGCCGCGGGCCAGCGAACGCAGGAACGTCTCGGGGTTCCTTCGGAACTCGCCGGCGTTCGGGGCGTTTGTGTCGAATGCCGCCGCGTTCCCCAGGTCGAACTCCAGCTCCAGATCCTTGTGCACGCGGACACTGTGCAGGCCGTCGCCCGCCGGCTGCTGCTGCTGCTCCGCGCCCGCCAGCGCCAGCGCCAGCACCTCCTCCACCGCCACCGCCGGCTGCTGCTGCTGCTGCTGCTGCTGCTGCTGCTCCGCGCCCGCCAGCGCCAGCACCTCCTCCACCGCCACCGCCGGCTGCTGCTGCTGCTGCTGCTGCTGCTCCGCGCCCGCCAGCGCCTCCACAACCTCCGCCGCTGCCATCCCTCCCTCCACACGCGGCACACACCGGCTCACACGGCCCGGGTGAAACGGAAACCAGCTCTCTCTTCCGTCTGCGTGTTTCCCCCTCCTCTCTCACTGGCCCGAGTAGCTTTGATTCCGACCGGCCAATCAAGGTCCCGAACACGGAAAGAGGGACGGTTCGAAAGCGAAGATAGACAGCACAACATTGCTGCCGGAAGGACCCAAAGAAGCCTCTTCTTCGTCTTCTTCTTCTTCTAGGATTCCAGCAGTGTAGACGCTGCTAAGCGTATTACTGTCCTCCACAGGTCAAAATTTGAACTAAATTCTTACATGCAGTCCTGTAACATGCAGGAATTGAAGAACAGCATCAGCTGATGTCTCTCACTGTGTCCAAACAAAGATAAAACAGAAAAGGCCTCAACTCCAAGTCCTGTCAGTCTAGCAAACAATGCCTTTCTTTCTACCCTATACTTTTTACATTCTAGGAAAACATGCTTAACTGTCTCCTTATCCCACATTCACACAAGCCAGAAACATGTTTCCCTACAATGCACAAACAGTAATTTAACCCACAATGTCCCAACCTCAAACTACACAGTCTAACTGAGTCCCTACGGGACAGAGATGTACAGAAACATATTTTTCTAACTTCAGCTTGTACAGAAAAGTAATGTCTACCCCTGACTTCCTTTTCCCATCCTCTCTGCCATTCTCTTGTTAAGCCCTCTTTAATTATTTCTCTCAGTTCCATTCTCCCCAATGATACATGGATACCCAAAGATGCTGGTTTAAACCGAAGATTATAGAGGAGCAAGATGCGCCACTCAGCGAAAAAGGCGTAGTATCACATGTGTGATAGTCGACGCCATGTTAGTGGACTGCCTCGACCAAAGATGGCGTCGACTGTGGCGTCTACATCATTGGGAAACTAGGCTCCTCTATAATCTTTGTCTCTCGATCTCCCGCTGTGTAATCCGCTCCAAAGCTCTAGTATCTTTGGTTTAAACCGAAGATAGACACAAAAATGGTGGAGTAACTCAGCGGGGTGCAGGCAGCATCTCTGGGGAGGAGTGGGTGACGTTTCGGGTCGAGACCCTTCTTCAGAAAAAGGGTCTCAACCCGAAATGGAGTAAGGTGACAGGTGAAATGATCACTGTAAAGAAGGGAGACAACAATGCTGGAGAAACTCAGCGGGTGAGGCAGCATCTATGGAGCAAGGAATAGGTGACTTTTCGGGTCGAGACCCTTGTTCACCCCTCTCGTCCCGAAACGTCACGTATTTCCTTCACTCCATAAATGTAGCAATGTTACAAAATTTTGAGATTTTTAAATTCTGCAATTTATCCCATCAGATAAAGCATAAAAAGAAATTTAATTTGACACCTAATTCACTTTCATATCTTCAGTATTAAAAAAGTTATGGCCGTTTTCATACTCGGAAATTAGCATTTTTTTTCCCTATTGCTTTTCCATTGACTGAACACAAAAGCTGTGATCGAGGACAGTCGAAAAGCCCATAACTTTATTAAAAATCAAGAGAACTGAATGAAATGTTCAGTTATTATAGATTGAAGCATTCTGAAACAAATATAAAACATCTTACTTGGATGACCTGAAATTAAAGCATACAATTAGCTAATTAGTTAATTGCCTAATTGTAGTTAATTACAAAATTGACCGTTGTGACGGAAATAGTAATAAACACCCAGACTGCCTTGACAAATTAAAAAATGTGATATTCTCAAGATCAGAACTTTAATATTATTGTATTATATGCTGTAAATCTGTAACATAGGTAAATAAATTACAATTTCTAGCAATAGGCCAAGTCTTTATGGAGAAGATCAGTTGCTAGCTGGTGCATTGGCATATCATAATCAGTAGCATCATCATACTCCTCAGATTGTAACCAATAAACAACTCTGTACATCTTGTTTTTCCTCAACTTTTCAATTTTGGCAATGTAAACTACAAGTTTTTGCTCTTCAAACCACACATGACACGCCTTTCAGCCCACTACTTTCCCATTAACAATGTCCTGTAGATTCCATTTCTTAAGAAAATGATTTTTTTTAAAATAGCCTATGTATCCAAATAACAAACTAATCCCATTCACACAATAATTCACAATATAACATGATTTTTTAATCTCACTGTCATGAATTTATATCCCAGATGGAAGGAATTTAATGGTTAATTCCCATAAATTAATCTAGAAACATCCACCCAAAATATAATCAAATTATTGTTTTATGCACAATTAATGTGACTCAAACTGTTGTGAACATTTAGTTTAAAAATAATGATCATGGAGAGAGAGAATAACACAAATTGTAGACAATTTAGACGGCATATCTCCCAAAAAATGGGCAATTTAATCATCTTGCTTCTGGAACACGATCGATTGGAACGTTGCATTTGCGGTGAATTTGAACCCCATATCGGCGGGAAAAACGCTGTCGGTTCGTATGGCGCCCAAATCACATTTTTGCAACGTAAAATTAGATTAAAGCCATCCCAAGAAGCAAGATTATATGTAAAATAAACTTTGTTTCATCACATTCTTGCGATCCGTCATGTTGTAGGCGTTGAGGGCGTTCAGTCGCTTTTTATTTTAATCCAAATATTAAATTGTCCAGCGATTTTTTTTTAATATAGCATGAACGGCATATATGGAGCGAAGGAATAGGTGACATTTTGGGTCAAGACCTTTCTTCAGATTTGACCCGAAACGTCGCCAATTTCCTTCGCTCCATAGATACTGCCTCACTCGCTGAGTTTCTCCAGCATTGTTGTCTACCTTCGATTTTCCAGCATCTGCAGTTATTTATTAAACAACTGCAAAGAAGGTCTCGACCCCGAAACGTCACCACAAAGACTCTCCCTACTCCAAATTCTTTGCTCTACGAAGCACCTGCGCCCAGGATGAGGTGTTCCATACCAGGTCATCGAAGATGTCCTCATTCTTTAGGGAACGTGGGTTCCCCTCTTCGATTATAGATAAGGCTCTCACTAGGGTCTCCTCGATATCCCGCAGCTCCGCTCTTGCTCCCCCTCCCCCCATTCGTAAAAAGAACAGAGTCCCCATTGTCCTGACGTTCCACCCTATCAGCCATCGCATATGGCATATAATCCTCCAACAATTTTGCCACCTCCAATGGGATCTCACTACTGACCAGATCTTCCCATCTCCACCCTTATCCACTGTTCTAGGTATCAACTCATCTCAATCCACTGAGTGGCGCCAGCAATGGCTGCCTCGCCAACAGTCTGCCTCGTCCCTTCTGTCTTTGTTTTTGTTAAATATGTGTTAAATGTATTTTTTAATATTCTTTAGTTTGTCCTATGTAGGAGTTGGGGGGAAACTTTTTTTAATCTCTTACCTCGTATTGTATCTCCGTCCGCACCGCGTCCTAACATCGAGGAGCTGGAGACCAACTTCGGGAGCTCCAACCACGGGAGCCTGCGAACTTTAACATCGTGGAGCTCGTGGTCCCTGCTTAGAGACCGATTTTGGTATCTCCAGGCCACGGGAGCTTCGACCGCCCAGAAGCGGGAACTTCGATCGCCAGCTGCGGGAGCTTTGTTTGCCCCAACTGCGGATGATTCGACTGCCCCGACTGCGGGAGAATAAAGAGGAAGAAGATTAGACTTTATTGCCTTCCATCACAGTGAGGAATGTGGGGAATCCGCTGTGATGGATGATTACATTAACTTTTATGTAGTTGTGTATCTTGTTGCTTTTTTATTATGGCTGTATGGTAATTCGCGTTTCACTGTACCTTCATTGGTACAGGTGACAATAAACTGACCTTTGAACCTTTGAACTTGAACCTCATATACTGTATCTGCTGTTCTGTACAGCAGGCAATGAAGAAAGCGAATGGCATGTTAGCCTTCATAACACGAGGAGTTGAATATAGGAGCAAAGAGGTCCTCCTGCAGTTGCACAGGGCCCCATTGAGACCATACCTGGAGTATTGTATGTAGTTTTGGTCCCCAAACTTGAGGAAGGACATTCTTGCTATTGAGGGAGTGCAGCAGAGGTTCATGAGGTTAATTCCCGGGATAGCGGGACTGTCATATGTTGATAGATTGGAGCATCTGGGCTTGTATACTCTGGAATTTAGAAGGATGAGAGGGGATCTTATTGAAACATATAAGATTACTAGACTAAGTGGGACCCGTTGGGGGGGTCACATGGGAGGGCTGGTCCCCCAACACAATATTCCACCTCTCCACCAATTCCAATATTGGTGGGGTTGGGGGGAAGCTTTCTGGGGCGCTGGTATGGGTGTTGTGGGTTGAAGGGACTGGTTTCCAGAGGGATAGTATGGACATTGTGGGCCAAATGGATTATTGGAGTGGCAGCTCAGTCACTCAAGCATGATGTGCTGGCAGCTCACTCAAGGCTGGTGGGCTGGCAGTTGACTCATGGCTATTCCTTGAAATTCCATTTCAAGCAAGGTGCAAGGCCATCATATTCAAATGCAGTTTCCTACCATTTCAAGCAGGGTGCAAGGCCACCAAATTCAGGTGCAGTTTCCTACCACTTAAAGCAGGGTGCAAGGCCACCAAACTCAAGTGCAGTTTCCTACCACTTCAAGCAGGATGCAGGGCCACCAAATTCAAGTGCAGTTTCATGCCATTTCAAGCAGGGTGCAAGGACACCAAATTCAAATGCAATTTCATACCATCATGCAGGGTGAAACTACACTCACAGTTCAGTAGACATTCAGTGTGTTCAGTTGATTCAAAGCTCAGACAGAGTCGTTGTCTGTCCCTCCCCCATCTTGCAGAGACTGAGCCACACACACACTTCTGGGTTTTATAACCCCTCCCCCTCCCACCGGAAGGGGCGTAGCCTTCATGACGTGATTGACAGGAAAGAGATTCTCAAACAGTTTTTTAAACGCTAATACCACTTTTATTTTTAATTGATGGGAAAAATCCTCTGCACCTGATGAGCGGAGGGGGACTGAGTAAGATGGCCAAAATCACAGCCATAAGCGGTAGCGTTTTATCTAAAATCCATATACAGTGCGAACAGGAAGTTGTCAAGTTTAAACCATTTGCTAGGCTTTAGTTCAAACCAACCATTTGCTGTGCTTTAGTTCAAACCAACCACCACCAACTATTTGCTGTGCTTTAGTTCAAACCAACCACCACCAACTATTTGCTGTGCTTTATTTCAAACCAACCACATTTTTATTTTCAAACCACATTAAGGGCACTCAAGGTCAGTAAAACCACACTCACAGTTTAGTAGACATGTGTTCAGTGTTATTTACAGCTCAGACAGAGAGACGTGACCCTCTCGCTTCCCCCATCTTGCAGAAACTGACTGAGGCACTCAACACTTCTGGGTTTTATAGTCCCTCCCCCCTCCAATCAGCAGGGGCAACATCTTTTAAACATTAATAACTCTTCTATTTTTAATCAATGGGTAAAATCGTCTTGTCCGGCGCAGCAGAGGGGGACTCTGAGTAAGATGGCCAAAAATCACAGCCGTAACTTGCAGCTTTTCTTTCTAAAATCATTATACAGAACAACAGGAAGTGGTCAAGATCAGACATTTAGTAATATAGATAACGTTGGGGGAATCCAGAACCAGAACAGTTTAAGAATAAGTGATAAGTCATTTAGAACAGAGATGAGGAAAAACATTTTCACACAGAGAGTTGTGAGTGTGTGGAATTCTCTGCCTCAGAGGGCAGTGAAGACTGGTTCCCTGGATGCTTTCACGAGAGAGTTGGATAGAGCTCTTAAGGATAGCAGAGTTAAGGGATATGGAAAGAAGGCAGGAACGGGGTACTGATTGTGGATGATTAGCCATGATCACATTGAATGGCAGTGCTGGCTCGAGGGGCCGAATGGCCTACTCCTGCACCTATTTGTCTATTGTCTATTATATCGGCGAGACCAAGCGCAGGCTTGAACACCTCCGCTCATTCCACCTTAACCTACCTCACCCATTCCTAATCAGACCTTTCGGTCCCGGGCCAACTCCATTGTCAGAATGAGGCCCAGCACAAATTGGAGTAACAGCACCTCATATTTTGATTGCGTAGCTTACACCCCAGCGGTATGAACATTTACTTCTCTACCCTCTTCCCAGTTCTCCCACCAGTCTTACTGTCTCTGACTACATTTTATCTCTGTCCCGACCACTCCCCTGACATCAGTCTGAAGACGGATCTCGACCAGAAACATCACCCATTCCTTCTCTCCAAAGATGCTGACTGTCCTACTGAGTTCGACACCTGGAGGTTGCAGCGAATCATCCGATCAGCAGAATAGGCTATTGGCTGCAACCTTCCCTGCATTGATGAACTGTACACTGCAAGGGCCAGGAAGAGAGGGGGCAAGATCATCTCTGACCCCTTTCACCCTGGCCACAAACTCTTTGAATCGCTTCCCTCTGGAAGGTGACTCCAGACTGTCAAAGCTGCCACAGCCAGACATAAAAACAGTTTTTATCCACGAGTAGTTGCTCTACTCAACAGCCAAAAATCTGTAGCCTCCCTTTGATCTGGTATTTTGTAGGTTCACATGCTTGATACATGCTTTATTATTATTATTATTAATGTTTAGTGTTTTCTGAGTCATTCGTAACTGTCAATGTATGTCATGTTGTTACTTGTGGGCAGAGCAACAAGGCAAATTCCTTGTATGTGAATACTTAGCCAATAAACGTACTTACTTACTGCAGCATTTTGTGTCTGTCTTTGTTTTAAACCAGCATCTGCAGTTCCTTCCTGCACGCGACAGTCGAAAATGTAGTGATACAATTGTATCGGGGACCTGGGGTGGAGGGTACTGCACCGAGGAGTCCCGTGCAACCTGTTTCTCTTGCAGTTACAGACTCGCCAGCCGCCTGCCACTTGTGCGGGCTGGAATAAGTCTGTGTTCCATGTGTACAGTGCATTCAGAAAGTATTCAGACCCCGTCACTTTTTCCACATTTTGTTACGTTACAGCCTTATTCTAAAATGGATTAAATTCATTTATTTTATCATCAATCTACACACAAAACCCCATAATAAAAAAGAGAAAACGGGTGTTTAGACATTTTTGCAAAGTAACTAAAAAGAAATAACTGAAACATCACATTTACATATGTTTCCAGACCCTTTACTCAGTACTTTGTTGAGGCACCTTTGGCAGCGATTACAGCCTCAAGTCTTCTTAGCTATGACGCTACAAGCTTGGAACACCTGTATTTGGGTTATTTCTCCCATTCATCTCTGCAGATTCTCTGCAGATCCTCCAGGTGCACCTCTGCCCCATTCTGAGATCCTGAATGCCCTGGAGCAGCTTTTCATCAAGGATCACTCTGTACTTTGCTCCATTCATCTTTCCTTCGATCCTGACTAGTCCCCCAGTTCCTGCCGTTGAAAAACATCCCCACAGCATGATGCAGCCATCACCATGCTTCACGGTAGGTATGGTATTGGCCAGGTGATGAGCGGTGCCTGGTTTCCTCCAGACCTGACACTTGGCATTCAGGCCAAAGATTTCAATCTTGGTTTCATCAGACCAGCGAATCTTTAGGTGCCTTTTGACAAACTCGAAGCGGGCTGTCATGTGCCTTTTACTGAGGAGTGGCTTACGTCTGCCCACTCCACCATAAAGGCCTCATTGGTGGAGTGCTGCAGATATAGTTGTCCTTCTGGAAGTTTCTCACATCTACACAGAGGAAATCTGGAGCTCTGTCAGAGTGACCATCGGGTTCTTGGTCACCTCCCTGACCAAGATCCTTCTCCCCCGATTGCTCAGTTCGGCCGGGAGGCCAGCTGTATGAAGAGTCCTGGGGGTTTCAAAGTTCTTCCATTTAAGAATGACGGAGGCCACTGTGCTCTTCGGGACCTGCAATGCTGCAGAAATTGTTTTATACCATTCCCAGATCTGTGTCTCGACACAATCCTGTCCCGGAGATCTACGGACAATTCATTTGTCTTCATGGCTTGGTTTTTACTCTGACATGCACTGTCAACTGCGGGACATTATATAGACAGGTGTGTGCCTTCCCAAATCATGTCCAATCAATTTAATTTACCACTTGTGGACTCCAATCAAGTTGTAGAAACATCTCAAGGATAATCAATGGAAATGGGGTGCACCGAAGCTCAATTTTGAGTTTCATAGCAATGGGTCTGAATACTTATGTAAATGTGATATTTCAGTTATTTCTTTTTAATTACTTTGCAAACATTTCTAAACACCTGTTTTTGCTTTTATATTATGAAGTATTGGTGTAGATTGATGATAAAAATATATGAATTTAATCCATTTTAGAATAAGGCTGTAATGTAACAAAATGTAGAAAAAGTGAAGGGGTCTGAATACTTTCTGAATGCACTGTATATGGAGTGCATGAAGTTGCATCCCCCGTTCCAATACTGTTGCCTTTGGCTGCATTTCACACCCACCATCATAGGGGAGAGGGTAGGGCTGAAGATGTCCTGGTTGGGTTGCTCCTAGGCCTGGCCAAGTTGGCCATTTGCGAGTCACGGCGCCAGGCGGAAGAGGACTCTGCCCGAGCCGGCTGCCTGCCCCTTTTCCGGGGTTACTTCTGCGGCCGGGTGGTAATAGGAAAGGACTACGCGCTGTCCACGGACACCCCGGCGGATTTCCGAGATCGCTGGGCACCACGGGGGGTGGAATGCATCCTCAATAAGGATGGTGATATAGTAATTTAAGGAAAAAATGTTTTTTCTTGTATTGTGGTGGTAGGTTTGTTTTGGATAATCTTGTATTGTGTATATTATTGTAAATAGTTGAAATAATTATTTTGGCTAAAATAAAAGGGGTGATACAATTATGGAGACGCAAGGAACTGGAAAGACACACAATGCTGGAGGAACTCAGTGGGGTCAGACAGCATCTGAAGAGGGAATTGTAGGCGAAGTTTCGGGTCAGGACAACTATGGAGACACAAGAAAACCCCTCTCCTCCCCACCCCACTCCAATCAGTCTGGAGATGAGTGGAAACAAGGAAAATGCAAGTGCAATTTGATACACAAAAGACACAAAGTGCTGGAGGAACTCAGCAGGGTCAGACGGCATCTGAGGAGGGAATGAACAGGCGACGTTTCGGGTCGGGGCTCTTCTGCAGACTCAAAAGGACACAAAATGTTGGAGCAACTCGGGCAGATCAGATAGCAACCCTGGACAACATGGATGTTCCATGTTCCCCAGGGATGTGGTCTTACATACTGAGTTGCGTTGTGTTCCACATTCTCCAAAGATGCTGCCTGACCTGTTCAGCTACTCTAGAACTTTGTGTCTTTTGTGTATTAACCAGCATCTGTAGTTTCCTTGTTTCCACTCTTCTTCAGACTAAGTGAGGAGGGGGTGGATAAAACTGAAAAGGGGGGGAGGAACAAAGCCAGACAAGTGATTAAAAAAAGACACAAAGTGCTAGAGTAACTCAGTGGGCCAAGTAGCATCCCTGGAGAAAGTGGATAGATGTTTCTAAACACCTGGCAAATAATAGGTGGATATAGGCGAAAGGGGTGTGATTGGTAAATGACAAAGGCTGAAGGTGAAGTGGAGCAAAAAGGTGTCAGATAAGGTGAGAAGAAGAAACTCACATCTTTTGAAGGTGGTTCTGAAAAGGATCATAATGGGATATCGCCAATGCAAATCAAACCTTTGATGGAGGAACTCAGCTGGTTAGGCAGCATCTCTGGAGAGAATGGACAAACTTTGATTAAATCCATCAGTTTGAAGATGGGTCCTGATCCAAAAGATCATCTGTCTATTCCTTCCACAGATGCTGAATGACCCGCTGAGTTCCTCCAGCTCGTTGATTTTAGCTTAAAATTTCAGCATCAGCAGACTTTTGTGATAAGCCAGATCAAAGAAGGGGGCACATTGTCACATCCTGTTCTTGATAAAGATGCAGGGGAGATGTCTTTGAGATTGATTCATTTTCCAAAATAAAGAAAATAGTGGCATGTGAACCTTGAAATTGAAGATAAAAATCATACCCTGCATATATGCAAGATGAGTACAAGATCTGCAGCTTATCAAAATCCTTGGGCCTAGAGCTGTCCCTGGAAGCTGGGCGCTGGTTCTTTAGAACCTGCTTGAGTGACGCCCATATCTATTAAAACAGATGGACGCATGCTGAAATTAAAAAGCACATAAATTGCAGGTAATGGAAATCTAAAATGAAAACAGAAAATGCTGGAAGCATGTAGCAGAATACATCTGTGGAGAGCAAAGCAGAGTAAGCATTTCAGCTGGGTGGCTTTTCATAAGCACTGGAAAAAGTGTAGGAAGCAATTATAGGCCGTACTCCCAGCACCCTGATCTTGCAACTAGCACTGTCAAAAAACAATTGACAGTCCTCTCACTGATTTCTGTTTCTTTTTTCTTTTAGTGCGATTGAAAACCTAATACAACAAAGAAGTCAGAATCTGCCTTCATAAGAAGACCAAAGGGGGACCATATAGTCTAGAGGAGTGATATAAGGAAGTTGTGAAGTAGGGGAATAGATATCCCCTTTCATAAGGCTATAGTTGAATCAGTTACAGTGCTGGCATCATCAGAATTTTTACCTTTTTAATATCGCCATATATTTGAGCAACTTATGTAATCAATGGTGCTATCAAAAATAGGGATTATTTTCTAAACTTTGGTACTATCACATATACTATCAGTACGTTGCAAGATGACAGTTTATTTTATTATGTTAGGGTAAAACATCTTATGGAAATTGTCAACTCAAATTTCATTGTACCTTAATTGGTACATGTGCCAATAAATTCACGACCTTGAAACCTTGAACAAATAATATCGGTTGTTGGTAAATAGAAACTTTTTTTAAAAATGTGAGGGAAATTCAATTGGTTAGTTATGCTTAAAGTCCTTAAAATTATACTTAGCGGTTTACTAGCTCATTTCAAAGGGCATTTAAGAGTCAATTATGGTGCTGGGTCTGGAGTGATATAAACTGGAATGAGAAAGGATGGCAGACTTCCTTACTAGCAACCACTTTCACTCTTGTTTACAATCCCTCCTATTTCCATTATGTCACTGTAATCCAACCCTAACTGGTTGATTTTAAATCCTCCACCATTGATCATTGTGATTTTAGCTGCGAAGGCTTTAAAAGTGAAATTCTTTGCTTTCAAAGAGTCGCCACATACAGCGCTGACAAAGTTACAAAGTACCTCTTTTATTCCCTTCCAAGATACCTTTTGCCTGTTACTTCTCCGTCATCTACAACACTTTGTAGCACATAGTTCTTTAACCAACGTTTAGGTTAACCACTCGAATATCTGTTCCTGCAGTCTGAAGAAAGGTTCCGACCCAAAACATCATCTATCCCTTGTTTCCAGAGATGCTGCCTGACACACTTAGTTACTTCAGTATTTTGAGTCGCAGTTTCTTTGACCAAGTTTTAATCACTTTATTATTAGTGCTCCAGTGATTCACCTTAACATGCATCACTAGGTTAAAAGCAAAGATCACAGAGCTCTTAAGATCTTTGGTTAAAAGTAATGTAAAATACAAGCTGTTGCAGTGCACTCTACAAACAGTTACATTAAGCCACCAACTGGTGGCACTATATCAATGTTTTTCAGTCATCTCAGCGAAGGAAGTTATATGGTGAGAACAGTGCTGCATAGGGATTTATGGAAATTGTAGAGCAGAGAAATCCCCAAATACTGGAACCAAGAAGCTTGTGCTAAGACTGCATCATGACTTTTCGATTTCCTTTCTGATAGCAGGCCAGTTGATGGGATGGCTGGCTGCCTTGTGGCAAAACCAGCAGCAATACAGGGTGCAGCTCTTGGTTACCACTGCAGCTGGGGGAAGGACTGTGGCAAATAGGAATAATGTGTGGGTGGTGACAGTGTGAGAGTGGTTAGCTTGATTTCGGGCATGAAGGGACTTAGAGGGAAGATTGTGGATGAAAATGTTAATGAAAAATGAAAAACCCATTGTGGATGAAAATTATATTGAGGTCTGGTGGAAGCGGCCCTGTTCCTCCTAAAATGCAGGCAATGCTTCCTGCCACCAGTTGTTGGCATTGAATGCACCAGCCACTCCAGTCTGACGAAAGGGTCTCGACCCAAAAACATCACCCATTCCTTCCCTCCAGAGATGCTGCCTGTCTTGCTGAGTTACTCCAGCATTTTGTGTCTAGCCTCCCTTCAGTTTCAGATTCCTGATGCCTGGAAAACCTAACCACCCAGAATTAAGTTCAATTGGCTGCCAGAAGATCAGGCGTAGCGCTCCATTTTCTCCGTATTTTGGCAAACTTGAGTCTATGCCAGCTCTCAGAGCAAACCATCAATCCGATTGTTCCACTAGTCTTTCTACAAACTATTTTCCCATACAGTAGAGATAATTTGCAGTGATCATTTCACCTGCCAACCCACCTGTCTTAGGGAAGTGGGAGAAAGTCACAGCAAACAAGAGAAACTCAAATGGCCACAGGGAGAAGGTGCATACTCTGCAGTCAACAGGAAATTAGTTCAGTATCTAGCATAGGGTGATTTTACTTCGGAGTCACGTGAGTGACTATGTGAAGAAGCCCCGCCTGGCGCTTGATCGGCATTACGTCGACGCTGACGACAGAACAAGAGCTGCAGAGGCAGCTCCTCTACAGTGGTAGGTACGGGCCCGCAGGTAAGTGCAGTTGAAATACTTACAGGGCATATCCAAACTCCGTGGCTGGTGTATAGAGCCACCAGGAGTTAAAAAGAAACGGAATTTGAAAGCAAAAAATAAAATAAAAGTTAAAATGAAAAGAATATACTCCGGGCGGAAAAAACTGAGTTTAAAAAGCGTCCCAAGGGAAAACTCAGCGATCGGGACGGCAGATTAGTGCGGAGCCAGTTCTGATACCGGTGGCCGTTAAAATTACCGTTAGGGAGACTTTAGTTGCTCCACAAACTTTTGGCTATGAGGAAAAACGGAGTTTAAAAGTTAAAAAGGAACGAAAATACTCCGGGGGGAAAAAACGGAGTTTAAAAGTTAAAAGGAAAATAAATACTCCGGTGAAAAAAAAACTGAGTTTAAAAATTAAAAGAAAAGAAAAAACTCCGGGTGGAAAAACTCCAGTGGGGAGGAAAAAATTTAAAGAAGTCAGAGAGGCCATGATTTAAAAGTTCTAATAAAAAGGCCTCCAGACAAAAAAGCTTTATGGCTTAAAATTAATGGAGAAAGACTTCAAAAATAAAAAATTCAACCAAAGGGTTTAAAAAGGCCCAGAATATTCCACAAAACAGACCCTGAAGGGTTTCCATATATTAATATATATGGTGGAATTTATCAATGTGGGAATATCTACCTCGGATTGTTTTGGAGGTAGTCTCCTTGAGGAAAAACTCAGGAGTAACCAGGGCAGTAAAAGAATATGAAAAAACTGACCCTAAAGGTGCATTGATAGTGATGGCTGGTCATAAGGTACCCACCACAGCACAAAAATATATATACAGGTGTACTAGGTACGATACCTGAACGAAGGAGTGAGGCCATGGAAAATAACCATGGAAACCAAAATTAATTGGTCTCTCACCAAAGCTGTTATGGTTGAAACAGCAGAATTATTGATAAAACTTTTATGTTTTATTAAGGTATCAACAGTGAATCCGATAATGGTACCCATGTCTCAATTATATGGAGACATAAGGAAATACGATTTCAAAGTATTTCAAGCTGGTGCATGGCATAATTACTAATGTAAAACAAATAAAACATTCTGCAATAACCAAAACATTTTAAATAAAAAGACAAATTGCCATTAGTTTGTGGAGCTCAATGGGATAAAAAAAATATATATATATATGTATATATGTAATTGTTATTGGGACCAATTTTACACTTTAGATTTGCAGGTCAAAACAGATCAAGTTATGTTAAACTCCTGATTATTATGGAGTAAACCTGCCTCAGGATAAATCAAATACATTGATTACAAAGGAAAGACTATTGGTCATTAAACTTTGGCAAAATTATGATCCAATGTAAAGATTTGTTAATGGATCAAAACAAAGGCAGGAGTATGATAAATAAATATTTATCCAACACAGCCTTATGTAACCCATATGATTGGGAAGAGAAGGCTTCATGTACATTTGAAGAGGTGCAAAAACTTGTTACAGAAGAAGTTGATGAAATCTCCAATTGTGGGAGATTACAGGTGTGTTATGATCAATGATATGACATAACAAAGGACTACAAAAAATTTGTAGAAGGAATTGGTTCACCTGTATAGGAAAACCTAAAAATTGATTTTAGGTTTGCACCCAAAATATCTCCAATAAAGAAGAGGTACGTAAATTTGTATCATAAATTTCCCCAGGGAAAAAAGAAGATGTGGTGGTAAAGCCATACAAGACATCATTTTAAATACACTTTTACAGTGAAAAAACATTTTATTAAAATGGACATCTTCAACATTGAAAAACAGTTGTTATTAACAAATTGTTAATCATTACTATAAGTCTCGAAGGTTTGGTATTTAGTACCAATTTATTATCATATTTACAGGTGCTTGAAATTAATTAGAATTGGTCAGCCGTGCAAGTTAAGACATTGTCTAATGGATTAAACTCAGTCCTAGGCTGTTCACATAATTATTGGAACAACAATTGCACTGATAAGAAGATCAGCACTTGCACTAATAAGGACATGGTCATGGTTTATCTTGATCACATTTTAAATTGGAAGGTTGATCAGGAGTCAGCTGCAAATTAGTGCAGCAATTATAAGCCTGTCAAGAGGCAAGGGTCCTGACCCATCCAATAAAAACTATGTTTTAGGCATTCATAAAGATTCCTAAATTACTACTCTGGGTTTAGGAGTAATTCAGCACCATATGAGGGGGAAAATGTTTCCAAGATACAAATATGTCTCATTGCTTTGTTGACAAACTTTGTTCCTCCATCAGAGAAGGAGCTTATGTAAAAGAGTAAAAAAGCTCCAAAAAAGGGAAAACATAAGCATTATAAGAGTATGCAGGCCTTTTGACAGGCCTATGCAATTACCAAAGGATACGTTATCAGAATTAAAGTGGTGGATACAAAAGGTTCCACAAGCTGCTTTAAATATATAAGCTTAGCAGCCAATGCAAGCTGAAGCACGTATTATCGGATGATGGATAGCTTCTGTGATTATTTGGGCTAAGATAAGTATAATATCTATTCTTATCAAGTTAATATTTGATACGTCCCTTGTTTAGGGGACTACGGACAATAACACCAGGGAATTGCAAATGGATTGTCCTAAGAAAATTTTCTCCAAACATTTGTATTAATTATTGGAGTATCAGGAGCTTGTTATGGATTAAATGCCTATTGTTGTACTATGAAAGTGTGCATGTCAAATCAGGTGAACAATACCATGGCTGTGGCATATATCAATCACATGAGTCAAATAAGATCATTATCTAGTGATTATCTGGGTAACCAGATATGGCGTATTCTAAAAATGTTTTAGTTCAGCTGTTTATCTCTAAGGAAGAGACAATGTTGTCGCAGACAACAAATCAGGGGAAAAAACATTGTCAGTAATATGGATTACTTACCATTAATCTGGTTGTATCCAGATTAAATCACCGATTTCTCAAATGGTTCTCGTGGGAAAACCGAGAGCAGGAGTGGTGGATGCATTTCGCTGAATTAGATGAGGAAAGATGTTCTTTTATGTTCCTCATTTTGTCTGATAGGGCAGTGTCTGATGAAAATGTAGCAGGACGCTGCCAGAGGCGCTTTGGTGGCCCAAACCGGACCTTCATGGTTCTCATTAATGTTGAGAGTGATGTTTGAACCAGTTATGATGATCATAGTTGCAGGAATTTATTGTTGTACAAATTCATCCAGGGCATGAAGATATGAATTTGGCTATATATATATATACATATATACATTGGCTATATATACAGAAGCTACAAAATCTTCACGTAGTCACTCACGTGACTCCGTAGTAAAATAGTAAGATTAAACGAGAACTTACCAGTTCGAAGTTTGATCGTTATTTTATGAGGAGCAACGATGAGGGATTACGTGCCCACCACTCCCGACCCTCATAAAATAAATGATCATCTGGTAGTTCTAAATCTATATTGAGCCTTACTATCTTACTCCGGCTATTATGTTCTGTGTTTTTCATGCCGCTGCTTTGAAGTATGCCGATCAAGCGCCAGGTGTGGCTTCTTCACGTAATCCCTCATCGTTACTCCTCATAAAATAACGATCAAACTTCGAACTGGTAAGTTCTCGTTTAATCTTACTATTATTTTAGTCTAAAATATTAATGTAGGTGATATATTTGTTTAATTGAAGAAATGTTACAAATCGCATTATGAATATATATGTAAATAAATTACAGCACATTGTGGTGTAAAATGCTGAAATTAATAAATAAATCTAAAATAAGTTATTCAGTAATGCATGTTAATCTGATAATCATCCAGTTTAACTTGGGCAAATGAATGGGAATTTTCCAAATGATTGGGGTAAATTGTAGGACTGGGAATGAGGTGTGAAAGAAACCAGACAACAAATTGTAGGCAGTCGCGCTCACATTCATGTGCATATTGCACTTAATAATGAATTAATTTAAAAAAAACAAGTTTTGCTTTGTGTATTGATAATAAGATCATAAGAGATAGGGGTAGAATAGTAAGATTAAATGAGAATTTATTTTTGAAGGAGTTACGATGAGGGATTACGTGAAGAAGGCCGTCCCCATGCATATGCGTCAATCTTCAAAGCAGCGGTGTGAAATCACAGATAACTAACACAGTTGTTGAACTAACATAGTAAGATTATAAATGACTAGAACTACCAGATGATCGTTACATTACGACGGTAGGGAGCGAAGGGCACGTAATCCCTCATCGTAACTTCTCATAAAATAACGATCAAACTTCAAACTGGTAAGTTCTCGTTTAATCTTACTATATTACTTCGGAGTCAAGTGAGTGACTACGTGAAGAGTTTGAAGGTCTGTGATTTCATGCCATGGAAAAACGAGTCCACACAATCATGACTGCATCAGTTGATCATATATAAGGGAAACATCATAATGCCTTCATACATGACATAGGTTTAAAATCATGCTGATGTTGATAAAGAACAAACATTAATAACAGTAACCCCTCTCAACCGAGGGGAACTATAAATTGAACCTAATTTGGTCTGAACTAGTATCAGAGCCTCTAAGGTGATCTTGACGTAATGTTGTAAATGTGTGACCACATGTAACCAAAAGTGCATGGAGTATGTAAACATGAATTATGATATTGCAGGTGTAATGATCCTGTCCATTCGCAATTTATGTAATGACTGGACACGTGCGCTGAGGACAGCGCCAGGGAATAACCTACCTATGAGAGCTGAACCAAAGATAGAGATATAGCTGGAGCTCCATGGTGAATAAATGTTAACATAATGTCAATATCCCAAACTTCCGTGTACTTGGGTCTGGAAGAACTTGTGTTAATGATATTCTAAATACTGGACACCAGAGGGTGAAATCCGAGAGAGCGGGTCCCATTTGCTGCAGCAACTATGAGGAGAAGCACGTTGGGTGCAGTTAATGGGACTATAACTTAATTTATTGTCAAAGACCCATAAAAAAAACCTCTAAGATGTCAGTGTCCATGCCGTATTATATGTAACATAACATTTAATAGAAAAAACACTTCCCATCTCCTGAAGAGGCAAAGTACTACTTTTTTGTTGCTATCCCTGCAGTGAGACATACATGGATCAGTCTGACAGCCCGAGCCGCAGGAGCGGTCTTCTCAGATTCTGTAAAGCGATGAATTGATTAATCATGTAGAGGCTAGTTCCCTGAATCCCAGGCTGAACCAGCAAAGTTTTATGTTTAGAACCCCATATAAGGTTCTATATTATTCCCAACATTTGCGGGAAACCATGGCTGCATAGGCCAGTCAGATAGTACGAGAAACCTGAATGCGGGATCTTGCTGAATATTGCAAGCCCCGACTAATGAGGCAAAATGGAGAACCACATAAAAGAACATTCCTCCCCTGTGTAGCAAGAATGAGCCTGCATGCAAACATAGCAATAGTGGGTGCCACCGAGCCATAGATCCTAAAATGCTTTGTGGTCCAACATCCACACTGTGTTGTCATTGACTTTGCATGATGATACAACAGAGCCAAAAAAGGTTGGGTGAATTGTGACAGGGTACTTTGAATTTATTGCATCCATGTGACTAACATATGCCACCACCACAGTGTATCAACTTGGAACTAAGCATGCAGGTTTTGCATATTCGCACAATAACCCTTTAACCCATAGTATACACCTAGTGTCTATAGGTAGGTAATACCAATAACTGAAGAATTGGTGATTCATGCAAATTCCATCCGCCTTCATTACTAGAGATGGCATTCGTGATTGTCCATCTTAGTTCTAGCACGTGTAAGTAATATTACTGAAGATAATATGACCAAACCACTGGAGAAATACGGAATATAGTTTGACCCCCATTGTGACTTTGGTAGCTTCAGCTGATAATAGCATAGGTCTGTTAACAATGACCTATATGGCACTTGAGAGGTTAATACTTGCACGTTGAAAGTGCTAATGATGCAAGACCCAATTGCACAGCTGAAACACAGCTACTATAGCCAATTACTCTTAATAACTAGAAGACTGTTTGATAACAAGGTTGTTACAGGGTTTAATTGATTCCAATCTGTTTCCCCAGAGCGGAATCACAGGTAATTAATAGTTATAGGTAAACCCGATAAACAACAACTTCCAGTTGGTATCAACTTAAATTAGACTGGATGGCTGAAACAGTTGATTTAAGCAAAACACAGCGTAAGAAATATCCTCCAGACCAAATTGAAATGTCTCTGGTGACTTCCTGTGAATGTGTCCAAAACAGTATGCATCTATGAACCCTGTGCATGCCATAAAGATCCTAAGGAAATAAGTAATTAGACAGTAGAGAAATTCCACATACTGAAAGCTATGTTGCACATGGGAGGAAACAAAATATGAACCGGCATCTCTCCATCTTTCACAAGGAACAAGCCACGCCATAATTCCGTGCCTGCCTTGAATGCAGCTCTGGCCATACTACATGGCCTGCCTTAAAGCTGCTCCGGCATTCCGAGTCTGCCTCGAGAGAGGACTCTGGCCCCAATTCCAAGCCATGCTTGGTACCCTAGTATACTGTGTAATAATTACCCATCACATGTTAACATTTTCATTTGTATCAAACATGTGCAAATATTACGAACTTGTAAATGGTCCACTTACCCCATGATTCGAACGAACTAGACCCACCTACCTCCATGGCTACCGGTGGTCTTATGGTAAGCTCAAAGGCCCGTGATGTGAGTTCCATTCCCATCCTTTCAAGCGCCCATCAACGTCAGCGAACTGCTACTGCCGTTGAGGCGTGGGGTGTCATCGCCGACATGATGGTTTCATTTGATCGCTCTGTGCACTGCCGGCACTTGTAGCGTGAGGGAATCTGGCCCCTGCCGGGTTTTTGCCTCATCCCTTGCGAGTATGTCCTCGCACTCCCCTCCACCGAGAGGGAGACTCGTAGACAGCCCTGACAGGCGCTGCCGCAGGCCCCTGAGGATACCTGCGCTGACATGGCCCCTTGGACCTATATCAGAATATGACTCTGGGCCAGAGCGAAACTGACCCCTGATGCTCCCCTCCTCAGGGAGGGAGACATTGTGCAGCCCAAATGGTGCTGCTGCCTGCGGGTTTTTTATAATACCCGGGCTCAGATAGCTCTCTTCTGGAGCATATCTCTCCAGAGCAACCTCCATTAGGTGCCTTTTTCCAGGTGGGTTTTTAGGCGTTCACAGACGCTAACTTTAGAAGGAGGGGGGAACCTCCTGGCCCGACTCGACCAAGTCCAAGGCCTGACCGGCTTCCTCGTGGTTTAACCCCTTTCCTGGGGAACCATAGCGGTCTGTGAGTTGCTGACCCTATAGTTAGTGACTGGGTCTCGAGACGCAGCTTACTGCCAGTTTTCCCCTTATTTAGGAAGACCTAAATGGTCTGGGAGCTGCTGACCCCATTGCAAGCGACTGCAGTAGCGTGACCAGCTTACTGCCAGTCTGACCGCTTTCTCTAGGAAGTCCTAATCCGTCTGGGGGTTGCTGACCCCAATGTCCGAGACTGGGGTAGCTAGACCAGCTTGCTGCCATTCTAACCCCTTTTCCTGGGGAACCATAATGGGTTAGGTGTTGCTAACCCCCTTAACAGTAACTGGGGCAGTAAGACCGGCTGACTGCCAGTCTAACCCCTTCTCTGGGGGAACTATGCGATGTGGAAGCTGCTAACCCCATTAACAGTGACTGGAGTAGGAAGACCGGCTAAATGCCAGTCTACCCCGTTCCCTGGGGGGCCATAGCCGTCTGGGAGCCCATACTGGGAGAACCCCCACTCGCATTCCCCTCCTGGATGTCGCTGACCTCCTTGCCAGCGACTAGGGAGTGAACCCGATGGCCGCCAGCTACCCGCAATACTGCGGTCCGGACCGGGATTTACCCACGGTCCATAGCCGGTTTCCCGCGGCCCGTCCAACTTCACCCCGAATTCAGCAGGCAATCTTGTAAAACAAAACACATCCCTAGAAATAAGTTACCTTCTAGGTTCAAAAACTTACCGCTGGCAGGAGCCACGTGCCCACCAGTCAGTCAGTGCGCAACGCGTCAGACGTAATGGCGTGCATGCATGGGGACGGCCTTCTTCACGTAGTCACTCACATGACTCCAAAGTAAAATTTGGCCATTCGGCCCGATAAAAAAACTCCACCATTCAATCATGGCTGGTCTATCTCTCCCTCCTAACCCCATTCTCCTGCCCTCCCTGACACCTGGTCAGGGAGGGCAGGAGAATGACAGTTGTACTAATCAAGACAGGGTCTCCTGACACGTACTAATCAAGAATCTATCTACCTCTGCCTTAAATATATCTACTGACTTTGCTTCCACAGCCTTCTATGGCAAAGAATTCCACAGATTCACCTCTGAATAAATAAATTCCTCCTTATCTCCTTCCTAAAAGAATGTCCTTTAATTCTGAGGCTATGTCCTCTGGTCCTAGACTCTCCCACTAGTGGAAACATCCTCTCCACATCCACTCTATCCAAGCTTTTCACTATTCTGTACGTTTCAACGAGGTCCCCCCTCATTCTTACAAACTCCAGCGAATATAGGCCGTCAAAAGCTCATCATATGTTAACCTACTCAATCCTGGGATCATTCTCCTCTGGACCCTCTCCTGAGCCAACACATCCTCAGATATGGTGCCCAAAATTGCTCGCAATGTTTCAAATGCAGCCTGACCAGCTCCTTGTGTAAGAAAGAACTGCAGATGCTGGTAAAATCGAAGGTAGACACAAAATGCTGGAGTAACTCAGCGGTTGAGGCAGCATCTATGGAGAGAAGGAATGGCCGATGTTTCGGGTCGAGACCCTTCTTCAGACCCTTCTTCAGCGCCTTTATTTTTTAGTTATGTCCAGCTGAATCTCTGGTAATAGGAATGGAGTGACCCTGGCATAATGCCAATACTGTTAATTGATCAAAATAAATGGCTTTTTTTAAAAAAAAAGTACATTATATTTTAATAGCCAAGGACATTAAATTTAAAAGTGTTCAATAATGGCAATGCTCTCCTACTTGACATGTTGTCTAGAAATGAATACAAACAAAGTTAGTTAAGCATTCACAAAGGCATTCCTTTGTAAAAGTTTATTGAGTGAGAAAAATAAAATAGAGGTTAAATGGAATAAACTTTTTTAATTAACTTATTTGAAATATTTTAACTCAAGTATTTTTCAAAAAATAGAGACAAATGTTGAATCATTTGGAAACTTATGACAACTAAATTGATGTTAAGTGTTCTATAATTGACAGATCTTGTGCTACCTTCATTGCAATTCCATTGTAAATCTATAACAAGGAAAGAGAAAGATTAGGTGTCATAAAAATAATTATATGGAGCTAAAGTGTATCCTATTAAATATCTCTGCAGAATGCATTAATTTAAATTGTTTCAAATCTGCATTACTAGTGATTTATAAATCTAACAGGACATCTCTGATATATGTTTGAATGCGTGCCTGCGATATCCCAAAACCCCGTCAAAACGGTACACGATAGCGCTACAATCTTTGGCCCACCTTACTCATCATTGTCCTGGGATGTCCAGGCATTGCCATTTTCATTTCACTGCACATCTTGTATGTGTATGTGAAAAATGAAGTTGACTTTAAAGAAAAAACGAGTTTCATTTTTTTTAAAAAACATCACGATTTTCATTGTGGGGGTGGTGTGATAGTAGTGGTGTTACAATACCTACCTTCAGCGGCGCTGCAGTTCTAGCCGTGTGCACGACTTTGGCGCCTTTGGGGGGGGACGGGATTAAAATGCCGTTTTGTACTGCATATCAGAGGCGGACTTCCTCGGGCCGCTAGCTGCTGCAGAAAAATCGATCCGCTTCCCGTTCACGCTATATTTTTTTTTTAAATCGCTGGACAATTTAATATTTGGATTAAAATAAAAAGCGACTTCGAACGCCCTCACGCCTACAACGTGACGGATCGCAAGAATGGGACGAAAAAAAGTGTAAGTCGTTTACTTTACATATAATCTTGCTTCTTGGGACGGCTTTAATCTAATTTTATGTTGTGAAAATGTGATTTGGGCCCCACACGAACCAGCAGTGTTTTTCCTGCCGATATGGGGTTCAAATTCACCGCAAATGCAACATTCCAATCGATCGCGTTCTAGGAGCAAGATGATTAAAATGCCCATTTTGTTTGAAAATAAGCCGTCTAAATTGTCTATATTTTGAGTTATTTTCTCTCTCCATGATCATTATTTTTAAACTAAATGTTCACAACAGTTTGAGTCGCATGTATTGTGCAAAAAACAATAATTTGATTATATTTTGGGTGGATGTTTCAAGATTAATTTATGGGAATTAAACATTAAATTCCTTCCATCTGGGATATAAATTCATGACAGTGGGATTTAAAAATCATGTTATATTGTGAATTTTTGTGTGAATGGGATTAGTTTGTTATTTGGATACTTAGGCTATTTTAAAAAAATATATAATTTTCTTAAGAAATGGAATCTACAGGACATTGTTAATGGGAAAGTAGTGGGCAGAAAGGCATGTCATGTGTGGTTTGAAGAGCAAAAACTTGTGGTTTACATTGCCAAAATTGAAAAGTTGAGGAAAAACAAGGTGTACAGAGTTGTTTGTTGGTTACAATCTGAGGAGTATGATGATGCTACTGATTATGATATGCCAATGTACCAGCTAGCAACTGACTTCTCCATAAAGACTTGGTCTATTGCTAGAAATTGTAATTTATTTACCTATCTGTTATGGACTTACAGCATATTATACAATAATACAATAATATTAAAGTTCTGATCTTGAGAATATCACATTTTTGAATTTTCATGGCAATCTGGGTGTTTATTACTATTTCCGTCACAACGGTCAATTTTGTAATTAGCTCCAATTAGGTAACTAACTAATTATATGCTTTAATTTCAGGTCATCCTAGTAAGATGTTTTATATTTGTTTCAGAATGCTTCAATCTCTCATAACTGAACATTTCATTCAGTTCTCTTAAATGTTAAGAAAATTGTGGGCTTTTGACTGTCCTCGATCACAGCTTTTGTGTTCAGTCAATGGAAAAGCAATAGGGAACAAGATGCTAATTTCCGAGTATGAAAATGGCCATAACTTTTTTAATACTGAAGATATGAAAGTGAATTAGCCGTCAAATTAAACTTATTTTTATGCTTTATCTGATGAGATAAATTTCAGACTTGATTTTTTAAATCTCAAAATTTTGTAACATTGCTAGTGATAGGGGAAGTGAGGAGTGGGGGAGCAGAGGGACATAGGGAGAGGAGGGGGGTAGGGAGGGGGAGGGGTTGAGGGAGAGGAGGGAGTAGGATGGAGAGGGAGGGCAAAGTAGGGGAGGTGAGGAGGGAGATTGGGGAGGAGGGGGGATAGAGGGGAGGGGGGAGTGGGGGAGGTAGGGAGTGTGGGATAGATGGAGAGGAGGTTGGTTGAGGAGGAGGGGGGATAGAGAGAGAGGTGGGGGAGTGGGTGATAAAGGGAGAGGAGGGCAGTGGGGGAGGTGAGGAGGGAGAGTGGGGGTTGGGATAGGGGGAGATGAATGGGGAGGAGGGGGTTAGAGGGAGAGGAGGGGGTAGGGAGGGGAGAAGGGTTATGAAGGGAGTGACTGAGGGTAGGGGAAAGGAGAGGATGGAGTTAGGGAGGGAGAGGGGGAGGGGTGGAGGAGAGGGGTAGGACGAGGGATGTTGAGATAATGGAAATATTAAATGCAAAGTTATTAACTTTAACTTAATTTCTGCCGTTAATGCAGGCACGTCAGCCACGCATGCGCAGTTTGGTGGAATATCAACCAAATTGCGTTGGGGGAGCAGGCCAACGGGTCTCCACTAGGTCTAGTAATTGTGCAAAGGTGTAACATGATTAACAAAAATACACTGTAACAAAATGTAAGTGCATTAGAATCGTAAATTCCTTTGTATATAGTTTAAGCCAAACTGCTGTTCCAAGTACTAATTGGTTAGAAAAATGTTCATAAGCATGAAGATTATGACAAACCAATCCATAGTGAATGTTGGCTTTAAACCAATTTTAACTTGGTCAAGTTGAAGTTACTGAGGTCTTAAATTATATCAAGATGGGACTGATAGACGAGTAAAACACAAAGTGTTGAAAGAACTCAACAGGTCAGTCAGCATCTAGAGAGGGGATGGACAGATGATGATTCAGGTTTGAACTCTGCTTCAGACTGAGACTCCTGCCCACTTCATACTGTTATTCTGGCTGCTGCTATTTCTAAAGAGTATGCAACTGGACAACCACTGTTCTCCCTGGTTCACGTGATACCCATTTTAATATGTAAAATGGGATCTTCATACTTATAGACCATCCTATCCTGGGGAAAAAAAGACTATGACTAACTGCCATTCATAATTTTATAAAACTAATGCATCAACCATCTTATGAAACATTTCTTTTAATTCCCTTGCTTGAAGTTAATCAAGATCAAGAGACTTGCTCACAGATCCATCAATTTGTTCTACATCATGTTCCTTGTGAACGTATTTTTCCTGAGTTCTTGCCTTCCTTCCAATTCATAATTTATTTTGAGTGATATTTCTTCAGTGTTTCATTAGGCCTAACTGATCCTTTTTAGGAGGAACAACTGATACTAATAATTCATAAACTAAATGGTTATATTACGTTTGTACACTTTCCTGCTGCCCACTGAAGAAATAATCAATTCAGAGACTATTATAATTCACTGCTACTGTGACTTTAGCCATTGCCCACATTATTTCAAGGATAGCTGTAGCACCTCAACTGTTTCATCAGTTGTGAGCAAGATAGATTGAGGTTTGAGTGAGACACAGTTCAGCTATTAACTGGGTAAATTTGTTGAGCCATCAGTGCTTTTTAACTGTGTTTGCGATCAATTGCTAAAATAGCATAAATCCATGCCCATGTAATATATATGCATCCTAAATGATAAATAAATTGTTACATCCTTGCCCAGTTTACATGATTAGATTAATTTTGTTCCTAATTGTTGTTCAATATCTAACAAAAGCAAAACTATTTAATAAAACATTTGTTAAGAATAATCTTCCTTTGTTTTTGTATGATAGGTTTGATTATACTGTAGTTTTAATGAATGTAATGATGTCCGAGATATGAATTTGAATGCGATATCCTGCATTTAATATTTTCCTATTGATTCCGAGAATTCCCGAGTATCATACAATATCATGTTAATGTATGCAAGGGTCAATGTGTTGAATTATAATTATGTTCCATTAAGTTACTATTTTATGGCAGTCATGTTCATTTCTGCAGTATTGTTCTGCTATTCAATTAGGCGCTCGCGTTCAAGATAAAACAGAAATAGTAATGTAAAATGTTTTATGGAAATGTTTTAAAAACATAAAAGAAAAGGAAAAAAAATCAACCCTGAACTTCATTGTGAATAAGGGACTTTACTCAGACTTTAGAGATATAGGACGGAAATTGGCCCTTCGGCCCACCGAGTCCACACCGATCAGCAATCATCCCATGCACTAGCACCATCCTACACACCAGGGATCATTTTTTTACCGAAGCCAATTAACCTGTACGTCTTTGGAGTGTGGGAGGAAACCAGAGCACCTGGAGAAAACCTACACGGTCACAGGGAAAACATACAATTTTCGTACAGACAGCACCCGTAGTCAGGATCGAACCCGGATCTCTGGTGCCGTAAGATAGCAAATTCACCTCTGCTCCATTGTGCTGCCCTAAACGGGCATTCCATTTGTTTTATTTCAATGACATTGATCATTCCCAAGGAGTATGGAAGAATGAGCAGTCACTATTCAAACGTGTAAGATCCTAAGGGAGCTTGACAGCATAGATACTGAGATGTTTTCACTGGTGGGAGAGTCATGAGCATGGGGTCATAGATGCAAAATAACGTGCTTGTCATTAATAACTGAAGTACATAGAAATTTCTTATCTCAGAGAGCAGAATATCTCCAGAATGTGGAAGGAAATTTAGGTTTTAAATGTGTATAATGGCCCCTTTAGTTAAAGGAGTCTGTAATTTAACAATTTTACAGTTTGCAGCATAGTTTCTATTATTAACTGAAACCTTGAATGTGTGCATTTATCAATGCAGCTGGAAAATCCTCTAAAGCACAGACTCCAGTCTTATTGAGGTTGGTGGGTGGTGCAAAGCTGGGACATGATTAAAATACTGAAATAGATAAGAATTAACATAATACCCTTGTTGCCCAGAATGGATTTTTAAAATTACTTGTTTTGCAAGATCAGATGTGACACATTAGTGCATTTGAGCATGTATTAATATCACCAAGTGGATAATATCACCAAGTGGGTGTTGTGAGTAAAAATCAGAAAAACACCTAAGTAAAGTATTTTTCACACTGCTCATCAGTAGGAGTCTCATTAATTTTATCGTAAAATATATAATAAACTCCATAAGCTGCAATTGATTTCATCTTTATTATTGTTTTAAGATGGTTAAACAGAATCGAATGAAAGCAAATAAGAGAACAATTAAGATAAACACCTAAAGAACCAAAGGAAAATGAACACAGGGATAATATTGCAAAAGAATGAGCAGAATAGACCAACAGTAATTAATGTAAAAATTGAAAATGATAACATTTAATGTGAAGGTGAATAGTAAGATAGAGACATAAGAGACTGTAAATGTTGGAATCTGGAGCAACAAACAATCTGCTGGAAGAACTCAGCAGGTCAAACGACCATCTGTGGAGGGCAAAGGATTGTCAATGTTTTGGGCTGAAACCCAAGATATCGAGTTTGTCCAGATATTGAACTGAGCTATCGAAAGATTTTAATCAAAGGATTCACTTTTGTAACTTTTACTACTTCAATAAAAATGGATAGTTAAACACATAATAACTAAATTAAAACTTTAATTTAGGAAGGTGTAGGCTGATTTTAAGCTGGTTATCCTACAGAAATCTCTGAGTAGTGGAGAGTTATGCAATCAACAGAAAGGGAGACAGCTGCTTCCATTAGATCCAACAGGAGGTGATGAGAGAGACTGTGAGATCCAGGTGGTCTGTCAACACATGGGGCAGGTGTTGCCAGTCACCCTGCCAGCAACGGCTCGCACTCACCACACCGTACAGCTTGCAGCCCTGAGCAGCCACACACTCGCTTCTGCCTGCCCCAACACCAGCCCTCGCAGGCAGCTTCCACGCACTGAGCCGTGGGCCGTATATTGCTGCAGGAGTACCAGTAGAAGGCAAGGATTTGCACCAGTTTCACAGCATTGCAGTGCTGCCAGTATCACATCTCCGGAGAGGTGCACGTAATGTTATAAACACCACTTTTTGTGTTGTTTTCCTGAATGCTTTCATGCTTGGGAACACATCCTGAGCACTAAACCAGGTAACAGAATACCAAGTAAATGTGAAGCAGGGCACTGCTAATGTTAAAACATTATATAAAACCTGTTTGGATAAATTGTTGTATCTTGAAACTGTGCAACTAAAAGTCTTACTATATTATTCAAAAAACAAAATGTTGATAGAACAAAAACTGGAAAATATAGATTAGTCCATTAAATAAGGATCATAAAATTATATTATAGAGAATTTAGAAAACATAGAAAAAAGCCGTTTGGCTAATTGTGTTCATACTAGTCAAAAAAGAACTACCTAATCATTAGACTGAGCTGACGCTCTGCTGGTCATGACACTTCTTGAAGTATTTATTCAACTGTAAATAGCTCGTTCTAAGCTTCCCCCCCAGACTAATTTCAGTCAGAAACCACTGAATCAAGCACTTGTGCATCTAAACTTTATTTTGGAATAACGCAATAACAGTTCCCCATTACTATACCTAACTTCCGCAGGTTTGATCCTTGTATCTGCCTGGCTAAGCCCTCCTAGCCTCGTGCAAGTAGAGATACTCCAGAAGGTCACGCAGTCCTAAGCGCCCTCCCAGAAGCTCGACACAGGACCTCGTGGGAGCGGCCTTTTATAGGTCCCCGAACCTTGAGGGGCCGAACCACATGCGGGTGATCTCTATACAGTCCAATAACAGATATCAATTAACACAGTACATGATAGACATTTCCCAAACCCAATAATACAGTATCCAATACAATGTATTTGAAAGAAAGTTCTAGAAGGAAGCAAACAAGAATAAACATTGAACCATGTGCCCTGAGATTCAAACAGTTTCTCCAAGGCTCAACAGTTCAACCAATCATCAATTAACAGGATGACTGTCTTGCAACATTATTTATACTATTTCAAGTGAGTTTATTGTCATGTGTCCCTGATAGGACAATGAAAGTCTTGCTTTGCTTCGGCACACAGAACATAGTAGGCATTTACTACAAAACAGATCAGTGTGTCCATATATCATTATATAAATAAATACACACATGAATAAATAAACTGATAAAGTGCAAATAACAGATAACAGATAATGGGCTATTAATGATCATAGTTTTGTCCGAGCCAGGTTTAATAGCCTGATGGCGGTGAGGAAGTAGCTATTCCTGAACCTGGTCGTTGCAGTCTTCAGGCTCCTGTACCTTCTACCTGAAGGTAGCAGAGAGATGAGTGTGTGGCCAGGATGGTGTGGGTCCTTGATGATGCTGCCAGCCTTTTTGAGGCAGCGACTGCGATAAATCCCCTCGATGGAAGGAAGGTCAGAGCTGATGATGGACTGGGCAGTGTTTACTACTTTTTGAAATCTTTTCCTCTCCAGCGTGCTCAACTTGCTGAACCAAGCCACAATGCAACCGGTCAGCAAGCTCTCTACTCTGCACCTGTAGATGTTAGAGAGAGTCCTCCTTGACATACCGACTCTCCGTAATCTTCTCAGGAAGTAGAGGCGCTGATGTGCTTTCTTGATAATTGCATTAGTGTTCTAGGACCAGGAAAGATCTACGAGTCAAGTCAAGTCAAGTTTATTCGTCAGATACACATACGGGATGTGCAGTGAAATGAAAAGTGGCAGTGCCTGCGGACTTTGTGCAAAAAACAAACAAACAACCAACAAACTACAAACAGAATGGAACAGAATCACATGTTCTTTTCCATATTAAATATTGTGGGCGGTATTGTGGTACAGTAAAGTTAGTAAAGTTAGTCCCTGGTGAGATAGGAGTTTACAGTCCGAATGGTCTCTGAGAAGAAACTCGTTCTCATCCTCTCCGTTCTCACAGTATGGCAACTGAGGCATTTGCCTGAGCATAGCAGCTGGAACAGTCCATTGCAGGGGTGGAAGGGGTCTCCTATTATCTTATTGGCTCTGGAGTTGCACCTCCTGATATATAGTTCCTGCAGAGGGGCGAGAAAAGTTCCCATTGTGCGTTCGGCCGAACACACTACTCTCTGCAGGGCCTTCCTGTCCTGGGCAGAGCAATTCCCAAACCAAATTGTAATATTTCCAGACAATATGCTTTCCACAGCCGCTGAGTAGAAGCACTGGAGGATCCTCGGAGACACTCTGAATTTCCTTAATTGCCTGAGGTGGTAAAGGCGCTGCCTTGCCTTACGCACGAGTGCTGCAGCGTGTGATGTCCATGTCACATCCTCAGAGACTCCCAGGTACTTAAAACAGCTCACCCTATCCACAGTATCCCCATTTATCCTCAATGGTGTGTACGTCCTCGGATGATGTGCCCTCCTAAAGTCCACGATCAGCTCCTTAGTTTTTTTGATGTTCAAGAGGAGGTTGTTGTCCTGACACCAGAGTGCCAGATCAGCTACCTCCTCCCGGTAGGCCTTCAGGGATGTGCACTCCCAGGAATTTGAAGCTCTTGACCCTTTCAACCATATAACGGGACTGTGGGTCCCCATCCTACTCCTTCCAAAATCCATAATCAGTTCCTTGGTTTTGCTGGTGTTGAGGGCCAGGTTATTGTGCTGGTACCATATGGACAGTTACTCGATCTCTCTTCTATACTCTGACTCATCCCCATCAGTGATACGTCCCACAACAGTGGTGTCATCAGCGAACTTGATGATGGAGTTCACACTGTGACCGGCTATGCAGTCATGAGTATAGAGTGAGTACAGCAGGGGTTGAGCACGCAGCCTTGAGGTGCTCCCGTGCTGATTGTTATCGAGGCTGACACATTTCCACCAATACGAACAGACTGTGGTCTGTGAATGAGGAAGTCGAGGATCCAATTGCAGAGGGATGCGCAAAGACCCAGTTCTGAGAGTTTGGTAACCAGCTTGGAGGGGATGATTGTGTTAAATGCCGATCTGTAATCGATAAATCACAGCCTGACATATGAGTTTTTGTTGTCCAAGTGGTCCAGAGCGCGATGGAGGGCCAGCGAGATTGCATCCACCGTTGATCTGTTGTTACGGTAAGCAAACTCCAGTGGGTCCAGGTTTATGTCGAGGTAGAAGTTGATTTGCTCCATGATCAACCTCTCAAAGCACTTCATCACCACAGCCAATTAAGAATGCCACTGGTTGATAGTCATTGAGGCACGTCACCTTACTCTTCTTGGGCACTGGTATAATTGTTGCCCTTTTAAAGCAGGTGGGGACCTCAGACCTCAGAAGTGACAGGTTGAAAATGTCCGTAAAAACTCCAGCCAGTTGGTCCGCACAGGTTTTTAGCACGCGACCGGGTATTCCATCAGGTCCAGACGCTTTTCGAGGGTTCACCCCTCTGAAGGATTTCCTGACTTCGGGCTCTGTGTCTGAGACTGAAATACTATCACAGCGAATGGGGGCTCGGGAAGGCACATCAGTATTCTCCCTATCAAAGTGTGTGTAAAACGCATTGAGCTCGTCAGGGAGTGATGTTTCGCCGACATTTGAGCTGGTTTCGCCTTGTAGGAAGTGATTGCATTCACGCCCCGCCACAGCTGCTGAACATTTGTCTCATCCTCCAGTTTGGAGCAGAAGTCCCTTTTGGCCTTTTTGATGGCCTTACCAAGGTCGTATATGGACTTCTTGTGGTCCACTGTATCATCAGACGTGAATGCTCAGTGTCTGGACTTCAGAAGTCCCCTTGCAGCGATCCAATCAAAATGATGCATTTAAGGTTCGTTTGCAAAACTGCTATACATTTTTATCAATTTAGGAGAAACACACCTGGACCCCTCACCATCCTGCATACCAGTCCGAACCTAGACTGGCTGGCACCATCCAAAGCCTGTAAATTTCAGCTGACAAGGGTTAAAGATTTCTGACAAGTGCAGGGATCCTCCATTTTATGGTCTTTAAATTGGCCAGTATTAACATTCCCCTGTTTTATCATTCATGATAACCCTCATCATAAATGATAACCAAATAATCAGATCTACATATGTGTGTCTATTACATTTTCCATCTATTAATAACAACAAGACAATGATGTTTCTTCCCAGAATCTTGTCAAGCTTCCCGGGTTTTGTGGGTGTAGATTCACAATTTCTGTCTGATGAGTCTTCACCCCCCGAGTTTTCATGGGCATGAATTCCCTCCATCCGTGTTGTTGCCCATTCTTCCATCCCTTTCCATAGTCGAACCTATAACCTATAATTCCTGAAAAACCTGGGACAAAGCAAGTTACCATTCATGTACTAATGCTTTCCCATACATACACTGTATTCCTGTTCTGTCAATACTATCCCTTTTCCATTTCACTATAACTATCTCTATTATATTTTTCTCTATCACTGTATCCCTATTAAACTGTTTACTATCCTAGGATGAACACTAATCAGCTCTCTCCGTATTTACACGATTTTATAATATGTATATCTGATGATGGTTTCTCATATAAAATTCAGCTCGGATCAGTCCAGATTTCCCTACGAGCGTGAATCTTATTTAAAGCAAACCATGAAAAATGTTCCAATTTAACCATATTCAGTCTCAGCCTTCAATTTACTATTTTAAGTTTCAAGGTCCATCTCACCGTTCTCATTGCACAGCTTTGTGGTCAATAACACAATTTAATTCCAATTCCTGTGGAATTCCCAGCTGTCTAAATTTAATCCATCAATTTCCATATGTTGCAAATTTCATCACAAAGCCAATTAAGAATACCAAATCTAGGGACAATTTCTTTCCATCTTGATAATAGAAGTCGCTTTACTATCAGGGGTTAAACAATTTAGGTCCACAGGTCAAATACATCGTATAATGGCCTTCCCAATTCCAGGGCTTGCATCAATGATCTTTTTAAGTTCTCAAATGCTTCCTGTGCTTTCTTTGTTAATTTAAATTTGCCCTCCTTGCTGGTATAGGGTGTTAGCTCCTTAGTTTCTAGAGCTATATTTGGAATCCAGGGTGTGCAATAATTAACCATGCCCAGCCATTGCCTCATTTGTTTGGCTTCTTTTGGGATTGGAAATTCGCAGATAGGTTTGAGTCTGCTCTTCTCAAGACTTCTTTCAGTGGCCGAAATTATAATTCCTAGAAATTTTACTTTCTCCTGAGCTACCAGTACTTTTGATAGTGAGACCACATATCCTAGATCAGCTAGATGATTTAGTAATTAAAGTAAAGTATCCTTTATTGTCATTCAGACCTTTCGGTCTGAACAAAATTTTGTTGCAGTCATGTATTTAATAAAAGAACAAAACACACAATAAACACAAATTTAACATCCACCACAGTGAGTTCACCAGGCACCTCCTCACTGTGATGGAAGGCAAAAGTCTTAAGTCTTTGTCTCTTCCCTCCTTGTTCTCCCTCTGCACTGAGGCGATCCAGGCTTCTGATGTTGTGACCCCACCGGGTGATGGTAAGTAAGTAAGTTGTGCATTATCTTTCCGATTACTGGATTCATTTTTGCTGGCCACTGATAGGTCATCAACATACTGCACTAATGTTGAATTTATTTTGAACCTCAAGACACTCAGTTGATCCTGCAGATACCTGGAAAATAAAGTAGGCGAATTGATAAATCCTTTAGGCAACCTGGTCCAGGTATATTGTTGGCTCCTATATGCGAAGGCAAACAAATATTGGCTGTCTTCATGAAGAGGAAGAGAAAATAATGCATGTTGCAAGTCGACTATCGAGAAGACTTTTGCTTCAGCCGGTATTTGGGCTGGGATATGGGCAGGGTTTGGCACTAGGGCGTGAAGTGGGTCCACAACAGAATTGATTTCCATTAAGTCTTGAACGAGTCTATATAGGCCCTCCTTCTCCGGTTTTGGAATGGCAAGAATAGGGGTGTTACAAATTGATTGGCACTTCACCAATATTCCTTGTTCTAGCAAACCCTGAATTAATTTGTCAATGCTGCTGATGGCCTGTAGTTTTAACGGATATTGTTGGATTGAAGAAAGTGTTACCCCTTTCTGGAGAGCTACACGGATGGGATTGATGTTTACGCATCCTACCCGAGCTGTGTCCTCCGCCCACACTTAAGGGTCCACATAGTCGCATACTTCACACCAAAGATGATGACGTAAATGGGTAACAACCTTCCTTGGCGCCTGATAAAATTCAACAACATATTGATTGGACACATTTTGTATTTGACAATTATTCGGGTCTGCCAAGCTATTTGCCTTTCTTACCTTCGTTCTTAGGTCTTTAGCTCTGTCTGGGAAATTCACCTTTTGGGAGTTGTGAGGAGCAACTTCGTCAGTTCTTTTCCATAACTGTGCTGGCAATATTCAGTAGCTCCCTCTTTTCCTTCCACTTGTGCCAATACTTCTATCTCCCAATCCTGTCCTTCGGATGATTTAAATAGGATTTCCAGCTCTCTGTCCTTCCCACTCCTATCGTAAGCCAGTGTCCATATATAATTCAGAGAATCGCTCTAAAAATTCATCCGTTCCTTCTCCTCTTTTTGGTCATATGTCAAGTATTCTGGCCAAATCGATTAGTTTTTGAAGGGTGTTTGCAAGGGCTGTTAAAACAGCCTCTTCCCTTGCACCATTGTCTACTATTATATTTGCAAGAGCTTTATGCGACGGTTGCCCTAATTTCATTAGGAATCTGGTGTGCTCACTTGGGGTAATTATTTGCTGGATCACCGCCCATAAATCTCGTGATAAACGCGCATTGTAGTCCTTAAGTGATCCACAAAAGAAGCGGGTGATTTTCTATGATCAGGTATTTGACTTAAAATAGTCATCATCTTGTTAGGCTTCCATGGGGAAAAGACTCTAATTGTACGGGAATTATTTGCACTCACTGCATTGGTTTGATCAAAAGAAGGATTAGGCATTTTCCTTACATGGAACTGTCTAAGGGTTGTTTGTTTAGTTTCAAGATCTACCTTGGCTTCTTCAATGGTTGTCTCACCACCAGATGTGTCTTCCCCTTCACCAGGGGGTTCACAGTACCTTCTAAATGATTCCTTACCTTCTCTAATTGCTCGTCCAACTTGTATCTTTTTTCTTCTTAATTGAGTTCTTTTTCTAGTCTGGCTTCTGGTACCGTGAACTCTAGGACCGTCTGTACTGGACGGAGCAGTCAGGTTTAAGGAATTTGTGCCATGGAATTTGATTGTCTATTCCGTTCACAAGCTCCACAATGTGCATCAAAGGTATTGGAATCGTAAGATGATTAAGGTGGCAGACATGAGTTTCTAATTTTAACACTCTCCCAATCTTCTAAATAATCATCGTCATCCCCCTCATAACCAATGCGGACAATGGGATCCTCACACTTAAAACCTATGGATGCCAGTTTCTCTATGGAAGATTTTCTTTTCCCCTTATCTTTAGTACTCACAGGCTCCTCCCTTAGGCTACCTGGAGGTTCAAATGCTTCAGTATCCTCTAATTGTATCCCCCGCTTTAGAGTTGCTTCCTTCCAACTTGCCACTCTTTCCACCGCTCTACTCGCTTTCTGCTCCTCGTAATAATTCCACCACAATTCAATTAATTCTTTTGCCTCTGCATTATCGCTGCATTGCCAGACAATCTGCTCAATGTATTTCAATCCCTTTACTGTATCTATGTCCCCTTTGGGCCATAATTTGTTCCCTAATTCTCCATTTAATGCTCCGGAAGGAACTCTCAATGGGTCAGCTTTTTGTGGAAATTCACCGCATCTTTCTGAGTCAGCGGTCATATCTTTATGTACATGGTTCCCCATTCTATTGGATATGGAATCAACTTTCAAGCTACTCAAACCTCTTAACAATTTTCCCCTTTCTAATTTAGAAATTACCAAAGTTGTTTTTAAACAATATTCAAAATCAAGGTGCTCCAGGAAACAACCAACCACAATCACACACGTTCTCGCAGTCCGTTTCCTATCCCCGACCTTCATCTAAGCAGATACAAATGAGCTCTAAACACGCAAGCAAAATCAAACACAGAAAATAAATGATTACACTTATTATAAGTATGCCTAAACATTGTATCACTACGCCTAAACCATTCCGTTGTATACTTGTATCTGTGCAATGAAACCACATTCCTGTGTAAACCATAAGCATTCGGCTAATAGAGCATTTATTAACTATACAGTCTCAAAATTAAATTGTAGTATTCTCAATCCCTCCTCGTGGTATGCTCGGTCAATGAAACGAGTCCTCCCCTGACACAGCGAACAAAAGAATATGAACCCCGATCGAACCACCACGAATCGGATTCTAACAATACTACAATCACGATTTAAACAAATACAAATATTTAATTCAAACGCACTTTTACTTCAATTATCTAACATCCAAAATCCTTAAGCATTCACACAGGCAATACAAGTAGCGGTCCGCGAACTATCACACTCTAAGTCTTAACACGCTCTAAATCTTTTTACATACACAAAGTATTTATACAGTTCAGATACAATAAAGATGCTACAAACGACGATGCTGGATTTCTACAATTGACAATAATATTTAACACGCTAGAGCATAGTTTACAAACACTCGATCTCAATGCCGCGTCGCGCTGTTATCAATCAGTGAACCTCTCCCTCTCATACCGAAGATTTTCCCCTTCCTAGGGTACTCTTTGCTGAGGAGTACTACTTCTTAAATAGACTACATTTCCTCCTAAATTTTACTTTACCCTGCTAAGGTTAGACTTCTATAGGGGGATCTCTATCCCTCCTTTCTAAGTTTTACAGAATTAGGGGTACCTCTCACACCCGGGTACTTTTCACAAAGTAAACCAGGTTCCCGTCTCTCAGTTACTCTTTGCTATCAGGTACTAATCAACAATCAATCAGAGTGTTACTATTCACTGTTGATCAGCCACAATTCGAAATCAATCTCAAACATGCACAAACTCCGAAGTTCAATTTACATAGAATTTGAATTCTACCGTAAGGGCAGAACTTCAATGTGAAATTCTGTATGTGGAAATTTGATTCTGCAAATCTAGACTCGTTCTCGGACCAATTCACATACGCGGGCTCTCAAACTCAAATTAAATTGCCCAATGAAATTGTTGGATGGACTAGAGTATTTTGAGCCAATCTATTCTCTAGCCACCGAGCCCAGAGCCTTTACGAAATTCCTCGTCTTGGTTCTTGGTTACTTGGTCCTCCAAAATATTTCAACTGGAATTTAAACTGGAGGTGGTGAAGGGAGGGGTTTAGCCAGAGAGGGTTATTGGGAAGAAAGTGCCACTTTAAATTTAGTTGCATCTAAATTATTGCAAATGGGAACAACATCGTGGTTTGGTGGAGATTATTCCATGCTTTAATAGTGCGTGGGAAGAACAAATTGCTGTACACATCTGTCTTTGTGGCTGGGACCACAAATTGGATCGAATGCCCTCATCTGCTCCTAATTGGTTTGGGGTTGGTGTAGGTCTTGTGATCTATGTCTAGCTGACCATTTAATATTTTGTAAAAACAGGTCAAACGGTGAGCTTCACGTCTGTCTTGGAGAGGGTTCCATCCCAGAGAATTCAGAAGTTTTGTGACATTCGCTTCTCTCTCGTAGGTGTTAGTAACAAATCAAGCGGCCTGTCTTTGGACACGTTCGATGGATGAAATGTTTTTATCTGTGTATGGGTCCCAAGCTGCAACTGTGTAGTCCAGATGAGGTCTAACGAGGGTGAAATACAGCTTCTCCTTGACAGAAGCTGAACAATGATGGAAGTTGCGCCTCAGGAAGTTTAGGACACCTGTTGCTTTCACTGTTGCATGATGAGTCTGACCGTTCAAACGTAGATCATTCTGCAATTTGATGCCAAGATACTTGGCCTGTTTGGATTCTTCAAGGGTATGTTGTAAGATGTGACGCCTGGATTCCTCTTTCTGGTGACACGCACGGTTTCACATTTGGAAGGGTTGAACTGTTGTGACCACTTGACCATAGTATCGAGATCCTTTTGGAGAGCATCTTCATCATCAGCTGAATTAATTGGACGGTACAGCAAACAATCATCAGCGAATAGTCTGGTCGTACTTGCGACTTTTTGATGGATGTCATTGATGTAAAGCAAAAATAGGTGTGGGCCAAGTACTGTGCCCTGGGGTGCACCACTCAACACTGGGTGCCAATTGGAGCTCTTTCCGTTCACACACACGCGCTGAAGACGTTTTGTCAGGAAACTGGAAATCCATCGTTTCGTGTTGGAACGAATACCATAGAAGTCAAGCTTCCGAAGCAGTCTCTGGTGTGGGATGACATCAAATACTTTAGAAAAGTCCAGTACAACTAAATCCATGATGACGTTACTGTCAAGGTGCTTGGCCAGGTCATTTGTCGTCAGGATAAGCTGAGACTCGCATGATCTATGCCTCCTAAATGCATGTTGGTTGTCAGCAAGAATATTATGTTTGCTCACGTGACGCATCAGATTACTATCAATGATATGCTCCAGCAATTTATAGCATGTACTTGTTAGTGAAACAGGACGATAATTTGCTGGGTTGGTGGTTGAACCCTTCTTAAAGAGTGGAGTGATGTTGGCCTTCCTCCAATCCAGCGGTATATCGCCCGAGTCAAGCGATTGTTGAAAAATGAACTGTAAAACTGGAGCCATTTCATCGGCTGCGATCTTGAGGGCTTGATTTTCTATCTGATCTGGTCCAATTGCTTTTGTGGTGTTAATGTTGAGAAATAACTTCTTGACACCTTCAACCTCAATTTTAATAGCAGGCATATCAGCATATGGGCTGGGCGGAAGGACTGGAAATGATGAAGGCTCCACATCTTCCCGGGTGAAAACGTGTTGGAATTGGTTCGCAAGAGCTTCTGCTTTCGCCTGGTCCTCAGTGATCAGGCAGTTGTTCACTTTTAGCATCTGGACACCAGTGTTGTCTGTCCGTCCAGATTTCACATATCTCCAAAAAGCCTTGGGTTGTTCTCCCCCAAGAATAGAGGAAACATGTTGTATATGAGTACTCCTAATTGCACGATCGACTTGCTTTCGCACACTAGTAAAATTGTCCCAGTCCAATTTTGTACCCCCTTTTTTGGCACGGATATAAAACTTCTCTTTCTTACTGCAGAGACGTTTCAGCTTTGCCGAAAACCAAGGAGGACGCATACGGCCCTTGATTAGTTTTTGAGGAAAATGATTTGTGACAATATTATTTAAAGAGTTTTTCAGCCACACCCAGTTGTCTTCTACGGATCTTTTATCTGGTTGCATGTTGAAGAAATCTTTTGCCAGTTTTTAAGCCAAGCCTTTAAATTCCTCGCTGTTCACTTTTTTCCAGAGGGAAATTTTTCGTGGTGGTTTTGAAGGGACTTTCCATCACTTCAGGGATGGATTTAGATATCTTCACACAGGCGCACCTGCTTGGCACCGGGTGTCAGCGCCTAGCCTCTTCACGCTGGCAGTCGATGCCGATTTTCGGAACGCACCTTTCCAATTAGCGCTCCCAGCCTCGACAGGTCAAATGCTTCACGCTTAGCACGTAAACCAGACTTGTATTTCAATACCCCAAAGGATAGGCGAATTGATAAATTTGGCCTATTAAGCAGCAACCTGGTCCAGGTATATTGTTGGCCACTCCTATTTATGCGAAGGCAAACCCAAATATTGTGCTGCTCTTCTAGGATGAAAGACGAATGATCAGCTCCGAGCGAAAGAAAATAATGCATGTTGCAAGTCGACTATCGAGAAGCTCACTTTTGCTTCAGATCCGGACCAGCCCCCAATATTTTCTAAGCTTCCCCCAGTCCAGTTTCAGTCAAAAACCACTGGATATGGGTTCAGGGTTCGATGGCACTCGTGCAGGGCACTGCAAGAAGGTGAAGTGGTTCCACAACAGAATTGATTTCCATTAAGTCTTGAACGAGTCTATATAGGCCCTCCTTCTCCGGCTTTTGGAATGGCAAGAATAGGGGTGTTACAAATTGAGCCTTGGCACCAAAGCCTTCACCAATTATTCCTTGTTCTAATTTGCCCCCCAAAATGATTCCTCATCTCCCCTCTAATCTTTATGACCAATTACTAATGTAATTTCTTACCACACAAGCTCCTGCCTATCGCCATCTTCTCTCATCCCCAGTGGGGAGCATCTGCAAACTCCTTAATCATGAAAACTATAGCAGCTTGAATTGATGGAATTGCATTTTCATTGAGAAATGTTGTTCTCTTCCCCAAGAAGTATATGTTCAGAGTTTAGATGAATACTATATTTCCTGGAGGGTGGAGGACCAAGGAAGTGTGGAGTTCGGGAGCTTGCAATCTTTTCGGCAAATCAGACTCTATTTCCTCTGCATCGTTCAGGTGCATTTTACATGGCCAGATTTGGCAAACTGGTGCCAGGGGTTATGGGGAGAAGGCAGGAGAAAGGGGTTAGGAAGGAGAGATTGATCAGCCATGATTGAATGGCAGAGTACTGAATGGCCGGGTAGATTGCCGAATGGCCTAATTCTGCTCCTATTGGGCCTGTCCCACTTAAGCGACTTTTTAGGCAACTGTAGGAGACTTTGCAGTCGCCACATGTTCGCAGGTGGTTGCCGGGGAGTCGCCTTCATGGTCGTGAGTTCCCATGTTCCCATGATAAACAACCAAATTGGTTAAAAATGGAAAAAGAAGACTGTTTACCTTTTGAAATTAGCTCGATTTTATTTGCTAATACTACAATACATAAGAAAGCTTATAGAGGAAACCCAATAATAGAAAGTGGAATACGTATTTGGAAACAATTTAAAAAAAACATTAAAATTACAGAATACACCACTAGCTCTTCCAATTGTAAACAATATTTCTTTTAAACCTTCATTGATGGATAAAGGTTTCTTAAAATGGAAGAACTATGGAATAAATAAGATTGGTGATCTCTACAGGGAAAATGTATTTCTCTCATTTCAGGAATTACAACAAAATTATGGATTACATTCTAAAGAATATTTTAGATATCTACAAATTAGAGATTATGTTAAATCAAATACACTAGATTTTAGGAATAGAAAGACAGAAATTTTAGATGAATGTCTAAATAAACATCCGAATACAGAAAAATTAATATCATATATCTATAATATTTTACTGGAAAATGATTTACCAAATACAAATAAATATAGACAAGCATGGGAAAATGAACTAGGTCAAGTAATTAGTAGAGAAGTATGGAATGAAAGTTTACAACATATACACCATTGTTTATTAAATGCTAGACACTCCTTGATACAATTTAAAGTTATACATAGATTACATCTCTCAAAATCCAAATTAAATAGAATTTTCTCAAATGTGTCCGCAATATGTGATGTGTCAACAATTAGAAGCTAATTTAACGCATTCATTCACAAAATTTATAAAAATTACTAATTTTTGGATAGAAATTTTTAAGATAATCTCAATTGTAGTTAATGCAAATTTAATTCAGACTCAAAACTAATCATGTTGGGAATACTAGAAACAAATCAGATATTAACAACACAACAAATAATTTTTATTGGTTATAGTTTAATAATTGGTAAAAAAATTAATACTAAGATTTTGGAAAGGTCCTATTTCCCCTACAACTAAAATGTGGATTACAGAAATGTCGGAGACACCTCACCTGGAACGATTGTCCTGATGGACAGGCTGGATCAATTCAGAGGAATATGGTCTCCATTTATTGAATATTTAAAGGGTCAAGATGGTCCGGATCGAAGCCATGACTAAAGCCTGAATGAATGAATAGATGAAGAATTATATACAATAGATCATGAATATATCTCCAATGAAGAATATCCTGTTTAATATTCCACTCAATTAATTTATCTCTTTTTTTTCTCTTGTTCTCTTTATTATCTATCTTTATTTCCTACTGTTATAAAATTAAAAAAAATATATAGAAGTACAAATATAGATTGACTGATTTTAAAAATATTAAGAATGTATGTGACGATAATACTTTCTTTTTGTTTCTCTTTGATTTTATATTTCTCTTAATATGTGTAGGAGACTTTGCAGTCGCCACATATTCGTGGTAGTCGCCTTCATGGTCCGTTCCGAACATGTTGAAAAATTAGCACTAGAATGAAGCCGCCATAGAGTAGCAGAAATCTTTGGTTTCTTAAATGTCATCTGGCTTCTTAACAGTTGTCTCCACTCCTTCTGCATCCTTCTGCCTCCTTCTCCCTCCTTTTCCCCCCTCACCCTCTTTTAAAGGACTTTATTACCGTGCACTGTGCTATCTGTCTTAATTAAAGCGCCAACCTTCCTGTTCATCGCCTTTGCTATGTTTGTGCAGGCCCGTACGAAGCTTTTCAAAAAGGGGGGTGGCACGACAGGATTCCCAAAATTTTATGTGAAATAATGTGCATGAAGCGCACATCACAAGCGGTAAGCCCCTCGCGTCCGGGTTCCAGGGCCCACTTAAGGGCCCTGAAAGCTCTGGAGTTTTAGATACTCTCTGGTGCATTCTGAGCCTTATTTTGGAGCTTTTTGCACCAAATGTTTGACCAATATTTCAGAAATAATTTTGGTTGAGTCAAGAATAATGAGTGGGTGGAATGGGATGATTTGGGTCATTGTTGTATACATTTTTTGTAAAATTAAGAATTGTTGTCCTTGTTTTAATAATCAAGTTGTACCGTTGTAGAATGTTATGTAAAATGTTATAAAGGAGCATGAAAAAACTGCAAAAAAAATACTGTAAGTTTTTGCAGTAAAGAAAACCTTTTTTAGAAAATGTTTTGTGTGTTGATTTGATTGCCTGTTACTGTTAGACTGTGTTAGTGTGTGCAGTGCACCTTTAATGGTCCTCTTGATCTAACAACTTCATCACATCAACCTCAACATGAAATAGTTCCGTTTTCTGAGAATGTAACTGTGGAAACCTACTCACCACTTTGTCCAAGTCATGGTCAAAGTCATAGTGAATGAGCATTAAGGCGAGTGCAGACAGCCTGTCATTGCTCATGGAAGTCCTGGCGTAGTGATGCAGGCGTCGGACACTCGTGTACACTGCATATATTGCCATTTAGCCATAAATCATGTTTTCCATTTCCATTTTCCAAGAATGTAACTGCGCAAACCTAGTCACGGCTTTGTCCAAGTTATGGGCAAAATCATAATGAAAGTGGATTAAGGCAATTGCAGACAGCCTGTCATTGCTCATGGTCTTTCCTTCTTTGTGGATGTGAAAACGTGTTTGTCCTCGTTGGCTGGATCAAAGTAAGGTGCCGAGCGCGATCGCGCCCACTGCAAGCTTGCCGCGAGCATCTCTCTGCCACTCAGGCTCATGTCCAAGGGCCCCGGCTACCTCTGCAGTCAACAGAAGGGGACAGGCGAGGTCGGCAGAGCGCTGTGTTGAAACTGGCTGCCGACAAGGCAATGAACTTGAAAAGCCAGACGGCTAGTGGGTGCAAAGCGGAGCCCAATGGTTTGGGCCACCAGCAGCGCCCGCAGTCTCAAAGGCACTGGCAGCCTAGTCCGTTAGCTGCTGCCCGACTCTAGCGGCCGGGGTGACAAGCAGCAGGGGCTGGCAACGGGAGCAGCGACGTCGGAAGGGGAGAATTAGCAGTGGGTAGAGAGGATGCAGCACCCCAGGGTGCACAAGTAACCACACCAGCAGCTCTCCAGGTTTCACAAGTAACCACACGAGCAGCACTCCAGGGAGAAACAGCAGCCTCGCCAGCAACACCCCAGGGTGCACAAGTAACTACACCAGCAGCACCCAAGGGTGCACAAGTAACTACACCAGCAGCACACAAAAAGCTCCCTCCCTCCTCCCCCCTCCCCCCTCCCGGCCTCAGCGCGCGGGAGGGAGGGGGTTGTTGTGAAAGCGGTTGTCGTCGTTGGCGGGGCGGCGCGCGGCGGCCGCTGTGAGGGCTGGCGGGGTGGGTGCGGGGGGAGGAGGTGGAGCCGCCGTCGCTGCTGCTGTTGTTGTTGTTGTTGTTGTGCGGGGCCCGTCGTTCACTCCGACCCTCCATCACCTCGCACTACAGCCGCCGCCGAGAAACGATGGAGGGTGGAGGATGGGGGGGTGCGAGGGACCGCGGCGTGGGGTGGGAAAGGCGAGGGGGGGGTGATGTGGACCCGGCCTGAGCAGCGCCTGGTGTCGGGTCGCGGCCGCTGCCAGGGGACTGGGTTCAGATTCAGTCCTTCCCGCTTCCCGCCCGGCGACGGGAGAACGGTCTCCCCGCGCCGGCAGCGGACGGGACCCTCCCCTGGAGAATCGATAACTCATTTTTTTTTTCCAAATCATTTCGTTTTATAATACCCCCGATATAAAACAAACGGATTCCCCATCCCCGCAACGCAATATTTCACGGCCCCACTCACCCAAACTAGGCCCGGAGCGTCGAAGCGATGCATGGAAAATCGGTGATCTGATCCTGACCACTGCGCACGCGCGGAGAGACAGCGCCATTTTGCGTCTTTGGCCCACTGCGCAGGCGCGGATGTTCGCAAATATTTAAAAAAAATCTTTCCTGGGATTTTTTTTCCTCTGAGAAAAGGGGGGTGCGGTTGCACCCAACGCAACCCCCCCCTCCCCCCTCGGACGGCCATGTTTGTGTTGTGTGTGTGTTCCACTCTGGCAGTCGGCATTCAAGTTGCAGGTTTTTCAGGCGACTGCCGGCAACTTAACAGTCGTCGGCAGATGCCTGAAAAACCACCTAAATGGGACAGGCCCATATCACTCGTGAGCATGAACTTATGAACATCAAATCAACATAGCTAGCTTTTTTCTTTGAAGCCTGGAAAGTTATCCTGTGCTGGGTGGGAGTTCCTCATGGAATATGTCTTCTTCACTTTATCCGCAGTCTACTTCAGTCGATGAACCTTTAAAATGGACTACAGGACATCTTCCTCATTCCGTCATTCATGAGCAGACTTGTCAAAACACAGCCCATCATCCGTTTTCTTCCCAAGACTAGATTTGTGATGAACACAATGTAAGGTCATAATATTGACAGTGGATATTGATCTTCGCAGGAAGACAAAACATTTTTATGAGATTTCCCAAATATTACTTAAAACCAACCTCCCATTTTGTCTGGTAATATATTGAATTTAAACTAGAATGCAGGACACTGAAGAGGAGCCACATGGCCTGAATGTGGTGCAAATAGCAGACAGCATTGTGGAGATGATGAAATCCTTCATCTACCCTGGTTGTATTCTGAAATATATGGAAAATAATAAGGCATAAATTAAAAGATAAATCTCATTAGCACCTGTGAAACTCACAGACTGTGAACATCAATAATGAGCTCAGGTGCTTCAGCATTACAACAGTGGAAGAGATTAAGAGTCTCACAGTTGTACAACAGAGAAACAGGCCCTTCAGCCCCATCAAGGCCACTCATGCCATCAAGCACCCCTTCAACAATATTTCTACAGCATGTGCATTCCCCTCATAATGTCATTTTCCTCTGGCATGTGTTATCCTCGGCATCAACGTGCAACACCTTGGACCCATTTGATCAATTATTGGTGTAGTGGACATTTCTCAACTACCTCATCCAGCACTCCACCAATGCTAAGGTCAAATAAAGAACAGCAAATCCAGGCAGAATTGGGAGATTACTTCTGGCACATTACCCTGGTAGCAACCTTAACTCACTAGTGGTTACTATGTAATTCAGCCTACTTTGGTGCACCCATGGTTGACATGGGTGGACATTATTGCGATCTACCTCAAAGATACCAGACTTGTATTATGGTCAGAATAGTGGTCTTGTTTGACATTGTTTCATCAGGATCGCCACTCTCTGGCTAGAGGTAAGTGCCAGAAATGAATGCTGATTCAAGATGTACTCACCAAAAATGTCCAACTTAAATACATCTAAACTGCCCTCTTATCTTAGAGAGTGCTGAGACTGCTAAGAATTATGTGTGTGAAAACAAGAGCATTTAAATCTTTCTGTGAAAAAATGTTTTTAAAATAGCCCGATTATAACACTTGCCTAAAAGTGTGAAGTACAATACTGAGGTACTGGCAGTATTCCAGATCTCAACACATTGGTGATCAGTTCAAAAAATAAAATGTAAAATCAGTGGAAGATAAGTTATTTTGATAGTTTATAAATCTTTGTCCTGACTTGGAAATATATCAACGTTCCTTCACTGTCGCTGTATCTAAATCTTGGAATTCCCTGCATGGCGTAACTGTGGGAGACACCACCTTCCCAGGAGTAATTATTTGGGCATCACTGAAACTAGTTATTTAAAAAAAACGTTCAATACTGAAGAAGATTGTGTGGAGTAGATCACTGTGTGAATCTACTGTGAAAGTGGCAAACTGTTTAGGTAGGTTTTAAGTGCAATTCATATGCCGTGTGAAAAAATACGATAAAAATAAGTATGGTCTATGAATTCAAAAGATGCCATACTAAGCAGTGAATTTGTTCAAGAGAGTGAATCATAGAGTACTATTAAGTGTAGCTGCATGTTATCAGACTAGTGCAAAAAATATATTTTATTGTCTTTTATCGTTTGGTTATTCGATCATTACCACAGAAGGAGGCCATTCTGCCCATCATGTCAGTGCCAGCTTAAATGCTTTTTAGTTTGTCATACTGCCACCCCACCCCCACATCCAACCCCCACTTCCACACTACCATACTCTTTCAAAGACTTATTCACTTCCCATTTGAAAATTATTATTGAATCTGCTTCCAAAATACAGTGTACATTCTTTTGGTAGTTTATATAGTCTAAGCACAGTCTACTGAGAGAATCCTGCTTGTTTTATGGTCATACTACGTGGAAACAGGCCCTTCAGCTCAACTTGTCCATGCCAACCAACATGTCACTTCTACACTAGTCCTGTCTACCTGCGTTTAGCCCATATCCCTATCCATGTACCTGTCTGAATGTTTCCTACATGTTGTGTTAGTACCTACCTCAACTACCTCCTCCAGCAGCTTGTTCCATATACCTACCACCCTTTGTGTAAAAAAGGTGCCCCTCAGGTTCCTATTAAATCGTTCCCCCCACCTTTAAACCTCTAGTTCTCGATCCCCCTACTCTGGTAAAAGACTGTGCATTTACAACAATGTATTATTTTCATGACCTTATACACCTCTATAAGAACACCCCTCATTTTCCTGCGCTCCAAGAAGATGGAAATGAAGATAGAAAGTGTTGAGGATAGAAATATAAGATAAAAGATAGTGTGGAAGATAGAAATAGGCTTTGAGGAGCCATGAAGGAAGAAACTATGCAGGGCAGATCTTCAGAGAAAATTAGGTGAACGGCTGGCTGGGAGACAAACGTCTGATTTGCAGCAGTGGGGTCATGGTCAAAGGGATTATGAAGCAGTGTCTGGTAGTTTATATTTGGTTTTGAGATTAAGGTCTGAAAACACTTCACACCTTTCCCCCCCACCCCTCTCCAATCACCACTTAACACCCAATTAACCACCCCCTCCGTGCTGCACAACATCACTTCTCCATCATCAGCAATGAAAATAGAGGAAGTGGAGAGGCTGTTCAGAAGACAGAAATGCCGGAAATCTCCAGCACCGGACAATTTTTCACCCTCTACTCTCAAGCTCTGTGCCGAACAACTGGCACTGGTCTACACAGCCATTTACAACCAGTCCGTGTAAACCTGTACTGTCCCTGCCTGCTTTAAAGCCTCCATTATTGTCCCTTTACCCAAAATGGCAAGGATTACTAGTCTTAATGACTACTGGACTGTTGCATTGACCTCTGTGGTCATGAAGACCCTTGTGTAATGGTCATTTGGCTTAATTTTGTGTGTCATAAATGATGGCATTTGCCTTTAAATTTTGTCAGACTGTAATTATGTGGGTGGGATTTATTGCATAGTTGGAGGCGTGTTTGTTGCTGGGATTCTTGGGAGAAGCTTGTAGTTTTTCAGTTAGTTCAGAGGAAGCATGGTGGGTTGGTATAGCTTTCGACCATGGGTCTGAGCCATGGGTTCAAGACCATGGGTTAAAGCTTTTCAACATTAAAGAAGTTTTCTAACATTTCGGAGCCATGCAGAGTTTTCTAACGTTGATCAGTCTGGATGAATATCTTACTGTTTTACTTACAGATACAGATACATTTTATTTGTCACATGTGCCAATACACATATGCCAACTTCGACAATAAAGAAACTATTTATCAAGAGACTGTTTGAAGATTTATCTTCAACGGCTCTGAATGTCTCGTGGAGAGCTCCCATGCGTAAAACGATGCTATCTCCGTACCCCGTGTCTTCTAGTGGCTAGAGGGAGCAATTACTTGAACGATATAATAATCTGCCACTATACCTTGAAAGGCTTGTGCTGGCCAAGCTGAAAAATATCACAAACCCCCTGCTGGTTTGCACATCGGGCCAATAGATCTGCGGATGACGCAGTCAACCTGGGCCTGCACTTCATCCTACAGCACCTAGACTGCCAGGGAACCAATGCGAGGATTTTGTTTGTTGATTTTAGCCTGCATTCAACAGCATTGTGCTAGAGGTACTACACTCCAAAATTTCCAAGTTTACTGCTTCTGAACCCCTCTGTCAGGTAGATCACCAGCTTCCTGACAGACAGCATGTGAGGCTGGGAAAGCACATCTCGGACCCGCAGACCCTCAACATAGGAGCACCGCAAGGCTGCCTACTCTCGTCTCTCCCTACTCTCGTCTCAATGACTGCACTTCCTCTGACTCCTCGGTCAAGCTTCTCAAGTTTGTGGATGACACAACCCTGATTGGACTGATCCAGGATGGGAAGGAATCTGCCTACAACCATCATCTCCAAGGACCTTAAATGGGTGGGCACCATCGACTCCACAGTCAAAAAGGCACAACAGAGGATGTACGTCCTGCGCAGCTGAGGAAGCACAATCTGCCACAGGTAATGATGGTCCAATTCTATACGGCCATTGTAGAGTCTGTCCTCACCTTCTCGATCATGGTCTGGTTTGGCTCAGCCACCAAGCACGATATCCGGAGGCTGCAGTGAATCGTCCGATCAGCTGAGAAGGTTATTGGCTGCAACCTTCCCTCCATAGCCGAACTGTACACTGCAAGGGCTAGGAAGCAAGCGGGTAAGATCATCTCTGACCCCTCTCACCCTGGCCACAAACTCTTTGAATCATTTCCCTCTGGAAGGCGACTCCGGACTGTCAAAGCTGCCATAGCCAGACATAAAAACTATTTTTTTCACGAGTAATAGCTCTACTCAATAACCAAAAGTATGTCACCTCCTTTTGCTCTGGTATTTTATTTAATTCACATGTTTAATCAATAATGTTTTATTATTAATGTTTAATGTTTTATGTCATTCCTAACTGTCACTGTATGTCATGTCACTTGCGGGCGGAGCACCAAGACAAATTCCTTGTATGTGAATACTTGGCTAATAAACTTATTAATTCATTTATTCATTCATTTTAGATCAGTTTGAAAAACCACATCAATGCTGCCATTTTTGACAAGTGATGACATTGGTAAGGTTAGTCTTTAGTGATTGAAGTTCTGCATCTACAGAAGCAGAAGATTGGTGTGAGTCAAGTTGTGGAAAAATTGTGATGGTCAATGTTATCTTGGCGGTTGGTGAAAGGCAAAGAGGACAGAGGTAGGGGTCTATATAGCTTGGGAATTCTGAGGAAGGAGCTCAAAGGCACACAGAAGTAAAGATTATTTGCTAAAGAGATGGCATGGAGATAAAATCAGGAGAAGATGCCATGTCAGGCTTAAAGCTCATTGGGATAGAGAATGGGTGGATCCATTCATGAAGCTGAGGTCCCTGCCAAGGACAAATCATTTCTGATCTGAGAGAGATCAGAAAATCTCACCAAGACTTGGGCAAATATGGATTCAGAGCGAAGTAAAAAAAAGGAATGATGCAAAAGAATATTTAAATTCAAGAGTTGGTTTCTGATATTTGGTGCCTATAGAAAAGGAAAAAAAAACCTTTTGGAAAAAGCATAGGGGGTAGCGAAAGATCAAGTGGAACTGTGGACCAGGGTGAGATAGGGTGAATGCTAGAATGGACATGGAATGTCAGAGATGGAAATATTCACAAAGGAAAAATATTTGGTTGTAGAAGTTAGTTTTTGTTCAAAAATTTAACAAAAACAAGAAGCACAGTGGAGTGGCGGTAGAGTTGCTGCCTTACAGCACCAGAGACTTGGGTTCGATACAGACGACCGGTACTGTCAGTACGGAGTTTGCACGTTCTCACCATGACCACGTGGGTTTTCTCCAGGTGCTCTGGTTTCCTCCCACATTCCAAAGGGTTGTAGGTTAATTGACTTCTGTAAATTGCCCCTATTGTGTAGGGTAGAAAGACTTGTTTCCACACTGTGTCTTTGAAAACAAAATTATTATGGGAATCATGTTGCATACTTTTTCAAGTTGGGCAATCTTGGCAGAGCAGTGACAATGTTTAATTAAACAGTAATTTAAAAATGACTGTAGATTCCTTGCTCCCATTTTCTTTGGGTCCATCATTACTGTTCTGATGAGAGTACTTTCTGTGCCATTGCATTCACGAAGTCTTCCTTCAGAGAGAATGGAGGGGTGGAAGATTACAACCTTCATGTTTCGACTATCAACTCGAACGGAAGATCAAATAGAACAAGTGGTCCTACAACTTGAGGCTGTGCACACCACACGAAAGTAGAAGAAGAAGAGAGAATGGACAAAAATCTGTAAGATTTAGATCATGCCTGTTGAAAGTGATTGATTGTTTTGTAAAGATGATGAACTAGTAGATGGCAGAAGATATTTAATTTTCAGGAGCCATTTGATAAATCTCATTTCAACCAAAATTAATGTTCAAACAATTGATTAATTAGGAGATTGGCTGAAACAATGGATAACAGGTAATTCCTTTAGTTGACAGAATATGTGTAATATCCTACTGATGTTTAGTTGTGGCCCAACAATTTGCAGTTATTAAACAATGATGGAATAGTTTGTTGTTGATAGATAGAAATGTCGCATTGTAAACAGTGCCGAAGAAGGCAGAACATTATACATAAATATTAAGAGATTAAGTGAAGGGTCAGAACTGTACCCAGTAAATATAGCCCCAGTTAGAACATTATTATGAAGATAGACACAAAATTCTGCAGTAACTCTGCAGGGCAGGAAACATCTCTGGAGAGAAGGAATGGGTGACGTTTCGGGATGAGACCCTTCTTCAGGCTCGATTTCTCTACACATTTTGTCTTATTATGTTTACTTCTGGCCACTGCAAGGGATATTGGAGGATTTACAATAATGAAATCTGGATCAAAGCACTACCTGCATGATATCTGTATTCCTTTCTCTCTGGGAATTAAAATGACTAATTCTTTCCATGACATGCTTTACATTTCATATTCAATACATATACTTGACTTACATCCTGAAAACTAATCAAACTACCAAGCATGTGTATGGATACAACTGTTGGGAATGTGCTCATTGTGATTGCAGAGGATAAGTAAAATTAACATATTCGTACTACCATACTGTAAGTTAAAAACATACAACTGAATACATTTAATTGGAATTATCTTTGCTGTTGCAAATTAAAAATTCTGTCTTTCTGGGTTGATTACTACTTGGATTATGCCGATTTATTACCAGTAGTCTACAATTTATTATTAAAATATCCTTTTGGTCAGGTCTAGTTTTAATATTACCGTCTGCATAATATATTGTTATGACTGAAGCTGATTCATCTTCAGTCATAATGTTATCAGCATTGCAAATTGCTAAAGTAATCACATTGCTCTTATACTTTTATGTCCCAAGTCTATACTTCAATTAATTTTAATAAAGTCTGTAACAAGTGATACTGTCAATGGATTGGTCCATGGATTACGAAATACAGATGGAAATTACTTTCCTGAAACATTGATTGCATGCAATTTCTTTATTCGTAGTCAAAATTCCTAACATATTGTTAAACATAAAAGTAGTAAATGCTGGAAACACTCATCAGGCTGCATCTGTGGAATAGAAAAAGGATTCACATTTCAAGTTGAAGAACGTATAATATTCACATGTCATTTAAACCTCTCTGAATTTATGTGAAAAAATAAGATATAGAATGTTTAGTTTAGTATAGAGATACAGCACCGAAACAGGCCCTTTGGCCCACTGAGTCTGCACCGACCAGCGATTCTCACACATTTACTGTACCCTACACACACTAGGGAGAATTTAATATTTTATAACAAGCCAATTAACCTACAAAACTGTACGTCTTTGGAGTGTGGGAGGAAACTGAAGATCTCAGAGAAAACCCACGCAGGTCATGGGGAGAACGTACAAACTCTGAACATACAGCACCCGTAGTCATGATGGAACCCGGGTCTCTGGCATTGTAAGCTCTACCATTACGCCACTGTGCCTCCATTGTAATTACCTTGTAATTAAAAATGGAATATTCTGCAAGTGGATCAGTTCAATGCAAAGTATTTGTTTTTAGTATTTTTGATTTTAAAGATTCCAGTTGGGAGATATATTGTAAACCCCATGATCACACTCCAGCCTCTGAGTGTTCAGTGCTTAAGGTTGAAAGGAACATTTATAAAGCCCAGTGATGTCTGTTGTGGATGTTGTCAGTGAACAGCTGCTTTGATTCAGCAGGGATCAGCATCCTTGCTGTTTCTAGATCCTGATAATGGGCCTGTCCCATTTAGGCGATTTTTCAGGCAACTGCCAGTGACTGTCAAGTCGCTGGCTGCCGTCTGAAAAACCGGCAACTGAAACAGCGACTGTCAGAGTGGAACACACACAAACACATTGCTTCCTTCACCAGCCCGTTATGCAGGCAGGGGACAGGGCAAGCAGGGGGAGCACTGTCTGATGGAAATTCACACGGTGCAAAGCCAAGGTGATACAGACACACACCGCGATGAACAGGAAGATTGGTGGTGTAATTAAGAAGCTAAAAAGCACTGTGTATGGTAAGTCCTTTAAAAGTGGGAGGGAGGGGGGAGAAGGGGGAAGAAGGAGTGGAGACAACTTTTAAGAAGCCAGAGATACACGGTTATCCTTGGTTCTGAAAACTATTGCATTTTATTTCCCAATGAGCCAATGAAATACGCCGGTCAGCACGGGCTACAACCTATGAGAACATACAAGAACCTTCGACTCCCCTGGCAATCCACAAGGACCCCCTGGCGACTCACTTAAGGCACAAGAATTCTCGCTACTCTCCATGGCGGCTTCATTCTGGTCGCCGCTAATTTTTCAACATGTTGAAAAATTCGCAGCGACCATTATTAGGCCGCGACTAGTTCCAGAATGCGGGAACTCCTCACAACTATGAAGGTGACTCCCCAGCAACCACCCGTGAACATGTTGCGACTGCATAATCTCCTGCAGTCGCCTAAAATGGCGCCTAAGTGGGACAGGCCCATATCTCTCACTTGTGAATACATCAACCCAGATAGTGGTATATGCCAATCTCAGCTCTGCTACAAAGAGGAGAAATATCCTCACCCTATTTCTAATGCTTCCTGCTAAACACTGTATGTATGACTGCAGTGAGGATGTTTGGATCTGGCAGTCGTGGTTTCCTCTTGATATTCAAATATGGCTAGAGGCCAGTTGGTTGAAGTGAAGCAGGACTTAAAACTAATGAGGGATGTACCTCACAGTTCTTCATGAAAGCTTAAATAAAGGAAAGAGAAATGAGGTAGCGCTTTATTTTTGTGCCAGCTAATTACTGCACATTGAACCATAAATTGTGGAAATAGCCCAGTAGAGAATATCTTTTTACTTTAATCCAATTTATATGTCATAGAATGTTTATTAAATGGCTCATGCAAAGCAAGAAAATTAAATTCAAATTCAAAATATTGGATACACTGTAAATCTGAAAAATGAATACAAATTGTTATGCTTTCTCAACGGGTCAGGTGGCCTTAATGAGAAAGAAATGGAGGTAATGACCTTTCATCAAAACATTGACTGGTATTCTGCACACAGGTTGCTTTCTGACCTGATGAGTACTCCCAAAATATAGGAACATAGAAAATAGGAGCAGGAGTAGGCCAATCGACCCTTCGAGCCAGCACCGCCATTCAATTTGGTCATGTCTGATCAAACAAAATCAGTACCCCGTTTCAGATTTTTCTCAGTATCCCTTGATTCCCTTAGCCCTAAGAGCCAAACTCTCTCTTGAAAACATATAAAATATATAACCTTGAAATTTATAATTAAGAACAATACAAATAATATTAATAGTATGAATTTATCATTAATATTATGTATTTTCACTATAGTAAAATAATGTACTCTGTTATTATTTTGTTTCTATAATAAATAAAATTTAAAAAAAAAAAAAAAAGAAAACATCCAGTGAATTTCTTGTTGTTCACACTCAATAGTTTCTGATTATAGAACCTTTGGTTTTATTGCTTGAAAATAAAGTACAACCTCATCTAGTTCCCAGGAAGCATTCTCAGTTACAAAAGTGCCAATATATCCATCAGTAAAATCCATAGCATTATGTGGGGTGGAAGATTGCAACCTTCACGTGGTCCGCCCTGTTTCAACTAATGCAATCAACTCGACGTGCACAAACGGAAAGACCAAATGATGGATGATGGATGATGGATGATGGATGATGGATGATGGATGATGGATGATGGATGATGGATGGAGGAGGAGGAGGAGGAGGAGGAGGAGGAGGAGAAGAAGAAGAAGAAAGCATTATATATAAAGAGATGCATTACTGATGGTGCTGTGGTGGACCTGGTGTGAACCCATGCCTTCCACCTCCCCCTCCAAGGATGTTGCCATGGTTTGATGGCCTGAGCCAAAGGAAGTGGTTGGGCAAGCTAGGACTTTATTCCTTGGAGCACAGGAGGAAGAGGATCTTAGCTTCATAGTCATAGAGTCATAGTGTGGAAAGAGGCCCTTCGGCCCAACTTGCCCACACCGGCCAACATGTCCCAGTTACACTAGTCCAACCTGCCCCCGATTGGTCCATACCCCTCCAAGCCTAGTCTATCCATGTACTTGTCTAGCTCTTTCTTAAATGTTGGGATAGTCCCAGATCGATTACCTCCTCTGGAAGTTTGTTCCATACACCCACCACCCTTTGTGTGAAAAAGGTACCCCTCAGATTCCTATTAAATCTTTTCCCCTTCACCTTAAACCTATGTTCTCTAGTCCTCGATTGACCTACTCTGGCAAGAGACTCTGTGCATCTACCCAATCTATTCCTCTCATGATCGTATAGAGGTGTATAAAATAATGAGAGGTATAGACAGGGTGATGCACCAAGTCTTTTACCCAGAGTTGGCAAATCAAGAACCAGAGGGCATAGGTTTAAGGAGAGAAGGGAACGATTTAATAGGAATCAGAGGGGCAATTTTTTCACACAGGGGGTTGTGTGTATATAGACTAATCTGCTGGAGTAGGATGTTGCTGCAGATATTATTGTAACATTTAAAATATATTTGGACAAGTACATGGATAGGAAATGTTTAGAGGGATATGGGCCAAATGCTGGCAGATGGGACCAGTATAACCATATAACCATATAACAATTACAGCACGGAAACAGGCCCTCTTGGCCCTTCCAGTCCGTGCCGACTATTTATTTTCCCCTAGTCCCATCTACCTGCACTCAGACCATACCCCTCCATTCCCTTCCCGTCCATATACCTATCCACTTTACTTTTAAATGTTAAAATCGATCCTGCCTCCACCACTTCTGCTGGAAGCTCATTCCACACAGCCACCACTCTCCGAGTAAAGATGTTCCCCCTCATGTTACCCCTAAACTTCTGTCCCTTAATTCTCATGTCATGCCCTCTTGTTTGAATCTTCCCTACCCTCAATGGGAAAAGCTTATCCACGTCAACTCTGTCTATCCCTTTCATCATTTTAAAGACCTCAATCAAATCCCCCCTTAACCTTCTGCGCTCCAAAGAATAAAGACCTAACTTGTTCAACCTTTCTCTGTAACATAGTTGCTGGAACCCTGGCAACATTCTAGTAAATCTCCTCTGTACTCTCTCTATTTTGTTGACATCCTTCCTCTAATTAGGCAACCAAAATTGTACACCATACTCCAGAATTGGTCTTACCAATGCCTTGTACAATTTTAACATTACTTCCCTACTCCTATATTCAATGCTTTCTTTACCACCCTATCTACATGCGATTCCACCTTCAGGGAACTATACACAGTTATTCCTAGATCCCTCTGTTCCATCGCATTCCTCAATTCTCTACCATTTACCATGAACGTCCTATTTTGATTTGTCTGCCAAGATGTAGCACTTCACACTTATCAGCATTAAACTCCATCTGCCATCTTTCAGCCCACTTTTCCAAATGGCCCAAATCTCTCTGTAGACTTTGAAAATCTACTTCATTATCCACAACACCACCTATCTTAGTATCATCTGCATACTTACTTATCCAATTTTCCACCCCATCATCTAGATCATTGATGTACATGACAAACAACCGTGGACCCAACACAGATCCCTAAGGCACCCCACTGGTCACCAGCTTCCAACCTGACAAACAGCCATCCACCATTACTCTCTGACATCTCCCATACAGCCACTGTTGGAATCCTTTTGCTGCCATTAACACCCAAAGATTGAACCTTCTTAACCAACCTTCCATGGGGAACCTTGTCAAAGGCCTTACTGAAATCCATATAGACAATATCCACTGCTTTACCCTCATCAATTTCCCTAGTAACCTCTTCAAAAAATTCAGGAAGGTTTGTCAAACATGACCTTCCAGGCACAAATCCATGTTGACTGTTCTTGATCAGATCCTGTTTATCCAGATGCTTATACATATTATCTCTAAGTATCCTTTCCATTAATTTGCCCACCACTGACGTCAAACTAACAGGTCTATAATTGCTAGGTTTATTTTTTGAACCCTTTTTAAACAATGGAACAACATGCGCCGTACACCAATCCTCCGGCACTATTCCCGTTTCTAATGACATTTGAAATATATTCTGTCATAGCTCCTGCTATTTCTACACTAACTTCCCTCAATGTCCTAGGGAATATCCTGTCAGGACCTGGAGACTTATCCACTTTTATATTTTTCAAAAGTGTCAGTACATCCTCCTCTTTGAATCTCATAGTTTCCATAGCTACTCTACTTTTTTCCCCTTACCTCAGTTCAATATCCTTCTCCTTGGTGAATACCGAAGAAAATAAATTGTTCAATATCTCCCCCATCTCTTTTGGCTCTGCAGATAGCTGTCCATTCTGGCTCTCTAATGGTCCAATTTTATCCCTCGTTATCCTTTTGCTATTAATATAGCTGTAGAAAACCTTTGGATTTACTTTCACCTTTCTTGCCAAAGCAACCTCATATCTTCTTTTAGCCTTCCTAATTTATTTCTTAAGATTCTTTTTTACATTCTTTATACTCCACTAGCACCTCATTTACTCCATGCCTCCTATAATTATTGTAGATATCTCTCTTTTTTCGAAACAAGTGCCAATTTCCCTTGAAAACCATGGCTCTTTCCAATTTTTACTATTTCCTTTCAACCGAACAGGGACATAAAGATTCTGTACTCTTACAATTTCCCCTTTAAATGTCCTTCATTTCTCTTCTACATCCTTCCCATAAAATAAAATGTCCCAATTCACTCCTTTTAAATCCTTACGCATTCCCTCAAAGTTAGCCTTTCTCCAATCAAAAATCTCAACCCTAGGTCCAGTTCTGACTCTCTCCATAATTATATTGAAACTAATGGTATTGTGATCACTGGTCCCGAAGTGCTCACCAACGCATACCTCCGTCACCTGACCTGCCTCATTTCCTAACAGGAGGTCCAGCACCGCTCCTTCTCTGGTCGATACCTCTATGTATTGCAGTGTAGATGGGACATCTTGGTTAGCATGGGCAAGTTGGGCCAAAGTGTGGTGAATCTGTGGAATTATTTGCCCAGATGGCTGTGGAGGCTAATTCAGTGGATATTTTTAAGGCAGAGATATATAGATTCTTGATTAGTAGAGGTGTCATAGGTTATGGGAAGAAGGAAGGAAAATGAGGTTAGGAGGGAGAGATAGACCAGCCATGATTGAATGGCAGAGTAGAACTGGGCTGAATGGACTCATTCTACTCCTATCACATGAGCTTATGACCTTAAAGAGCCTATTTCCATTCTGTATGACTCAATGACTTTATGACACGGGGTCTGCACCACTGTGTCAGGGACCTAGTGTGAACTTCCACCCTCCACTAGGAGTTTTGTAGCAATTAATTTCATGTTGGATGGGCTGGGTGAGTGATGCGGTTGCTCAACATTGATCTGAGGGGCACAGGACTGCACCGGGCAGGCCCAGTAGTGCACACCATTGCTGGGAACTCAGAGCACCTGTTCCATGTGTTGACGACCTTCAGATCCAATGGTCTCTCTCATAACTACCCATTTTCTCTTCATCTCCTTGTTTGGCTTTACCAGCTCAAACACCATTTTTGATCTTGTGAGCATAGAGATGTCTTTGAGGTGCCAAGAGCTGGCAGCGAATTGAACTCGTTTCCATGAAATCCAACAGATGGTGTTGAGCAAAACCATAGGATCCTGACAGTCTATCAATGCACAGATGCTGCAATAACATCTGTAGAGTGTAATGGGTGATGCTAGATCCCTGGTATAAAAAGGCTCAGTATGCAGCTCAGGCAGATGTCGTTTTTAAAGTATGGATGGAGGATGGGGTGAGGAGGGTCCTTACCTGTGTATGTCTTCATTGGAGGATCAAGATCCCTGCAACAAATAAGTGCCAATGATATCAGTATGTCATCACTTATAGGCAGTGCAATGACACTGATGCAGGTCTTTTCGCCCACCATGTCCATGCTGATCATTAAGTCCCATCCTTGCTATTCCCATTTACCAGCAGCTGGCCTGCAGTCCACTATTCCTTGGTAATGCATTCCAGCTTGCTGCCATTCCAATGGGTGGCTTAATCAGCTCTTCTCTAAACCTTACTCAACTCTCCTCTATAAAGCTCTTCCACCTTATCTTACACCTACATCCTCTGGTCCTAGACACCACTGCCATGGGGAAAATGTTAATACAATCTACCCTTTTAATGCCTCCCGAAATTTTATATACCTCAATCAGGTCTCCCTCAGGCTCCTCTGGTCATAGACACACAAGCACTCTATGTAGATTTAGGAAGGGTTCATCAGGGTAGATGTGATATTCTGCTGAAGACCAACCTATTCACAGGCTCAGTTTTTCAAATATTGGTGGAGGATCTTTGGCCATACTCTTATGTCTAGGCTGCTCTCTCTCAAGAATATTCTTCCTCAGATTCCCCATAATCTTCTTCTTCCTCGCTTTAAAAGAAAGCCCCCTTGTCTTAGAAACCTGGGCCATTCTATAAACACCTTTGATTCGTGTTATCTATACTATTACTAAAAGTCTCATCTTGACCACTTTCTGTCTATGTTGTAAATACATTTTAGAAAATAACGCCACCCTATGATTTTTTTTTTGCCATCTTACTCAACGTCCTCCTCTCCTCCAACCGCCTCAAGGTTTTTTCTGATTGGTGAAATAATAAAACTGTGCTGCTTGAACTAAATGTTCTGCTCATTGTGGAAGTGCCGCTCACTGCGGAAGTCCCGCTCACTGCGGAAGTCCCGCTCAGGGGAGAGGCTGCGCTTAACCACATAAGTAGATTCAAGAGTTTTACTGTTATATACAGCGGCTTGAAAAAGTATTCATACCACTTGAACTTTTCCACATTTTGTCACGTTACAACCACAAACGTAAATGCATTTTATTAGGATTTTATGTGATAGACCAACACAAAGTGGCGCATAATTGTGAAGTGGAAGGAAAATGATACATGGTTTTCAAATCTTTTTACAAATAAAAAACTGAAAAGTGTGGCGTGCAAAATAATTCAGCCCCCTTTACTCTGATACCCCAAAACAAATCCAGTGCAACCAATTGCCTTCAGAAGTCACCTAATTAGTAAATAGAGTCCACTTGTGTGTAATCTAATCTCAGTATAAATACAGCTGTTTTGTGAAGGCCTCAGAGGTTTGTTAGAGAACATTAGTGAACAAACAATGTTCCTTGGGCATCATGAAGCCCAAGGAACACACCAGACAGGCCAGGGATAAAGTTGTGGAGACGTTTAAAGCAGGGTTAGATTATAAAAAATGATCCCAAGCTTTGAACATCTCACGGAGCACTGTTCAATCCATTATCCAAAAATGGAAAGAGTATGGCACAACTGCAAACCTACCAAGACATGGCCGTCCACCTAAACTGACAGGCCGAGCAAGGAGAGCATTGATCAGAGAAGCAGCCAAGAGGCCCATGGTAACTCTGGAGGAGCTGCAGAGATCCACAGCTCAGGTGGGAGATTCCGTCCACAGGACAACTATTAGTCGTGCACTCCACAAATCGGGCCTTTATAGAAGAGTGGCAAGAAGAAAGCCATTGTTGAAACAAAGCCATAATAAGTCCCGTTTGCAGTTTGCCACAAGCCATGTGGGGGACACTGCAAACATGTGGAGGAAGTTGCTCTGGTCTGATGAGACCAAAATTGAAGTTTTTGGCATAAATGCAAAACGCTATGTGTGGTGGAAAACTAACACTGCACATCACCCTGAACACACCATCCCCACTGTGAAATATGGTGGTGGCAGCATCATGCTGTGGGGATGCTTTTCTTCAGCAGGGACAGGGAAGCTGGTCAGAGTTGATGGGAAGATGGATGGAGCCAAATACAGGGCAATCTTGGAAGAAAACCTGTTAGAGTCTGCAAAAGAATTGAGACTGGGGCGAAGGTTCACCTTCCAGCAGGACAACAACCCTAAACATACAGCCAGAGCTACAATGGAATGGTTTAGATCAAAGCATATTCATGTGTTAGAATGGCACAGTCAAAGTCCAGACCTAAATCCAATTGAGAATCTCTGGCAAGACTTGAAAATTGCTGTTCACAGACGCTCTCCATCCAATCTGACTGAGCTTTGAGCTATTTTGCAAAGAGAATGGGCAAAAATTTCAGTCTCTAGATGTGCAAAGCTGGTAGAGACATACCCCCAAAAGACTTTCAGCTGTAATGGCAGCAAAAGGTGGTTCTACAAAGTATTGACTCAGGGGGGCTGAATACTTTTGCACGCCACACTTTTCAGTTTTTTATTTGTAGTAAAATTTGGAAACCATGTATCATTTTCCTTCCACTTCACAATTATGCACCACTTTGTGTTGGTCTGTCACATAAAATCCCAATAAAATACATTTATGTTTGTGGTTGTAACGTGACAAAATGTGGAAAAGTTCAAGGGGTATGAATACTTTTGCAAGCCACTGTATATGTTGTGTGGGAGTGTATGATGGATGGTGTAAGTGTGTGTGTGTGTGAGAGAGATGGCGTGTGTGTGAGATGGTGTGCGTGTGTGAGATGGAGGGTGTGTGTGTGAGATGGAGGGTGTGCGTGAGATGGAGTGTGTGTGTCTGTGAGATGGAGTGTGTGTGTGTATGATGGAGGGTGTGTGTGTGATGGAGGGTGTGTGTGTGAGCCCACCAGTCGGAAGTGAGTCAACTGCCAGCCTACCAGCCGTGAGTGAGTCAGCTGCCAGCCCAGCAGCCGTGTCAACCGCCAGCTCACCAGCCGTGAGTGAGTCAACTGCCAGCCCACCTGCCATGAGTGAGTCAACTGCCAGCCCACCAGCCGTGAGTGAGTCGGCTGCAAGCCCACCAGCCGTGAGTGAGTCGGCTACCAGCCCATCAGCCGGGAGTCGGCTGCCAGCCGACCAGGCCCGCGTGACTGAGCTGCCAGCCCACCAGGCCCGAGTGACTGGGCTGCCAGCCCACCAGGCCCGAGTGACTGAGCTGCCAGCTCAACAGGCCCGAGTGACTGAGATGCCAGCCCACCAGGCTCGAGTGACTGAGCTGCCAGCCCACCAGGCCCGAGTGGCTGAGCTGCCAGCCCACCAGGCCCCAGTGACTGAGCTGCCAGCCCACCAGGCCCCAGTGACTGAGCTGCGAGCCCACCAGGCCCCAGTGACTGAGCTGCCAGCCCAAGAATCCATTCAGCCCACAATGTCCATACTAGCCCTCTGCAAACCAGTCCCTTCTCCCCACAACACCCATGCTAGCGCTCCATAAATCCCCCACCCACTGGCCACCAAAATTGGAATTGGTGGCGAGGTGGAATATTGTGTTGGGGGACCAGCCCTCCCGTGTGAACATGCGACCCAACGGGTCCCACTTAGTCTAGTAATAGTTTATTTACGATGTACTCTATCAATACCTCTCCTAATTTTGTACACCTCCATTGACTGCTGATGAGATTACTAAACATCAGATATTGAAACATAGAAACATAGAAAATAGGTGGGGGAGTAGGCCATTTGGCCCTTTGAGCCAGCACCGCCATTCAATATGATCAAGGCTGATCAGCCAAAATCAGTACCCCATTCCTACTTTTGTAAATTCTGGTTCTAGACTTACCCCTTAGTCTGGTTTAGTCAAACACTAAGTCAAACCCTGGTTCCAAAACCTTACTTTATTGAAGAACAAACTGCAGGGACAGTTGCCGATCAGTTATTGACAGCTCCCTAACCCAATTACATAGTACCTCATTACAATGTTTCTACAGAAGCTTCTGGAAGGACTAAGTAATTCAACATTTTCCCAGGTAGTATAAACAATTCAAACAAGGCTTCACACTTCAGCCAATCATCAAACAGCAGGATAGCTCTCTGCAACATTATTTACAATACCTTTTCACACCCCTTTCTATAACCAATCCCCACTATGCATTTGCAGACCTTCTTATCTCTTTCTGCAAACCCTCATATATTTTAACAAAGTAAGAACATCTGGACCTCTCCTTATCATCAACTTCCATCTGGGGTCCAGATTCCTTGGAGACATAACTCTCAGCTTGCAACTTTCACAGAAAGAGGCCAAGCATTTCTTGCAGATGCAAAGGTCCTCCATTTTATATATCTCTATTTTGGCCAATATTAACACTTTTGTTTAGAGATTCAGCGCAGAAACATGCCCTTCAGCCTCCCCATATCCCTTGATTATATCAATGGACAGCATTTTGGATTTAGGTTGTATTAGCTTTAGAAATCTGTCTGTTCAGACTAAATGTACTTTGTCTGATTTGAGTCTGAAAAAAAAAATCTTTATTTTCCCATAATAGTAAATGAGGTTAAAAAAACAATGTAACCTTTGTATTTTGTTGGGTTTTACTGAACCCATGTTTCTATGGAAGTTATTAATATATGAAAAGATGTTGAAACAGCTTTCACACATCTCCAATAGTGGCATCACTCACATATATATGTCTTGACAGCAATTACTCTGCTGCCAACTCCTTTGATTCTTGTTGAGAAATACTCTCAGGCTAGATATTTGCCCTCCATTCCAAAGGTATTGCAAATATTTATCTGCCCTAATGAATGTCTTCTGTGACGTGTTATGCAAATATGTCCAAACTGTGTCAATTAAAGTCATGGCCGCAGGAAAAAAAAAGTGACTGTTATATAGCTCTAGAACACTACTGCCAGCATTGTGACAGATTATTAATGTCTGCACATTTGACCCATTGCAGAGCAACTATAACATTTCTGCTGTTTCATTGTCATAACTCCAGCAATTCCAACTTTATCAATCATCAGAGGGGCCACTTGTATGTGTGGTTTGCACCAATGCAAGTTTGCTGGCTCCAATGATTTAAAGTCAGCCTGCACCTTTTAAAGGGGAGCTGCATTGCAGAGATTTTCCTTGCAGAAATCCAACAGCTAGCGAAAGCTACAGTTCGGCAAGAGCAAAAGTAGACATTTAGATTTTCTTGGGGCACAAAATGGAGATGAATGGAGGGCTCTCCTATCTGCAAGGGGTCGGAAGGCTTTCCAGGCACAGAGAGAAGAAATAGCAGGAGAGCAGGACCAGGATTGCATCCTCAAGGATCTGAATGCAGTGTTGTCAAAAGTTCAGACACATAGTCAATGGGGGTGATAATGTCTCTAAAACCCACCTTCCAGCAACCCCACCATCACCTCACACGCAGTGACCATGACCAGCACGATTGGTGTAGGCCTGCATCTTGCTTCCCAATCGCTATCTATTTGCACAACCCAATCATTGTGTGATTCTCCTTTCATTTACCTAAGAAGTTTAAAACATTCAAGGGCCTGACTCAGCAGCTCATAGAGTCACCGGGATTAGAGTATACAGCATGGGAACAGGCTCTTTAGCCCAACCATCCAGGTGGACTGAGATATTCCATCTAAGCTAGTGTCATTTCCCTGTGTTTGGCACATATCTATATAAGCCATTCCTATCCACTTACCAAACAAATACCATTTCATTATGTTATTGCATCTGCTTCAACTACTTCCTCTGGTAGCTCGTTCCAGATACCCAGCACCCTCTCTGCGTAAAAGATGCTCCTCAGGTTCCTATTAAATCTTTCTCTTCTCACTATAAACCCAAGCCCTCTAGATCTTGATTCCCTTACCCTGGGAAAAAGACATTGTGCATTTATCCTATTAATTCCACTGATGATTTCATACTCCTTTTTGAATCCATCAAACCTCTGCCTTCCAGACGGCGGTTGAAAGGAACAGGTTGGCGAGAACAATTAAAGTACCACTCAATTTGGTGCTGTCAACCACTAATGAGCTGCACTTTTCAAGTTGTGAGTATGGTTTTGGTGTAGAGTAGACGAATTAAAGCCCCTAGGGCCTTGAGCTCTCTGGTCATTTACTGTAACGCCTGGCCACATAGATAAATGTTTGAAAATAATGCCTTCTCCTTTGATCCATTTAAGACATTGGTAAATAGGAGATCCTGAGTGGGGTGGCACGGTGGTGCAGCTGGTAGAGTATCAGAGATCCGGGTTCAATTCTGACCTCAGGTGCTGTCTGTGTGGAGTTTGCATGTTCTACCTGTGACCTTTTGGGTTTCCACTGGGTGCTCTGATTCCCTCCCATATCCCGTGCGGGCTTGTATGTTAATTGGCTTCTGTAAATTGCCCTTAATGTATATGGAGTGGGAAAGTTGTTAACATAGAACTAGCGTGAACAAGTGATTGATGGTTAGCGTGGAGTCAGTGAGCTATAGGACCTGTTTCCATGTGGCCTTCTCTGAACCAAAACTAAACTTTGTTATGAACTGTATTGATGATCTGTATTGGACATCTAGGGGGCGCTGTACTGACAGCAGCCTCTGCCTGCAGCCCGTTTGTTTTTCCATCTTTTTTAATTTTTAGTCAGTTTAAAGTTTGTTTTTGGGGAAAATTTAACTTTTTATATGTGGGGGAGGGGGGCAGGGTAAGGGGGAAACTAACTCCCAGTCGTTTCCTGGCAGGGACGCGACTATTTCTCCGAGTCGCGTCCTCGCCCCCCACCTCGCGGCCTACCTCCTGGATCCGAGCGACCTTTCCTCGGGAAAGGGGACCGGGAACCGGACCAGAGCTGCAACAGCGGCAGCGCTGGAGTCACCGCGGAGCGGGCGATACCTACCTGGGTCGCCGTTGGAGCGCCGGAGCTTTGGGCCACTGCTCCAACATCGTGGAGCTCTGGTTGGGAGAGCTTCCAACGTGGGCGGCGCTGAACTCCATAGAGTCGAGGGGCCCTTTGCCGAGGGCCTCCAGCGTTGTGACTCCACCCGGCACGGCCTGCGGACTTGGGAGCCGCGGACTCCGGTAGGAGGTGGCCGACTCGAGGTCCAGGCCGCTGAGGACGTCCCCCAGCCCCGACGTCGGACTTGCATCACCCCGCCGAGCGGGCCTGAACATCGGGCCGCCCGTAGCGGCGACTGCGGAGGGCTCGGGGAGACCCCGACCACGGGTGAACAGTGGGGAACATCAGGGGAAGAGACTGACTTTGGTGCCTTCCCTCACAGCGGGAAACTTTGATCCTGCTGTGAGGGGATGTTTTATGTTTTGTGTTGAATTTCTACTCCATGTTGTGTTCTTTTTTTTTTACTGTAAGTCTGTATGGTGGTTTCAAGCCACGGTTGCCTAGCCAGAGGCAACTAAATTTAAAGTGGCACTTTCTTCCCAATAACCCTCTCTCGCTTAACCCCTCCCTTCACCACCTCCAGTTTAAATTCCAGTAGGAATATTTTGGAGGACCAAGTAACGAAGCACCAAGAACCAAGATGAACAATCAAATTGCAAAGATATTACTTCACTCTGAAATAGGACCAACCTTAGTGTGTTTTATGAGGAGGATAATATTAAAAATTGAATTATAGTAGGTAGATAAGAGTTGGTCTCAACATCGTGATCAGCACAGACATTATGGGCCTGTTCTTAAACTGTACTGTTCTATGTCCTATGAAGAGTTCTGTACTAAGTTTCAATTTACAAAAAAGTAGGGCTTGGACTAACAGGGATAAACTACACATCAAATTCCCTTGATACGTTGACAAGGTTTAAAAATAACAAATCTATCTGAAACTAAAAACAGTAATATATTCCAATTGTTATTTGGAAAATGCCTTGAATAGATATTTGCTCTAGCTTTACATTCAGAGTCATCGAAACATAGAAACATAGAAAATAGGTGCAGGAGGAGGCCATTCGGCCCTTTGAGCCAACACCGCCATTTATTGCGATCATGGCTGATCGTCCCCTAACAATAACCCTTGCCTGCCTTCTCCCCATATCCCTTGATTCCACTAGAACCTAGAGCTCTATCTAACTCTCTCTGAAATCCATCCAGTGATTTGGCCTCTACTGCCCTCTGTGGCAGGGAATTCCATAAATTCACAACTCTCTGGGTGAAAAAGTTTTTTCTCACCTCAGTCATAAATGACCTCCCCTTTATTCTAAGACTGTGGCCCCTGGTTCTGGACTCACCCAACATTGGGAACATTTTTCCTGCATCTAGCTTGTCCAGTCCTTTTATAATTTTATATGTTTCTATAAGATTCCCCCTCATCCTTCTATACTCCAGTGAATACAAGTCTAGTCCCACCATCCCAGGGATCAATCTCGTGAACCGACGCTGCATTGCCTCAATCACAAGGATGTCCTTCCTCAAATTAGGAGACCAAAACTGGACACAATACTCCAGAGCCCTATACAACTGCAGAAGAACCTCTTTACTCCTATACTGAAATCCTCTTGTTATGAAGGCCAACATTCCATTAGCTTTCTTCACTGCCTGTTGTACCTGCATGCCAACTTTCAGTGACCAGTGCACAAGGACACCCAGGTGTCGCTGCACCTCCCCCATACCTAACCTAACCCCATTGAGATAATAATCTGCCCCCTTATTTTTGCCACCAAAGTGGATAACCTCACATTTATCTATATTATACTGCATCGGCCACGCATCTGCCCACTCTTCACAGTTCACATTGCCACCCAGCTTTGTGCCATCTGCAAACTTGCTAGTGTTGATCCTAATTCCCTCTTCCAAATCATTAATATACATGGTAAACAGTTGTGGCCCCAACACCGAGCTTTGCGGCACTCCACTCGCCACTGCCTGCCATTCTGAAAAGGACCCGTTCACACCTACTCTTTGCTTCCGGTCTGCCAACCAATTTTCTATCCATGTCAACACCCTACCTCCAATACAATGTGCTCTAATTTTAGTCACCAGTCTCCTGAGTGGGACCTTATCAAAGGCTTTCTGAAAGTCTAGATACACTACATCGACTTGCACACCTTCATCCATTTTACTTGTCACATCCTCAAAAAATTCCAGAAGATTAGTCAAGCATGATTTCCCTTTCATAAATCCATGTTGACTTGGACTAATCCTTTTACTGCTATCCAAATGCCACATTATTACCTCTTTAATAATTGACTCCAGCATCTTTCCCATCACCGAAGTCAGGCTAACTGGTCTGTAATTCCCCGTTTTCTCTCTCACTCCTTTCTTGAAAAGTGGGATAACATTAGCCATCCTCCAATCCACAGGAACTGATCCTGAATCTATTGAGCAGTGCCAGCAAGAGCAACTCATCCTGTTCTGTAACCAATGACTGTACAATTGCCTCATTGATGGTGTTTTGCCATTTTAGATGAAGTCAATGAGCTATTAGGTCACTGCACTTAAACTACTCATAACATTTTGCTGTCAGTTTGCTAAATTGTTTTTAAATGTCTTCATAATTACATTATTTAAACAACTTTCACATGTATGAATGTATTTTAAATCTCAAAGAATTAATAAGAATTAACTTGTAAAATCTTAGGATCAGAAAATTGCAGTGGATTAAAACCTGGTGGATATATAAATATTAAGTTATTCAGGTATAAAGAGTCCTAAGATAAAACATTGCATGCTTGGAAATTTTAATTCACCTATTAGAGTGGCTAAGATGGGGAACAAATTATCAGTTTACTAAAAACTTTGTTGTGTTACAGACCAGATTAAGATGTATCTTCATAGCCAAGATATTGTGGGTCAGTGCCAGCAAGAGCAACTCAATTCATGCTACAGCTGACAAGAGGTTGGGTACATCATAGGACAGAAGGGAACAGGAGAAAGGCAGTTTTTTGTTGGGGGCATTGGAAGATGGAACTGTGGTGGAGTTATTGAGGGAAAATCCCAAGGGTGATGGGAGATGGAGATCAGGAAGGTGCGCATTTAGGAGGGGATCAGAATCATGTTGGCATCCTGTAGAGGTACAGTATGTTCAGGTTTGGAAATATGACTGTTTGCAGAGTAAATGTAAAGATAAATTAAAATTAGACCCAGCTTTTCAAAGGGCGGAACTGCAGGTTAGAAGGGGCTGTGGATCGAAGGGTTATTTGGCAACTGGAGTTGTATTCAGTTAGTGGAATCGTGCCTAAACAGAGAAAAGGCCTGATAACTTGAGCTGTCAGATGTTTATCAGGGCAGTCTGTGGATGAGGGTTGATTACCTGTGGCTTGCAGCCTTTTTGCCACTTGTTATTCACTTTGCCTTGAGAACAACCAAAGCAGAATTTACAATCAAGGCAGGTTTGACCGCAGAGTCGAACGAAGAAAGACCCAGCAGGCCACCCGTGGGCACATGCGGTGGCAGGACTGACTGACCATTGCAAAGAAGGACCAGGTGGGCCGCTGCCTGCAGGGGAAACTCGGAAGCTGCTGAGCTCAGCCCCACAGACCAAAGATAATTGAGTTTAGGAGCATGGAGGTCCGACTGCAGATGTAGAGGTCCCTGGCAAGACCGCACCTGGAGTATTGTGTGCAGTTTAGGTCTCCTAATTTGAGGAAGGACATTATTGCCATTGAGCGAGTGCAGCACAGCAGTCTTATACGAAGAGGCCGATTCGGGAGCTCCATGAGAGAGTTTCAACCACCCCGACATGGGATTTTCGATCACCCCGATAGGGGCTTCGATCATCGGCTGCGGGGGCTTTGATGACCCCAACTGCGGATGGTTTGACTGCCTCAACCACGAGAGAACAAGAGGAAGAAGATTGAACTTTATTTCCTCCCATTACACTGAGGAATGTGGAATCCACTGTGATGGATGTTTTTAAGTTTTATGTGGTTGTGTGCTTGTTGCTTTTCACTTAGTATGGCTGTATGGTAACTGAAATTTCACTGTACCTTAACTGGTACCTGTGACAATAAACTGACCTTGAAATCTTAATTCCCGGGATGGTGGGTCTGATGTATGATGAAAGAATGGGTCGACTGGGCTTGTAGTCACTGGAATTTGAGAGGGGATCTTATAGAAACATATACATATTTTAAAGGATTGGACAGGCTAGATGCAGGAAAAATTTTCCCGATGTTGGGGGAGTCCAGAAACAGTGGTCACAGTTTATGAATAAGGGGTAGGCCAATTAGGACTGAGATGAGGAAAAAGGTTTTTCAGCCAGAGAGTTGTGAATCTGTAGAATTCTCTGCCACAGAAGGCAGTGGAGACCAATTTGTTGGATGTTTTCAAGAGAGTTTGATTTAGCTCTTAGGGCTATATGGGGGGAAAAGCAGGACCGGGGTACTAATTTTGGATGATCAGCCATGATCATATTGAATGACGGTGCTGGCTCGAAGGTCCTACTCCTGCACCTTTTAAAAAAAATGTTTTTTATGTTTCTATGAGTCAAGGTGGAGAGAGCGCTGGCGATGACGGACGTGAGGAGTGGGCCGGTAGGAAAAAGTAGGATTGCCCCCAGATAAGTCGATCGAGGAGGCTCTCCTACAGCCTGGAGCTTACCTGAATCGGGAGATGCTCCAGTACATCAAGCACGTGGACCTTTTGTAACTAGCACTACAATATGGTGATTCATGCATGTGTGATCTATGCAAAAATAATTTCACTGTGCAGTATATTCATGACAAGAAAGAACCATTGAACCATTGATTTCCTGGCCCCAGAATAGAGTCAGGCAGTGAACAACGGTGTAGACTGTGTTGAATGCGATCCAACCCAATGAATTTGCAAACTTGGGTTTTCCAAGTATAGCGTCAGAGAGGAATTTGACATTTCTGCAAGAAACCTTCCCCTCTGTGGAGGTCAAAGTCATGCTGATACTCAGCTCCCTCACCACAAATAGTCCCACTCTGTCTAATACGTTTCAGTTCACTCTGCATCCAAGAGGCCAACCAGGGACCACATTTACTTCATCTACATTGTTTTCTGTGGAAATAGAATTCATGGGGAGCCCTGGGATTAGCAGCATTGCAGGCTTCCCACATTTGCAGGAACCCATTGAGGGGAGCAGGCGGAATACAACAGCTTTTGGGGGGGAAGTCCCTGTGTGATTTCCATAGCCCTTTCCCCCCAGCTGCTGTGAGCATGCAGGTGGTAATTCCATTGCACCAAGGGGATTTCCTACTATATGAGCAAAGCTCATTAAATGCTGATAAAATCACTTTCCCAACCATGTAATCATCTTTGTGCTGCTATCCTTTGCACCAAGCAACTGGGAGGGCCCTTACATGTATCTAACTATCACTTGCCAGACTTTGTCCCACCCCTCAGCTCTCTTGCAGCTTTCTCTCCCCCACTCCAATCAATCTGAAGAAGTGTCTCGACGTGAAGCATTACATATCCATGTCCTCCAGAAATTCCAACATCTGCAGTTTCTTGAGTCACCAATGACGTTACTGGCTTTTGTGGCATTTCTATTAGCTATAGATTGGCGCCTCACTTAAAGAATTTGGACTTCCGCTGAGATATTCCATATGGTCCCTTATGTGAGAACATAAGAGGATCTCACACTTGTGGATGTTGTAAGAACATGAAATGTCTTGCAGCATTGTTTCATTATGCAGGGATTATCTCTTCTGGAGGAAATTTGGAAAGTGTGTTATCCATTCCTGTCACTCTTTTCTCATTGTGGGCCTGATGTGCCTTCAGGATCCTCTGATCCTCCTGACATGCATACTCCTTTAAGCGATTGTGGGCACAGTCCTTCCTCCCATCTATAACCCTCTCCATGTCATCCAAAGTGCATGCTGTTGCTGGCTGCCTGTCACGGAGAGTGTGTTTTTAAGGACTGATGCCATTTTCTGCTGCACAGCAAAGTTTGGTGAAATCCTGCTGATGAACACACAGGATTAATTTTGGTGCTTGTTTCCAGATATAAATAACACCAAATCAATTTCAAATGGAATTTTGACAAATCTAGTGGATTTTGGTTGCAATTGGGCTTCAGCACTAATCACATCCATGATTAATGACCATGATCCATGACCTGTGTATGGCGATTTCAAATATTTTTATACTTGGTTTTAAAAGTTAAATAAATTCATCTTCTATAGAAATTGAGACCTTGGGAGAATTTCACCACTGTTCCAGAATTGGAAAGGAAAGTTAAATTCATAAATCAGAAATAGAGGGCCCCGATTGCATCAAACGTGTCTGTTTTCATTTTAACCAGGTCAGGTTCTCAGGAGGGATGAGCATGAAATTCTAATATTCAAATAAAAATTTTTTAATGAGATTTGACAGCAGGTTGAAATTAATACATCCTGCACAGGTGTCCCTGGGAATGGAGCAACTCAGTGAAAAGGAGGTGAACGTGTGAGGAAATTCATGTGGTTGATTAAAGGGCATGAAGAATTATGAATAAAGGCTCATTGATCACAATGTCCTTCGCAGTTCCCTGTGGGATCCCTGCTGAGAATATTGTTGTAGAGAAAAATGCACATTTTGAAGTGTCCAAACAAAGAGCATTAAGATGAGTGGTGTTGTGGATGTTTTGACATGAACTTCACATAAGGGAGGCAAATGATGGTGATGGACACATTTTATGTCAATAAATGAGAGCATTTGACTAACTGAATATTTGCATAAACACCCATGTACTGAATCACTCTTCACTGGATGAAGCTCCTCATCCTTTCAATCAGTCTATGCTGCACCGATGCAAAGACAAGTATGTCTTCTTTAGTTACAGATAATAATACTCATTACTACAAATGAGGTCTAACCAAAGCCTAGTACGATATCAGTAAGACTTTCTCACTTTTATTTTCCCATGGTTATAACAGATTTGCATTCCTGAGAGCTGTTCGCAACCCAAAACCCAAACCGTTTGAAATTTAGAAACATTGCCGCCTGACTATATATGTAGTCACTGAGACTGAGACATCAACCTTCTGTAAAATAGGTCTTACATTAAGAATTTTTCTTACTGCATGTTATTCCCAAGCACCTTTGTTGTGTAAATATGACGTGAAAGTGATTACTCCTGACCAAGTAAACATTTGTCTGAGTGTGGCATTGAAGGCCACATTTCGGATGATGCACTGGTGCAGCTAATTGAGCTGCGGCACCAGAGACGCATGTTCGATCCTGACTTTGGATGCTGTCTGTGCGAAGTTAGCATGATCCTGACCTCGTAGGTTTCCTCCGAATACTCCGGTTTCCTCCCACATCTCGAAGATGTGCAGGTTTGTAGGTTAATTGGGCTCTGTAAATTGCCCCTTGTTTGTGGAGTGGTTGAGAAAGTAAGATACATAGAACTAGTATGAGGGGTGATCGATTGGCCCCCTGGACTTGGTGGGCCTAGGGGCCTGTTTCCACACTATAATTTGGAGGACTGGAGGACACCCCGCCCGCGGGAAGTGACAGCGGTCGACTATCCCACATGGAGCGGATGGTGGAGCAGTTGCTCCAACGTGACCTGCTACAGCAGGGGTATGGTCACAGTGGGTCTCCTCACAGACTCACAGCAGCACCCTTTACAGGGCTGCCAAATGTCTCACCCTCCTCGCAGGGGAGCATTAGGAGTCAGGACTGGGCTGAATCTGAAGAGGGGAGGGTGGCTGAAGAAACACCAATGCTAGGGGTGCCAGAAGAGGAGCTACTGGGCATGGTATCTAAATTTGCGATGCCTACCCAAAAAGGACTGCCGTTGCAGCCGAAGTTGGCAGCCAGTATTAACTACATGGCAACTAATCAACTTCAGGAACAGGCCTTTAATGACACTTCAGCCAAATACCTAGCTCCTGTGAATTGTGTCTCCCTCAGCGTGCCTGCAGTCAACAACCCCATCTGGGGTAACATGAGCCCTGGCATCAGAAGTCAGGAAGTAAAACTCCAGAAAATCCTAAAACTGCTGTCTGCTGGAATTACGGCCGTTGCCAGGTCAGTGGATGGAGTGGAAATGCCAGAAGAGCTACTGGTTTCTGGATGCATGGAGTTCTATAACTTCTGATCCTTTCAAACTGCAAACTATTCAAGGATACAAAATAGAATTTGTTCACAAACTTCCCCTTCCTGTTCAGCATGCACCTAGTCAAAAGTTTGTACTTTCACAGAAAGAAAAGGCAGAAGGTCATGCTGAATACTTTCGTGCACTTCAAAATGGAAACCTTTGTTACTGCTAAACAACTAGTTTCCAAGAGATACTTCATGGCTTGCATCGACCTAAAAGATGCATACTATTCGGTACCAATAGACAAAGATCATCGCAGATATTTGAAATTTGCATGGATGGGCAGCTCTGGCAGTATAAAGCGCTGCCTAATGGATTAGCACCCAGTGCTAATCCATTAGGCAGCTAACATCAGCACCCAGACTGTTTACCAAATTATTGAAACCAGCTTTAGCGCATCTCAGAAAACAAAAACATATTGTTATGGCATACCTCAATGACATTCTAATTGTGGGGAAAACCTTGGAGTTGGCCAAATTGGCTGTCTCAGCCACTGAGCACTTATTTCAAAAACTGGGGTTTATCATCCATCCATCCAAATCCAAATTAATGCCTTCTACCACTATGGACTATTTGGGATTCACAATTGACTCTGTTCATATGTCTGTCACTTTTCCACCGAACAAAGCATCAGACTTGATAGAAGCATGTAACAGCCTTGTTGGCATCAGTAAACCTCTATTAAGTAGCCAGGGTAATTGGGAAGCTTGTGGCTGCCTTCCCAGCCACACAATTTGGGTCCTTGCATTACCAAAACCTACAAAAGCAAAATTGGAATTACAATGGTGGATAGACAATGCTCGACATTGCTCTAATCCCATTACAATCAGAAACCCCATGGTTATACTACAAACTGACGCCAGCGCTCAAGGCTGGGGAGCAACTAACACCACCTCCAGTTGCGGTGGTAGATGGAATACACATGAATTAACTTTACTCCTGGCACTGGGAATTAATCATCTAGAAATGCTGGGAGCATTTTATGGACTCCGGGCTTACTGTTCGGACATGCACCATCTGCATGTACGCTTACAAATTGATAATACCACCGTGGTGGCTTATATCAATCATATGTGTGGAATTAAGTAGATATCTTGTGACAAATTGGTCAATACAATCTGGCACTGGTGCTTAGAAAGGAACATTTGGATATCCACTTACCTTCTGGGTAAGCTCAATTCAGTGGCGGACACCAGGTCACGCAAGTTTAATGACAACACTGAATGGATGTTGGACCACAAAGTGTTTGCTGACATTGTAGATCGGTATGGAACACCAGATATCAACCTTTTTGCATCCAGACTTAATCACCAAATACCAACATATGTTGCGTGGGAACCAGACCCTGGGGCAGTAGCGATGGACACTTTCTCGCTACACTGGGGGGATTTGTTTTTCTATGCATTTCCTCCCTTCTGCCTCATCAGTCGGGTCTTGCAGAAAATTCAACAAGACTCAGCATCGGGTATTCTGGTTGTGCCCGACTGGCCTACTCAGCCATGGTTCCCTGTGGTACTGGACATGGTCTCAGAACCATGCATTCCAATACCCAAATGTCTGAATTTATTGGTATATCCTGTGACAGGGGAGAGTCACCCGTGCCATGACCGGATGAACCTATTGGTTTGCAGGATTTGAAAAGGCCACTCCTGGATTTTGGACTCTCGGACCGAACAATGAATATCATCACGGCATCATGCAAGGAGTCCACCAGGAGACAATACCTCACTTACGTCAAGAAATTTGAGTTGTTTTGTACCAAGACAAACACCACATATGACACAGCCACCATTACGGAAGTGATGGAGTTCCTGGCAAGCCTTCATTTTGATGAAGGTTTAAGCTACAGTGCCATCAACTGTGCCAGGAGTGCCCTATCCTCATACCTCGGACAAGGTTTAGATCAACTGGCAGTGGGGTCCCACCCCTAGGTGTCTAAACTTATGAGGGGAATTTTTCTCAAATCCCCCCAGGCCTAGATATTCCCAGACCTGGGATAATGGCATTGTGCTAACCATGCTCCAAGGATGGGCAACAGTAACACCTCTTTCCCTAGCCAAATTGACATACAAAATGGTAATGCTGATGGCACTCGTGACGGCGCAACAGGTCCAGTCCCTACACAAGCTAAGTATGGACGCCATGGTTACAACCAACAATAAGGTAACTTTCTTTATTCAGGGGTTCCTCAAACAAAACAGACCTGGGTCATCTGGCTGCAAGTTGGATTTCCTGGCCTACCTCGTAGACAGCCGCCTATGCATAGTGACCCACCTTTTACACTACATGGAGGTCACCAAATGTCTCAGGGGCGCGGAAAGGGCTCTGCTTATAAGTCACAAACGTCCTCATCAGAGTCACTGTGCAAACTATTTCAAGATGGCTAAGGGTGGTATTGGGTGCAGCGGGGGTGGACACTGATGTTTTTAAATCTCACTCCACCAGGGCTGCATCTACATCGGCGGCAAGGATGATGGAAGTTCCAATCGACCACATCCTTGCAACGACGGGTTGGGCTAATGAGAAAACCTTTCAGCGGTTCTATAATAAACCCGTGGCCACGCCTGAAACGTTTGCAGACACAATATTAAGTTCTGTATTATAATTTCTCCAAAGTAGGGGTATTATTATTTGTTATTGTTAAATAAATACCCTCTTGATTTTCAGCACAGTTTCATGTCTGAAATACGTCAACATACTTCCTCCATTTGTCATTATGGCAGTGTGTGAGCATGGATTCGTTCCAGGGCATGAAATCACAGAGCTTTGAAATCTTCACGTAGTCACTCACGTGACTCCGAAGTAAAATAGTAAGATTAAATGAGAACTCACCAGTTTGAGGTTTGATCTTTATTTTATGAGGAGTTACGTTGAGGGATTACGAGCCCTCCGCTCCCAAACCCTCTATTATAAAGGTCAACTGGTATGCTGGTTCTCTTATCTTACTATGTTAGTCAACTATGTTATCTGTGATTTCACACCGCTGCTTTGAAGAATGTCGCGCATGCGTGCTGGCGGGATCTTCACGTAATCCCTCATCGTAACTCCTCATAAAATAAAGATCAAACTTACCAAAGTTCTCATTTAATCTTACTATTCATCAGGGCAATGCTCTAATCTCCACCATTTTCCCCAATTCCACAAAATACTTTCTCTCTAACACAAGCAAGGCAATGATCGGTGCAATAATAATTTCCTTTTGCATGTCCAGTTACAAAACAATGGAAGATTATTCACTGGCATCCCATTTACCACCCAATCATTCTTCATAGCTTCAGTGAGTTCTCTCTATCTGAAACACCTCACCAATTCTCCAAAACTCATTTGACAATGTCTCCCAAACTCCTGATGTATACCACTTTGATGTCCTTTAGGGTTCTCAATGATTGCCAAAGCCTTCAAATTACCCTTCAGTTCACATAACATCCCTTTGACGAATGCCACCATTTAAAAAAATAATTATTGTGTCAAAACTCCAGCATTCATCATCTCACAGCATGTTGAAATAACTTCTGCACATGGACTGCATTAGAGCAGCATGGAAGCAACTTAACCACAGGTTCAAGAACAACTTAATACCACTTTCTCAAATGGAACACAATGCCACCTTCTCAAAGGCAATTAAGGAAAAGCAATAATGCAATCAAAGTCTCCATGCCACTTCTACGGGCAAAAATTCTCAACTCCAATTTATGTATAACTTGCCTGAGGAAATTTGTCATTTCAAGGGTTCTGTCACACTGATAACTCAAGTTTGATTTCAGTTCTAAAAATAGTGCCCAGCTCTGTTTGCTGTGACAATTACAATCATCACAAATTCACCACAACCTTTTAATCACCCAATTAATTGTGACATGAGGTACACGTCCATGCATGCCATGTGATACTAATGAGCCCAAAGCCATTGATTTCAGTTGTCATCATTTCCACAAGAAAATCCACCTCCTCTCAACCTGACTCCAGTCGTAGGATTTCAGCACATATTTCTGAACTACTGATTGGTGACCAATTGCGTGCAGCTATTTGTTTTTAACACCATTCATTCCTGTTCTATCCACATGAATTCCATATAACCATATAACCATGTAACCATATAACAATTACAGCACGGAAACAGGCCCTCTCGGCCCTTCCAGTCCGTGCCGACCATTTGTTTTCCCCTAGTCCCATCTACCTGCTCCATTCCCTCCATACCCCTCCATTCCCTTCACGTCCATATACCTATCCACTTTACTTTTAAATGTTAAAATCGATCCTGCCTCCACCACTTCTGCTGGAAGCTCATTCCACACAGCCACCACCCTCTGAGTAAAGAAGTTCCCCCTCACGTTACCCCTAAACTTCTGTCCCTTAATTCTCATATCATGCCCTCTTGTTTGAATCTTCCCTACCCTCAATGGGAAAAACATATCCACGTCAACTCTGTCTATCTCTTTCATCATTTTAAAGACCTCAATCAAGTCCCCCCTTAACCTTCTGCGCTCCAAAGAATAAAGACCTAACTTGTTCAACCTTTCTCTGTAACAGAGTTGCTGGAACCCTGGCAACATTCTAGTAAATCTCCTCTGTACTCTCTCTATTTTGTTGACATCCTTCCTATAACTAGGCGACCAAAATTGTATACCATACTCCAGAATTGGTCTTACCAATGCCTTGTACAATTTTAACATTACTTCCCTATTCCTATATTCAATGCTCTGATTTATAAAGGCCAGCACACCAAAGGCTTTCTTTACCACCCTATCTACATGCGATAGGATTGAGGCCCACAGGAGCCGTTGGAAGAGGAGGAGGGGGAGGAGCGACACCCGACCGGTAAGGTTAAAAATCAAGCATGGGGCTTGTTTTTTCAGAGGCCCACAGGAGCCGTTGGAAGAAGAGGAGGAGGGGGAGGAGCGACACCCGACCGGTAAGGTTAAAAAAAATTTATACCATTAAAAAAAAAAAATCCCTAAGAAATTTCTTGAAGCTATAAGAGGTGCATTGATATTGGAATGATTTTGAGAATACATGAGTTGGAAGGATAAATGTTGAATGCAGTATGACTTTCAGACACTTGCTGAGCTTAGAACAGTAACTCCTGACGAAGACTTTTGATGACTGTAAATTCTTTAACAAGACATAACATTTTGCAGGACAATGTTTTCTCAAACCTGCACATGCTCTCCTTCTGGTATTTTCTGACCCCTCCTCTTATTATTTCAAATTTGAGGAGACCTTTCAAATGCATCTCTAATTGCAACGTGAGGATGTGAGAGTGGGAGGAGCAGGATGGGCAAAGAAATCAAACATGTCCCAGTGTTCTCCAGCAGCTGGCAGCAAGTTCAGCTCAATCCTTGTGGAAATAAAAACAAAACAATGCTTTGAAAACGCAATAACGTCAGTAACCTCTTTTATGGGTATCACCAAGTTGTAATCTCTACTTTAAAACATTTGCACCAGGACCAATTGCTATTAGAAACATAGAAACATAGAGGGTCGGTGAAGGAGTAGGCCATTCGGCCCTTCGAGCCAAGAGCGCCATTCAATATGATCATGGCTGATCATCCAGAATCAGTACCTTGTTCCTGCTTTCTCCCCATATCCCTTGTTTCCGTTATGGATTGCAGTCAAATAACATATTTAGGTATTTACAAATTAGAAACTATATTAAGTCAACTACGCAAGACTATAAAAATAGAAAACCAGGATTATTAGATGAATTGTTAATAAACACCCAAATACAGAAAAATTAATAGCATATATATACAATACTATTTTGGATAGGGAAATCCCAACTTCGGAAATATATCGACAAACATGGGAAAATGAAATAGGTTTATCTATAACGAAGGAAATTTGGGAAGAAAGCCTACAACGTATACATCGTTGCCTCATTAAATGCTAGACATATATTGATACAATTTAAGGTATTACACAGATTACATTATTCAAAAACGAAATTAAATAGAATTTATCCTAACATTTCTCCTATTTGTGATAAATGTCAGAACTTAGAAGCTAATTTAACGCATAGTTTTGTAACATGTATAAAACTCAATTATTATTGGACAGAAATCTTTAGAGTTATCTCTGAAGTTCTTAAAATTAAACTGGACCCAGATCCAAAATTAATAATATTAGGAGTTCCGGATTCAAATTTAATATTAACAGTAAACCAAAGAAATTTCTTGGATTACTGTTTGATAACAGGGAAAAAATTAATACTGAAATTTTGGAAAGGAACATTATCCCCCACAATTAAAATGTGGACAGTGGAAATGTTGGAAAGAATCAGATTTGTCCTAATGGACAAATACAAACTCTTTGAACAGATATGGTCTCCATATACAGAATATTTGAAGGCATCACAACTCAATGGGTACCCGGCAGGATTCGATGAAAATAACTCTCTGTTTTTTGATTTGTATACATGTCTCTATTGATATCGCTATTTGTAATTGTGTTATTCACTATTAAGATGTATACTATAATCTCTCTTTTTTATATATATATAATACTTTGTTTTAATTAAATATATATAACAAGAATATGTATATATTTTTTCTCTCTCTTCTCTTTCTCTTTCTATATAATCAAAATTATTATTTAATCACTATTCTTATTGATTAAAATCTATTCTTTTCTTTTTCTACTTTCTAAAAAAATAGTTTATAAGAATTATTCGTAACATTCGTATACTTATTGAAATAAGTTGGTTGTGTATTTGAAAAGTTGTTATACCGTTGTTATGATGGATTACTTCTAGTAAAAATATTATTACAAAAAAGAAACATAGAAACATAGAGGGTCGGTGCAGGAGTAGGCCATTCTGCCCTTCGAGCCAAGAACCTTGTTCCTGCTTTCTCCCCATATCCCTTGTTTCCGTTAGCCCTAAGAGCTATATCTAACTCTCTCTTGAATACATTGGCAGCAGATATACCTCAATGCACACAGGAAGGAGAGCAGGACTTGGGTTTTCAGAACTTTCAACACTCTTCCTGTTGCTTTTGATATGTTAATGAGTTCCTCACAAGTATGACGAACATTATTTTGGAAAATCTCAGATTAGTCAAAAAAATATTGAGTGGCCATTGCAGGATGGAAACTGCACTTGCAAAGAAAGCTGCACACCATCTTTCAGAGACTGCAGCACGATGGTATATTACAAACCTTGCATCGATGCTCACTGGAATCACTTCAGCTTATTTACAACTATATAATGTGTGTGTGTGTGTGTGTGTGTGTGTGTGTGTATAATATTTATGTGTGTGTGTGTGTATATATATCTTGATAATTATACAACTCTGATCTTGGTGTGGGTATGTGTGTGTGTGTATAATCACATCTGCTCTGAAAAACGCCTTTTCAGTAAAATGTTTACATTTTCTGTTTTATCCGGTGGAGTCCAAAATTGTCTTACCTGAAAAATTCATGCTTTATTTCTAGTTATTTATGAAAATGTTCACAAATCTTTGAAAATAAATGTGATAGGCACGTCACACTTGCTCTGCTCAGGCTGTATCCCACACGCTGCAAGTGACGTCACCCCCGGGTGCGTGTGGGAATCAGCCCCCTCCTCTGTGACGACCCCTCCCCCCCCCCCGGGCACTGGATTGAAGCCGCTGAAGTCCTTTGGTTGACGCATGCCCTGCTGCCTGCTCCCTGCTCCCTTCCTCCTCTCCACCCTTCTCCTTCACTCTTCCCCCCTTTTGACCCCTCTCCTCCCCCTCTTCCACTGCCCTCTCCCTTCCCCCCTCTCTCCCCCCTTTTTCTCCCCCTCTTTCCCCCCAACTCTTTCCCCCTCCTCTCTCTGTCTATGCCCCTCTCTCTTTCTGCCTCTCTCTCTCTCTCTCTCTCTCTCTCTATGCCTCTCTCTCTCTCTCTCTCTCTCTCTCTCCCTCTCTTTCTCCCTCTCTCTCCCTATCACCCGATCCACCCCCTCTCACCACCCTCCCCTCCCTCTCCCCCCCCCTCTCTCCCCACCTCTTTCTCTCTGCCCTCTCTCTCTGCCCCCCTCTCTCTGTATGTGCCCCCTCTCTCTCTGCCCTCTCTCTCTACCCACCCCCCTCTCTCTACCTCCCCTCCCTTTCTAGACGCGCCTGCGAGTTGGGGGCTATGCGTCAGTGGATAGGGTGGGGATGGGGTAAAAGGAGCCAAAAGTATTCATACCCCTGGCTTACAAAAGTATTCATACCCCTTGAACTTTTCCACATTTTGTCACGTTACAACCACAAACGTAAATGTATTTTATTGGGATTTTATGTGATAGACCAACACAAAGTGGCGCATAATTGTGAAGTGGAAGGAAAATGATACATGGTTTTCAAATTTTTTACAAATAAAAAACTAAAAAGTGTGGCGTGCCAAAGTATTCAGCCCCCTTTACTCTGATACCCCTAAATAAAATCCAGTGCAACCAATTGCCTTCAGAAGTCACCTAATTAATAAATAGAGTCCACTTGTGTGTAATCTAATCTCAGTATAAATACAGCTGTTCTGTGAAGGCCTCAGAGGTTTGTTAGAGAACATTAGTGAACAAACAATGTTCCTTGGGCATCATGAAGCCCAAGGAACACACCAGACAGGTCAGGGATAAAGTTGTGGAGAAGTTTAAAGCAGGGTTATGTTATAAAAAAATATCCCAAACTTTGAAAATCTCACGGAGCACTGTTCAATCCATCATCTGAAAATGGAAAGAGTATGGCACAACTGCAAACCTACCAAGACATGGCCGTCCACCTAAACTTACAGGCCGGGCAAGGAGAGCATTGATCAGAGAAGCAGCCAAGAGGCCCATGGTAACTCTGCAGGAGCTGCAGAGATCCACAGCTCAGGTGGGAGAATCTGTCCACAGGACAACTATTAGTCGTGCACTCCACAAATCGGGACTTTATGGAAGAGTGGCAAGAAGAAAGCCATTGTTGAAAACAAAGCCATAAGAAGTCCCGTTTGCAGTTTGCCACAAGCCATGTGGAGGACACAGCAAACATGTGGAGGAAGGTGCTCTGGTCTGATGAGACCAAAATGGAAGTTTTTGGCCTAAATGCAAAACGCTATGTGTGGCAGAAAACTAACACTGCACATCACCCTGAACACACTATCCCCACTGTGAAACATGGTGGTGGCAGCATCATGCTGTGGGGATGCTTTTCTTCAGCAGGGTCAGGGAAGCTGGTCAGAGTTGATGGGAAGATGGATGGAGCCAAATACAGGGCAATCTTGGAAGAAAACCTGTTAGAGTCTGCAAAAGGCTTGAGACTGGGGCGAAGGTTCACCTTCCAGCAGGACAACGACCCTAAACATACAGCCAGAGCTACAATGGAATGGTTTAGATCAAAGCATATTCATGTATTAGAATGGCACAGTCAAAGTCCAGACCTAAATCCAATTGAGAATCTCTGGCAAGACTTGAAAATTGCTGTTCACAGACGCTCTCCATCCAATCTGACTGAGCTTTGAGCTATTTTGCAAAGAGAAGGGGCAAAAATTTCAGTCTCTAGATGTGCAAAGCTGGAAGAGACATACCCCAAAAGACTTGCAGCTGTAATTGCAGCGAAAGGTGGTTCTACAAAGCATTGACTCAGGGGGGCTGAATACTTTTGCACGCCACACTTTTCAGTTTTTTATTTGTAATAAAATTTGGAAACCATGTATCATTTTCCTTCCATTTCTCAATTATGCACCACTTTGTGTTGGTCTATCTCATAAAATCCCAATAAAATACATTTACGTTTGTGGTTGTAACGTGACAAAATATGGAAAGGTTCAAGGGGTATGAATACTTTTGCAAGCCACTGTATATATGAGGGGCATAGACAGAGCGAGAGGGGCAGAGTGAGAGGGACGGGGTGGGAGATGGGGGGAGGAGATGGGGGGCAGAGGAGGAGGGGGGCAGAGGGGAAGAGGGGGCAGAGGGGGGAGAATGGGGGGGAAAGGGTGGGGAGAGGGGAGGGGAGGGGGAGAGTAATGGGGGAGAAGTGGGTGGGCAAGAGAGGGAGGGAGAGTCCCGGGCCAAGCCGAGGGGGGGAGAGTGAGAGGGAGGGAAGGCCCGGGCTGAGGCACGAGCCATGACGCGAGCGAGTGTCAACCAAAGGAGCGCCTGTTGGGGCGAAGCAGTCTTCAGCTAAGATCTTTGGTCGGCGAGGAAGGGGCAGCTCTGGGGGCAAGCTCACGCGGGGGAAGGGGCGGCAGCTCGCGGGGGGGGGGGGCGGCAGCTCACTGGGGGCAACAGCGTGCGGATGTGCGGCTGCTCGCGGGGGGCGCTGCGTCAGCTTGTGGGGGGGTTGTGGAAGGATGCGTCGACCAAAGCTCACAGGAGCTTTCGGGTACAGGGCCCGAGCCGAGTCGCGAGCGGGCGAACGTCTTCAGTCGACGGGGCGACTTTTGAACAACGTGGGGAGGAGGGAGGGGTGGGAGGTGACATCAGTCGCAGCACGTGCAGACGGCACGGCCCGCAGGCAGATCCATTGTCACATCATCAGCGAAAAAAACAGACATTTTGAATTCAGATTTTGATCGGATTTGTGAATAATCACTCAAGAAATAAAATAGGAAGTTTTCAGATAAGCCGATTTATCCAGGGGGTAAATCTCTACCGGAATATGTAAACATTTTCCATTAGCGCGTCATTTCTTTGAGTAGATGTGATCACACACAAACAAATAAATACACACACACACACACACACACACTCATTGGAATGATTATGTTTGAATGAATGAAAGAACGAACGAAGAATGAATGACACATTACTATCACATGTGACATGTCACACTGAAATTCTTTGTTTTGCATACCATACTACGTGGTCGAGGGAATTAAATGCAATATCTCGAAGTTTGCGGATGACACGAAGCTGGGGGGCAGTGTTAGCTGTGAGGAGGATGCTAGGAGGCTGCAGGATGATTTGGATAGACTGGGTGAGTGGGCAAATGCATGGCAGATGCAGTATAATGTGGATAAATGTGAGGTTATCCACTTTGGTGGCAAAAACAGGAAGGTAGACTATCATTTGAATGGTGACCAATTAGGAAAAGGGGAGATGCAGCGAGACCTGGGTGTCATGGTACACCAGTCATTGAAAGTAGGCATGCAGGTGCAGCAGGCTGTGAAGAAAGCAAATGGTATGTTGGCATTCATAGCAAAAGGATTTGAGTACAAGAGCAGGGAGGGTCTACTGCAGTTGTACAGGGTCTTGGTGAGGCCACACCTGGCGTATTGCGTACAGTTTTGGTCTCCTAATCTGAGGAAAGACATTCTTGCCATAGAGGGAGTACAGAGAAGGTTCACCAGACTGATTCCTGGGATGGCACGACTTCCATATGAAGAAAGACTGGATAGACTCGGCTTGTACTCGCTGGAATTTAGAAGATTGAGGGGTGATCTCATAGAGACTTACAAAATTCTTAAGGGGTTGGACAGGCTAGATGCAGGAAGATTGTTCCCGATGTTGGGGAAGTCCAGGACAAGGGGTCACAGTTTAAGGATAAGGGGGAAGTCTTTTAGGACCGAGATGAGAAAATCATTTTTCACACACAGAGTGGTGAATCTGTGGAATTCTCTGCCACAGAAGGTAATTGAGGCCAGTTCGTTGGCCATATTTAAGAGGGAGTTAGATGTGGCCCTTGTGGCTGAAGGGATCAGGGGGTATGGAGAGAAGGCAGGTACAGGATACTGAGTTGGATGATCAGCCATGATCATAGTGAATGGCGGTGCAGGCTCGAAGGGCCAAATGGCCTGCTCCTGCACATAATTTCTATGTTTCTATGTTTCTATGTTTCTAAGTGCGCAAAGAGTCGCCATGTATACGGTGCCGACAAAGTTACAAAGTGTTCACTGTAGTCCCAATGGTCCCTCTTCATTTTCAGCACATCTCTGCGGCCTTTCCCGGAGACAGCGCAGAGCTTCAGCAGCAGGCGCGGCCCGGACTTCCATCGCGGAGCCAGAAGAAAGGCTCCAACCGCCATCCTGCTGACTTTAACATCGTGAAGCTGTGGTCTGCGGAGCTTCTAGCAGCAGGCATAGAGCGGACTTTTACCATCCCGGAGCCAGGGATCCCTTGCCAAGGATCGCCAGAATAGAGCTCCGACCGTTGGCCTGCCTGCGGCCAATAACAACGAGACGCCCCGGTCTCCGGTAAGAAAGTAGCTGATTCGGGCACTCCAAGCCGCGGAGTGTGTTCCATCCATCCCGGCATCGGAGCTTCTATCATCCCGATGAGAGGGCTTCTACATCGGGCCGTCGATAGCGGTGAAGACGGAGGGTCAAAGACCCAAATACAGGTGAACAAAAGGTGGAAGATCACTGAACCTTAATTGGTGCATGTGACAATAAATGTGAATCTGAGTCTGAATCGGTGATTGAATCGTGCTGCAGTCGACTTAGCTCTGAGTCAAATGACCACTCTGTGAAAATGTAACGGGGTAAATTTAAATTGTAACAGGATAACAATCTACAGAGTGAAATAATGTGTATTTTATATAAAAATGTCATTCTGGATAAAAATTATTAAAATCATACAAATGATTACCAATAAATCAATACAAATAAAATTATTCAAATCATACAAATTGAGTAGAATGCAGAATACTTGATTAACTCCCTAACTACATTATTTCACAAAAAATAAATCATTAATTGAAGCAAGAAAATAATTTATTATACTTAAGCAATAATTAGCTAACTAAGATAAAGATAATTTGGATAATAAATGAATTGCTGAAATACTCAAAGGTTTCAGCTGCCTGAATAAATAATTAATTATACTTCCAGTGGTCAGTTTGCATCACAACCTGACACGCAAGGTTAATTTATTCTAACAGTTGCTCCGTGAGGTGTTGATTCCCTTGCCAAGCTTTTACTGATACTTGTCTAGAGTGACTGACTGAGAGTCCATCTTTTAATTGCCTGTAACTGTAATTGCCTGAGTAAATACTGGCTGGGAATTGGGAAAGAAGAAAGGTGCAAGAAAAAGCATTGGTAATGACTATTTTCAAGCAGAACAAGGCTTGGTTTGGATTTAATGATTGACTCATTAGAAATGTAAATTTTGCATAGACTGATACTGACTATTTCATGAAGTTTTGCTGATATGACATTTTACAGCTCGGCATTTAATACAATCATCCCCTCCAAGAACTGGGTCTCTGCGCATCCCTCTGCAATTGGATCCTCGACTTCCTCATTCACAGACCACAGTCTGTCCGTCTTGGTGGAAATGTGTCAGCCTCGATAACAATCAGCACGGGAGCACCTCAAGGCTGTGTACTCACTCTATACTCATGACTGCGTAGCCGGTCATAGTGCGAACTCCATCATCAAGTTCGCTGACGACACCACTGTTGTGGGACGTATCACTAATGGAGATGAGTCAGAATATAGAAGTGAGATCGATCGTCTGACCAAATGGTGCCAGCACAGTAACCTGGCCCTCAACACCAGCAAAACCAAGGAACTGATTGTGGACTTTGGAAGGGGTAGGATGGGACCCACAGTCCCGTTTATATCAACGGGTCGATGGTGGAGAAGGTCAAGAGCTTCAAATTCCTGGGCTTGCATATCTCTGAGGATCTCTCCTGGCCCGAGAACACTGATGCAATTATAAAGAAAGCACAACAGCGCCTCTACTTCCTGAGAAGATTACGGAGAGTCGGTATGTCAAGGATGACTCTCTCGAACTTCTACAGATACACAGTAGAGAGCATGATGAGCGGTTGCATCGTGGCTTGGTTCGGCAACTTGAGCGCCCAGGAGCGGAAAAGACTGCAAAAAGTGTAAGCACTGCCCAGTCCATCATAGGCTCTGACCTCCCTTCCATCAAGGGGATCTATCGCAGTCGCTGCCTCAAAAAGGCTGCCAGCATCATCAAGTATCCATACCATCCTGGCCACTCACTCATCTCCCCGCTGCCTTCAGGTAGAAGGTACAGGAGCCTGAAATCTGCAACATCCAGGTTCAGGAATAGCTACTTCCCATCAGCCATCAGGCTATTAAACTCAACTCAAACAAAACTCTGAACATTAATAGCCCATTGCACTTTATCCGGTTATTTATGTGTGTATATATATATATTCAATGGAACTATTCTGTTCTGTATTTATTTATGCCAACTATATTCTGTTGTGTTGAAGCAAAGCAAGAATTTCATTGTCCTATCTGGGACACATGACAATAAACTCTCTTGAATCTTGAACCTTATATTAAAATATCAGGCTAAATTGAATTAAATAATTCTGTAATAGATTATCAGGAATAAGTCATTTATCATTTGAATGGGATGATTGAATAAAAAATAAAAGAATCAATTACATTTGATCTTCTCTGGTCAAGGGGAGAGCTCCCCTACCCCCTCATCACTTATCCCCCCCACCCCCTCACCCCCTTAACCTCCCCTCGCACCCCTTAACCCCCCCCCCCCACCCCTTAACCCCCTAATACCCCCCTCCTCTCACCGCTTAACCCCTCCCCCCCACATCTCTCAGTCCAGTTCAGGGCCACCCTCCCAAATCTAGCAACTGAGCATGTGCTGATTAAATCCACTTGTTTTGTTAAATGTGCTGTCAGAATACAGAACAAGGAGCCACCAGGTATCTGTGTCTTGTCAATTTGCATTAGTTTATACCAGTTTCCATCTCCTAAGTTTGATGTTTTAAATGATTCCATCTCAATTTCTCCCAGGCTACAGAACGTACATTTATAAAATGGGGAAAGAGCATCCATATTTTAAGTCACTGAGTTTTGACATTTATTTCTCAGACCCAGAAGGTTATGCTAAAAGCACAATCTCCTCATTAAGTGAGCAAGCATCCCTTTTTTGTATAGCTCACGTTATGTGATTTTGAGTTTCAGCCTGTGTCGTATGCTACAGTATAGGCTTTTATGTTTAACCTAAAAATACTGCAATTTATTTTTCCTTTAACTAAATTCCTCTGACATGATCGGTGAATAAATGTAAGCATCGGGGCTTTGTGATCCAGAGAAAATAAATCAAATGTTTACTACAGCACATAGTTGCAAAATGTATTGGATGCTAACACATGCAAAGAAATAACCCAGTTTCTCGTGATTGATGTTTCATCCTGGAAAATAGATGTTTAGTGTAATTCTACTGTCTATACTTCATACGATTGGTAGCATTTGGATTTTGTGCAAGAGTGTTAAATTAATTCTCGTAAATCAACACCTAATTTTGTGTCTCTCTTAACTTTTATTTTTCGGAAAAATGAAAACAGGAATGTTGTAAAATTTCATATTGCTATTATACATTGCAGAAACATGTAAAAAAAAATCTCCCTTGAGATCTTACGTAATACTATTAGTGTTCCAAATTGTATTAACTAAATGACCTGGAGAAAGAAGTAAATTGAATTAAAATTGTGAAGTTTTGAGCTAGAATTCCTGTGGTGTTTTTGGATCATCCAAAAAATTCAGTGCAGTGATTCATGTTCAAAGTGAAATAGCATAGATTGTTGGTTGACATCCTTTCATCTGCCTGGGATGGTGGAAATGCTGATTTCAAAATTTACTGAGGCCACACCAATCGTGCATTTCCTTTGATAACAAGCAAGCCAATTTAGGAAAGACTGAGCCAGTCAGAAGCGCTATAGTCTGCTTCTGTAATCTTATTTACAATGCTGGTATCTGCCACGAAGCTGTTGAAACCAATGCTTGTCATGACAGTACAACCCCATCCCCAGCTAATGATGCCATGTACTTCTGTCATCGGGTTCGCACTCATCTATTCAGTATTGAAATTTATTTTATGAACACCTTTAACACAGATCTTTGGATGCCTTACTAGTCATTTGGCATAGGCTACCTCCCATACCAGGAGTCCTTGGAGATGTTGCCATCTTGTGAAATACCATTGATTCAGAATGACATTATAACTGGGACCGCAGCTATTTACAATATATATTAATGATCTGGATGAGGGAATTGAAGGCAATATCTCCAAGTTTTCGGATGACACTAAGCTGGGGGGCAGTGTTAGCTGTGAGGAGGATGCTAGGAGACTGCAAGGTGACTTGGATAGGCTGGGTGAGTGAGCAAATGTTTGGCAGATGCAGTATAATGTGGATAAATGTGAGGTTATCCACTTTGGTGGCAAAAACAGGAAAGCAGACTATTATTTAAATGGTGGCCGATTAGGAAAAGGGGAGATGCAGCGAGACCTGGGTGTCATGGTACACCAGTCATTCTCATTTTCACACCACAAACAGCTTACAATGGCTTGTTCCCTTTATCACCGATACTTTTTTGCATATCTTTCACTCATTGTTCCTTATCTCTCCACATCACCGTCTATATCTCTCGTTTCCCTGATCCCTGACCAGTCTGAAGAAGGGTCTCGACCCGAAACGTCGCCTATCTCCTTCGCTCCTTAGATGCTGCTGCACCCGCTGAGTTTCTCCAGCTTTTTGTGTACCATTGAAAGTAGGCATGCAGGTGCAGCAGGCAGTGAAGAAAGCGAATGGTATGTTAGCTTTCATAGCAAAAGGATTTGAGTATAGGAGCAGGGAGGTTCTACTTCAGTTGTACATGGTCTTGGTGAGACCACACCTGGAGTATTGCGTACAGTTTTGGTCTCCAAATCTGAGGAAGGACATTATTGCCATAGAGGGAGTGCAGAGAAGGTTCACCAGACTGATTCCTGGGATGTCAGGACTGTGTTATGAAGAAAGACTGGATAGACTCGGTTTATACTCTCTAGAATTTAGGAGATTGAGAGGGGATCTTATAGAAACTTACAAAATTCTTAAGGCTAGATGCAGGAAGATTGTTCCCGATGTTGGGGAAGTCCAGTTTAAGGGGTCACAGCTTAAGGATAAGGGGGAAATCCTTTAAGACCGAGATGAGAATGACTTTTTTCACACAGAGGGTGGTGAGTCTCTGGAACTCTCTGCCACAGAGGGTAGTTGAGGCCAGTTCAGTGGCTATATTTAAGAGGGAGTTAGATGTGGCCCTTGTGGCTAAGGGGATCAGAAGGTATGGAGAGAAGGCAGGTACAGGATACTGAGTTGGATGATCAGCCATGATCATATTGAATGGCGGTGCAGACTCAAAGGGCCAAATGGCCTACTCCTGCACCTAATTTCTATGTTTCTATGTTTAACATGTACAGTATATCTGTTTATTGAGTATCCATTTTATATTTTTTCATTTCCTCCTTGAAGCTAGATTACAATGTTCTAAAATTATTTCCAGTGTCAGTACATATTAATCCACAGATCAGAAGTCTAATTCAAAAAACAGTAGAAACAGTCTCTTGATAAATAATAAACATTTATTTGCTTGCCATTCATGCAAGTTAAAAAAATATAATTGCTATTTTAAATACATGAGCACATAGGAAATATAACACACGCTTCTCCGTCCTCAAGTTTTGAGGCCAAGGATGAATCGTGGCCTTGTTGAAAAGCAGCGCAGGCTCCAGGAGCTATACGGCTCATGTGTTTTATTTTCAAAGGAAGAAATGTAATTTGCATAACTTAAACAAGAACAAATTGAAATATTCGTAATAGATCTAAGCCCATTGAAGAGAAATGTGTACCTCAAAAGATCTCATCTTGACAGCTGCAGTGATGTCTTTTCAAGTGAACTGACTGCAATGACTCGCTGAAGCTGCTCCTCAAGACCTTATCTGTCCCTCTGCCCAACAAACTGAGGGAATATGTTGGCAATTACATTAGTGTAGAATACATAAGCTATTTCTGACACAAACTTAGATGTATATTTACTCAGTGCCATTGGAGTAAGACTATTAGGATTATATTAGATTATATTTGAAAAAGATGAAGCAATGGAAAGAAAATTATATTCATCCTAAAGGAATAACTAAAATCTCTGATCTAAAAAGGATATACAGAAAGCACCGACAAAATTAATATATTATAAAACGAATGGAGTTGTGATTCATAATTAATCTGACAAGAGGAAACAGATACCAAGTTTGCTGCAGCGATACATGATTTATTTGCTTTTAAATATTAAATTATTATTATCAAAGAAAAAGCCAAATATATTTGAAAATTAAAACCAGATGAAATGCTGCCAGTGTCAGGATAAAATAAAGCCAAAGTAATAGTTGGATGTTATATTCATCAGCCTAATATGTTTATTCTTGTACTCAGAATGGGATCTTTTTACTTTCCAGATGTTGATCAATCACACCTTCCCTCCAGCATTTTCTGCTCTACTTAATGGATGTATAAAATAAATGAAAGTTGATAAAGGTTTCGTCAAATTCATACTAATATGGGCCTCATATCTGAGGAAGGATGTGCTGGCTCTGGAGAGGGTCCAGAGGAGGTTTACAAGCATAATCCCAGGAATGAGTGGATTAACATATGATGAGTGTTTGACGGCACTGGACCTGTACTCGCTGGAGTTTAGACGGATGAGGGGGCATCTCATTGAAACTTGCCAGATAGTGAAAGGCTTGGATAGATTGGATATGGAGAGGATGTTTCCACCAGTGGGAGAGCCTAGGACTAGTGGTCATAGCCTCAGAATTAAAGGACGTTCCTTTAGGAAGGAGGAGGAATCAATGGATATTTTTAAGGCAGAGATAGATAGATTCTTGATTAGTATGGGTGTCAGGGGCTATGGGAACAAGGCAGGAGAATGGAGTTAGGAGAGAGAGATAGATCAGCCATGACTGAGTGGCAGAATAGACTTCATGGGCCGAATGGCCTATTTCTGCTCCAGCATTTGTGACTTTATGACTTTATGGAACACGTCCTCTTCTGCTCCTTCATCTGCACCACACTCCTCCAGCCCCACCCTGTCATGCTGCGGCTGTGACATGCTATGTAGCACTGATAATGAAGAGGTCGTAAATAGCAGAACACTGCAAGTCTTGAGATATTTTCTTTCTGAAGAAGATGGTTGGGCTCTGTCATTCTGGCCAATTTCGGGGAGAGGGGGAGAGAGGGGGGGAGGGGGGGAACAGAATAAGAACAGAAAGTGCTGGAAATGCTGAGCAGCTCAGAGAGCCTCTAGCGAGAGAGAAATAAAATTAACATCTCAGGTTGTGACCTTTCAGCAGAACTTTCATTGGGGAGCAGAATTATTGGTGGTGGAAGTTGTTATGTCAGATTGTACATTATAGAACAACATTCGGTATGAGCTGCCAATTTTCCAGGAACCTTCCATCAAGTTCAGGATACAAATGTGTGCAAGGGTAGTTAAAGGCTGACTCTAGAAATCAAAACCTAGAAGATTCTTGTCGAGAGATTCAAAGAGGAGGAAGTACTGACACTTTTGAAAAATATAAAAGTGGATAAGTCTCCAGGTCCTGACAGGATATTCCCTAGGACATTGAGGGAAGTTAGTGTAGAAATAGCAGGAGCTATGACAGAAATATTTCAAATGTCATTAGAAACGGGAATAGAGGGCATGACATGAGAATTAAGGGACAGAAGTTTAGGGGTAACGTGAGGGGGAACTTCTTTACTCAGAGGGTGGTGGCTGTGTGGAATGAGCTTCCAGCAGAGGTGGTGGAGGCAGGATCGATTTTAACATTTAAAAGTAAAGTGGATAGGTATATGGACGTGAAGGGAATGGAGGGGTATGGTCTGAGTGCAGGTAGATGGGACTAGGGGAAAACAAATGGTCGGCACGGACTGGAAGGGCCGAGAGGGCCTGTTTCCGTGCTGTAATTGTTATATGGTTATATGGTTATATAGTGTAGAAATAGCAGGAGCTATGACAGAAATATTTCAAATGTCATTAGAAATGGGAATAGTGCCGGATGATTGGCGTACTGTGCATGTTGTTCCATTGTTTAAAAAGGGTTCAAAGAATAAACCTAGCAATTATAGACCTATTAGTTGGACGTCAGTGGTGGGCAAATTAATGGAAAGGATACTTAGAGATAATATATATAAGCATCTGGATAAACAGGGTCTGATCAGGAACAGTCAACGTGGATTTGTGCCTGGAAGGTCATGTTTGACAAACCTTCTTGAATTTTTTGAAGCGGTAACTAGGGAAATTGATGAGGGTAAAACAGTGGATGTTGTCTATATGGATTTCAGTAAGGCCTTTGACAAGGTTCCCCATGGAAGGTTGGTTAAGAAGGTTCAATCTTTGGGTGTTAATGGCAGAGTAGCAAGATGGATTCAACAGTGTCTGAATGGGAGATGTCAGAGAGTAATGGTGGATGGCTGTTTGTCAGGTTGGAGGCCGGTGACCAGTGGGGTGCCTCAGGGTTCTGTGTTGGGTCCACTGTTGTTTGTCATGTACATCAATGATCTGAATGATGGGGTTGAAAATTGGATAAGTAAGTATGCAGATGATACTAAGATAGGTGGTGTTGTGGATAATGAAGTAGATTTTCAAAGTCTACAGAGAGATTTGGGCCATTTGGAAAAGTGGGCTGAAAGATGGCAGATGGAGTTTAATGCTGTTAAGTGTGAAGTGCTACATCTTGGCAGGACAAATCAAAATAGGACATACATGGTAAATGGTAGGGAATTAAGGAATGCTGTGGAACAGAGAGATCTAGGAATAACTGTGCATAGTTCCCTGAAGGTGAAATCGCATGTAGATAGGGTGGTCAAGAAAGCCTTTGGTGTGCTGGCCTTTATAAATCAGAGCATTGAATATAGTAGGGAAGTAATGTAAAAATTGTACAAGGCATTGGTAAGACCAATTCTGGAGTATGGTGTACAATTTTGGTCGCCTAATTATAGGAAGGATGTCAACAAAATAGAGAGAGTACAGAGGAGATTTACTAGAATGTTGCCAGGGTCCCAGCAACTATGTTATAGAGAAAGGTTGAACAAGTTAGGTCTTTATTCTCTGGAGCGCAGAAGGTTAAGGGGGGACTTGATTAAGGTCTTTAAAATGATGAAAGGGATAGACAGAGTCGACGTGGATAAGCTTTTCCCATTTAGGGTAGGGAAGATTCAAACAAGAGGGCATGACATGAGAATTAAGGGACAGAGGTTTAGGGGTAACGTGAGGGGGAACTTCTTTACTCAGAGGGTGGTGGCTGTGTGGAATGAGCTACCAGCAGAAGTGGTGGAGGCAGGATCGATTTTAACATTTAAAAGTAAAGTGGATAGATATATGGACGTGAAGTGAATGGATGGGTGTGGTCTGAGTGCAGGTAGATGGGACTAGGGGAAAACAAATGGTCGGCACGGACTGGAAGGGCCGAGAGGGCCTGTTTCGGTGCTGTAATTGTTATATGTTATATGGTTATATGGAGATAGAGAGATGGAAGATGCACCATTTTTTTGTTAATTTCTATAATTGTTACTAATACTTACAATATCTCAAATACACAGTTCAATATAAATTTTATTTTTAGATTGTTAGCTGGAAATCAACAATTCTACTATCCAGTGCTTAATGAGTCCCCTTTTTTTTTTGAAGTGATGCACAGAACAAATCTCAATATTTCATTTGTTCAAATGACGATGAATCAAAATGTCTTTCATCATCAATATCCAAATCAATTATTCACATTGCTATGACCTTTACACAAAACTACTTGTTTTAACTTAAAGCAAGCAGTATTTACTGTGACTGAAATGCTTAAATAATGAATCCAAAACCTGAACAGAATTCTGGGAAAATATTCCCTGGGCCAAGAGATGAAAGAGACTTTTGTTGGACAAAAATGTTTTTCTATTTTGAATTAAAAACTAAAAATGCTGAAAGCATTCAACAAGCCAAGCAATATCTGTGCAGGGAGAACAAAAAACATATAATGATTTTTCAAATGAATTGACAAATATATAGATCAAACCAATTTCAATTGGGATCTTATATTGATCTAATGAGGCAATCCTTAAAGTCTGAAGATGGGTCCTGACCTGAAATATCTCCTGTCCAATCCCTTCACAGATGCTGTGTGACTTGCTGAATTCCTTCAGCAATTTAGTTTTGCTCAAGTTTCCAGCATCTGCAGTTCCTTGTGAATTCTTAAAGTCAAATACACTTCTGTGAATGAGCTGTCAAGAATAGAGTAATCTATTGATTTAATTTTTCTACATTTGTTAAACACATACTTGCGTAAATATTTCCTTTCTTAAATTACTGTAGCTTAGGCACTTGAGTGCATCTTTTTAATATTTAAATAAGCTCATTTTAAGTTAAGCTGCAATTAATTCCATCTTATTTTATATTGAGTACATGTTATACAGTGATATTGAAAACAACTTGAAGATACTTATGTAACAATAGCTTCTATTCATGCATTAAGCATTTTATTTTATAATTCTTGTTAAATATTTTTATTAGACGTAAATACATATTAATAGAGTATACTTCTCGCATACATTCGTAATTTTATTAATATTAACATTTATGTCTTATATATTTCTATACTTTTTTTTTACAGGTAAGAAAAGATAGAGAAAAATAAAGTAAGAGTAGGAATGAATGGAGTATTAAAAAAGTTATCAATCATTGGAGATATATCCGTGATTTGTTATACGTATTTCTTCATCTATTCCATTATTCAGGCTTCAGTCAGGCTCTCGTACCGAGCCATTTTGACCCTTTAGATATTCAATAAATGGAGACCATATTCCTCTGAAAAGATCCAACTTGTCCAATAAGACAAGCCTTAATCTTTCCACATGAAGTGTCTCCGACATTCCTGTAATCCACATTTTGATTGTGGGGGATGTAGGACCTTTCCAGAATTTCAATATTTTTTCCCAATTATTAAAATGTAATCAATAAAAAATCTTTGATTTGTTGTTATTAATTGATCTGTTTCTAATATTCCCAGTATTATTAACTTTGAGTCAGGGTTCAGATTCATATTAACAACATTCGAAATTATCTTAAATATCTCTGTCCAAAATTTAGTAATTTTTACACAATTTGTAAATGAGTGCGTTAAGTTAGCTTCTAAGTGTTGACATTTATCACATATGGCAGATACATTTGAAAAAATACTATGTAATTTGGATTTTGAGTAATGTAATCTATGTAATATTTTAAATTGTATAAGAGAGTGTTTAGCATTTAACGAGCAGTGGTGTATATATTGTAGACTTTCATCCCATATTTCAGGTCTAATGATTTGACCTAATTTGTTTTCCCATGATTGCCTATATATTTCTGTCATTGGGGCATCGTTTTCCAGTAAAATATTATAAATATATGATATCAATTTTTCTGTGTTTGGGTGTTTATTTAGGCATTTATCTAAAATTTCTGTCTTTCTATTTTTAATTTCCTGAGTATTTGCTTTTACATAATCTCTAATTTGTAGATATCTAAAGTAATCTTTTGAATGTAATCCATAAATTTGTTGTAATTCTTGAAATGAAAGGAAAGAATTTTCTCTGTAGAGATCTCCCATCTTATTAATTCCATAGTTTTTCCATTGTAAAAAACCTTTGTCCATCATTGAGGATTTAAATTAACATTATTTACAATGGTAAGGGCTAGTGGTATACATTCCAATTTTAGTGTTTTCTTTATTTGTTTCTTGATACGTATTCCACTTTCTATTATGTTTTATTTTATAATCCAAATAAATTTTATTTTATAATTCAGGACACTTTAATCATATATTGATCAAGGGTCAAGAGTCAAGAGTCTTTTTATCAGATGTCCTGAAATTAAACAATGACATTCTTAAGGGGCTGTCCCACTTGGGCGACCTAATTAGCAAGTTTAGAAGAGTTTAGGAGAGTTTGAAAAAATGTCATATTGAAGACCTCCTTCGACTATGTAGAAAATCTCCTTCGACCTCCTTCAACTATGTTGAAGACTAGCTTCGACTAGCTACGACTTGCTACGACTAACTTCGGGAAAATTGGACACCGAATAGTGGAGAGTGAAGACGACATCCTTCGATCTGCTTCGACCTCCCTTCAACCTCTCTTTGACAATGATGAAGACTATCTATGACCCTTCGACTACTTTTGACTACCCTCGATTACCTACGACTAACATGCCGACCTACTACGTCTAAACCTACGAGTAAAAAAAGTATAGATTTTTTCCATGGCGTCTTTTTTTACCCACGGCCATTTTTCAACATGTTGAAAAATACGCCACGACCTAGCTGATGCCTCGAGTACAAGGGGCCTACTCTCGAGCATGAAGGAGAGTTACGAAGACCTCCTACAACCTCGTGTCGACCATGCTGCGAGTATGAATCGAGGGCAAACTCAACAGAACTCGCGGATTAGAATGCCCAAGTGGGAAAGCCCCTTAACTTGCAGCAGCACAACAGATATGTAAACATAGTATTCTGTAAACATCATAATAAACATCAAAAGGTTCCGTACAAAATATTGATTCAAATGCTTCAAAATAATGCCATTTTGATCTTAATGCATATATTTCTAAATTTCTCATTTAACATTGTTATATTTATCTTATTTCTTTACTTTTTTTATATTTACCTTCTTTCCTTACGACTACACAAAGGTAAAATATAGGTTTTTTGGGGGCATTTTGACATCACAAATCTGTGATGTCAAAATGCATCACTGCCTTTCAAGTTTCTGTCAGTTTACAGGTGCAGCTTAGCCCAAAGACAAATGTATTTACTATTATTAGTTAACTAATTATGAAATTAGTTGCAAATAGATACGTCTCCCACATCAAAAGATCACACCTCATTTAAGATGGGAATCCTTGGATGAAATTATGTTGTTTCAATGAGACAATCGTAAAGGTCTATTGTATTTCTGCTGGTGAGCTGTCAAGTGTAGAGCTATCTCTTGTCTGAATGTTTCCACGTCACATACCTATACGCATTTTAACTATTTCCTACCTTAAATTAGCTATGACACTTGAGTTTCATATTAATATTAAAGGAAGTTTATGTTGTTGAGCTACAATTAATTTCACCTAATTTTATGTTGAACACATGTAATTACACATTTTGAAAGTAATGTAACAGTCACTAGTGTATCCGTGAACGTTTATTCATTCTGGCGGTACACTAAATTATTTACTTTATAATTCACAACACTATAAACATGTATTGATCAAAAACCTTCAAAGTAATCCAATAACCCAATAATCCAACCTGTCTCTACCACCTCCACTGACAGCATGTTCCCGAAACCCAGCAGCCTTTGTGTAATAAACTTGCCCCTCAGAATCCTTTCAAATCTTTCCCCTCTCACCTTAAATAATGTCCTTTAGTTTTATACGTATGTAACTCCTGCACTCAATATCATGGCCATGAAGGCAAGCCTGCGTAAGCCTTGGTCACTATTCTGTAGACCTGTGTTGTCACTTTTAGCGAACCATGTATTGTACCCCTAGGTCGCTCTGTTCAACAAATTCAACTCTTTCAGCTTTTTGCGGCTTTCTCCTATTTCTCCATCATTAATCAGAATGAAAGTCTTGTATTCCAATATAAAACAAAATAGATTAAAAAGATATTAATGACAGCATGTTAATTTAAATGATTTAAATTTATTTTATGTCCTACTATTTTACTCAAAGCCTTATCTCTTCCTTCTACTAAAAGCAGATTCTAAATTATCGACCGCAGCCCTCAGGTGAGCTTGTTTACAATTTATGTCAAAAAAGCACATGTGTGGTATCTGGTCTCCTATGCAAACTGATACAGATGTGCCAAATTCAACCATCAATTTACAATGGAATAATTAAAGGAAAATTCTGCAGGGAATAGAGTGGTTTATACGAGTTTAATTTTGTCAAATGTTCCCTAAATGTTATACATGAAAGGTTCCTTAACAGCAGAGACGTTCTCTTGATAAAACCTTGATTTTATGTAAAATATTGCTTCTCAATGATTAGAATTTATCATTAAGAAATAAATCAAGTTATTTTATGTGTGTATTGGCTATTGAAGCAGAGGAGAGTGTGTTTGTTCAATTTGATGTGGGTGAAAATAGTAAGATTAAACGAGAACTTACCAGTTTGAAATTTGATCTTGATTTTATGAGGAGTTACATTGACGATTACGTGAAGAAGCCCAGCCAGGCCGCATGCGCATCAATCTTCAAAGCAGCGGTATGAAATCACAAATAACAATTACCGAAGTGACATAGTAAGATGCGTGACTCGAGAACTACCAGATGATCTTTATGAGAGAGGGTTGGGCGTGGAGGGCACGTCATCATCAACATAACTCCTCATAAAATCAAGATCAAACTTCAAACTGGTAAGTTCTCGTTTAATCTTACTGTTTTACTTCGGAGTCACGTGAGTGATTCCGTGAAGGGTTCGAAGCTTGTGATTTCATGCCGCAGATCCAAATCTCGGCGTCTCACTGCATTGATTGACTCAGAATGAGTGAATAATCAAAAAATGCATTAAGCATGACATTGATTCAAATGTATTAATGGTTTACGTTAATAAAGAAATCAATAGCAACCCCTGTATCTCAGGGGAGGCTAATGTGGACGCAAAACAGAAAGGGAAAAACACCGGGTCAGTAACCGGCCTATGGTAAGAAAATTTAAATCAATTCAGTTGACCATCCTGCGGTCGCAAGGATATGGTCGATAGGAATGTCCATTCCCTGGCCGCTGACGTTGATGCTGATCTGGTGGAATGAGATATACAATCGTCAGTATCAATACCTGCCTAACCCAGAACCTGCTGCAGTCACTTTGAAATTGTCTGATTCCACACTTCTTAGGATTCTGGTGGCCTTGATATAATATAGCAAGCCTTCCCTCCCACATAGATGTGAGACCGTGGGGTATCCGAAAAATGATCTTAAATCCCGCCACTCCTGGTCTGAGACATAAAGACATAAAGAACATTCCTCCTTTTGCAGTGAGAATGTGTTTCTCCACACAGTTGTGCACATATTTTTTCAATCAGTGAATAAACATGAACCAACATTTCGATATTCGATGTAGTATTGAACCATACTTTCATAATACTTTGAGATCCAATACCTATTCTGTGTTGACATCGATCTGAACTGGATGATACACCAGTGGCAAAGGCGATTAGGTAAATTATTACAGGATACTTTTTCTTGATTGCCATGTGACTAACATATGCCACCACCGTAATGTAGCAACTTGAAGTTGAGCATGTAGAATATGTATATTTGCTCAATAGCCCCTTACCCATGGGTGCATCTAGTGTATATATTTAATTGATACCAACAATTGAAGAATTGGTAACTCATCCAAATCTCCACTACCTCCAACTAGAGATGGTATTCGGAACTTCTCACCTTAGAGTCCTTAGCATCAGTTTGTAATAACTGAATTCAACCGACCAAGCTACTGGAGCAATGTTGAATACTGTTTTTTCATCATTGTGACTGAGGTAGCTTCAGCTGATAATAGCATAAGGTTGTTAACAGCGGTCCACATGTCATTTGAGAGGTCGCTACTTTGCACGATATCAGTTCCTTGATTTGCTTGGCTGAAACACAGCTACTAGATTGCCAACTACTCTTGATGAAATAAAAGTCAGTTTTATAACAGGTTGCTATTAACTCCAATCTCTTGCCACAGGGCAGAGTCATAGGCTAATTAATAGTTAAAGGTAACTCGCAATGACCAACAAACAGTTTATCCCATTCCGCAATGTTTTACTGTTATTAGTACAGTTATATTTTCTTTGATAACCTCTGTAATGGGAACTGCATAGAAAGGATCTTTGGGACCCTTATGAATCTGTTGTTAGTCAGGAAAATAAGTTTTCATATTCGGAAAGTTCATATGCCCGACACTCCATTTTTCATAATAAACATGCCACTCCTGCCTTATTCCATGGGTGTTTTGCATGAGAACTTTGGCCTGATTTCCAAACCTTATCTTCAAAGACAACCATGGCCATAATCCAAACTTGCTTGGAATGTTAATACTGTGCCTCAACCAGATGTTTTTATCCTTTGTGTGTTGTACAAACAAATGTAAGTATTACAACTTGTGAACGGTGCACTTACCCATGTTTTGGAAGTGCCAACCCACTTTGTTGAGTAGGGTTGGTAAGTGTAGATGATATGTGTATACATCTTTAATTGATAGTGACGATGTCCATGCTAACCACCCCCCCACCAGTTAGTATAATTGTAACCCACACGTCCCTAGCTCTCTCTCTGGTGATCGTGACAGACCACGTACAGCTAGGGCTATATGATGTATGATCAATAAAGTAGTGAAGACCTTAAGGTGTCTGTGTACCTTCTCTACATGGCGTCAGAAGTTCTTCTTCCTGTGTCTCCAGTCTATCACATTCTATTTTCTTAGTCCCAGTACCCCCTCCCTGTGCTGTGATGGCTTCTGCCTGTCGTAAACCTGACATCCTAGTCTTTGACGCAGACATCACTCATCGCTGGAGTGTGTTCCGACGTGACTTTGAGCATTATGTTACAATCGCTCACCCTGCTGTGGCCCCCGCGGTCAAGGCTTCCCTGCTGCTTAATCAAGCTGGTCCCGAAGCGCTTGAGTGATCGGAGTCATTCATCTATGGACAGGGTGAGAGTATCCAGGACCCGGTATGTCTGCTTGCTAAATTTACAGGGATGTGTGACCTTCCCACTAACCACATCTTAGAGCGTTTCAAACTGTTCTCCCGACGCCAAAACCCTGGGGAATCTATTGACAATTTCGTGGCCGCGCTGCGCCAACTGGCTCGCCGATGTGACCTGCATGTCCTGACCCCTGATACTTTGACCCGTGACATCTTGGTCTTTGGTCTATGGGATGATCAACTGCGCTCTGAGCTGCTGCGTAAGCCTGATCTGACATTCAATGAGGCGTTGCATGCCTCTCGTTTAGCTGAGGCTGTCTCCTCCGCTGTACCTGACCCTGTGGTCCACGCAGCAAGTCTCGCTGGTCACCAGTACAATGCTTCCTGGCGACAGAGGGCAAGCCCTCTGCCGGGCTTCAGACCGCCTCAACGATGTCCGAATTGTAACTTTGTTTCACACCGTTCTAATGTGTGCCCGGCGTTGGGAAAAACCTGTAATTTCTGCAACAAGCCCAACCACTTTTCAGCAGCATGCCGTTCCCGTGGGAACCCTGCAAAGCCACAGCAGAAACCGTCTCGCTACCTGACACGTGATGATACCGCGTCTGGTTCCCATCTCCAGCATGATGAACTCCCCCCGTCTGACTCTGACTCTTCTCAGAGCGAGCCGAGTGTGTTTTCCTTGCGAGGTGCAGCTGCTCTGATAACGGACCCGACCGTCCGAGTCACGGTGAATGGCATGGCCTTCTCTGCTAAGGTGGATACGGGGGCTGCTGCTAATGTGATGTCAACAAGCCTGTTCAGGAAGATAAGAAATAATGAGCCCATTTCCACAGACAGTGCTGTTTTGCATGCCTATGGGGGTGGCGTACTTGTTCCTGTGGGGAGGGCCACTCTCCACTGCAAGATGCTGAAGACCTCTCGGCCTCTCTCTTTCCTCCTGCTAGATGGTAAATGTGACCCCCTGCTCGGCGTGGAGGCCTGCCAGGACCTCGGATTGGTGAGCTTCCACAGCGATGTCCACCTGGTAGAGGCACCCCTGATTCCACTGGCCGAATTCCCAGACCGGTTTGACTCGAAGCTGGGGAAGTTGCCCTGCAGCTACAAGATTGCCCTCAATCCCGACATCACGCCGGTCATCCTTCCTCTACGTAAAAACACGGTATACAGAAGTGACAGGTCCTGCCGTCCCCTCCACCCTCTTCTCCCCGGCCAGGTCGTCCGTATGAGGTCCACTTCTGGCCGTTCCAAGCTGGCCGTGGTTGTCGGTTCTGCCGGTTCCCCTTGTTCGTACCTTGTCAACCAAGACGGAAGGGTGTACCGCCGGTCCCACCAGCATCTCCGTCTCGTGAACGAGCCTCTCCCTCCCCCGATGGCTCCGTATGCCCCCCCGCTGCCACTGTCGCGGCCCAGTGCTTTGCCCGTTCCTCTGGGGTAACCCCTCCCTCGTCCTCCTGTCCACCTCCCAGCTGCGGTCCCACTTTCTCTGGCTTCTTCGCTCTTCTCTTCGCCATCCCCCCCACCCCCGATGCCTTCATCGTCCAGGGGTTCTCCTGTCCGTAGCCCCCACCATGCCCGGCGTCGTCCCCACTTGTTCCCGTCGGGGAAGGAGGTGATGGCGAGGTGCGGACCCGGTCTGGTCGCCTGGTCAGGCCGCCGGTCTGTTACGGTGATTACGTGTGATTCTGTATTCCCGCGCTTTACTGTTTGCATTTACCCCAGCGCATGAGATGTGGTCGCCCTGTCACTCACTGTTTGTTTTGGTAGAGGAAGGATGTAGATGATATGTGTATACACCTTCAATTGATAGTAACGATGTCCATGCTAACCACTCCCCCACCAGTTAGTATAATTGTAACCCACACATCCCTAGCTCTCTCTCTGGTGATCGTGACAGACCACGTACAGCTAGGGCTATATGATGTATGGTTAATAAAGTAGTGAAGACCTTAAGGTGTCTGTGTACCTTCTCTACAGTAAGGTGCATGGAATTTCTGAGCTATCATGCTGCCCCCAGCTCCAGTGAACCGCCTCCTGCCGATGAGCACCTGGGGTGCATTCTGAAACGATGACCTTTGTCCGCCGTTGGCCTTAATTGATTCATCTGCCAGGTTTCCCTCCCCTGTTGAATAGGCATACCCGAATAACAGATTCGGCGGCTGGCTCTCACATCCTCCTGTTGCCAGCACATATGTGCTTCAGTATGTTCCATCAACTTCTTTAGAGCCTGGAGTCAGTTATATCTTGACCTTTTGCTTTCCCCTCCTCAGAGAGGGTGATTCGTAGGCAGCCCTAAACAGGCTCTGCCGCAGGCCGCAGGATACCTATACTGATATGAACCCATTGGACCTATACCCGAATAGAACATTCTGCTGGGATGGCAACTTTGTTGTCAGGAAAAGGTACCTCTGACACGTGCCCTTCATCCCTTGGGGTATGCCCCACGGCTCCACCCTGAGACTCAGTGTCAGCAGGATACTGACCCGTCTTGGTCTCTGCCTCCAAGAGGGAGACCTGTAGCAGCTCTGTCAACTGGAGCTGCTGGTGCGGCCTGCAGAGGCAGAGGTGGAACATCTGGCTCAACCTTACCATCAGAGTCGGGGTCAGAACTAAAATGACCCATGGCTCGCGCCTCCTCGTCCATGAAGGTGCTATCAAACAGTTCTCTACTAGGTGCTGCTGGCACCTTTTTGTTCAGGGTGGTGCTGACACTCCTCCTGCTGGCATGTGCCCTGCTGTAGCACTGTATGCAATAGTTGCTGCATTTGGGATAGTCATTCAAACGCACTATCCAGCCCCGGTGAGGAATCATCCCCCAACTCCGTGGGCCTATTATTTTGTTATCCAGCCGCGGCGGGGAATCTTCCCCCAATTCCGTGGGCCTAGCAGACTTTGTTACTTTGAGCAACCCTGACCCAGGCGTTGCCGACGCCGCTTCTCGTAAAGGCCGGTGCTTTTTGACATGAAACAGTCCTGTACCAGGCGCTGCAGGCACGGCTCTCCCGTAGGCCGGCAATGTCACAAAGGAAACAGCCCTGTCCCAGGCGCTGCTGGCGTGGCTCTCCCGTAGGCCGGCGCTTTCATACATGAAGTAGCCCTGTCAGGCGCTGCTGGCGCGGACTGTCCCATAGGCCCGCGCTGTTACAGTGTAGGCTCACTAAATCAAATTTTTAGTGTACAGCTTTACCTGTGAAGGGTTAAAGCAATTTTTAACCCTTCACAGCAACTTGTGCTAAACAAGGAATAATTTCATTGTCAGGGATATATGACAATAACCTTTTTAACTTCTAAGTTTGCCTTTAACTTTTATCTTTAAGAAAAACACTATAACATACCTGTAACTTTATTATAAGAGAAAAACCCTTGTAGCCCGACTCACCCGAGTCCAATAGGGCTGAACGAGTCCTTTCTCCACCAATTTTATTCACTGCCTGGGGACCGACGTCTGTGAGCTGCTGACCGCACTGTTTATGGCGTTATTTCCTTGACATTCCATGGCATCCCCGCAGGCTTGAAGCCGCTGACTGCCTTGTGAGCGGCTCCTTATCTCACAACCCGATCTTTTGCCGGTTATCCGCTTCCGCGGTCGGACCGAGGTTCCCCCACAGTCCATAACCGGCTCACTCGTCGGGCTGTGAAACTGGCAGGAAAACCTCTATGAAGAGAGGCTCCTGCTTGAAAAACCCCCTGGTAATTAAAAACAAACTTACCTTCTAGGTTTCACTTGCCGCTGGCAGGAGCTCTGTCCTGCCAGTCTGGCGCTTGCGCCAATGCGGCTGACATACTGGTGCGCATGCGGCCTGGCTGGGCTTCTTCACGGAATCACACACATGACTCCGAAGTAAAATTATCAAATTTTTGGCGTTTTGGGTTTTCAGCTTTGTGAAATATAACATCAAAGTATTTCCAAAGCAAAATGTAATCTCTATACCTTAAGATTGTTCAAGACTTCAAGGCATATTCATGCTGTAGAAAAATGAATCATCAAACAACTATGAATTTGAAATGATTCACAGTCATAGTCATAGAGCAGGAAAATAGGCCCTTTGGCCCAACTCATCCATGCTGCCAAGATGCCCCATCTAAACTAGTCTCGTATGCCTGTATTTGGCCCATTTTCCTCTAAACCTTCATTAACACGTACCTGTGCAAATATCTTTTAAATATTCATGTATTTGCCTCAATTACTTCCTCTGGCAGCTCCTTCCATATACCTTTCGAACTTTGTGTGGAAAATGTTGCCCCTTAGATTCCTGTTAAATCTTTCCCCACTCACCTTGCACCTTGCTCCTGACCTCTTTATCCCGAACCCAGGAAACAGACTACATGAATTCACCCCATCTATTAACTCATGATTTTATACACCGCTCTAAGATCATCCCACAGCCTCCTGTCCTCTAAAAGATAAAGTTCCAACCTGTACAACCTCTCCCTATAGATCTGGCCCTCGTGTACTGGCAACATCCTGGTAAATTACCTTGCACTCTTTTCAGCTTAATGGCAAATTGCCTATAGCAGGGTGACTAAATATTCCAATTGTGGCCTCAACAATGTCTTGTACAACTGGTTTGGTTCACCAACGTCTTGGACAACCTCATAGTTTCATAAAGTTTTAAACTTTCTCCATGGTGAATGGATGAAACTAACACATTAAAAAGAGAATATCAACTCATTAACTAAGTAGCATCTGTACAATTTAGGTGAGTTAATGACATTGAATTTAGTTTAGAGATACAGCGTAGCCAACCGAGTCTGCACCAACCAGCGATCCCTGCACACTATCGCATCATTGCCAATTTACAATTTTACCTAAGCCAATTAACCTACAAACCTGTACATGTTTGGAGTGTGGGAGGAAGCCGGAGCACCCAGAGAAAACCTACGCAGGTCACAGGGAGAACGTACAGACAGCACCCGTGGTCAGGATGAAACCCAGGTCTCTGCTGCTGTAAGGCAGCAACTCTACCACTGCGTCACTGTGCATGCACATGGTATATAAATGTGTATTTAATAATTTTTTTAAAATAACCATAACAGGAATAGGAATGCTCAGCTTCCATCGGTTGTTTTATAATTAAATGTGGCCTCCTCTGACCAAAACAGGTTTGCAAAATTAGATTGCTAACTATAACTTTAAATAAGATTCTATCAAAACAAGTAACAATTTCACAATCACTGCTAAAAAGGAGGAGGATTAATAACATACGTAAAGCAACTTACAGAAAGAAAGTCATTATGACAGTCTGAAGGAGACCCAGAGGTGGAGTTTTCAATATTTGACATGAGAATTAAGGGACAGAAGTTTAGGGGTAACGTGAGGGGGAACTTCTTTACTCAGAGGGTGGTGGCTGTGTGGAATGAGCTTCCAGCAGAAGTGGTGGAGGCAGGATCGATTTTAACATTTAAAAGTAAAGTGGATAGGTATATGGACATGAAGGGAATGGAGGGGTATGGTCTGAGTGCAGGTAGATGGGACTAGGGGAAAACAAATGGTCGGCACGGACTGGAAGGGCCGAGAGGGCCTGTTTCCGTGCTGTAATTGTTATATGGTTATATGGTTATATGGTTAATATCTGTCACTGAGCCTCATCTGTCTCGTGTTTTAATGTGTTTGGAAAGTAGCTTTGGAGTCCACTGAAGTGATTTTTCACCAAATTCAAACATACTATTTTACATTAACTTTTAAATACATTCCAGGAAATGTGGAATGTCTCCAAAAGAATTCCAGGAGATGTGTTTTCACTACACAATTACCTGATCTCTGGTAATTACGAAAATATTTCTCTATCCACCGAGCTTTATATGCATTGGTTCACTACCTTTCAGAAGTGATATTTAAATATCTGTTTTTATAAAGTCATTGCATGGATAAGTGTTTGAGTCCTGCTTGCAGCAGACTAAGTCAAAAGTTATATTCCAAGGGAAAAGATATACATGCATTTGGACAGATGGGCTGATTAGGGATAGTCCGCATCATTTTGTATGTGGGAGATTGTGACTTACAGATCTGATTGAGATTTTAGAAGAAGGAACTAAAACGGTTGATGAGAGCAAAACCATTGACGTTGTCTATGTGGACTTCAACAAGACCTTTGATAAGATTCCACATGGTAAGCTGCTCTGGAACGTTAGATCACATGGGATCCAGGAAGACCTAGGGGAGCTAGCCAGGAAGCATTTAGATGGATAAGGAGAGACCCCATTGATATTAGTTCAGAAGGATGAGGGGGACCTCATTGAAACATCGAATAGTGAAAGGCCTGGATAGAGTGGATGTGAAGAGTATGTTTCCACTAGAGGGAGAGTCTATGACCAGCCTCAGAATAAAAGGACGCACCTTTAGGAAGGAGAGGAGGAATTTCAAGTGTAAAACCCCACATCGTCCCCCTCTCTCTCTCTCTCTCTTGCTCGCTCGCTACTTTATCTCTCCCTGGTTCATTTCAGTCTCTCCATCTGCCCACGTCTCCCTGACCCACCCGCTCCCTCTCTCTCTCCTCTCACAGCCTCGCGTTCTGACATGCTTGTCCCCACAGTTCTCTCTCTCTCCTCCCCCGATCTCTCCCTCTACCCTCTCTCTTGCCGTCTCTCGTTCTGACCCCGTCCTTTCCCTCGCTCTTCCCCCCTTCTCCTCCGCACTCTTTCCTTCTGTGACCTCTCCCCACTCCCCTCTGTCTCGCAGTGTCCACCCTCGCCTCTTCCCTATTGTCCATTCTTCCCTGCCCTCTCCCTTCTCTCCTCTCCCTCCTCTCTCCCCTTCTCACTCCTTCCCTATCTCAGTCCCCCTCTCTCCTTTCCATCCTTTCTCTCCCTTCCTCTCTCCTCTCTCTCACCTTCCCCCCCTCTCTCTCCCCCTTCTCCCCACCCTCTCTCCCCCCCCCCCCCCCCCCCCCCCCACTCCCTCTCCTGTCGGCTTCCTCCCCTCTCTCCCCTTCCCTCCCTCCCTCTATCTCTCTCTCCCTCCCTCCTTCTCTCCCTGCCTGCTCCATCTCCCTTCCTCCCTCCCACTCTCTCTCCGCTCTCTGTGACACAAATCATAGATGCTCTGTGAGATGATTCCTCGTGTGTTTGTTTATCCCTCCCTGTCCCGGAGCTACGAATGCGAAGAGGCAGAGAGGGTTCGCCTTTATAGTTAGGACAGTTTCTCTCCGCTGGGAACAGCGTCTTGTGCAGGGAGCGCCAGGATCGGTCCCACTGCCTCGGGTGTCGTTTCCATTAGAAACGTTGTTACCGGCCGAGAGAGGTCGAAGATGGACTGTTAGCGCTGGGGCTGGTAACCCTACTGTAGGATTCCGTTAGCAGAGTTCCGTGCACTGAAACTCAACCCTGACTCCATAATTTGTCTTCTGGTTAGCAGAGTCCATGTAGTGACAATGACAGTGTTAAACTCCGGATTGATTTAATAGTCTGCCTTCTGGTAGCAGAGTCTGTGAGTGTTGCACCGGGGGACTGGATATGCAGTCTGTGTGCAGGTCTCCAAGCAAAGATACTATAAACATAGCATTATACATATATTATAATAAACATAATATTACATAGTGTCCAAGCAAACATATTAAAAACATACTATAAACATAGTAAACACAAACTGTTCCCCCGCAATCAAGAGGCATAACTGAAGTCGGGTCGGGTTTACTGAAATGGCGGAAGTTACGCTCCATTGCCTATTACAGACCATTGGATTTTGCAGGAGTGGTCTATCTTGCTCCGCTCTATGATCTATGGTGACAATGAAGTATCCAATTCAATTCAATAAAATACCTTTGACTTGAAACATTAATACAGTTGTTCCCGCGGGTGCTGCCTGATATGCAGAATACTTGCAGTATTTTCTGTTTATTAAGTATATATGGTTCAGTTGGTAGCACTGTTTCCTCTTAGTGACAGTGTTATGTCCCACTCCACAGATTTAGACGTAAAATTCCAGACTGAGTTGTTTTTTTATTGAATTAGGGCTGTGATCTTGGAAACATAAAAACATAGAAACATAGAAAAATAGGTGCAGGAGTAGGCCATTCGACCCTTTGAGCCAGCACAGCCATTCAATATGATCATGGCGAATATGATCAATTTGTTCGGTTGCCGTGTTTCATATATCGGTGACTATGCTAATGTTTGTTTCACTTCAAACAGACAAAAACGCAATAAAATTAGTAATCAAGTAGTAAAATCTTTATTTCGCCCAGGCGTGTGTGGCCGTCACTCTTACAGTATGTAAAACACAAACTATACAGAGTCACTCTTATCCCCACGCAAAGAGGTAATGATCAATCAGATATATTTATACCCCAATAATCAGCAATTCAGCAATACTTTATCTTACAGAGCATTGTACAGTCTCTTGACTGTTAAGATTGACAGGTTCTTCCAAGCGAGGAAGGTTAGCCCATATATGGTCATGCTGAAGAAGCAACTTTTCTGCAGATCAAGCATTTGTTTTTTTTACCTAATTGACGCACGTTATAATCTTATAGAGCAAAGAGTAGGAGCCAAGAGTCTGAACATTCCCTTGATTGTTTTTCTCTAGGTTATAAACGTTCATGTGTTTGTGCTGTTATCTCGCTAGTGTTATGGAAGAAGGGCAAAAACATTTCTGTTAGCCCTGCTAGTGTAATAGGAGAAAGGTGAAAGCATCCATTTTATTGCTAAATCTACAGCTGAATCCATTTTATAACTTTAAAATATTTAAACTTTCTCAACTATATCTCAATAACTGTAAATGTTGAGAGACGTTGTGAAATGTGATATAAAACTGCGGTTTATTTTAATTAGCTTTTTTTGTAACTGAATGTTAACAAAACACAGAAACATAGAAACATAGAAAATAGGTGCAGGAGGAGGCCATTCGGACCTTTGAGCCAGCACCACCATTCATTGTGATCATGGCTGATCGTTCCTAATCAATAACCCATGCCTGCCTTCTCCCCATATCCCTTGATTGGAGTTAAAACTGGCTTACATGCCATACAACTGGCATATTGAAATCCCCTATCAACACAGTGGCATTACCTTTGTTACATCAAAGGTAATGCCACTGTGGTGATGAGGGATTTCAACATGCAGGTAGACTGGAAAAATCAGGTTGGTTCAGAACCCCAAGAAAGAGAGTTTGTAGAGTGCCTCCAAGATAGTTTCTTAGAGCAGCTTGTAATAGAGCCAATCAGAGAAAAGGCAATTCTGGATTTAGTGTTGTCTAATCAACCAGATTTGATAAGAGAACTAGAGGTAAAGGAACCGCTTGCAGGTAGTGATCATAATATGATTAGTTTTAATCTGCAATTTGAGAAGGAGAAGGTTAAATCGGAAGTGGCAGTGATGCAGTTGAACAAAGGGGACTATGGAGGCATGAGAGGGGAGCTGGCCAAGGTAGACGGGAAAGGGATCCTAGCAGGAATGACAGTGGAACAGCAATGGCAGGAATTTCTGGGCATAATCCGGAAGGTGCAGGATAATTTCATTCCAAAAAGGAAGAAAGATTCTAAGGGGAGTAGGAGGCAACCGTGGCTGACAAGAGAAGTTATGGATAGAATAAAACTAAAAGAAAAGATGTATACATAGTAAAGAGTAGCCAGAAACCAGAGGATTGGGAAACTTTCATAGGACAACAGAAGGATACAAAACAGGCAATACGGGCTGAAGAGATGAAGTACGAGGGGAAGCTGGCGAGTGGAGTGCCGCAAGGCTCGGTGTTGGGGCCGCAACTGTTTACCATATATATTAATGATTTGGAATAGGGAATTAAGAGCAACACTAGCAAGTTTGCGGATGACACAAAGCTGGGTGGCAGTGTAAACTGTGAAGAGGATGTTAGGAGGTTGCAGGGTGACCTGGACAGGTTGAGTGAGTGGGCAGATGCGTGGCAGATGCAGTATAATGTAGATAAATGTGAGGTTATCCACTCCGGTGGCAAAAACAAGGTGACAAATTATTATCTCAATGGGGTTAGGTTAGGTAAGGGGGAGGTGCAGGAAGACCTGGGCATCCTTGCACACCAGTCACTGAAAGTTGGCGTGCAGGTACAGCAGGCAGTGAAGAAAGCTAATGGAATGTTGGCCTTCATAACAAGAGGATTTCAGTATAGGAGTAAAGAGGTTCTTCTGCAGTTATATAGGGCTCTGGAGTATTGTGTACAGTTTTGGTCTCCTAATTTGAGGAAGGACGTCCTTGTGATTGAGGCAGTGCAGCGTAGGCTCACGAGATTGATCCCTGGGATGGTGGGACTGTCATATGAGGAAAGATTGGAAAGACTAGGCTTGTATTCACTGGAGTTTAGAAGGATGAGGGGGGATCTTATAGAAACATATAAATTATAAAAGGACTGGACAAGCTAGATGCAGGAAAAATGTTCCCAATTTGGGCGAGTCCAGAACCAGGGGCCACAGTCTTAGAATAAAGGGGAGGCCATTTAAGACTGTGGTGAGAAAAACTCAGAGAGTTGTGAATTTGTGAAATTCCCTGCCACAGAGGGCAGTGTAGGCCAAATCACTGGATGGATTAATGAGAGAGTTAGATAGAGCTCAGGGGCTAGAGCTTCATTTTAAGACTAGATACAGTTTGTTTGAAGACTAGATACAGTTCATTTGAAGACTAGATACAGTTTGTATAATACCAAGCTATAATATATTAACAATACTAAATTACATTATAAGCATAACAAATGATATTATGACATAGGATAAAATAATTAAAATCTTGCCTCCAATGGTTATGGAAATCACTAAATATGTGTTCTGACCTACACAATATTTTCTGAACAATTGAATAATCAGAGAATATGCATTCTCTTGGTCGAGTTTAACTGATCATTTATTGTATATTTTGGTTGTTGTTGATCTAATTTGCCTATAAATCTTCAGCAAGTAAGATTCTCATTGTTCCTGTTCATAACTAGCGCATACAATAAGTAAACACTCTTGAGAATTAAGAGCACAACTATTCATTTTTAGTGATCCTGGAAGTAGTATTGTATTTTAAAATGCTGAATAATATGTATTTACCGGCTTTCCCAATCTTATTTGTGTTATGGATTTGGAAAATTCCTAAAATGCCACCAGTCCTTTACGGGTGACGCCAGGATTCAAGTTTACATCTACAACACGACCAGAATTGCAGATGCCCCACCTAGTGGTCACAACTGGAATCTGCTAAATTTTGGAACCCTGTTAATCGACTCCGTAGATCTACAGTATGTGGTTAAGGAAGAGGTAACTGAAGGAGGGGCAAAATAACTTTGTTCTCCGACGTAATATTTGTCACCAGTATCATGAGTTCAGCTTTCAGAAGATCTATATTTTAATAAAAGTTTTTATAAAAATGTAGAAACAAGAAACTGCAGATGCTGGTTTACAAAAAAAAAGGCACAGTGCTGGAGTAACTGAGCAAGTCTGGTTGCATCTCTGGAAAACATGGATAGGTTCTTCAGGAATACTGCCTGACACGCTGAGTTACTCCAGCACTTTGTGTCTTTTTTTTAATGCTGTAAACATTTGAAGGGTTGAGCAACATCTGTGGAAAAATAAACACGTTCACCAATATTGAGAAAGGGAGAAGACAAGTTGGGTTTAAGTTGCTTAGAGAAGAGGGGAGGGATGGATAGGTCAGATGGAACATCTCTGATTAGGTTAGACCAGGTTTGCCTTTGTGACGAATTGTTGACTAATCTGCCTGGTTGATAGTTTAATAAGGCGAGATAGATAGATAGACAGATAGACAGATAGACAGGCCAAAAAAAGGAAATGTAAGGGCCGTGAAATACAGGTCAGATCAAACCGTGATAGTGAAAGAAAGAGAAACTGAGTTAATACCTTACAGATGAATATAGACCTACAACAGAACTGGACAGTTCTGACATGAATAGAGGAGAAGTTACTTGAAATTATTGAATTCACTATTGAGTCCAGAAGGATGCAATGATCCTAGATGGAAGATTAGGTGCTATTTCTCAAGTTGCTTTGGGCATTGTTAGAACAATGAGGTAGCCACAGTTATGCCCGTCCCACTTAGGAAACCTGAACGGAAACCTCAGGAGACTTTGCGCCCCACCCAAGGTTTCCGTGCAGTTTCCGGAGGTTTTTGTCTCCCTAATGGTCAGTCAGTCAGTCTCCCTAATGGTCGAAAGTAGTTTCCGCTTCTTCTATGTTCTATAGAAGAAAGGGAAAACACTTTCGACCATTAGGTAGACTGACAAAAACCTCCGGGAACCACACGGAAAACTTGGGTGGGGCGCAAAGTCTCCAGAGGTTTCCGTTCAGATTTCCTAAGTGGGACAGGGGCATTAGGTTGGTGAGGGTCTGGGCACGAGAATTAAAATTACTATTTGCTGTATTTTGATGCCTCAAAATATATTAATAATTTAAATTAATGCAAAATATGGCAGTTAATTTAAAAAGATTTTGTCGGTTTCACGTATTTCTCTTGTTTTCTGACATTCCAACTGAAGAGGTCTCCCAGCTTTGCTTCTCAGCTTTGGGGAAGTTATGGCCCGGATATATTTGAGTAGTAAATATTTTAGATTTGCAATTTTTTTAAAGAAGAGCAGAAGTTGTAATCTTTAGTGGTAATTATTGTGTATTGAAGCATTTTTCCGTTGTAGCTCCATCCCTTTACCCCAATATCCTTCAGTTGGGAGCTCCACAGATGTTGACATTTTTCATCTGTTTCTCGGCGTACAGATCTATAATGTAAGTTGTGAACAGTGTTAACAACTAGTTCTGACGCCCATCGTTGAAAGCATCACATCCTATAATTTACCCGTCTGAAGTGTCATGTGTAATTAAAAATAATTGAAAGAAACGTGCTCACATCTACCCTTGCACTACCTAGCAAGGTGTAACCCACCACGGAAGCCAACACCAAGGAAAGTCTCACTTCATTTCACCCATAGATTAGAAGTGACTGCTACACAAGTAATGGGGTGGATTCAGTTGGCACAGTGGAAGGGCGGTGGGATGAACACAGTAGTCAATAGAAGGGAGGTTGGTGTGTGATGGTCTGGGCTGCATGTACAATGATTCCTTTGGACAACTGAGTCCAAGCCGATTGTCGATCACCCAAACACACCAGTTTTATGTTATCCAATTTTCTCATACATTTCTAACACACCAGATGCCAATGAATCTACAAACTTGGACGTCTTTGGGATGTGGAAGGAAAATGGAGCACCTGGAGGAAATCCACACGGTTACAGGGAGAGCATGCAAAACACCACATAGGTCAAGATTGAGACCAGGGTCTCTGGTGCTATGAGGTCGATTGAGTTTGGTTTTATGCTTCAATTCAATATTGTGCAGATGTTGTGTTTAACTTTTCCAATTTTCAGAAATTCAAAAAAATCAATAGCATACATGATGAACATAAAAGGGCAGGGAAAAAGCAGCCTAACATAGTGAAACTTGATTAATCCACAGGCCTTTTGGCATGCTCCAATCCACTCTTACCTCGGCTCCATGCAACTACAATCCGATCTCTCCCCGACCACGCAGACCCATCCTATCTCTTCCCGGTTCCATTTACTACATCTATTCTCTTCCGGCTTCTATACAACTCCAAATGAGTTTCTCTCCTGTATCCACCTATCACTTTGTCCTGCCAGCTTTCTCCACAACCCACCACCACAAGCAGTCACCCAAAACGTCGCACATTCAAGTTCTCCAGATGTCGCATGCCATGCCGAGTTACTCCAGCACTTTGTGTTTTTGTTGTTGTAAACCAGCATCTGCAGTTCTCTCTCTTTCTCTCTTTTTTCCAATGCTGCTCACTGCCCACGGATTTGCCAGTTTGAGGTCAAGCAATGCGGCCACTCTTGGGTGTATAATCATCAGGGCAATGCTCGATTGCGTGAAGCCCACCCGTTCTGTTGCCGTGTCGAGGTGCTGTGTGTGTGCATGTTGGCGCCAGCAAAGTGTGTGCGTGTGTGTGTGTGTGTGTGTGTGTGTGTGTGTGTTGACGTCGATGGGTCCTCCGTCTCCTCCCCCTCACTTTTCTTTCATGAATGCTCCGATAGTATTTGCGTCAGCAGCCAGGGCGAGTCGTGCTGCGGGGATATAAAAGTGCAAGAGCCAGACCCTACCCCAATAACTCCTTATCACATTGCCATCTCATCTGGAGGTGATCAGTATCTGGACTCCAGGATACGAGCCGATCGATCCGGTTAAAGTATTTATTTCTATTTCATTTTCAGATTTCCACAATTTTTTGCATTAATTCTCTGTCCGATATTTTGCATTAATTCTCTGTCCGAAATGTTTCACCAACATTTAATTTACAGTAAGGGCTAAATTTAAAATGTGCTTCTGTATTTGGAGGCGCGATGCAATGTAGATTAGCATTTCCAGGTAGAACTGTTTCAGATGCTAATGACAAGTTCTGGGCTATACCGGACTGTAAAGTCAATCGATGCCCTGCGCTCTGTGTGCGTGTGTTCGTTCCACCCGCGTCTTCTTTCCTGGCTGCCCTAACACGGGACAGAGTCGTCATTGGAAGGTGTTTTCCATGATTTATGTAGAGATGCGATGATCAAAGATAAAGAACCAAGAGCAAATATAGAGCAATTATGTACTTCATTGCGTCATGAAAACTGAAGTTAGACGCGATATGCTGGAGTAACTCAGCGGAACAGACAACATTTCTGGACAGAAGGAGTGGGAGACGTTTCGGGTCGAGACCCTTCTTCAGAAGTCTGAAGTCAAACTTCTGGAAAAGGGACTCGATCCGAAACCTCGCCCATTCATCCCTTCTATCCAGAGATACTGCCCGTCCCGCTGAGTTACTCCAGTATTTTGTGTATCTTCGGTGCGGTAGATTCCTCGGGCGATAGATAGCAAGCAGTGAGTACGAATTTAATTTGCCTTTGCCCTCTTCAACCCCAGCTCTCTGCCATGAAGACCTCCGTGGTGCTTCGCATTGCTGTGCTCCTGGTTGCGTTAATACCCAGAGATGACTGTCGGCCTTTACTGAAGTCTGCATCAACTAAACGCAGCCCTGGTCCGCAATCGGAGCTCCGGCATTTCGTTCCACTGGTTGGGAATCGCTTCCGGGAGGAATACCTTAAAGCACTGACCGAGGCGAACAATAACCCTACTTATCCTGCTCCAAATCTACTTGAGGTGGTTGCCCTCGACGGACCTTTCCAAGTGCCACTCATCCAGTTCCAGCGCATCCTACATGGTAAAGTTGGAGACTTGAATGGCGCTTATGACAAATACCAACATTTAGTGGATGCTTTGTTAGAAAGAGGAAAAAGGCGCGATACGCCTCTCCTTTCCCTTAATGTACCTCTGCATGTTCTAAATAAACTGATCGGGATAGCTAAAGTGGAGCAAATGGCCAGGCAAGCGGAGAAAAACAGGAAAATAATGGATGCAATCGGGAAATAGAGACGCTGGCCGGGGTTTGCCATCTATCATTCACCATTCACGTTTCTTTTTGTGGCTAAATAGAAATCCACCAAATCAATGTGCATTTGACGATCATTGTACAATTCTGGGTAATAAACGCATATATAACCAAGCATTTATCCTGAGCGAGAGAATGTTTAATATTTATATTTATAATAAAAGCTGCAACGTGACGGTCTATTTGGTTTATGTTTTATTATGGAGATTATTGTTAATCAATCCAGGTAGTTTTTGTAAAGTGTCTGAGGGAGTTTTCCATGAAATTATCGATTTTTTATTTGAAATATGCGCGACAATGTGATGGAAAGCACACGGGAGTTGTGTGAATGAACTGTGAACACGAGGTCCCCGTAAACCGCCTGCTCGCCGGACTAGATGCGTGGCAGATGCAGTATAATATAGATAAATGTGAGGTTATCCACTTTGGCGGCAAAAACAAGGGGGCAGGTTGTTATCTCAATGGGGTTAGGTTAGGTAAGGGGGAGGTACAGTGAGACCTGGATGTCCTTGTACACCGGTCACTGAAAGTTGGCGTGCAGGTACAGCAGGCAGTGAAGAAAGCTAATGGAATGTTGGCCTTCATAACAAGAGGATTTCAGTATAGGAGTAAAGAGGTTCTTCTGCAGTTGTATCGGGCTCTGGTAAGACCACATCTGGAGTATTGTGTACAGTTTTGGTCTCCTAATTTGAGGAAGGACATCCTTGTGATTGAGGCAGTGCAGCGTAGGTTCACGAAATTGATCCCTGGGATGGCGGGGCATATGAGGAAAGATTGAAAGGACTGGGCTTGTATTCACTGGAGTTTAGAAGGATGAGGGGGTATCTTATAGAATCAGATAAAATTATAAAAGGACTGGACAAGCTAGATGCAGGAAAAATGTTTCCAATGTTGGGCGAGTCCAGAACCAGGGGTCACAGTCTTAGAATAAAGAGGAGGCCATTTAAGACTGTGGTGAGAAAAAAAAAAGTTTTCACCCATAGAGTTGTGAATTTGTGGAATTCCCTGCCACAGAGGGCAGTGGAGGCCAAATCACTGGATGGATTTAAGAGAGAGTTAGATAGAGCTCTTGGGGGTAGAACTTCATTTGAAGACCAGATACAGTTTGTTTGAAGCTAGATACAGTTTGTACAATACCAAGCTATAATATATTAACAATACTAAATTACATTATAAGCATAACCAATGATATTATGACATAGAATAAAACAATTATAACTCTTGGCTCCAATGGTTATATCAATCACTAAATATGTGTTCTGACCTACACAATTTTTTCTGGACAGTTGAGTAATCAGAGAATCTGCATTCTCTTGGTCAAGTTGACTTAGAATAACTGATCATTTATTGTATATTTTTGTTGTTGTTGATCTAATTTGCCAATAAATCTTCAGCAAGTAAGATTCTCATTGTTCCTGTTCATGACCAGCGCATGCAATAAGTAAACGCTCTTGAGAATTAAGAGCACAACTATTCATTATTAGTGATGCCAGGTTTGCCTTTGTGACAAATTGTTGACTAAGCTGCCTGGTTGACAGTTTAATAAGGCGAGATAGATAGATAGACAGACAGACAGATAGACAGACAAACAAAAGGAAATGTAAGAGCCATGAAATGCAGGTCAGATCAAACCGCGATAGTGAAAGAAAGATAAACTGAGTTAATACCTTACAGATGAATACAGACCTACAACAGAACTGGACAGTTCTGACATGAATAGAGAGGAGAAGTCACTTGAAATTATTGAATTCACTATTGAGTCCAGAAGGATGCAATATCCTAGATGGAAGATTAGGTGCTGTTTCTCAAGTTACTTTGGGCATCAATAGAACAATGAGGTAGCCACAGTTAGGTTGGTGAGGGTCTGGGCACGAGAATTAAAATGACTATTTGCTGTATTTTAATGTCTCAAAATATATTAATTATTTAAATTAATGCAAAATATGGCAGTTAATTTAAAAAGATTTCTTCAGTTTCATGTATTTCTCTTGTTTCCTGACAAGCTTGTTTCCTTGTCTCACAGCTTGGCTTCTCAGCTATGGGGAAGCTATGGCCTGGATATATTTGGGTAGTAAGTATTTTATAACCATATAACCATATAACCATATAACAATTACAGCACGGAGACAGGCCCTCTCGGCCCTTCCAGTCCGTGCCGACCATTTGTTTTCCCCTAGTCCCATCTACCTGCACTCAGACCATACCCCTCCATTCCCTTCACGTCCATATACCTATCCACTTTACTTTTAAATGTTAAAATCGATCCTGCCTCCACCACCTCTGCTGGAAGCTCATTCCACACAGCCACCACCCTCTGAGTAAAGAAGTTCCCACTCACGTTACCCCTAAACTTCTGTCCCTTAATTCTCATGTCATGCCCTCTTGATTGAATCTTCCCTACCCTCAATGGGAAAAGCTTATCCACGTCAACTCTGTCTATCCCTTTCATCATTTTAAAGACCTCAATCAAGTCCCCCCTTAACCTTCTGCGCTCCAAAGAATAAAGACCTAACTTGTTCAACCTTTCTCTGTAACATAGTTGCTGGAACCCTGGCAACATTCTAGTAAATCTCCTCTGTACTCTCTCTATTTTGTTGACATCCTTCCTATAACTAGGCGACCAAAATTGTACACCATACTCCAGAATTGGTCTTACCAATGCCTTGTACAATTTTAACATTACTTCCCTACTCCTATATTCAATGCTCTGATTTATAAAGGCCAGCACACCAAAGGCTTTCTTTACCACCCTATCTACATGCGATTCCACCTTCAGGGAACTATGCACAGTTATTCCTAGATCCCTCTGTTCCACAGCATTCCTCAATTCCCTACCATTTACCATGTACGTCCTATTTTGATTTGTCCTGCCAAGATGTAGCACTTCACACTTATCAGCATTAAACTCCATCTGCCATCTTTCAGCCCACTTTTCCAAATGGCCCAAATCTCTCTGTAGATTTTGAAAATCTACTTCATTATCCACAATACCACCTATCTTAGTATCATCTGCATACTTACTTATCCAATTTTCCACCCCATCATCCAGATCATTGATGTACATGACAAACAACAGTGGACCCAACACAGATCCCTGAGGCACCCCACTGGTCACCGGCTTCCAACCTGACACACAGCCATCCACCATTACTCTCTGACATCTCCCATTCAGCCACTGTTGAATCCATCTTGCTACTCCGCCATTAACACCCAAAGATTGAACCTTCTGAACCAACCTTCCATGGGGAACCTTGTCAAAGGCCTTACTGAAATCCATATAGACAACATCCACTGCTTTACCCTCATCAATTTCCCTAGTTACCGCTTCAAAAAATTCAAGAAGGTTTGTCAAACATGACCTTCCAGGCACAAATCCATGTTGACTGTTCCTGATCAGACCCTGTTTATCCAGATGCTCATATATATTATCTCTAAGTATCCTTTCCATTAATTTGCCCACCACTGACGTCAAACTAATAGGTCTATAATTGCTAGGTTTATTCTTTGAACCCTTTTTAAACAATGGAACAACATGCGCAGTACGCCAATCCTCCGGCACTATTCCCGTTTCTAATGACATTTGAAATATTTCTGTCATAGCTCCTACACTAACTTCCCTCAATGTCCTAGGGAATATCCTGTCAGGACCTGGAGACTTATCCACCTTTATATTTTTCAAAAGTGTCAGTACTTCCTCCTCTTTGAATCTCATAGTTTCCATAGCTACTCTACTTTTTTCCCTTACCTCACAGAGTTCAATATCCTTCTCCTTGGTGAATACCGAAGAAAATAAATTGTTCAATATCTCCCCCATCTCTTTTGGCTCTGCAGATAGCTGTCCATTCTGGTTCTCTAATGGTCCAATTTTATCCCTCGTTATCCTTTTGCTATTAATATAGCTGTAGAAACCCTTTGGATTTACTTTCACCTTTCTTGCCAAAGCAACCTCATATCTTCTTTTAGCCTTCCTAATTTCTTTCTTAAGATTCTTTTTACATTCTTTATACTCCTCTAGCACCTCATTTACTCCATGCCTCCTATAATAATTGTAGATATCTCTCTTTTTTCGAAACAAGTGTCTAATTTCCCTTGAAAACCATGGCTCTTTCCAATTTTTACTATTTCCTTTCAACCTAACAGGGACATAAAGATTCTGTACTCTTACAATTTCCCCTTTAAATGTCCTCCATTTCTCTTCTACATCCTTCCCATGAAACAAAGTGTCCCAATTCACTCCTTTAAAATCCTCACGCATTCCCTCAAAGTTAGCCTTTCTCCAATCAAAAATCTCCACTCTAGGTCCTGTTCTGACTCGCTCCATAATTATATTGAAACTAATGGTATTGTGATCACTGGTCCCAAAGTGCTCACCAACGCATACCTCCGTCACCTGTCCTGCCTCATTTCCTAACAGGAGGTCCAGCACTGCCCCTTCTCTGGTCGGTACCTCTATGTACTGCTGCAAAAAACTATCCTGCACACATTTTACAAACTCCAAACCATCCAGCCCATTTACAGAATGTGTTTCCCAGTCTATTTTTGGGAAATTGAAATCTCCCACAATCACTACCTTGTGCTTACTACTAATATCTGCTATCTCCTTACATATTTGCTCTTCCAATTCTCGCTCCCCATTTGGCGGTCTATAGTACACCCCTAAAAGTATTGCTACACCATTCCCACTTCTCAGTTCCACCCAAATAGCCTCCCTAGACGAGCCCTCTAATCTATCCTGCCAAAGCACTGCCGTAATATCCTCTCTGACAAGCAATGCAACACCTCCACCTCTGGTCCCTCCAATTCTATCACCCCGGAAGCAACGAAATCCCGGAATATTTAGTTTCCAATCACAGCCCTCCTGCAACCATGTTTCACTGATTTAGATTTGCAATTTTTTTAAAGAAGAGCAGGAGTTGTAATCTTTAGTGGTAATTATTGTATACTGAAGTATTTTTTCCGTTGTAGCCCCATCCCTTTATCCCACATCCTTCAGTTGGGAGCTCCACAGATGTTGACATTTTTCCTCTGTTTCTCGGAGTACAGATCTTTAATGTAAGTTGTGAACAGTGTTAACAACTAGTTCTGACGCCGGTCATTGAAAGCACCACATCCTATAATTTACCCGTCTGAAGTGTCATGTGCAATTAAAAATAATTGAAAGAAACTTGCTCACATCTACCCTTGCACTACCTAGCAAGGTGTAACCCACCACGGAAGCCAACACCAAGGAAAGTCTCACTTCATTTCACCCATAGATTAGAAGTGACTGCTACACAAGTAATGGGGTGGATTCAGTTGACACAGTGGAAGGGCGGTGGGATGAATACAGTAGCTGGAATCATGGTGGAGCAGGTAGAGGAGGTGGGCAACAGAAGCATCGAATATGCTATGGCCATATCCTTGTGAAGCCAAGGACCTCATCTGCAAGAATATGGAGACATTGCAGCTGATGGTGCGTTGGAGACGAATCTGTTGTTGTCGCCTTTAGTGGAATCTTTAACAAAGATTCAAATAAAGACTCTCTGCTTAAGTCTCATTAGAACTGATATTCTTACTTAGATTAGTGCTAGCTTTTGTTATTAGTGCTAGCTTTTGTTATATACAAGATGTTTCTTAATTGTATATTCACAACCAAGTGTAACAGCAGCAATGTCAAATATACTTTGCAGGTCTATTAAACTGTGTGCCCTTCATCCTGTCTGTGGCATGACATGACATCCATGAAGGTATGTATGATCTGCACACACAGAAATTAATTGAATTGAAAGAAAAGTAGTTCAGTTTAGTTTATTGTCACGTATACAAAGGTACAGTGAAAAGCTTTTTGTTGTGTGCTAACCAGTTAGCTGAAACACAATACACAATTATAATCATGATAAAGGAATAGGGTTTAGTGCAAGGTAAAGCCAGCAAAGTCCAATCAAGGATAGCCTAAGGAAGACAAAAATGCTGGAGAAACTCAGCGGGTGAGGCAGCATCTATGGAGCGAAGGAATAGATGATGTTTCGGGTCGAGACCCTTCTTCCGACTGATGTGGGGGGGGGGGGGAGTGGCGGGAAGAAGAAAGGAAGAGGTGGAGACAGTGGGCTGTGGGAGAGCTGGGAAGGAGAGGGGAAAGCAAGGACTACCTGAAATTGGAGGTCAATGTTCATACTGCTGGGGTGTAAACTGCCCAAGCAAAATATGATTCCTTTGGACAACTGAGTCCATGCCGATTGTCGATCACCCAAACGCACTAGTTTTATGTTATCCAATTTTCTCATACATTTCTAACACACCAGATACTAATGAATCTACAAACTTGGACATCTTTGGGATGTGGAAGGAAACTGGAGCACCTGGAGAAAATCCACACAGTTACAGGGAGAACATGCTGGTGCTATGAGGTTGATTGTGTTTGGTTTTATGCTTCAATTCAATATTGTGCAGATGTTGTGTTTAACTTTTCCAATTTTCAGAAATTCAGAATTGTTAGAAAAAAAATCAATATCATACATGATGAACATAAAAGGGCAGGAAAAAAGCTGCCAAACATAGTGAAACTTGATTAATCCACCAGCCTTTTAGCATGGTTACTGCCAAATGATACAAGAAACGTGGAGAAACAAGATTAGAAATATATTCTCTAAAATTTCTCATAGACAATCATGAAATTTCCAGTTATTATCATTCAAACAGATACCTGCTATAATTCAAGATGTTTTTCATTCACATGAACATGCCCGGCTCCGTTTTGAAGCCATTTAAGAATCTATTCCAAAAATTGTAAATGTTCTACAAAAGAAAATACAAAAAGCAAAAAAAGATCAATTCTATACTAACTGGCGATGCACCGGCCCATTGCTCTCCAATTATATAATTAATGCACTTGTGCAGAATTTAATTCTGTACTATTAAGAATATATAAGAATTGTGAAAACTAATGGACTTGAATATAGACTAAGATTCATGGTCATAAACTAATCAATAATATGTGTTGCTCTGGAATGTATGCACATGAGTGACCATGTAGATTTCAAAAGTTCTGTAATGCTGAATTTAGTCCTGGGCACTGCACTGGGTTTGGAAGAATGAAGAGGGACCTCATTGAAACATACAAAATAGTGAAAGGCTTGGATAGAGTGGATGTGGAGAGGATATTTCCTCTAGTGAGAGAGTCTAGGTCATATCCTCAGAATGTAATTCTAGGAAGGAGTTGATGAGAAATGTATTTAGTCAAAGGGTGGTGATCTGGGGAAATCTTTGCCACAGAAGGCTGTGGAGGCCAAGTCAGTGGATATTTTTAAACAGAGAAAGATAGATACTTGATTAGTCCTGGTGTCAGGGGTTATGGGGAGAAGGTAGGAGAATGGGGTTAGGAAGGAGAGATAGATCAACCATGATTGAATGGTGGAGTGGACTTGATCAGCCGAATGGCCTAATTCTACTCTGATCACTTATGACCTTATGACCTTATGACTCCAGGTAGGAGTCTGAAAGAAACACTGAAACACGTCTTCAAAGCGGTAGAGTACAGCTTTGCCAGAACGATGCTGGAGCTAAAATGGTTAAATTGTCAGGACAGATTGCACAAACTACACATTCCCTTGTGTTTAAAATATTAAGGTGCTATAAATAGACACAAAATGCTGGAGTAACTCAGTGGGACAGGCATCATGTCAATAGAGAAGGAACGGGTGATGTTTCAGGTCAAGACCCTTCTTCAGAATTAAGTCTGAAGTCTGAAGAAGGGTCTCGACAGAAACATCACCCATTCCTTCTTTCTGGAGATGCCGCCTGCCCTGCCGAGTTGCTCCAGCATTTTATGTCTATCTTTGATTTAAACCAGCATCTGCAGTTCTTTCCTACACATTAAGGTGCTATAAGATGTGGGACTGGGTGCTCACGGAATGGAAGCCATCCTGTCTGATGTTGGTAGTCGTGACAGAGTGGCACAAACGTTAAAATTAGCAAGATCGTCCAAAAGAATGTCAGAGAGCGCGGTTTTCACATAAAGGAAATCCATACTCTCATCCCCAGTGCTCCCTCGCAGAAAAAAACAAATTCCAGATCCAGGCATTGAAAAATTCAGAACTGAGGTGGGTTGATTGGTGTCCTGCAGAGTTGTTATGGATAGATTGAGTTAAGAAGCAGTGCAGACATTGTAATAGAATACAAAACATAGATAGCTGGAAGAGCTTGGTAGGCCAGGCAGGATCTGTAGAGGCAAAAGGAAGAAGCCAATGTTTTTGGTTAAGACCTTTCATCAGGTCTGAGGAGGAAGGAAAACGGTTGCTAGTACATGCAGTAGCATATATCAGTATGAGCAGTTGGAATAGTAATGGTGTTTAAGAAGGAACTGCAGATGCTGGAAAATCGAAGGTAGACAAAAGTTCTGGAGAAACTCAGCGGGTGCAGCAGCATCTATGGAGCGAAATAAATATGCAACGTTTCGGGCCGAAACCCTAGTAATGGGACAGAGACTGGCATGTGATAGTTGGAACAAGATGGGAAAGGTTCACAAAATGAAAAGAAAACTACATGGATGGATAAATGTGTGTGGGAGGAAAACACTGGGAGTATGGGTTACTAATTCATAGAAAATTGAATGTGCATTCCAACTAGTATGCCAGATGTGGTCCTACCCATTCGCATAGGGTCCCTCTGTGGCAATGGAGGTCAATCATAGTTCATTGTGGGAGTGGGAGGGGAGAGAAAGGGAGTGCAAAAAGAGTGGCCTCCAAAAGTGCCGTCTAGTCCACCCTTGGTTAGCCAGTGTAGAAAAGAACACGTGTGAGCACTTTTTTTTTAAAAGAAGGAACTGCAGATGCTGGAGAATCGAGGGTCTGAAGAAGGGTCTCGACCCGAAACGTCGCCTATCTCCTTCGCTCCTTAGATGCTGCTGCACCCGCTGAGTTTCTCCAGCTTTTTGTGTACCCACGTGTGAGCACTTATTGCACTGAGTACTGACTGCAGTCGGTCAGGTTGGGAGAGATGCAGGGGACTCACCTGGAAGAGTTGTTTAAGGCCCCTGGGTGGTCATGAGGGGGGAGGTGAAGGGACGGTTGTTACACCTACTATTGTCACGGGGGACGACTGGGTGCGGAGCGATGAATGGACCAGGGAGTCACAAAGAGAGTAATCCCTGCAGAATGCAGAAAAAGGGAATGCGGAATCAAGTTGGAGCCGGTGAAAATAACGAGGATCATGTATTGGTGGGGTGAAAGGTGGGGATCTATTGCTGAAATGTTGGGGGACAAGAGGGTGGATCCTCGCATACATTTCCTTCACTTGCTCGCAATATCCCCTCCCTCTTCAAACTATACGGGAGAGGGTCAAGATACCGTTGACTATAGGATGTCAGTGGAAGCAAGTTTTCTCTGTACAATTTGATACTCCTGCGGGTGCACAACCCTATTACCGAGACATACAAGTTATGAAGAAATAAAGTATATGCACGCAAGCCACTTTAGTTGCAGTCTGCTTTTTAGTGATCTACAATTGTCTCGATTCATATTTTAAGCAAGAATGGACGCCTTTGAGATTAGTCGAAACTCGACATACGTTGTCTGGTTGATAACATTTAGACTTTTAGATGGTGTCTCCTCACAATTCTAACCCAACTCATACAGCTCCAATCCACTCTTACCTCGGCTCCGTGCAACTACAATCCGATCTCTCCCCGACCACGCAGACCCATCCTATCTCTTCCCGGTTCCATTTACTACAATCTATTCTCTTCCGGCTTCTATACAACTCCAAATGAGTTTCTCTCCTGTATCCACCTATCACTTTGTCCTGCCAGCTTTCTCCACAACCCACCACCACAAGCAGTCACCCAAAACGTCGCACATTCAAGTTCTCCAGATGTCGCATGCCATGCCGAGTTACTCCAGCACTTTGTGTTTTTGTTGTTGTAAACCAGCATCTGCAGTTCTCTCTCTTTCTCTCTTTTTTCCAATGCTGCTCACTGCCCACGGATTTGCCAGTTTGAGGTCAAGCAATGCGGCCACTCTTGGGTGTATAATCATCAGGGCAATGCTCGATTGCGTGAAGCCCACCCGTTCTGTTGCCGTGTCGAGGTGCTGTGTGTGTGCATGTGTGTATATGTGTGTGTGTGTGTGTGTGTGTGTGTGTGTGCGTGTGTGTGTGTGTGTGTGTGTTGACGTCGATGGGTCCTCCGTCTCCTCCCCCTCACTTTTCTTTCATGAATGCTCCGATAGTATTTGCGTCAGCAGCCAGGGCGAGTCGTGCTGCGGGGATATAAAAGTGCAAGAGCCAGACCCTACCCCAATAACTCCTTATCACATTGCCATCTCATCTGGAGGTGATCAGTATCTGGACTCCAGGATACGAGCCGATCGATCCGGTTAAAGTATTTATTTCTATTTCATTTTCAGATTTCCACAATTTTTTGCATTAATTCTCTGTCCGATATTTTGCATTAATTCTCTGTCCGAAATGTTTCACCAACATTTAATTTACAGTAAGGGCTAAATTTAAAATGTGCTTCTGTATTTGGAGGCGCGATGCAATGTAGATTAGCATTTCCAGGTATAACTGTTTCAGATGGCTAATGACAAGTTCTGGGCTATACCGGACTGTAAAGTCAATCGATGCCCTGCGCTCTGTGTGCGTGTGTTCGTTCCACCCGCGTCTTCTTTCCTGGCTGCCCTAACACGGGACAGAGTCGTCATTGGAAGGTGTTTTCCATGATTTATGTAGAGATGCGATGATCAAAGATAAAGAACCAAGAGCAAATATTGAGCAATTATGTACTTCATTGCGTCATGAAAACTGAAGTTAGACACGATATGCTGGAGTAACTCAGCGGAACAGACAACATTTCTGGATAGAAGGAGTGGGAGACCTTTCGGGTCGAGACCCTTCTTCAGAAGTCTGGTCAAACTTCCGAAGAAGGGTCTGGACCCGAAACGTCGCCCATTCATCCCTTCTATCCAAAGATACTGCCTGTCCCGATGAGTTACTCCAGTATTTTGTGTATCTTCGGTGCGGTAGATTCCTCGTGCGATAGATAGCAAGCAGTGAGTACGAATTTAATTTGCCTTTGCCCTCTTCAACCCCAGCTCTCTGCCACGAAGACCCCCGTGGTGCTTCGCATTGCTGTGCTCCTGGTTGCGTTAATACCCAGAGATGACTGTCGGCCTTTACTGAAGTCTACATCAACTAAACGCAGCCCTGGTCCGCAATCGGAGCTCCAGCCAAATCTACTTGAGGTGGTTGCCCTCGACGGACCTTTCCAATTGCCACCCATCCAGTTCCAGCGCATCCTCCATGGTAAAGTTGGAGACTTGAATGGCGCGTATGACAAATTCCAACATTTAGTGGATGCGTTGTTAGAAAGAGGAAAAAGGGCGCGAGTCGCCTCTCCTTTCCCTTAATGTACCTCTGCATGTTCTAAATTAACCGTTCGGGATAGCTAAAGCGGATAAACTGTCCAAGCAAGCGGACGAAAACAGGAGAATAATGGATGCAATCGGGAAAAAGAGGCGCTGGCCGGAGTTTGCCATCACGTTTCGTTTTGTGGCTAAACTAGAAATTCACCAAATCAATGTGCATTCGGCGATCATTGTACAATTCTAGGTAATAAGCGCATATATAACCAAACATTTATCCTGAGCGAGAGAATATCTAATATTTATATTTCTAATAAAAGCTGCAACGCGACAGTCTATTTGGTTTATGTTTTATTATGGAGATTGTTGTTAATCAATTCAGATAGTTTTTGTAACGTGTCTGAGGGAGTTTTCCATGAAATCATGGATTTTTTATTTGAAATATGCGCGACAATGTGATGGAAAGCACAAGGGAGTTGTGTGAATGAACTGTGAACACGAGGTCCCCGTAAACCGCCTGCTCGCCGGACTGGAGTCAGGAGGAGGCGCCGCGGCATTTGAAATATCAAAGAACACAAAATATTTGTAAATGATAGGACGCAAACTGCTGGAGTAACACAGCAGGCCAGGTAGCCTATCTGGAGAACATGGATCGATTACGTTTCAGATGGAGACCCTTCTTCACATTTATAATGCTCAATTCACGTGGAAAGGTCTGCAATTTTAGTGTCAAAGTTCCTGTTGTGGTTTTCATCCCACGGTTTTCAATCATCAGCGTAACATGTAATACACCATCAAAGCCCTCTAAAATATATTCACAATCTCATCCAATATCTCAATTTCCTCGTCAGAAAACCCAAGACATGTTCATCAGTAAACTATCCTCTTATTTATTTGCTTCGAGGCGCATTCGACGTTAATCCAAACCCAACCTCCTCGATTATTGATTCCGAAAACCTGTCACCGCCATCAGTAAACATGGGTGATCAAAGGAACAATACTTTACAGTTGCGGAATTGTATTAGCAAAGTTAGATTCGTTTATCGTGGAGTTCATACCCTAATAGAAATTTTAATTGAGAAAACATGCCTCATCTTTTAATGGGCATCGTAGTTTATGTCAAATACTTACAAATGAACATACCATACAGTTTGACACAAAAAGCTGGAGTAACTCGGTGGGCCAGACTGCATCTCTGGAGAAAATGAAAATGTGATGTTTCGGGTCGAAACCCTTCTTCAGACTGAGAGTCAGGGGAAAGGGAAATGGGAGAAATAGATCCATGTCACCGACTATTTCGCAATATCACTCGTTTCCCTTTCCCCTGGCTCTCAGTCTGAAGAAGGGTCTCGACCCAAAACGTCACCTTTTCCTTTTCTCCAGAGATGCTGCCTGTCCCGCTGAGTTACTCCAGCTTTTTGTGTCTACCTTCCGTTTAAACCAGTGTCTTCGGCTCCGTCCTATACATACCATGCGGATTTTGGTCATTATCTTTACCGATTTTCAAACTAACAATAAGTTACCCTTTATCATTATCATTCCATTCATTGTGTTTTTAGACCATAATTGATTAACACAACTCATGTTGAAATCAGGTTCAGTTCCTTTTTTGTGCTGTTTCTTCTGCACTCAGACCACAGCGACCATTTGGTTATAGACAACTGACTTCAGAGACCTCTGGTTAGAGAAAGTTGCACATGATTGTAAATAAAACGATTGGGCATTTCCAAGTAGATCGTCGGACTATCATTGATCGGACTTTACTGGACTTTATCTTGCACTAAACGTTATTCATGTATCAGTGCACTGTGGATGGCTCGATTGTAATCGTGCATTGTCTTTCCGCTGACTGGTTACCACGCAACAATGTTTTTCACTTTACCTCAGTAATGTGACAATAAACTAAAATTACTAAGTGCGTGAGTTACTACAAGAAAGCCAGGCAGTAGCGGGAATTGGAGTTTGGCTGCGAGTGGCAGATTCTGAGGAAGTGCTTTGCAAAGTATTAAAAGTGGATGTAGATGACGAATGATATGTATTGCTATACATGTATTTGTGTTACGTGTACCCAATGCAGGCAAACATCTTTGTTTTGCCTGAGTGGAGGCAACTCATGTCATACACGATTACAATCAAACTAGGCAAATACAAGAAGATGGACACAAAATCTCCCTGTCGTCTGGGTGATGCTGTTGCATGTGGGCCTTGAGTGACGTCACCCATTCCTTCTTTCCAGAGATGCTGCCTGTGCCGCTGAGTTACGCCAGCATTGTGTGTCTATCTTCGGTTTAAACCAGCATCTGCAGTCCCTTCCTACACATATAGGCAAATACAACATGTAGAGCAAAGAGAAAAATGAGTGTATAGTGTGCAGATTAATATACAGTTAATCTGTGCCGAGAATGTGCAAGTTAAAAAAACAAACAAATTCCACAATGAGGTTGATAGATCATAAGATCATGTGACAGGAGCAGAATTAGGCCGTTCGGCCTAAAAAGTCTACTCCGCCATTCAATCATGGCTAAACTATCTTTTCCCCCGACATCCCCATTCTCCTGCCTTCTCCCCATAACCTCTGACACCCGTACTAATCAAGAATCTATCTATCTCTGCCTTAAATATATCCACAGGCTTTGCCTACACAGCCTTCTGTGGCAAATAATTCCACAGATACAATTCTTAAAGGATTGGACAGGCTGGACGCAGGAAAAATGTTCCCGATGTTGGCGGAGTCCAGAGCCAGGGGTCATAGTTTAAGAATAAGGGGTAGGCCATTTAGGACTGAGATGAAGAAGAACTTTGGAGATGCTCTTCACCGGTAATGAAATGCCTGGCAAGTGGAAGGTTTTTAAAGATGAGATTGGGAGAGTTCAGTGAGAGAATGGTCCAGTTAGAATGAAGGGCAAGGTTGTTTAGGGAGTGCGAGATGCCAAGTGATATCGAGGTGCCAGAGAAAATTAAGCATCTGTGTAGGAAATAACTGCAGATGCTGGTTTAAATGGAAGGTAGACACATGTGAGTCTGTGGAATTCTCTGCCACAGAAGGCAATGGAGGCCAATTCATTGGATGTTTTCAAGAAAGAGATTTAGCTCTTAGGACTAAAGGAATCAAGGAATATGGGGAAAAGCAGGAACGGGATACCGATTTTATATAATTAGCCATGTTCATATTGAATGTCGGTGATGGCTAGATGGCCTACTCCTGCACCTATTTTTCTATGTTCTATATTTCTATGTAAACTATAAAGCGCGTGAATTTTCATCAAATTTGACAACCATTGTAGAATTCTGGATAATAAACGCGCATATACCCAATTATTTATCCCGAGCGAGAGAATGCCTAATCTTTATACCTCCAATTAAATCCGCACTGTGATGGTCTACTTTATCGTGGAGACGATCTTTATTAATTAAGATCGACACAAAACGCTGGAGGAACTCTGCTGAACACGCAGATGCAACCTGCACCACAGAGTTACTCCAGCATTTCGTGTCTATCTTCGGTGTAAAGTTGCAACTGCAGTTCCTTCGTACACATCTTTATTAATCAATTTAGTTCATTTTATAACATATCCGAGGAGGTTGTATATTAGATCATATTGCTCGTATACAACTGACTAAATCTATGGCGATTTTTGCATATAACATGATGGGAATCTCACGGGAGTTGTGTGAATAAACTGAGAACACGAGGTGTCTGTGAACAGCCTTGTGGCTGGACTTAAGACAGAAGGAGGCGCCGCGGTATTTGAAGCACACAGAACAGATTTAATTGAAATACAAGGCAAGAGTCGCCCGCTGGGTGAGGTCAGAACCCCCTCACCACCACCACTACCCACATGCTCCACGCCACCCATGCAACGTCTGGGACCAACACACGGATTTGCTTCAAACGTGTTAAGAGTTGTAGGCACCACAGTTCACGCGGAATGGTCGGCGAGGTTACCAGAAATTCCCCTTTTTCCATCAAAATGTTTAGTGTCCTCGCGGCTCCCTCACCACTAACTAGGCGGCCGGTGATAAAGTTAACACAGGGTCGTTGGTGAAATGATGACCTGTAGCCTCCCATCCTCAAATCCACAAACATAAACCCAAATCAACAGCCTCAAATGTGAGGCGTGAAGATATATTTTATTTTTACATTGACTGATATTACTTTGGAAAGGTTACGATGTGCCTCCGGTTTTGTCCTGTGTCTCTGGTGTTTCTATTTAGCCTGCGTGTTTAACCAGGAGAACGAAAAGACGTGCCGGGGCGAATCGTCGCCCACCGCTTCGCCCCCTCCCTGCTCTCCAGATGGGATCGGAGCCGAGTTTTCAAAACCAGTCTGAAAGAGAGGGAATAGACAAATGCTCAGTTTTTTAGTGTCGAATGAGGATTAAAACCTCTCGTAGTACACCCAGGTCCGACACACGCCACAAGTGCAGGTACATTAGGCTCGGAGCACAGTCTGTATCCCAGGCTTCCGATGGCAAGGCGCTTATAGCCTGGCAGGGATCTGCATTTTAGGTACATGATCTTTACTAAAAAATGCTCTTGGTTTTGCAAGTGCTACACAAAAGCCATGTACATATCCAAATGTACATATCCAACTGTGCACAAAGTAGCAAAAAACACATTGCTGCAGCGACTCAGTGGGTCGAGTAGGGGAGGATGGACGACGATGTGGGTCGAGTAGGGGGGAATTGACGACGATGTTTCTTCCACAGGTGCCGCCTGACCCGCTGAGTTCTTCCACCAGTTTGTTTAATTGCTCAAGATTCTACTATCTATGCTGTACTCTTCCTATCACCAAGTCAACTTTGGATCCAATTAACCTTCCTGCCTTGGATTCCATATACCTTAACCTTCTGGACCAGCCTACCATTGGGGACCTTTGCAAATGGCATTACTAAATTCCACATAAATAACAACTACAGCCTTGATTTTCGCCTTTTTCTTATGTCTCCTATGTTACATCCTCAAAAATCCCAAGCAAATGAGTGTGACAGAATGTATCCAACACAAAGCCCTGCTAATTATCCCCAAACAATCTGCCTTTCCAAATGTACATTAATCTTGCCCCTTAGAATGATCTTTACTAATTTTCTTCTCATGATTGTGAGGTTCACTGGGCTGTAGTTACCTGGTTTATTCATGCTCATCTTCTTAAATGAAGAACAACATAAGATACCATGCAGTCCTCTGATACTTCATATGTACAAAAATCTCTGTCAGGATCCCAGCAACCTTCTCCCTTGTTTCCCACATCATTCTGAAATCTTTTATTCCTTGCTGCCTAGACATCCAATGCAAGGTTTCAAGATAATAATATTTTAAAAATATTGGGGCAGCACTGTGGCTCAGCTGGTAGAGCTACTAACTCACAGCACCAGAGACCTGGGTTCAATCCTGACCTCTGGTGCTGCCTGTGTGTATGTTCTCCCTGTGACCACGTGAGTTTCCTCTGGGTGCTCCTGTTTCCTCCTACATCTCAAAGACGCAAGGGTTTGTAGGTTAATTAGCCTCTGCAAATTGTCCCTTGAGTGTAGGAAGTGGACGTGAAAGTAGGATAACATGGAATTAGTGTGAACAGGTGGTCACATGAACAAAGGTCGGCATGGGCCTGTTTCCTTATTATACCAAAAATAAACACTTTTTTCCTCCAGTAGTGAGTTTTCAATTCTGGAGTAGTAATATTTTCAAAGGATGCAAAACTAAAATGTTTCAAGATATCATGGAATGAACAACTGGAATTTAACGGGTGCAATTCTTAAATCAAGTGGTTGACATTTCATTTCATGATACTGAATATTGCTAGGCAAATCTTTTTAAGTCACAACTTACTGCTTTCTTTCTTATTGTCTTAGTAGTGGGCACTTGAATGTAAAAGAATAAACTTTTACTATTAATCTGATTATTTGTCAGCAGATTATATATAGTTATCAAGCAACAGGTCTATGGCAGTAATGAAAAGAAGCAATGCTGGACTCATAATTGAATCAGAGCATTAAAGTGGGCACAAAATCACAAAGCAAATGTAAACTCCTTATCATGAAGGTAGGTTATTTTTTTGTAAATTATATAACGCCATTCAATAGGATGAAGTTGAATGTCATGGAATTATGAAAAATGGACATCCCTGTTAAATACACTGTTAGAGAGCTTTTGTTAAATTTAAATTAATGCTGCTGGTATTTTTCTGACAAAACATGTTGTTACGAGTTAATCACACAATCCTACTACAAATAACATAATCTCTGTCCAAATATATCTCAGAACAAAGGTTGTTATTTAATTGATAGATAATTATTTTTTGATGGTCTTATAGATTTAACGGTTTGATTATGTTGTTAAAGAGTTACAGCTGTTTAATATTCATACGCAAAATGAATGGTGAAATTCTTACTTGCTGTAACTTTACAGGCACATTAAATGCATATTAAACACAAAAATAAATATGTAACAAACTATTGTTTATTGTAGATAAATCAATCATAATAGTGCAAGCCAAAGTAAGTAGTGCAAACTATGTAGTGCATAGTGCAAGCCAAAGTAAGTAGTGCAAACTATGTAGTGCAAAGTGCATAGTAATTCAGTCTTCGCCCAGGTAGTGCTTTTTGCTCTGAATTTCACAGACATTTTGATAAATTTGAAAATGCTAAATTAAAATTCTAACTAATAACATGATTAAATTCCCTGCGATAGGGAATTTACAAAGAATGTCAATGTTTCCCAATATACTTTGACAAAAACTGTTGTCATGTGAAATCAGGGCAAAATGCACCTTGCAATAATGATGCCAGAAGTTTATTTCACTCGATTGTTAAAATGTCATGGCAGAATACAAAGCGCAGCACAGCAATGCAGAGCACACCGCCTTTTTAAGCAAACTATCTGAAACATTGCTATTAATGAAGCATATCTAAAAATTCTAAAGACCAAAAGGCTTTATCGATAAGGACAATGGTTTCTTTATTAGTATTGTTCTCTAATGAATCTAACAGTTAAATATAAAAAGGAAGCAACTAATCTAATGCTGTACACTATGTATTTGTAACAACAATTCCTACATAGGTATCTTATAACGAAATCAGATGTCGAACAGGTGCATGAGGAGGTGGGGAATAATTGTCTGATACATTTACATGAGGTATTCAAAGCTCCTTCAACAAATTACATACGTTTAACCAAACATCTTCTTACCAGTTGAAACCTGTGTTGGCTACTCTATATAATATTTTTGGTTTCTTGATATTTTCTATTATAGTTTTATGTATGATTTGATTATATATCCAATCCCTGAGATTAAGGTGGGTAAACATCTTCTCCATTTTTAAACATAGTATACTGAATTGGCTTCATGGAAGGAAGCAGAGAGTGGGGTGGAAGGTTGTTTTATGGACTGATGACCTGTAACTCGTGGTGGTCCTCAGGGTTCAATGCTAGGCCCATTGCCATTTGTGGTTTATATTAATAATTTAGATGAGAATGTACACGGTATGGTTAATAAGTTTTCAGGTGCACTAAAGTAGGTGGCATCATAGACAGTGAAGATTGTTATAAAAAAATACAGCGGGATCTTGATCAGCTGGGCAAGTGGGCTGCAGAATGGCAAATAGAGTTTAATACAGATAAATGCGCCGTGTTGCATTTTGGGAAGTCAAACCTAGGCAGGATCTTCATAGTGAATGGTAGGGACCTGGGTAGTATTATACAGCAGAGGGATCTAGGAGTACCGGTACATAGATCCCTGAAAGTGGTGTCATATATACATAGGTAGGCAAAGAGGCTTTTGGCACACTGGCCTTCATCAGTCAGGGCATTGATTTTATGGCAGGCGCCTTCTGGAGGTGCCGCTGAGAAGCCGAGGCCGGAGCCTCGCGGAACGGAGCCTGGGCCTCGCCGGTCGGAGCCTCGTGGGCGGGAAGTGGAGCCTCTCGAGTTGACGAAGCCCGCAGCCAATGCCCCATGGTCTGCGGAGCCCGTGGCTGGGGCCTCATTCGGCACCACGGAGGCGTCCGGGGAGGACCCGGCGGCGATAGTGGAGAGGTTGGTGTGGCGGTCAACAATGGCACCAACCGATGGACGAGGACGAACCATGTGGAGTGAGGACGCTGTTGCTGGTGGAAGGAACAACGGAGGACCTGGCGTGGGGGGGACAGCCATGAGGGAGGGGGAAGAACAATGGACAATGTGGACCCGGCGTGGGGGGGGAGGGGGGAAGAACAATGGACAATGTGGACCCGGCGTGGGGGGGACAACCATGAGGGAGGGGGAAGAACAATGTGGACCCGGCGTGGGGGGGGGGAAGCGACAACCGTTAGGAGTGGAAAGAACAATGGACAATGGAGGACCCGGCATGCGGGGACCACCATGAGGAGGAGGATGGGGAGAGGACAAAGGGAGACCTGGTGCAGGGGTACATTGCACCTTTGTAAACACCCTTTATGGGTGGCTACTTGCATACCTTGGGTATGCCAGCTCAGAATTTCACTGTGTCACATGTGACAATAAAGTATTCAATTCAATTAAATTCACAAAGTTAGGACATTGTGTTACAATTGTACAAGACAATGGTGAGGCCACATTTGGAGTATTGCGTTCAGTTTTGGCTATGCTGCAATGGGAAGGATATCAATCAGCTGCAAAGAGTGCCGAGAAGATTTACAAGGACATTGCCTGGCGTTGAGGGGCTAAGTTATAGTGAAATATTGGGCAGCCCAGGACATTATTCCTTGGAGCGTAGAAGACTGAAGGGTGATCTTAGAGAGGCATAGACAATAATGGGGTGAATAGATAGGGTGAATGTATGGAGTCTTTTATTTAGGTACGGGGAATCAAGAACCAGAGGACATAGGTTTAAGATGGGACGGGAAAAATTCTACAGGGACCCGAGGGGCAACTTTTCATTTAGAGGGTGGTGGATACATGGAATGAACTGCCAAAGGAGGTAGTTGAGGTTAATACTATAACAATATTTAAAAGACACATAGATAAGTAGGATAGGTTCAGATGGATATAGGCCGAGTCTGGGGAAATGTGACTAGCTTAGATGGGGCATCATGGTCAGCATGGACGTTAGACCAAATAGCCTGTTTCCCTGCTGTATGACTATGAAAAATATTTAGTCTCTCAGTCCTCTTATGTTAGTCATTTTACTAAGTGTAATAGTGTCTCTATTGTTCCAGCCAACTTTTATAATTATTTCAAATTAAAGTGGCTTACATCTGTTGTAAATCTGTGATATAAATAACATTCAGTTCCTATCCTTGTATATCATTAAGAGAGAGCTTGAAACATTATAAGCAAACAACATGGAGGACTCCTCGACTCCATCCAAGGACCTAATCAGTCTTTCCAGGAGAGGCAGATTTTCACCTGCACCTCCTCCAACCTCATCTACTGCATCCACTGTTCTAAGTGTCAACTTCTCTACATCGACGAGACCAAGCGCAGGCTCGGCGATCGTTTCGCTGAACACCGTCGCTTAGTCTGTGTTAACCAACCAGATCGCCCGGTTGCTCAGCACTTCAACTCCCCCTCCCATTCCCAATCTGACCTTTCTGTCCTGGGCCTCCTCCATTGCCAGAGTGAGACCCAGCGCAAATTGGAGGAACAGCACCTCATATTCCACTTTGGTAGTTTACACCCCAGCGGTATGAACATAGACTTCTCCAATTTTAGGTAGCCCTTGCTTTCTCCACTCCTTCCCCTCCCCCTTCCCAGTTCTCCCGCATCCTACTGTCTCCGCCTACTTCCTTTCTTTTTCCCGCCCCCCCGACATCAGTCTGAAGAAGGGTCTCGTCCCGAAACGCTGCCTATTCCTTCTCTCCATAGATGCTGCCTCACCCTCTGAGTTTATCCAGCATTTTTGGAACAACCTTCGATTGTTCCAGCATCTGTAGTTATTTCTTAAGCTTGGAGGCACTAGGTCTCTTCTTCACTTTGGCTCAGGAGAAGATTTATTCTAAATTAATTAGAATTTGGTTACTAAAGGGCCTATCCCACTTATGCGACCTGTTCGACAACTGCCGGCACCCGTCATAGGCCGTCGAAAATTTTCAACATGTTGAAATTTCAGCGATGACCAGAAAGACGCTACAACACTTTGGGTGATTAGGAGACCTCTCACAACCATACAGGCGACCCCTGGCGACATGTCGTGGGGTGTCACCAGGAGGCCTGTCATCAGGGGGTCGCCTGTATGATCGTGAGAGGTCGTCAGGGGTAAAAGATCGCGTAAGTGGGACAGGCCCTTTATTGTATGCTTTGAAAGTGTAAGGAGCAAGAACATAGAACTACAATTAGCCTTCACCCTATTCTGCTTCCAGTGTGTTTTTCTTACGATCAGCTTTTAGTTTGGTTTATCAATCTTTTATTATTAAAATATTTTTCAAAATCAATTGAAAAATTAAGAACTCATACTCATGTGATAAAAGTTCCAAAGTCACACAAAGCACACAAGAAACATTGATTATAAAATGATGCATTTCTGAAAAAGAAAACATTTTTCATCCAGAAAAGATCATTAGAGCTTCAATCCACCACTCACTCATTAATTTCTGAGATTGCTTTATATGCCACATAAAAGTAGTTTCTCACTCTCACAAATGCAAATTGGTCTGATTATCATGGGGTTTAAGCACAGAAGCAGAATCTGGCTAATTTGTGGGGAAACTAAATTTGTCACAGATTTTTCAAATTTGGAAATAAAAGTGTTTAGTATGAAGTTAAAAATCCACAGTTGTCAGCTAACGGTAACTTGAATACCAATTATTTGGATATTACTGTTGCTACTCAACAACCTTCAAGCATTAGTGATGGAAAATTGGGTTTGTAATTCAGGCAGGTATCAATTAAGTCTCATCTCTTTTCATTATCTCATGATTTCAAGATTGAGAAGAAAAATGAACAGGATCTGTGACAAGATATTCTGTCGGTCTATGGTCAGATAACAATGAAAGCAGCAAAAGTAAACTGGCAATCAGAATAACCCAACCTCAAAACTGGGGAAAATGTGTCTTAAATTGGTAAAAATGGAGGAATATTTTTCACTCTAAGTTTTGAAGCGATTGATATATCAATATTAGGTTATTCCTTAAACTGGAGGAGAGTGTGAGTAACTACTTCATGTTTTAATGATACCATATTTAAAAATATTCTTCCTACCCAGAAAAGAAAAAATCATGTACTGAATCAGATTCCAAACGTGGCGCAGTGCGATCATCAAAACCAAAACTGAAATGAAGAGCGCTAGACCCTATGAGAAATAAGATACACTGGGTCTGCATTAAGATAACTTTGTTGATAATTGGTTCTTTAGAAACTTTCGTAAATGCAAAACTGTGCAGAGTGGTGAGAAGGCAATCGAATGAAACAATACATTCACGCTTATCCTTAGAGAAGCATTTTGATTTCATGTAGCAGTGCAGTTGTCCTCCTAAAGAGAGAAAATACTTTCCCTTTCCTGATCCACCTTGTTCATATTTTTAGGCTCTTATTAAGGAAGGATAAGTAAGGGTGCACTTGAAGCTGTCCAATTCGCAAGTGTTCTCATCCCTTTGGGAGCATGGAGGGAATTGCCTAGATTTCTAGCCCGGGTAATTTAACACCGCGGCACGGCGGTGCAAGGGTAGTGCAGCTGCCTTACAGCGAATGCAGCACCGGAAACCCAGGTTCGATCCCGACTACAGGTGTTGTCTGTATGCAGTTTGTACGTTATCCCTGTGACCTGCGTGGGTTTACTCCGAGATCTTCGGTTTCCTCCCACACTCCAAAGACATACAGCTTTGTAGGTAAATTGGCTTGGTAAATGTACAAATGGGCCCTAGTGTGTGTCGGACAGTGTTAATCTGCAAGGATCGCTGGTCGGCACGGACCTGGTGGGCCGAAGGGTCTGTTTCCGCACTGTATCTCTAAACTAAAACCATCACACTAATCTGATCTTGTCCCTGTCTGGCAATTGTCAGGACGCGTGTTTCCGCAGGAGGCTCTGTGTGGCCTTCAGGCACCTGAGCCACTGATGGCCCCTCTTCCACAGTCCTACAACCTTAATGACAGGAGATAATTGAGTACAGGGACAACTTGAGGACTTCTTGATTTGGATGTGCTGTTAATATTGATTTGACTGTTATGTGGTTACCTGTTCTGTCTTTCGGAAACAGTAATAAAATTCCCGATTGTTAATGGGAAAATAACTGCAACCTACTTCACCATGCACAAAGCGTATTTGGATACGTGAATGAAAATGATGGTGAGGTGCATTGCGTTGTGTCAAACTGGCCCCCAAGTGTGCAAACTGGCCCCACTCATTGTGCAAATGTTTCACTGACCTGCGATTGAGTGGCAACTGAACTAGCTTCATTCTTGTCCACTTCTAGATCGTCTGAACTCTTGCTCACTGGATTCACATTGGGGCTGTTCTTGTCCAACGAACGAGATTTATGCCAGGCCGGGTAAAAGAAAGGATCTGCTGCTGCTGCTTCTCCAGTTGACAGCAACTGAGTTCCAGACTCCAATGCATTGTGAATCTCAGTCATCTCAGGCACGGCCTTTATAAATAGGATAAAACAAATATATACTACTCTTTTGGCTCTGTATATTAATATAAAATATATATTGAAATTACAAGTTATTTTGTGATGTTTTAACGAAAAATCAGTATTAAACATTTGCTTGTTGGTGAATCCTGTTTTACCAAGACCATTCCTACTTGCAATTTATGCTTCCACTTTAATAATGACCAATCTTTTCTTCTCAGTATCATTGTGTATCAGATAAAACAGTAAATTCTCAGTGAAATGTGTAAGCTGGACAAGCGTGTTATAAAGGAAGGATGGGTTTGATATGGGACTTTAATTTTGTTGAAAGGTAATGAATTTCTCAGATTTGATCAGTGTCATTTTCTACTGCAAGATGACTTACAGCCAAGAAGACAGCACACATCTATTAGAATATGTTGAGCCAGAGTAACAATGTTGGAACGTAGGAGGATGAGAGGTGATCTTATAGAGGTACATAAGGTCATTAGGGGAATAGATAGGGTAGATGCACAGAGTCTTTTAATCCAGAACCAGACTACATAGGTGTAAGGTGAGAAGGGAAAGATTTAACAGGAATCTGAGGGGCAACTTTTCACACAGTGTGGTGGGTAGATGAAATAAGCTGGTGGAAGATATACAATTTGCAGAAACTATAACAACATTTAAAAGATTTAAACAGGTACATTGATAGGAAAAGTTTAGCGGGATATGGGCCAAACACAGGCAGGTAGGACTAATATAGATGGGACACCTTGGTCAGTATGGGCAAGCTGAGACGAAGGGCGTGTTTCCATAATGTATGACTCTTTGACTATGACTCCCAACTGCTGGAGGAACTCAGTGGGCTAGGCAGTATCTGTGGAGGGAAAGACAGATGGCGTTTCAGGTAAGGACTTTCTTGAGGTTCCTCCAGCAGTTGGTGCCAGCAGTGAGAACATGGTTATTGAAGGTTAAGCAAGTCACACAGTTTGCTGCTGAAGTTCAGGGAGGAGAATTGGTCCCTGAACATCTTGGGCAGGTGGAGCAACATGTTCTCAACCCTGCTCTTATTCCTTCACTTTCCTCTTCCAGCAGCCTGTCCTGTGTTGTGTCCCCTCTGCTGCACCTACCGGTCCACCCATATCATGAACTACAGGTCCACCCATATCATGAGGAATCCTGGATGTGCAGAAGCAAGGTTCAGTGATGGGTCTGCTACAGGCTACATTCCCTTGGGAGCAGATCCAACGTATCCTCTGATTTCCTCTTCTTAAAACTTTCTTGCCTGACATCCCAACACATCTTCTCAAGTAAACATAGAAAATAGGTGCAGGAGTATGCCATTCGGTCCTTCGAGCCGACACCACTATTCAATATGATCATGGCTGATCATCCAAAATCAGTACCCTGTTCCTGCTTTCCCCCCATATCCCGTGATTCTGTTAACCTTAAGAGCTATATCTAGCTCTCTCTTGAATACATCAAGTAGATGAAAGGTCAGAGGATGTAGTCCACACTCTGTGATTGACTTTCTCTGATGCAACAGGCTGTCTTCTCCTTAGGGAAAATACTTTGTGTTTCCAATTACCGCAGTCAATGACAGTTGTTAGGAGATTAGACTATAGTCTTTAGACTTTAGACATACAGCGCGGAAACAGGCCTTTCAGCCCACCTAGTCCACGCCGACCGGCAATCACCCCGTACACTATCCAACACACGAGGATCAATTAACAATTTTACCAAAGCTAATTAACCTACAAACCTGCACGCCTTTGGAGTGTGGGAGGAAACCAGAGCACCCGGAGATATGTAGAATTCACAGGGATTATGTACAAACACCATACAGACAGCATCCCTAGTCAGGATCGAACCTGGGTCTCTGGCTCTGTGAAGGCAGCAACTCTACCGCTGCACCACTGCGCCGCCCCAGATATGTGATAATGGACTGTGTTAACAATCAGAAAATGAGTAACAGCCATTAAAGGAGACTTCTGCTGGGCTCAATTTATGAATGTTTGTGAGAGACACAAAATGACCCACACCTTATGGTGATAGAAACATAGAAACATAGAAATTAGGTGCAGGAGTAGGCCATTCAGCCCTTCGAGCCTGCACCGCCATTCAATATGATCATGGCTGATCATCCAACTCAGTATCCCGTACCTGCCTTCTCTCCATACCCCCTGATCCCCTTAGCCACATCTAACTCCCTCTTAAATATGGCCAATGAACTGGCCTCAACTACCCTCTGTGGCAGAGAGTTTCAGAGACTCACCACCCTCTGTGTGAAAAAAGTCTTTCTCATCTCGGTCTTAAAGGATTTCCCCCTTATCCTTAAGCTGTGACTCCTTGTCCTGGACTTCCCCAACATCGGGAACAATTTTCCTGCATCTAGCCTGTCCAACCTCTTAAGAATTTTGTAAGTTTCTATAAGATCCCCTCTCAATCTCCTATATTCTTTTTTTTTTTTTTTTTTTTTTTTTTTTTTTTTTTTTATTATAGAAACAAAATAACATATTACATTTCTACAGTAATAGTACATAGTCTTAGTAATTAATTCATACTATTAATATTATATTAATAATAATATCAATATTATTTATACTGTATTATCCTTAATTATAACTTCCAAAGTTATATATTTTATATGATTAAAAGTACATAATACTAATAATACATTTATAATATAGCATTATACTATTAGTAAGTTTTTCATTTTATCTCTAATTTTTTAGGTATAAGGCCAAATTTAGTAATAATATTGATACAAAAAGTTAATAAAACTTATAAAATTTCCATTTTTTCTTCCTAATATTAACGATAATTATACGTAATAAAGAATACGTAATTTTATATAATTAAAGGTATATAAAACTAAAAGTACTAATAATATTAATAATATTCTCATAAATCTAATAATATTTATATTCGTACTAATATCAAAAGATTAAAGTAATGTGTTTCTACATTTTTTTTAATTTTTTATATAGATATAGGAAAATAGAAAAATTTAAAAAAAAAAGGAAGGTAGTAAAGAGTAAAAATAAAAGGTTTGATGGAGAATAAAGTATTCGTCATTGATCCGTCTTTATAGATATGTTCATGAATTAATATATATGTTTCTTCATCCAATCGGGTATCCAGGTTTCAGTCAGGTCCTCGCGCCGAACTATTATGACCCTGTAAATATTCAATATATGGAGACCAAATCCGTCTGAAGAGATCTAGCCTATCCATAAGGACAAGCCTCAATCTCTCCGACATTTCTATATTCCACATTTTAATTGTTGGGGATTCAATCTCCTATATTCTAGAGAGTATAAACCAAGTTTATCCAGTCTTTCTTCATAAGACAGTCCTGACATCCCAGGAATCACTGGTGAACCTTCTCTGCACTATCTCTATAGCAATAATGTCCTTCCTCAGATTTGGAGACCAGAACTGTACGCAATACTCCAGGTGTGGTCTCACCAAGACCCTATACAACTGAAGTAGAACCTCCCTGCTCCTATACTCAAATCCTTTTGCTATGAAAGCTAACTTACCATTCGCTTTCTTCACTGCCTGCTGCATCAGCATGCCTACTTTCAATGACTGGTATACCATGACACCTAGGTCTCGCTGCATCTCCTCTTTACCTAATCGGCCACCATTTAGATAATAGTCTGCTTTCCTGTTTTTCCCACCAAAGTGGATAACCTCACATTTATCCACATTATACTGCATCTGCCAAACATTTGCCCACTCACCCAGCCTATCCAAGTCACCTTGCAGTCTCCTAGCATCCTCCTCACAGCTAACACTGCCCCCCAGTTTAGTGTCATCTGCAAACTTGGAGATATTGCCTTCAATTCCCTCATCCAGATCAGTAATATATATTGTAAATAGCTGGGGTCCCAGCACTGTGCCTTGCGGTACCCCACTAGTCACTGCCTGCCATTGTGAAAAGGACCCGTTTACTCCTACTCTTTGCTTCCTGTTTGCCAGCCAGTTCTCTATCCACATCATCACTGAACCCCTAATGCCGTATGCTTTAAGTTTGTATACTAATCTCTTATGTGGGTCCTTGTCGAAAGCCTTCTGGAAATCCAGATACACCACATCCACTGGTTCTCCCCTATCCACGCTACTAGTTACATCCTCGAAGAATTCCACAATATTCGTCAGACATGATTTACCTTTCGTAAATCCATGCTGACTTTGTCCAATGATTTCACCACTTTCCAAATATGCTGCTATGCCATCTTTAATAACTGACTCTAGCAGTTTCCCCACTACCGATGTTAGACTAACTGGTCTGTAATTCCCCATTTTCTCTCTCCCTACTTTCTTAAAAAGAGGGGTTACGTTTGCTACCTGCCAATCCTCAGGAACTAGTAGATAGCAGTCCTTTTTTGGATCATTGCTTTTTAGTTGCTTCCTTAACCTGGTAAAGTTATTAAACTTCTAACAGTTTTATATTGGACGTAGGTATCATCAATGTCCCAGTTCGGACCATACTAGTCTCTGAGTCAGATGATTGCGAGTTCAAGTCAAGAGACTTTTCATAGATCCATGCTGATACTCCAGGTCAATACTGAATCAGGGTCACATAGCCTGAGGTGGTGCCTTTTTGATGAGGACTTGGCAGATCTGAAGGCAGTATATTGTAGATAAGTAGGGGAAGTGTTCCTGGTGCCACGGTCAATATTTATATCACAGTCGACATCAATATAAAATAGATTAACTGGTCATAATGACATGGCTTTTTATGGGAGATTGCACCATGCAAATTGGCTGTGTTTCATCCATTATAAAAATGACTGCACATTGGAAGTATTTAATTGGCTGTAAAACACTTTGGAGCATCCAGTGACTAGTAAAAGCTGTGTAGACTTTAGACTTTAGAGATGCAACTCGTAAACAGGCCCAAGAGTCCACACCGACCATTGATCACCTGTACACTAGCAGTATCCTACATACTAGGGACAATTTACCTAAGCCCATTAACCTACAAACCTGCACGTCTTCGGAATGTGCGAGGAAACCAGAGCACTTGGAGAAAACCCATGCACGTGCAAACTCCGTACAGACAGCACCCATAGTCAGGATCAAACCCACGTCTCTGGCGCTGTAAGGCAGCATCTCTACCTCTGTGCCACAGTGCCACCCTGTTTATAAATTGAATGTCTATTACTCATTCTCTGCATGGGTTGGTGAGTTTGTTGCTTATTGTCCTGATTCTACTGAGCCTGGGCCTGTGAGACAACATCAGCTCTGGATAGTTTTCTCCTCTCGCTCCCAGACTGCTCTTCTCTCTTCAGCTTTATTCGGGCCTAATGCAGTTCTGCAGATAACTGTAAAAGCTGAGACCTCTGTGCTTCTGAGACGTCATGTCAAACATCCTTTCACACAAAGAGCAATTACAGCTTTAAGTTGTTGCGGGGATTGAAAACCTGCAGCAACTTCATTGCCATTCCGCAGTGGTGAGCTCCCAAATGGAGATGATGGAACCAAGGGCAGCCCACGTACAATACTTAATTGAAACTAGCAAAGTATGTCATTGGGCTAGGTAACTGTTTAGAAGTTCAGCCATATTTATCACACTATCGGCGGTAATCTCATCAGAGGCAAATCCAAATCTGACCAGGCCATTCTGAAAATGGTGGCATAACAGTTAAGGCTGAAACTCAACCACATTTTATGTACGTGTCCTTTCCATGCAAGATTCGCAGTTCGTGAAATGAGTTCTGGGCTCAGTCATTGAAGTCATGTGTTGTTCCCTATACCACAGAAGATGTAACACTTGTCTCTATACCTCTCCTCAACTTCTTGGTTCACTCATCCCCTCCCACCTGAAACACCCTCCCTACAGGCATTTGAGGTGGTTCAAAAATTACCCCCTTCAGAAACTGTCTTGAAATAATAAAGCTATGATTTTCTAGCGTCATTTTCCATCCTTCTCCCCAATAGTGTGACTTTTATCACAACACTTTCATCAATGAAAGAAAGCATCTCTGTCTCGTCCATCTCCAAAAAAAATTGCTGAACCAGCAAAAATAAGTTATGATTTCTGGAAGGTTTTAAATGCTGTCACTAGTTGTTAGCATCAACATTTGAATATCAGGGTTACCTGCTGAACAGCATCTGCTGGCAATGAATCATTTTCCATTTCTGCCGCCAATGCAGCTGTGTTTGTGCGCACTGTCTCTGCTGGAGATTGAGGTGGTGGCATACCCTCGGCAGTGCCTTCCTGGTGCAGGAACTGTTCCACATCAGTGTGAATCTCTTCAGCTTCTTCGGCTTCCATTTCTTCCTCTTCTCCTTCCAGTTCCTCTCTCTCCTCTTCAACTGTGAATTTAAAGTGTTTAGATTCTTATGTACGAGTGTTACTCATGATGACAGAAAAAAACTATAGATGCTGGGATCTTCAGCAAAAGACAAAGTGTTTGGAGGAACAATGCGGGTCGGGCAACATCTGTGGAGGGAATGTACGCATGACGTTTTGGATCGGATTCCTTCTTCAGGTCATCTGAGTCAGACACTGCCTGACCCACTGAATTTCTCCAGAAATGTGTGTGGTAGGAATGGTGGTCCTTTGTTCTTTCATAGAAACATAGAAACATAGAAATTAGGTGCAGGAGTAGGCCATTCGGCCCTTCGAGCCTGCACCGCCATTCAATATGATCATGGCTGGTCATCCAACTCAGTATCCCGTATCTGCCTTCTCTCCATAGCCTCTGATCCCCTTAGCCACAAGGGCCACATCTAACTCCCTCTTAACTATAGCGAATGAACTGGCCTCCACTACCCTCTGTGGCAGAGAGTTCCAGAGACCCACCACTCTCTGTGTGAAAAAAGTCCTTCTCATCTCGGTCCTAAAGGATTTCCCCATTATCCTTAAGCTGTGACCCCATGTCCTGGACCTCCCCAACATCGGGAACAATCTTCCTGCATCTAGCCTGTCCAACCCCTTAAGAATTTTGTAAGTTTCTATAAGATCCCCTCTCAATCTCCTAAATTCTAGAGAGTATAAACCGAGTCTATCCAGTCTTTCTTCATAAGAGAGTCCCGACATCCCAGGAATCAGTCTGGTGAACCATCTCTGCACTATCTCTATGGCAATAATGTCCTTCCTCAGATTTGGAGACCAGAACTGTACGCAATACTCCAGGTGTGGTCTCACCAAGACACTATACAACTGAAGTAGAACTTCCCAGCTCCTATACTCAAATCCTTTTGCTATGAAAGCCAACATACCACTCGCTTTCTTCACTGCCTGCTGCACCTGCATGCCTACTTTCAATGACTGGTGTACCATGACAGCCAGGTTGCGCTGCATCTCCCCTTTTCCTAATCGGCCACCATTTAGATAATAGTCTGCTTTCTTGTTTTTCCCACCAAAGTGGATAACCTCACATTTATCCACATTATACTGCATCTGCCAAACATTTGCCCACTCACCCAGCCTATCCAAGTCACCTTGCAGTCTCCTAGCATCCTCCTCACAGCTAACATTGCCCCCCCAGCTTAGTGTCATCCGCAAACTTGGAGATATTGCCTTCAATTCCCTCATCCAGATCATTAATGTATATTGTAAATAACTGGGGTCCCAGTACAGACCCTTGCGGTACCCCACTAGTCACTGCCTGCCATTGTAAAAAGGACCCGTTTACTCCTACTCTTTGCTTCCTGTTTGCCAGCCAGTTATCTATCCCCATCAATACTGAACCCCCAATGCCATATGCTTTAAGTTTGTATACTAATCTCTTATGTGGGACCTTGTCGAAAGCATTCTGGAAGTCCAGGTACACCACATCTACTGGTTCTCCCCTATCGACGCTACTAGTTACATCCTTGAAAAATTCCACGAGATTCGTCAGACATGATTTACCTTTTGTAACTGCATGCTGACTTTGTCCAATGATTTCACCACTTTCCAAATGTGCTGCTATCCCATCTTTAATAACTGACTCTAGCAGTTTCCCCACTACCGATGTTAGATGAACTGGTCTGTAATTCCCCGTTTTCTCCCTCCCTCGCTTCTTAAAAAGAGGGGTTACGTTTGCTACCCGCCAATCCTCAGGAACTACTCGAGAATCTAAAGAGTTTTGAAAGATTATCACTAATGCATCCACTATTTCCGGAGCTACTTCCTTAAGTACTCTGGGATACAGCCTATCTGGCCCTGGGGATTTATCGGCCTTTAATCCATTCAATTTACCCAACACCACTTCACGACTAACCTGGATTTCACTCAATTCCTCCTTTGACCCGTGGTCCCCTGCTATTTCCGGCAGATTATTTATGCCTTCCTTTGTGAAGACGGAACCAAAGTAGTTATTCAATTGGTCCGCCACATCCTTGTTCCCCATGATCAACTCACCTGTTTCTGACTGCAAGGGACCTACATTTGTTTTAACTAATCTCTTTCTCTTCACATATCTATAAAAACTTTTGCAGTCAGTTTTTATGTTCCCTGCCAGTTTTCTTTCATAATCTATTTTTCCTTTCCTAATTAAGCCTAATTAAGAAGGTTCAATCTTTGGGTGTTAATGGCGGAGTAGCAAGATGGATTCAACAGTGGCTGAATGGGAGATGTCAGAGAGTAATGGTGGATGGCTGTTTGTCAGGTTGGAAGCCGGTGACCAGTGGGGTGCCTCAGGGATCTGTGTTGGGTCCACTGTTGTTGTCATGTACATCAATGATCTGGATGATGGGGTGGAAAATTGGATAAGTAAGTATGCAGATGATACTAAGATAGTTGGTGTTGTGGATAATGAAGTAGATTTTCAAAGTCTACAGAGAGATTTGGGCCATTTGGAAAAGTGGGCTGAAAGATGGCAGATGGAGTTTAATGCTGATAAGTGTGAAGTGCTACATCTTGGCAGGACAAATCAAAATAGGACGTACATGGTAAATGGTAGGGAATTGAGGAATGCTGTGGAACAGAGGGATCTAGGAATAACTGTGCATAGTTCCCTGAAGGTGGAATCGCATGTAGATATGGTGGTAAAGAAAGCCTTTGGTGTGCTGGCCTGTATATTCAATGCTCAGAGCATTGAATATAGGAGTAGGGAAGTAATGTTAAAATTGTACAAGGCATTGCTAAGACCAATTCTGGAGTATGGTGTACAATTTTGGTCGCCTAGTTATAGGAAGGATGTCAACAAAATAGAGAGAGTACAGAGGAGATTTACTAGAATGTTGCCAGGGTTCCAGCAACTATGTTACAGAGAAAGGTTGAACAAGTTAGGTCTTTATTCTTTGGAGCGCAGAAGGTTAAGGGGGGACTTGATTGAGGTCTTTAAAATGATGAAAGGGATAGACAGAGTTGACGTGGATATGTTTTTCCCATTGAGGGTAGGGAAGATTCAAACAAGAGGGCATGACATGAGAATTAAGGGACAGAGGTTTCGGGGTAACGTGAGGGGGAACTTCTTTACTCAGAGGGTGGTGGCTGTGTGGAATCAGCTTCCAGCAGAAGTGGTGGAGGCAGGATCGATTTTAACATTTAAGAGTAAAGTGGATAGGTATATGGACGTGAAGGGAATGGAGGGGTATGGTATGAGTACAGGTAGATGGGACTAGGGGAAAACAAATGGTCGGCACGGACTGGAAGGGCCGAGAGGGCCTGTTTCCGTGCTGTAATTGTTATATGGTTATATGGTTATATGGTTAAGCCCTTTGTCCTCCTCTGCTGGTCTCTGAATTTCTCCCAGTCCTCTGGTATGCTGCTTTTTCTGGCTACTTTGTACGCATCATCCTTTGCTTTGATACTATCCCTGATTTCCCTTGTTATCCATGGATGCACTACCTTCCCTGATTTATTCTTTTGCCAAACTGGGATGAACATTTTTTGTAGTTCACCCATGCAGTCTTTAAATGTCTTCCATTGCGTATCCACCGTCAACCCTTTTAGAATTGATTGTCAGTCAATCTTGGCCAATTCACATACCCTCAAAGTTACCTTTCTTTAAGTTCAGAACCATTGTTTCTGAATTAACAATGTCACTCTCCATCCTAATGAAGAACTTGACCATATTATGGTCACTCTTGCCCAAGGGGGCACGTACAACAAGACTGCTAACTAACCCTTCCTCATTACTCAATACCCAATCTAAAATAGCCTGCTCCCTTGTTGGTTCCTCTACATGTTGATTTAGATAACTATCCCGCATACATTCCAAAAAATCCTCTTCCTTAGTGCCCCTGCTGATTTGATTAACCCAATCTATATGTAGATTGAAGTCACCCATTATAATTGTTTTGCCTTTGTCGCACGCATTACTAATTTCCTGTTTGATACCATCCCCAACTTCACTGCTACTGTTAGGTGGCCTGTACACAACACTCACCAGAGTTTTCTGCCCTTTAGTGTTTCGCAGCTCTACCCATACCGATTCCACATCCTCCAAGCTAATGTCCTTCCTTTCCATTGTGTTAATGTCCTCTCTAACCAGCAACGCTACCCCACCTCCTTTTCCCTTCTCTCTATCCCTCCTGAATATTGAATATCCCTGGATGTTCAGCTCCCAGCCTTGGTCACCATGGAGCCATGTCTCCGTGATCCCAACTATATCATAATCATTAATAGCTATCTGCACGTTCAACTCATCCACCTTATTCCGAATACTCCTTGCATTGAGACACAAAGCCTTCAGACTTGTTTTTACAACGCTCTTACCCCTTATACAATTATGTTGAAAAGTGGCCCTTTTTGATTTTTGCCCTGGTTTTGTCTGCCTGCCACTTTTACTTTTCACCTTGCTCCCTATTGCTTCTACCCTCGCTTTACACCCACCTGCCTCTCTGCTCTTGTACCCATCCCCCTGCCACATTAGTTTAAATCCTCCCCGACAGCACTAGCAAACACTCCCCCAAGGACATTGGTTCCATTCCAGGCCAGGTACCAACCGTCCTGGTTGTCCCACCTCCCCCAGAAATGGTTCCAGTGCCCTAAAAATTTGAATCACTCCCCCTTGCACCATTTTTCAAGCCACGTATTCATCTGCAATATCCTCCTATTTCTACTCTGACTGGCCCGTGGTACTGGTAATAATCCAGAGATTATTACCTTTGAGGTCCTACTTTTATTTCCTAGCTCCCTAAATTCACCTTGTAGGACCTCATCCCTTTTTATACCTATATCGTTGGTGCCAATATGCACCACGACAACTGGCTGTTCACCCCCCCCCCCCCCCCCCCCCCCCCCCCCTCCAGAATGTTCTGCAGCTGTTCAGTGACATCCCTGACCCTTGCACCAGGGAGGCAACATACCATCCTGGAGTCTCGTTTGCGGCCACAAAAACGCCTATCTATTCCCCTGACAATTGAATCCCCTATTACTATTGCCCTTCCCCTCTTTTTTCCCCCCTCATGTGCTGCAGAGCCACCCATGGTGCCATGAACTTGGCTGCTGCTGCATTCCCCTGATGAGCCATCTCCCTCAACAGTATCCAAAATGGTATACTTGTTTAGGAGGGAGATGACCGCAGGGGACTCCTGCACTACCTGCCTACTACTTTCCTGGTGCAATCCTGGTGCAATCAGCTTCTGATAAGTGAATGTTAATCAGATAGCAGTAATGCCATCACAAATGTTGCATCTATGGGAGAGGAATGAGCGGAGCTAAGGTGGATGAGGTGAGGTGGGTGGGTGTGGGCTCAACATGTTCAGTGTTTGTATTGGCATTGCCATCAGCTGCGCTAAGCTAACAAAACAGGTGCAGGGCCACTAGTATAACTGACAGTAAAAAACATCTTAGAACTGAGTAAGCAGTGAGAAGAAGGTGAAAAGAGACTGCATCTGGAACTAAAAACAAAACACTGGAAGAACTCAATGGATCAAGCAGAATCTGTGGAGTCTGCTTGATGTAGGGTAACCAAAATCCAAGTCAAAATGTCTGTGAACAGCATCTAACTCCATGGATGCTGCTTGACCCACCAGAGGCATTCTGTTTCTTAAGCAAAGTGCTAATCTCTGATGGCTATGGAAGATTTACACTGTGTGCCAAGTCCAGCAAATGTGTTTACCTAAAGTACAAGAACATTAAGTTTCAAGGGACTTAAAGCACTAGGGATTTGCAAGGGCGTTTAACCAAAGCAATTTTAATCGAAGTAGAGCCCGGTCCCAGGGGTTTACATCCTTCCAATCTTCAATCCCAAAAGTACTTTGAGGGTGAAAGGTGAAGCTGATGGTAGTTTTCTTCGAGGTCATGTCTGAGTAAATTTCTAGAATGCCCTGGGAATTCAGGCAAGTTATCAGACCTGATCAGCCCAATGGGTGCCAAGAGTCATGGAGTCATGGTTCACAGACTGTCATGCCTGCTGCACAGTCCCCAAACATTTTGCATCTTTTGCCTCATCATATGACACTTGTTAAAGAGAATGCAAGATTATAATTCTGGATGTTAAAGCTCACACAAGAACACAACCCCATCCCCATTAATCACTGAACCACTTAGTTTAGTCAAGAATGCTTACCGCTCTATCCCTCGCCCTCACTTCGGTAAATCCGACCATACTGCGGTGCTGCTTCTTCCTGCCTACAGGCAGCAGTTAAAGAGCGCACCCCCAGAGATGAGGTCAGTACAGAGTTGGTCGGGGGGGGGGGGCAGAAGAACAACTACAGGACTGTTTGGAGTCTGTAGACTCAGCAATGTTCAAGGACTCGGCAACGGACTTGAATGAATATGCCACAGTCGTTACAGACTTCATTAAGAAATGTGTGGAGGACTGCATCCCTACAAAAACCTTCTGAGTGTTTCCCAATCAGAAACCTTGGATGAACTCTGAGATCCGCACTCTTCTGAAGACCAGACACCGGGCATTCATGTCTGATGATACAGTGGTCTACACGAAGTCCAGATACGACCTTGGTAAGGCCATCAAAAAGGCCAAAAGGGAGTTCTGCTCCAAGCTGGAGGATGAGACAGATGTTCGGCAGCTGTGGCAGGGACTGAATGCAATCACCTCCTACAAGGCGAAATCAGGAGGCAGCTCGGATGTCGGCGATACATCACTCCCTGAAGAGTTCAATGCATTTTACGCACGCTTTGATAGGGAGAACACCGATGTGCCTTCCCGAGCCCCCATTCGCTGTGATGGTATTTCAGTCTCAGTCACAGAGGCTGACGTCAGGAAATCCTTCAGCGGGGTGAACCCTCAAAAAGCGTCTGGACCTGATGACATACCTGGTCGTGTGTTAAAAACCTGTGCGGACCAACTGGCTGGATTTTTTCCGGACATTTTCAACCTGTCACTTCTGAGGTCTGAGGTTCCCACCTGCCTCAAAAGGACATCAATAATACCGGTGCCCAAGAAGAGCAAGGTGACGTGCCTCAATGACTATCGACCTGTGGCACTAACGCCTGTGGTGATGAAGTGCTTGGAGAGGTTGATCATGGCGCAAATCAACTCCTACCTTGACAAAAACCTGGACCCACTGCAATTCGCTTACCGCCACAACAGATCAACGGTGGACGCGATCTCGCTGGCCCTCCACTCCGCTCTGGACCACTTGGACAACAAAAACTCATATGTCAGGCTGTTATTCATTGACTACAGCTCGGCATTTAACACAATCATCCCCTCCAAGCTGGTTACCAAACTTGCAGAACTGGCTCTCTGCGCATCCCTCTGCAATTGGATCCTCGACTTCCTCATTCACAGACCACAGTCTGTTCATATTGGTGGAAATGTGTCAGACTCGATAACAATCAGCACGGGTGCACCTCAAGGCTGCGTGCTCAGTCCCCTGCTGTACTCACTCTATACTCATGACTGCGTAGCCGGTCACAGTGCGAACTCCATCATCAAGTTCGCTGACGACACCACTGTAGTGGGACATATCACTGATGGGGATGAGTCGGAGTACAGAAGAGAGATCGAGCAACTGTCCATATGGTGCCAGCACTATAACCTGGCCCTCAACACCAGCAAAACAAAGGAACTGATTGTGGACTTTGGAAGGAGTAGGATGGGGACCCACAGTCCTTCTTATATCAACGGGTCGATGGTTGAAAGGGTCAAGAGCTTCAAATTCCTGGGCGTGCACATCTGTGAAGATCTTTCCTGATCCGAGAACACAGATGCAATTGTTAAGAAAGCTCATCAGTGCCTCTACTTCCTGAGAAGATTACGGAGAGTCGGTCTGTCAAGGAGGACTCTCTCTAACTTCTACAGGTGCACAGTAGAGAGCTTGCTGACTGGTTGCATCGTGGCTTGGTTCGGCAACTTGAGTGCCCTGGAGAGGAAAACACTACAAAAAGTAGTAAACACTGCCCAGTCCATCATCGGCTCTGACCTTCCTTCCATCAAGGGGATCTACCACAGTCGCTGCCTCAAAAAGGCTGGCAGCATCATCAAGGACCCACACCACCTGGCCACACACTCATCTCCCTGCTACCTTCGGGTAGAAGGTACAGGAGCCTGAGAACTGCAACAACCCGGTTCAGGAATAGCTACTTCCCCACAGCCATCAGGCTATTAAACCTGGCTCGGACAAAACTCTGAACATTAATACCCCTCCATCTGTTATTTGCACTTTATTAATTTATTAATTAATGTGTGTATTTAAGTATATAACTGTAGTCAATGCCTACTGTGTTCTGTTGTGCTATGCAAAGAAAGAATTTCATTGTCCTGTCAGGAACATGACAATAAACTCTTTTGACTTTGACTTTAGTTTAGTTTGGAGACATAACGCTGACAGGCTCTTTAGCCCAACGAGTCCGCACAGACCACTGATCCCTGCATCAACAATAAGCTACACACACCAGAGACAATTTACAATTATACCAAGCCAATTAACCTACAAACCTGTACACCTTTGGAGTGTGGGAGGAAACTGGAGATCCCAGAGAAACCCCACGCAGGTCACGGGGAGAACGTATAAACTCCGTACAGATAAGCACCCATAGTCGGGATTGAACCCGGGTCTCCGGCACTGCAAGACAGGAATTCTACTGCTGCACCATCACTGCAGAGATGATAAGACTGCTTCCAATTCCGGGTCATCCATATCGGCAGCAACCTAACTGACCTCTCCACACTGATGCGGTGACCAAGAAAACATATCAACGAATCAGGCACGTGCCGTGAGTCTCACGGTCAGCCGGCTTTTAAAAAAATCTTAAACCGCGCATGCGCAGATTGTTCTCTTCGTAAAAAATAAAAAATAAGTAACAATTCCATTTTCCCAAGGCTTCTCAATATACTTCATTTATTAATTACTGAATGGGTGGGAGACGGAGGATGAAGGCAGGTGGAGAGATGGTGGGAAAGGATGTTGAGATGAAGGGGGTCAGAGATCATATCAGACTCACTCAACGCTGCTGCAGCGCTCTGAGCACGGACAGCAGAACTGGCCGCCACTTCCGGGGATAGAAGCAGCTCGGGTGCGAGTGGCCGCCGGGAACCGACAGCAGAACCGGCTGCCACTTCAGCGCTTTCTGCCGGCAGTGCTCTTCTTCTGAACATCTCTCACCTGCCGCTCACCGGCTTCGCTCATGTCAACCGCGTCCCGCAAATCCTTACATTCCCACAGCCAAGTAACCTCAACTGGTCCCGTGAATGCGCTGTCGGAATTTAAAGATTTGCGGGAAGCCGGCCGGCGAGCGGCAGGTGAGAGATGTTCAGATGTAGAGCACTGCCAGAGGTGAGTGGGGACCAGCAGAAGGGTCTGAAGTGGCAGCCGGTTCTGCTGTTGGGTCCCGGCAGCCGCTCCAGCCACCCGAGCTGCTTCCTTCCTCGGACGTTGCGGCCAGTTCTGCTGTCCATGCCCGGAGCACTGCGGCAGCCACCCAAGCTAATTCACTCCCCGGCCACATTAAAACCATATAGCAATTACAGCACGGCCCATCTCAGCCCTTTTAGCCCATGCCGAACACTTACTCTCACCTAGTCCCATCTATCTACACTCAGACCAGAGCGTGGCAAGTGGGTTAATGACCCCAATCCCCTCCTTCACAACGCCAGACTCCCCAAAGACTGTGAACGGAGCTCTCCCCCCATCCCGGGAAATACAGTATTTAAAAACATAAAGCACCAAGAAATGCATTTACCACGTTATTGGTACATTAAGTCCATTCTTCACTCTCTGTTTCCTAAGATACTATTAAAATAATGGCATCCATATTTGAAAATCCCGCCAAGAAACTCGCGCTGCGCATGCGCAGTAGGCTGCTGCGCATGCACAGTAGGCTGCTGCGCATGCACAGTAGGCTGCTGCGCATGCACAGTAGGCTGCTGCGCATGCACAGTAGGCTGCTGCGCATGCACAGTAGGCTGCTGCGCATGCGCAAAAGGCAGAATTTCTGCTGCCTTCAGCCCCAGCTTGAAAGTGACGGCTTCAGGCAATGCTGAACAGCTCTGATCTTGACCACCTGAACCTGCAGAACGTAGTGAAAATAGCCCAGTCCACAGGGTTGTCAATTCCTTCCATCTACTCCATCTATGGTGCACTGCATTAGGAAGGCTGAATGTATCATCATGGATGCCTGCCACCCTTCCACTCTCTTTTCTTTCTGAGCTTTTCTGGGCACTTGAAAGCCCAGACATCCAGACTTCAGAACACCTTCCACCCCACTGCCATTAGATTCCTCAACCAATGACTTCTTTCATACTCCATTCCCAGTGGGGCTGCAATTAATTCTTATTTTTAACTCTTCCACCTCATTCTGTTTTTCTGTTATTGTACCTTCGGTTTTTTTTTTGCAATACTTCAGATTGCACTGCAATTTTTGCTTATTTTGTTGTTTTGCATTTGTCATTACATTTATAGTTGTATCTATGCGGGCGGCACCATAGTGCAGCGATAGAGTTGCTGCCTTACAGCGCTTGCAGCGTCGGAGAACCGGGTTCGATCCCGACTACAGGTGCTGTCTGTATGGAGTTTGTACGTTCTCCCCATGACCATTTGGGTTTTCTCCGAGATCAGTTTCCTCCCAGACGTACAGGTATGGAGGTAAATTGGCTTGGCAATTTTTTATTTTAATTGTCCCTAATGTGTGTGGGATATGTGGGGATTGCTGGTTAGCAGAGACCGGGTGGGCTGAAGGACATGTTTCCACGCTGTATCTCCAAATTAAACTACAATTACCAGGTATACTGTTGACTGTGATTTTCATGCAAACAAGGAATTTCATTGCATCCCAGTTTATGTGAAAATATACAAATCCAATTTAACCTACATTAAATTAAAAAGATTAAACCTGATCAGTCAAGATTTTTTTTCTAATAGTATTTTCACAGCAGTTACATTTCTATCTGATTATTCATAAGATTTTAGATTATTTCCAGTACCAACATCTTGACAAGCATAAAACACATTTAGGAATTGCTGTATAAGCTTCTGCTTGTTTTTTATTACAAACTGTATATGATTAGAAATGTTTGTGGAATATGAACTTACATCTCTGGAAGTCAATCTCTTTCAGCATCCTTTCTTCCTTTGCAAATTCAGCTGAAAAATGATCCATATTCTCAAACCCACGTTCTATCTTTTCCATGTGTGATATCTTTGATGCTTCTGAAATCCTAAATTGTTTCACGATATTGGTAAATAGGATTGTATGATGACAAATCACATCTTAAAAAACATCAATAAAATAAACCTGTTCGCTTTGGTACTCACTTTTTAATAAGAGGCTTTGTACTCTGTAAGAGAAATACACATCATTATTAAATGTCCACAATAATTCCATAATAAACATTTGATAAATTATTTTAAATAATACTATTGAACAATATGATTGGTGATTAGTTAACATTTGCCTGATGCTGTTTTATTGGTAACATTATCGACCACTAAAAAATTAGGAGAGGGTTTTAAATAAATCCACTGCGTGTCCACTAGAATTTCCAGCTGTTTAAGAAGGAACTGCTGATGCTGGATCAGTAACTGAAAAAGGGTCTCGACCCGAAACATTGCCTCTTTCCTTCGCTCCATAGATGCTGCCTCACCCGCTAAGTTTCTCCAGAATTGACAGCTAATCATTTGATTGCTTGTATTCCCTCTTCTTCCCGGTCACTCTCTCTCCACCGTCAGGCAAAAGATACAAAAGTCGGGTTCAGGAACAGCTTCCTCCCTTCTATTATCGAAGTCTTGAAAGGACCTCTCATCTGCCAAGGATTCATTACTGATACCTCTGCCCTTCCACTTTTGGTCATTTGCACACCATTTTCTGCACTTTATTTCACTTCTCTTTTTGTTTTACCTCTTGTGCTTATGTATGGTTTGATTCTACGTGTGCATGGTATGATAGGCATGGATAGCATGCAAAACAATCGAGAGCTTTGAGAGCACAGATTTTTTAACAATGAATGAAAATTTTGTTTTGAACGGTTGATGTATTCATAATGTTCCAAATTTTACTTTCAGAACTCTTTAGTGATTTGAATGTGAAAATGAAACAAGTGTCGTGTATGAAATAAGGTTATTGAGTACCTGCAGAAATACTGCTATTTCCGGCTCCTCCATACACTGTAATCCAGTCCCGATAACTTTGGAGACCTCCTCGAGATGTTCACCATATTTCCTAATCAAGGAGCGAACATGCTGCGTTTTTTCTTCCTGCTCAACAGTGATGATTTGCAGCATGTCCTTTTTCCTATCCTCCAGCATCGTGTATAGACCATCAAATTTCTCACACATCAATTCTTTTTGGCAACTACCATTGCTCTGCAAAATTTAGGAAACATGGTCGTCATTTCTGTAACATTCAAAATTTCCAATATTGAAGACCTCATTTAAAAATTCAAAAGCAATGCGCAAATGTCTCTTGGCTCTTACTGCTGTGAAGTTTCACTCAGTGCATAATTACCTGTCAGCTGATTAAGCTCTTAACTTTTCTTATTGCAAGCAGGTTATTGACTTTGTTAAGTGGATAAACACATTTCATATGAACTAAGTCTCAAGAATGTGAATGACAACATTTGCCAATTTATGGCTTCAGGAACTAGATTACCTTTTGCTCTATCAATATGTTACATCTATCACCAAGAGAAAATAAGTCACTATAGAGGGTAATTTTTATGGCAGGTTAAAGGTCTGTGAGAATATTGGAGCAGTTACAGTGGCTTGCAAAAGTTTTCATACCCCTTGAACTTTTCCACATTTTGTCACGTTACAACCACAAATGTAAATGTATTTTATTGGGGTTTATGTGATAGACCAACACAAAGTGGCGCATAATTGTGAAGTGGAAGGAAAATGATACATGGTTTCAAATTTTTTTACAAATAAAAAACTGAAAAGTGTAGCGTGCCAAGGTATTCAGCCCCCTTTATTCTGATACCCCTAAATAAAAATCGAGTGCAACCAATTGCCTTCAGAAGTCACCTAATTAGTAAATAGAGTCCAGTTGTGTGTAATCTAATCTCAGTATAAATACAGCTGTTCTGTGAAGGCCTCAGAGGTTTGTTAGAGAACATTAGTGACAAACAGCATCATGAAGCCCAAGGAACACACCAGACAGGTCAGGGATAAAGTTGTGGAGAAGTTTAAAGCAGGGTTAGGTTATAAAAAAATATCCCAAGCTTTGAACATCTCACGGAGCACTGTTCAATCCATCATCCGAAAATGGAAAGAGTATGGCACAACTGCAAACCTACCAAGACATGGCCGTCCGCCTAAACTGACAGGCCGGGCAAGGAGAGCATTGATCAGAGAAGCAGCCAAGAGGCCCATGGTAACTCTGGAGGACAGCTCAGGTGGGAGAATCTGTCCACAGGACAACTATTAGTCGTGCACTCCACAAATCGGGCCTTTATGGAAGAGTGGCAAGAAGAAAGCCATTGTTGAAACAAAGCCATAAGAAGTCCAGTTTGCAGTTTGCCACAAGCCATGTGGGGGACACAGCAAACATGTGGAGGAAGGTGCTCTGGTCTGATGAGACCAAAATTAAAGTTTTTGGCTTAAATGCAAAACGCTATGTGTGGCGGAAAACTAACACTGCACATCACCCTGAACACACCATCCCCACTGTGAAACATGGTGGTGGCAGCATCATGCTGTGGGGATGCTTTTCTTCAGCAGCGACAGGGAAGCTGGTCAGAGTTGAAGGGAAGATGGATGGAGCCAAATACAGGGCAATCTTGGAAGAAAACCTGTTAGAGTCTGCAAAAGACTTGAGACTGGGGCGGAGGTTCACCTTCCAGCAGGACAACGACCCTAAACATGCAGCCAGAGCTACAATGGAATGGTTTAGATCAAAGCATATTCATGTGTTAGAATGGCCCAGTCAAAGTCCAGACCTAAATCCAATTGAGAATTTCTGGCAAGACTTGAAAATTACCGTTCACAGACGCTCTCAATCCAATCTGACTGAGCTTGAGCTATTTTGCAAAGAAGAATGGGCAAAAATTTCAGTCTCTAGATGTGAAAAGCTGGTAGACACATACCCCAAAAGACTTGCAGCTGTAATTGCAGCGAAAGGTGGTTCTACAAAGTATTGACTCAGGGGGGCAGAATACTTTTGCACGCCACACTTTTCAATTTTTTATTTGTAATAAAATTTGGAAACCATGTATCAATTTCCTTCCACTTCACAATTATGCACCACTTTGTGTTGGTCTATCACATAAAATCCCAATACAATACATTTACGTTTGTGGTCGTAACGTGACAAAATGTGGAAAAGTTCAAGGGGTATGAAAACTTTTGCAAGCCACTTTGTAAACATTGTGGTATGTGCCAACCTGTTTGAACACACACTGACTGCTTGATCTCAGGTTGGGTTGCTTTTCTTCATCAAAGGGAGGACATTTTAGAGGAAATAATTTAGTTCAAAACATGGGTTCAGAGTAATATTGTCAGAGACTAGTAATGGTCTTTGAGGATGCCTGATCCGTGTTTGAGAAAACTGGGACAAAACATAAAAATAACCTCTTGAGCTTCCACAGGTGCATGGTAGAGAGCATATTGACTGTATGCATCACAACATGATTTGGCAACTCAAATGCCTAGGAACTAAGAAGATTGCAAATCTTTAGTTTACTTTAGAGATACAGCATGGAAACAGGCCCTTCAGCCCACCAGGTCCATGCCGACCAGCGATCACCGCACATTAACACTATCCTACATCCACTAGAACAATTTTTACATTTACCATGCCAATTAACCTACAAACTTTGGTGAACAATGCCCAGTCCACCACAGATACTGACTCCCCCACCATCAAAGGGATTTACAGGAGTTGCTGCCTCAAAAAGGCAGCCAGCATCATCAGCGACCCACACTCATCCTGGTCAAGCTTTCATTTCGCTTCTGCCATTGGTTGAAGGTATAAGAGCCTGAAAACTGTAACATCCTTGTTCAGAAGCAGCTTCATCCCAACAACCATCAGACTATTACACATTACAACTTCGAACTAATCTCTGTTCTACATAGACTTGTGGGGCATTGTTTTTGTCTTTGCACTATTATGGTCTTTTTTTTTATATACTGAACTTCTTTTTTGGTGCTTATTATAGTGTTTGCCGAGTACTGTGTATACATATCTGTTGAGCTGCTGCAAGTAAGAATTTCATTTTTGTCTTTCAGGACATATGACAAGAAAACACTTTTAAGTTGTAATACAAATTTACAAGAATATGAATTACCTCAATATTTCTGCATGTCTCTTCCATCTGCGTGATCACTGTCTGAATTCGGTCATTGCTTGCCACCAACATTGAAATCCCGTCACTGAGTTCACACTACACGCAAAATTAAACAAAACATTCTAAGTAACTTGTGTTGGATGGAACTGCAGATGCTGGTTTAAATTGGATAGATGCAAAATGCTGGAGTAACTCAGCGGGACAGGCAGCATCTCTTGAGAGAAGGAATGGGTGACGTTTTGGGTCGAGACTCTTCTTGAGACCTAATTTTAATTCTAATTCTAAGTTTAATTCAAAGTAACAAGCAATAATGGGAAAGGTCACTAATTTTGTCTGAAATGTTACTTTTAAAATTGGCAATAAATTGCACACGTGAAAATTTTTTATCTCAAGATTTAAGATGGAGTTTGTTTTTTCACTGTATCAGGGCATATGGAAAGATTATTTCTAATTGGCTTAGTTTGATGTTTCACCAAATATTGAAAATGAAACAGATGCAGAAATAATTATAGATTGGAAGCAGAAAATATATTTCATGTGCCAGTAGAGATATTAAATTCAAGAGTTCCTGAACAAGAACAACGTTATTAAACAGAAGTCTAGATTGTAATTAATAATGATTGTTGAAATGTATCCACTCTATTCATGAGTGTCACCTGTGTATTGAATTGATGGAAACGCATGGAATTCCATCTCTCTGATATGAATTTGCAAATCATGTCCTACTGTTCCATTGGACATACCTAAACTAATTGTCAATTTATCACTGAACAACCAGATATATTAAACACTTTCAAAATGTGTCTATCTATTCATAGAAGCACATTGGAATTTTTTTATGAGGTATTTATAGCTTCTAACTAACTGCTTCAAATTTCATTCGACACACAACGAACCGTGAACCTTCATTAAATTGATGCTTAGATCTTTTGATGAACTTAATCTATTTCACCATTTTAATAATGGATTAAACTATGAGGGAAATTGATTAAACTATGAGGGAAATATTTCATCATCTCCATGTTGGTTTTTAGAGCATGGAGAAACTGGCACTGTTACCTCCACTTTGAACAACTCAAAAACATTTCCGTCATGCCTTTTGTCTCTTGATTGATAATAAAGTATCCATCAAGAAACAAAAGGTACGATGAAAATAGTTTTGTCTTGTTCAAAGTTAGGGTAAACCTTACAAAAATTATTTAAGTAGCGAAAATAAGACCTACCTTTTGTCTTTTATAAACATTAGTGAGTGGAGCCACCTCACAGTCTTTATGAGCACCAAACACTTTACACATGGAGCATGTTGGTACTTCGCATGTCATGCAATAAATGTTGATTCGTTCATCATCATGTTCTTCGCACATGGGCTGTTCAATCTTCTTTTCGGGTCTGCAAACAAAACTGAATGAATACATCATAATATCCAATCTAACAAGGGTCTTTCAAAATGACGCATTGTACCATTTCATCCCACTGTAGGGCTTCTGAATTTTTTCTTGCTTTTTAAAGAAATGCCCAGCTTCTCCAACAGACGGGAGCAGAGCAGACACAGCATAGAAAGGGGACCAACCCATGAGAAGGGAATACATTTAAAAAACTACAAAAGCAACATTTGTTGATGGGCAGCTTTCCAAATCCACACTATAGCAAGAAATCCTTGGATGCACATTGAAAACAACAGATAGTGGTCTCACGTCATTCACCAACGCCACTCAACCATGGCACCACTTTACTCAATGGACTGCATTTCCCAATCTCTTTGGATGCAAGGCACAATATCTACACTTGCAGATGGCATGAAATTAGGCTTTTTTGTGAACTGTGATAAATTGATGCAAGGTGTAAATGGGTAGTGGAATGGGTAACTGCATGGCAGATGAGGATTAACGTGGATACTTGTGAGGTCTTCCTGGGATGGCACGACTTCCATATGAAGAAAGACTGGATAGACTCGGCTTGTACTCGCTGGAATTTAGAAGATTGAGGGGGGATCTCATAGAGACTTACAAAATTCTTAAGGGGTTGGACAGGCTAGATGCAGGAAGATTGTTCCCGATGTTGGGGAAGTCCAGGACAAGGGGTCACAGTTTAAGGATAAGGGGGATGTCTTTTAGGACTGAGATGAGAAAATCGTTTTTCACACAGAGAGTGGTGAATCTGTGGAATTCTCTGCCACAGAAGGTAGTTGAGGCCAGTTTGTTGGCCATATTTAAGAGGGAGTTGGATGTGGCCCTTGTGGCTGAAGGGATCAGGGGGTATGGAGAGAAGGCAGGTACAGGATACTGAGTTGGATGATCAGCCATGATCATATTGAATGGCGGTGCAGGCTCGGAGGGCCGAATGGCCTGCTCCTGCACCTAATTTCTATGTTTTTATGCTTCCATTTGGGTAGGAAGAATGAGGAAAGGCAACATCAAACAAAGGATGCTTTTCTGAAATGAGCCAGGACCTGTAGCATCTGAGCACGCATAGGTCATTGAAAGTAGCAGGCCAGGATGAGATGGTAATGAATAAGGTCAACTCAGTTTTGGACTTTCACAAAGATTCACAAAAAAACTTGCAAAGACATGAAGTGACCAAGGTCCCCTTTGTTGTTAACATTCATATCTAGAAGTGTAATTGGGTATGTGTGATTATTCACGTGTGTGTGTGCGCAGTGTGCATGCATCCAGTTCACAAGGAGCGACCTGGCAATATGGTTGTGTACATGTCATTGGGATGAGATGGGGTCTTCAGGAATCATTGGAACTTTTGTAGCTTAGGGCTTGATGGTTAGGGGAGGTTGCCTCAGTAGGAAGGAAGCAAAAAGATTGAGAGGGTATATCCTGCACAAATTAGAATTTATGTTGGATTTGAATGTACATTATAACCAGCTCTGGGGTACTTTTGCACTCAAAATTAGATGCTGAGATCCAACAACAATTGTTATGCATATTTATATCACGTTAGGTGTGGACATCTGAGCTTCAGTTCAGTTCAATTTAGTTTATTGTCACGTGTACTGGGGTACAGTGAAACGCTTTTGTTGCTTGCTAATCCGCCAGCGGAAGACAATACATGATTACAATCGAGCCATTCACAATGTACAGATACATGATAAGGGAATAACGTTTAGTGCAAGGTAAAGCCAACAAAGTCTGATCAAGGATAATCTGAGGGTCCCTGATGAGATAGATGGTCGTTCAGGACGGCTCTCTGGTTGTGGTAGGATGGTTCGGTTGCCTGATAACAGCTAGGAAGAAACTGCCTGAATCTGGAGGTGTGCATTTTCACACTTCTATACTTTTTGCCTGATGGGAGAGGGGAGCAGGAATGGGCAGGGAGTGACTAGCCCGTGATTATGCTGCTGGCCTTGACGAGCCAAGCATGAGGTATAAATGGAGTCAATGGAAGGGAGGCTGTTTAGTGTGATGGTCTGGGCTGCGTTTCAAGCCAGCTCAGCAACTCAAAGTTGGCTGTGATCATTAAAGCCAGAACTTAGTTATTCCTGAAAAATTAATAAATGACATCCAACTGGTTCTTAGTAGAGAGAGTAGTGATTCTGCTATCAGGTGCAATGGCTGAATTGAGCTGTGAGACAGATGGCCAAGTTAACACCTTGGTTGGCATATATTTACATGTCATATACATTCTGCTGAAGACTAATGCTAGCTGTAACATATGAAAACAAATCCTAAATAAAACTAATAGCAAACTGACTATTTTTAGTGCATTTGTCACATGTTTGACTTGTCAATGTCATCTGAGCTCATGCCAATTTGTGGCACACATTTCTGAGGCAAGTTAGTTTTAAATAAACTCTGTTTACAATTCCATTACTCCAAGGAATTTGCTCATGTTGGATACTCATACTCTCTGCTGGTAAGAGTAGGAAGAGGAAGACTATTGTTTTGCCTGCTCCTTGAGCAGCTCAGTTCAAGGATTATAAGTAGACAATCAAACAACATATTCAGAAAGTACTTTCTACTCTCCAATGTTGATTTCAACTTCAGTATAAAGGTTTATTTTAATCAAAGTTCCACCGGTAATGTCTGCAATCACATTCATAATGGACTGAGTAACATTAGCGCAAACACTTACCTTGGGAGCAACATATTTACAGCAAGATGTACAATATAAAAATCGCAAAAAAAAGTTGCAGATGCTGGAAATCTAAAATAAAAAGAGAAATTGCTGGAGACACTCAGCAGATTAGGGAGCTTCTGGAAAGAAAAATAGTTAATGTTTCAGGTCTGAGACCTTTTGTGAGAACTGGGAAAAGAGAAAATAAATTAGTTTTCAGTAATAGAGTAGCTGAGGGAGGGATGTGTGGAACAAAGGGAATATCTCTGATAAATTTGAGAGTGAATCTGGCAGCTAGCATCAGGTTATGCTTGCTGTCTGTGTTATGTTTTGTTAATTGTAGGGCTGACTATATTGAGGCCAGACTGCACAATTTGAGGACAGTGCAGCAGTGAAGCTTATAAAGCTGCTGCCTCACCGCGCCTGCGACTAGAGTTCATTCATGACATCAGGTGCAGTCCGTGTGGAGCTAGTACATTTTTCTTTGCAACTGTGACTGTTCCCATCGTGTGCTCTCGTTTCCTCCCACATCCCAGGACATGAAGGTTGATAGGTTAATTGGCCTTTGTAAATTGTCCCAGGTATGCAGATGAGTGGTAGAACAAGCGGGGAAGTTGATGTGAATGTGAGGAGAATAAAGTGGGATTAATGTCATGCAAGTCGGTGGTTGGTATGCACTTAGCAACTGAAACACAGAAACATAAAAAATAAGTGCAGGAGTAAGCCATTCGGCCCCTTGAGGCTGATAATGGCTGATCATCCAGAATCAGTACCCTGTTCCTGTTTTCTCCCCATATCCCGTTAGCCCGGAGCTATACTGTATTTACAGTGTCCTCAACAATGTTTGGGACAAAGACCCTTTATCTATTTATTTGCCTATGTACTCCACAATTTGAGATTTGTAATAGAAAAAAAATCACATGTGATTAAAGTGCACATTGTCAGATTTTAATAAAGGCAATTTTTATTCCTTTTGGTTTCACCATGTAGAAATTACAGCAGAGATGATGAGTTGATCAATAAGCTATGAAGAGAGATAGATGGTTGAAATGCTGAAAGCAAAGGGGAAGGTAAATGTGTCGTGGTGGTATCTGGTTGGAGCTGTTTGAAATTCCAAACGATGGGTCATTGAAAGTGAAAGTTGGTGACGTGGAAGGTGAAAAACAGGGGAACTGATTTTGTTCTATCGGGGGTGGGGGGGGGGGGGGGGGGGCGGGGGGTTGAGCAGACGGACAGGAAATAGATGAGACGTGTTCAAGGGGTCTGTCCATTATGGTGGAAGGGAAACTACAGTTCAACAAGAAGGAACATATTTTAGAGACATCTGGGTGGAATGTCTTACCATTGGAGCGAAAGCAATAGAGAATGTGGATCTGGGAGAATGGGATGCAATTCTTGAAAGAGGCAGGGTGGAAAGGAGCATAGCCGAGATAGCTGTAAAAGTTGATGGGCTTGTAATGGATGCCAGCCTACCCCCAGAGGTACCGATGGAGATATCCAGAAAGAGTAGGACATTAATCAATCACAATCACAATGATACTTTATTAGCAAAGTATGTTTTGCAACATATGAGGAATTTCATTTGCCAAGTCAAATAAAAAGCAACGGAACACACAAAATACATTTTTACATAAACACAGTGACTCCACATTCCTCACTGTGATGGAAGGCGAAAAAAAGTCAATCTCTTCCCTTCTTTGCTCTCCCACGGTCGGGGGCTCGAGCCCTCCGTTGACGTGACGATCTTGACTCTTGTAGCCAGCAGTGTTTGGGCTCCCCCGCGCCGGCGATCGGACCCCGGGTCAGGGCTGGTCGAACCTCTGCGTCGTTGGAGCTCCCGACTCGGCCTCTCCCGAGACTGCGAGCTCTTGATGGTTAAGTCTGCAGGCCGCAGTTGGAGGCAAGGGATCGACTCCGATGTTAAGTCCACGCCCCGCTGGTGGGGCTCAAAGTCAGTCCGAGGAGGTCTCCAGCTCCATCAATGTTAAGCCGCAGAGTGACTGGAGATACGATCCGGATCTCCGGCAAGGTAGGAGACTGAAAAAAAAGGTTTCCCCCGACCTCCACCCCCTCCCACACATTAAACAAACCGGAGAACATTTACACAAACTTTTAAAACAAACAAAAAATAATGTAAAAAGACAACAAAACAGACAGACTGTTGACGGGGCTGCCAATCGTGCGGCGCTCCAGGTGCTTTAATGATGAGGGTTGGAAGCAAACATCCATGGAGGTCCCAGCTGAAAGATGGCAGATGCCTCAGATTCCATAATGGTGAACCAGGTAACTTGAATCTCCCAATAACTTATGCTGAAACAGTCCTTAACTCTACAAGTAAAGTTTAGTGACTTGAGCTTCAAATGCACAATGTGATCTTGATGCAATTATGTCAAAATGTGCACAGCATGCTGCTTTATGCTACGTCACAAGTCCAATGGTTTCTGTGCATAATCATGGTAAAATATCCACAAGCACTTCAATGGGAGCATCTCCAACAACATCTTACAGCGAACCGTGCAAAATTAGGTGTCCAAAAGCCTGATTCAAGTTTGAGAATTGGAGGAGGAAGGGAATAGTGGGAAGGGAGAAGAGGAAAGGTGGAAGGTGAGAGGGATAAGAAGGAGGCAGAAGGGGAGAAGTGCAGTCATCTTATTTCCAACTTCAAGTATCTGTTCTTAATGCAGATTTGCTGGACATGAATACTGGAGAATTACCTGATTGACTCTTGCTTGTATAAGTCGATAATGTTTTCAACGAGTAGATTTCTTTGCAGGCCGTAAACCCCATGTCTGTCCAGAATCACTTCATGTCGACAAGAAGGGCAGCGGAACCGACCCCCTGATCCCACTGCAGAACTGCCACGGTTAGACCAGTATGGATTGGATGCCTGATTACAATTGAAAAGGCACAACTAATTAATTATCTGTAGCAATTTTTTACTCTGTGCTTTTGAATTTGTACTTCACATTTGCTAGATTTACTACAGTGGGAATACAAAATCAAAAATATTTTGCTAGTGCTTTTTCTTACCACCAATCCTTTGCAGCTTTAACACTGCAGTATGTTAATCTGAAATGCAATCAGAAAGTTGTTTGAAGTTTCAAAGACCTTAATTTTACTGTAAGAATATGATGTTGGTTTTTATCCACTTTTCCCTCTATACATCTGGGTGTCAGTAATGTTCTTCTTTTGTTCAGACCAACGCACAAAAACAAGCATAGCAATAGCAGCTCCGAAATGGACTCCCTCAGTCTCTACCTCTCTAAATCTTATATGTCTGGGAGTCAAATTTCATTTTCAATTGCTCCTATGAAACACTTTGTGATATTATAAAATGCAAAAGATACTGTATAATTATCAGTTATAGTTAGTCAGCTTTAACTTCCTTCTAGTATCCCCCCCCTTCCCCCCATGCCTGAATAAGGGTCCGACCCAAAATGTCACATCCAATTTCTCCAGAGATGCTGCCTGACCCGCTGAGTTACTCCAGCATTTTGTGTTTATCTATAAATAAAATAAAACCTTGTGCAGGGCATTGTGTGGAACTTCGGACCCATATCTCCAGCATGAACAAGAGGCCAGCTCCATTTGAACCATTATGCAGAAGCTGAAGGACCACATCTCAGCTTTCATTACATGACAAGCAGATCCCATGCAAAGCTGAAGCACGGCAGTGAAAGCTCTGAACTCATGTCTGCGGTATCAGCGTTCCAAGAAGTTGCCAGAGAATTCCAGCAATCTGTCCTCAACTGTAACATGGATCATTAACGCTCTGTCCCGAAGGAGGGGGAGTTGCTCTGTGCACCTCATGTGTTGCCCTCTCTCACAATAATGACAATTGTAACAACACCTGCTCCTGCCAATTATACTTACTGACACACATTGGGGGGCAGTAAAGGCTAAACTGAGCTTCTGGGCACTAGAGCCAAACTCAGACTTCTCTATTGCAAGATGACAGTCTTTCCACAAACAAAGACATGGCAGAACAGTTAAACAAGTACTTTGGTTCTGTCTTCACTAAGGAAGACACGAACAATCTCCCAGAAATACTAGGGGACCGAGGTTCCAGTGGGAGGGAGAAACTGAAGGGAATCCACATTAGTCAGGATTAGGTAAACTTTTGGTACTGAAGGCAGATAAATCCCCAGGGCCTGATGGTCTGCATCCCAGAGTACTCAAGGAGGTGGGCCTAGAAATCGTGGATGCATTGGTGATCATTTTCCAATGTTCTCTCGACTCTGGATCAGTTGCTGTGGACTGGTGGGTAGCCAATGTTACTCTACTTTTTAAGAAAGGAGGGAGAGAGAAAACGGGCAATTACAGACAAGTTAGCTTTACATCGGTAGTAGGGCAGATGCTTGAACCGATTGTTAAAGATGTTATAACAGCACATTTGGAAAGCAGTGACAGGATCGGTCAAAGTCAGCATGGATTTATGAAGGGGAAATCATGCTTGACTAATCTTCTGGAATTTTTTGAGGATAAGGGACATGGATAGAGGACTGAGTAGGAATTAACTGGTCCTTTTCAGAACAGCAGTCAGTGACTAGTGGGGTGCCGCAAGGCTCGGTGCTGGGACCCCAGTTATTTACAACATATATTAACGATTCAGACAAGGGAATTAAATGTGACATCTCAAAATGTGCGGATGGCACAAAGCTGGGTGGCAGTGTGAGCTGCAATAAGGATGCTATGAGGCTACAGGGTGACTAGGATAATTTGGATGAGAGGGTAGATGCATGGCAGATGCAGTATAATGTGGATAAATGTGAGGTTATCCATTTTGGTGGTAAGAACAGGAAGGCAGATTATTATCTGAATGGTGTCAAATTAGGAAAAGGGGATGTGCAAGGAGACCTAAGTGTCCTTGTTCATCATTCACTGAGAGTAAGCATGCAGGTACAGCAGGCAGTGAAGAAAGCAAATGGCATGTTGGCCTTCCTTGCAAGAGGATTTGAGTTTTGGAGCAAGGAAGTCCTACTGGAGTTGTACAGGGCCCTGGTGAGACCGCACCAGGAGTATTGTGTGCAATTTTGGTCTCCTAATTTGTGGAAGGACATTATTGCTATTGAGGGAGTGCAGTGTAGGTTCACCAGGTTAATTCTTGGGATGAAAGAATGGGTCGACTGGGTCTGTATCACTGGAATTTAGAAGTGTGAGGGGGGATCGTATAGAAACATATAAAATTCTTAAAGGATTGGAGAGGTTAGATGCAGGAAAATGTTCCCCAAGTTGCGGGTCCACAACCAGGGGTCACAGTTTAAGAATAAGGGGTCGGCCATTTAGGACTGAGATGAGGAAACATGTTTTCACCCATTTCTCTGCCACATAAGGCAGTGGAGGCCAATTCACTGGATGTTTTCAATAGAGAGTTAGATTTAGCTCTTAGGGCTAAAGAAATCAAGAGGTATTTGGAAAAAACAGGAACGCGGTATTGATTTTAGATGATCAGCCATGATCATATTGCATGGCGGTGCTGGCTCGAAGTGCTGAATGGCCTACTCATGCACCTATTTTTCTATTTTCTATGTTTCTAACCCTGCTGCAGCTACTGTGGGAGCCCTACCTTGAAGGACCAGAACAGCCAAGGACAAATGGAAAACTAGTGGGCAGTGGGCCAATTGACTGATGTTATTATGATTTGCTCATGGTCGGATTGTATAGATATAGTTAAGGAGTAGGAAGTTAAGAAGTAACTGCAGATGCTGGTTTACACTGAAGATGGCACAAAATGCTGGCGTAACTCAACGGGTCAGGCAGCATCTCTTGAGAAAAGGACTAGGTGACGTTTTGGGTCAAGACCATTTTTTGAACTGAGAGACTAGAGATATGGAAAGGTACAAAGAAAAAATGAATGAAAGGTACGAAAATGACAAATCAAAGCCAGGGTAGACAAAAATACTGGAGAAACTCAGCGGGTGAGGCAGCATCTATGGAACAAAGGAGTAGGTGACGTTTCGGGTCGAGACCCTTCTTCAGATCAAAGCCAACAACGATGATGAAGGAAAGCTGGAGCCACCCATGGTCCATTGTTGGCTGTGGAAAAGGTGATAACGTGTGGATACAAACAGTGAAACTAAGTTGGACGACAGTGAAATTAACAGAATGACTAGGGTGGGGGAGGGATGGAGAGAGAGGGAATGCAAGGGTTACTTGAAATTACTTAAATCAATATTCATATCCTTGGGATCCGGTGGTTCCAGTTCCTTCGTGTTAATATTACCTAAGTTCTGTCATGGACCAACTGCATTGATACAGCTCGACCCAAAGCTGCAAGATGTTGCAGGGAGTTGTAAATGTAGCCCAGTCCACCACACAAAGCAGACTTCCCACCATTCACTCTATCTACACTTGATGCTACCTTGGAAGAGCAACCAACATAACAAAGACATGTCCTATCCGAGACAAAGAAGGTCATTCCTTCTTCTCCCTGCTCCCATCCGAAGGGGGTACAGAGGCATGACAGTGTGCACCACCAGACCTAGGAACACTTTCTTCCCCTCTATCAAGCTTCTGGACAGTCCTTCCATAAGTTATGGTACTGTCTGATTCACCTCTAACCCATTATGTCTATAGAACTGATCCACTACAATGCTGAGAACTATATTCAGCACTCTGCATCTTGCACTTTGCTCTACCAATTGTACCTGAGTTTGACTTGATTGTATTTATGTATTGTATTATCTGATCTGATGGATAAACACAGAGCTTTTTACTGTACCTCAGTACTTGTGACAATAATAAACCTAAACAAGTACTCGAAACTCCTAGGATAGAAGACTATGGGCTCTGTGCTGGAAAAAGGAGATCATGTGGAAGGATACCCACTGGTCTTTGGTCGTCGAGGGCACGTTCTGTTTCAATGCTACATGATCTTTTGCGTCTGTGACAGAGAGGTCAGAGGTATAATGTAATAGAGAATTGATCTAACAGGCAATTAGATGTGCAGGGTCATGCTTATGGATTGAATAGTAGTAGTGTGATAAACAATTACCTTTCAATAAATGGTTTCCCAAAAGCAGAGGAGAACCACTCCATGAGCATATGTTATGCAATATACTAAATTGGAATAATTACTGGTAAGTTGCTGCTTCTCATAGAAGGTGTATATTTGAGCTGGTGTACAGTGGAAGGGAGGAAGTGAAATGGCAGGTGTTGTATCTCCTGCAGTTACACAGGTGGTGAGGCAAGAAGGTATTGTTGGAAACAACAGAGTGAAGCAGAGCATGGTCCCATCAGAATATTGAAAAAGGGAAGCACGATCCACCTGGTAATGGTGTCATGTTGGAGGCGTCAAATTATGGAGGATAATCCTTTTAATGTGAAGGATTCTGATGCGTACGATAAGAGAAGGATGAGCTGTATACTGAATGTGGATGGGAGAGGGTGAGAGCAGAATATTTCCATCCAAGCATCATCTTCACTGGCAGGGCCATAGTGTTTCTGGGAGAGTCACACTTACAAATATGGCATGTTTAAAATTTGTGCACTTACATCACAATGAAACTCCTGCCAAATCAGTCACAACAGAGTCAAATTTTGCAGGTAGACTGCTGTTACTATAAGAACCATTTGCTCTTAGTAAGTTTGGCATTTATAAAGGCAAACATGACAAATCCTAAATGCCAATTTTGTTCTAATTACTATTTTATCGCATGCATTCCTGTATCAGTTATAGATCCAGCCAAGAAACAGATATAACGGTGGTAAGTGTTATGAGCAAATGCCCAATTCATTCTATGTAATCTCCAATAAAGCTTAACAAGTTAAAAAGATGGTTTGCTAAGCAAAGAGTGTCCACAAAGTCACCATTGAAATTCTAGGTCTTGAATTTTCTTGTTCTTCATGTCACTGAAGGTAGACGCTCCCACCCCCATGAGTCTCGGGCAGATGGGGCTCGTCGGCCTGGGAAGGCAGTCCATCTAGGAGCGGGAAAACCTCTGATTTAAAACCTCCACTGCCATGTGGCCATATCCAGTCATGGAAAATGCTCCTGGAGTAAACCTCAAGAAAATCCGGAGTCGGAGCCCCTAAGGCAGTTCGTCGTTGTCTACAACCTCGCTCTGGCAGCTCCTGCAACGGTGCTGGTGCTAAACTGTAACTGCCCTGCTGTTGCTTTGGATCGATCAGTGACATGGAGAGGGGGGACGTGCAGCATGGGCAACAGCCTGTCCTCCAAATGACATTGCCCAGGCTTGCATCCGACCACACATCACCTGCAAACTAGGATGCATCACTCATGGTCAGTCATGACCAAGGGTGGCCTACTACTACATGTCACTGCGTGCCCCCAGAAATGTGATATGGCAACACAGATCCAAGGATATTCTGTGGCACCGAGTAAAACAATGATTATTTGATGAAGAATAAGTTTAGATAGACACACTATTTCTAAATATTGATGTGCGTTGTTTATTTAGGAAAAAAAACACAATTCCAAAAGTGGCCTTTAAAGCAGGAGGTGAAATATAGGAATAAATGTGTGGCATAATTCTTGGTTATGCACAGTTCACACTACAATTTTTGAGAAGGCTCCGCTCCTGCAGTAAGATGCTGCAGATGTTCTACCAATTGGTGGTAGCCAGTGCCATCTTCTTCACTACCGTGTGCTGGGGCAGCAGGGTGAAGGCCACAGAAGCCAACAGGAATAACAAACTCATCAGTAAGGCTGGTTCTGTCCTGGGGGCAGAGTTGAATTCATGGAAGGTGGTCTTGGAGGGGAGGATTGTCCTCAAACTGCAGAGAATCTTTGAAAATCAGCTCACACTCCCCATGAAAACACTAGTCAACCTGAGAAACACCTTCAGCTACAGACTGGTTCCACCAAGATGCAGTACAGAGCACCACAGGAGATCCTTTTTCACCGTGGCTTTCAAACTGTACAACTCCTACCCCTTCTGCCGTGGGCTAGACTGCTGTGGGGTAGACTTACTCCCCTCTCCCCCCCTCCTGTGCTCCCCATCCGATGCACATTCCCAATCCTTTCCATTCATCACTTTGGAAGGTTTAATAGTGCTGTTATGTGTCACTTACTCACCAACAGCCTGGCACAGTACCTCAGGACAGCACAAACGGATGTGTATGGCCTGAACATCAAGGCAGTGTTTGGCCACATGTGGCAACAGGGATAGGTCTATAGAAATCAAGAGAAAACTCCAACAGCTAGCTTCTTGGTAAAGGAAGCCATTTGGAATGACTGAAGGCCAATAAGCTCAGCCTGAAAACATTGCTGCAGGTGAGACTGGGCCAAATATCCCAGGCCCAACCATCTTCAGTCAGTTCTTCATTGACCTTCCTTTTACCATAATCTCACCACTGGGAATATTTGTTGATAGCAAAATATGTAGTTCTGTTATTCAGGTAATGAAGCAGTTTATGCCCATCTGCAGCAGGACCTGGATGACATTCAACACACAGCCATTTTAGCTGGCGTTGTCAGCCTGCACAGTAGTCAGGCAGGGTGAGACACATGGGACTGTATCTCTGCCAACCACCCACATGCAATGAGCTGCCAGAGAAATGCAAGTCAAACTGCAGGGAGTAGGTATGTGCAGCTGCACCTTCTTGTGCTGGCTCATGTTTTAAAAAAGGCTTTGAGACACACTTCCAGTTTCAGAAACATCTTCTAATTTTTAAGCATTTTTATAGAAAGCAAATTACAACATTTGCTGTACATACTATCAAAGAAAAATGAGGATCCTTTCAGATACTGCTGCCAGCAACGTCAAGGAGAGCTGCAGGTGAAACTCAATGGGTCAGGCAGCATCGATGGAGAGCAATGGTTTGTCAATGATTTGGTCCAGACCTTTCATCTAGACTTTGTCTGGTAGATCTCCTGTTGTGCCACAAATTCCAGCATTTCTAGTCACTTATACCTCTATACTACTGCCAGAAATTGCCTATGGGTAGTTTAATTCCTATGAATGCTGAATAGAATAAATAAATACTTTGAAGGACATTAACATAAAAATGCTTTGAATAGAAATTATTGCATGCAAGGTAATTATATAAATATATGTAAATTCCTCTCCTTTGCAATTTAATATCTGCTTTCGTCCATTCATTTTAAATGATTTGACCTCTGCAATCAAATAGTAGATAGAGAAAATATAGAGGATGTTCAAGCATTTATTTGATGCTATTAAAGATTGTTACAAGGATTTCAATGATAATCCATTTCTAACCATACTTGCCATACACAAAATGCTGGAGTAACTCAGCGGGACAGGCAGCATCTCTAGAGGGAAGGAATGGGTGACGTTTCGGGTCGAGGCCATTCTTCAGACTTGCCAGAGAGCAGGAGGATTCACAGAGGGGGAGCAGTGAGAGAGGGCGTTGCTGAACTCTCATCGGAGAGAGGAGGAGAACTTCTTCAAAATAGATATACCGGTACCTGTTTATTGGCCAGTTACATGATCAGGTGGAACTGAGACATGCTGGATGATATTCATTAAAGCCACCATATACCTCCTACAGCAGTGGTTCTCAACCTTGTTTGCCCCATGCACCCCTTTCACCATATGTCAGAATGTCATTCCCCCCCTTTCCAAGATTGTCTGCCTCAAAAAGTGCATTCCAAAGAATATGCATATAATACTGAAAATCCTTTATTGCTAACAGTTTGAGTTTGCTAATCTGTGGTCCCAATTCCCCCCCTGAAAACCTGAAATTCCCCCCCTGGGTGGAATTCCCCCCTGGTTGAGAACCCCTGTCCTACAGCAACATTACAGATGGTGTAAAGCATTCGATGAGTCCTTACTAATTGCTGGCAGAATTAGTTAAGAGATTAGACAATAGACAATAGGTGCAGGAGTAGGTCATTCAGCCCTTCGAGCCAGCATCACCATTCAATATTATCATGGCTGATCATCCATAATCAGTACCCCGTTCATGCCTTCTCCCCATATTACCTGACTCCGCTATCCTTAAGAGCCCTATCTAGCTCTCTCTTGAAAGTATCCAGAGAACCGGCCTCCACTGCCCTCTGAGGCAGACTCACAATTCTCTGTGTGAAAAAGAGCGTGGGGAACTGCAAGCAAATAGATTTTCAAACACAGAACTGGATGCGCTGTTAGGCAAGTTAGGAAGCAGAAGCAAGAACAGTGGTGCAGCGGTAGAGTTGCTGCCTTACAGTGCCAGAGATCCAGGTTCAATCATGTCAACAGGTGCTTGACTGTACAGACTTTGTAAGTTCTTCCCGTGACCTGCGTGGGTTTACTTCGAGATCTTTGGTTTCCTCCCACACTCCAAAGACGTTCGGGTTTGTAGGTTAATTGGCTTGGTATAAATGTAAATTAGCCTTAGTGTGTGTAGGATATTGTTAATGTGCAGGGATCACTGATCGGTGCGGACTCGGTGGACCGAATGGACTGTTTTCACATTGTATATCTGAACTGAACAAGGTCCTTATCCCCTGACCTTGAAGGTCCTTTACATAGAAACATAGAAAATAGGTGCAGGAGGAGGCCATTCGGTCCTTCGAGCCAGCACCGCCATTCATTGTGATCATGGCTGATCGTCCGCTATCAATAACCGTGCCTGCCTTCTCCCCATATCCCTTGACTCCACTAGCCCCTAGAGCTCTATCCAACTCTCTCTTAAATCCATCCAGTGATTTGGCCTCCACTGCCCTCTGTGGCAGGGAATTTCATAAATTCACAACTCTCTGGGTAAAAAAGTTTTTTCTCACCTCAGTCTTAAATGACCTCCCCTTTATTCTAAGGCTGTGGCCCCTGGTTCTGGACTCATCCAACATTGGGAACATTTTTCCTGCATCTAGCTTGTCCAGTCCTTTTATAATTTTATATGTTTCTATAAGATCCCCCTCATCCTTCTAAACTCCACTGAATACAAGCCTAGTCTTTTCAATCTTTCCTCATATGACAGTCCCGCCATCCCAGGGATCAATCTCACGAACCTACACTGCACTGCCTCAATCACAAGGATGTCCTTCCTCAAATTAGGAGACCAAAACTGTACACAATACTCCAGATGTGGTCTCACCAGAGCCCTATACAACTGCAGAAGAACCTCTTTACTCCTGTACTAAAATCTTCTTGTTATGAAGGCCAACATTCCATTAGCTTTCTTCATTGCCTGCTGTACCTGCACGCCAACTTTCAGTGACTGGTGTACAAGGACACCCAGGTCTCGCTGTACCTCCCCATTACCTAACCTAACCCCATTGAGATAATAATCTGCCCCCTTGTTTTTGTCACCAAAGTGGATGACCTCACATTTATCTATATTATACTGCATCTGCCACGCATCTGCCCACTCATTCAACCTGTCCAGGTCATCCTGCAACCTCCTAACATCCTCTTCACAGTTCACATTGCCACCCAGCTTTGTGTCATCCGCAAACTTGCTAGTGTTGCTCCTAATTCCCTCTTCCAAATCATTTATATAAATGGTAAACAGTTGCGGCCCCAACACCGAGCCTTGCGGCACTCCACTCGCCACTGTCTGCCATTCTGAAAAGGACCCGTTCACTCCTACTCTTTGCTTCCGGTCTGCCAACCAATGTTCTATCCATGTCAACACCCTACCCCCAAAACCATGTGCTCTAATTTTAGTCACCAGTCTCCCGTGCGGGACCTTATCAAAGGCTTTCTGAAAGTCTAGATACACTACATCCACTGGCACCCCTTCATCCATTTTACTTGTCACATCCTCAAAAAATTCCAGAAGATTAGTCAAGCATGACTTCCCTTTCATAAATCCATGTTGACTTGGACTAATCCTTTTACTGCTATCCAAATGCTGCGTTATTACCTCTTTAATAATTGACTCCAGCATCTTTCCCACCACCGAAGTCAGGCTAACTGGTCTGTAATTCCCCGTTTTCCCTCTCGCTCCTTTCTTGAAAAGTGGGATAACATTAGCTATCCTCCAATCCACAGGAACTGATCCTGAATCTATTGACCATTGGAAAATGATCACCAATGCGTCCACTATTTCTAGAGCCACCTCCCTGAGGACCCTGGGATGCAGACCATCAGGCCCAGGGGATTTATCATCCTTCAGTCCCATTAGCCTACCCAATACTATTTCTCGCCTAATGAAAATTTCTTTCAGTTCCTCTACCTTAGATCTTCTGTCCTCCAGTACATCTGGGAGATTGTTTGTGTCCTCCTTAGTGAAGACAGATCCGAAGTACCTATTCAACTCTTCTGCCATTTCCTTGTTGCCCATAATTATTTCACCCGTGTCTGCCTTCAAGGGACCCACATTTGACTTTGCTACTTTTTTTCCCTTAACATATCTAAAGAAGCTTTTACTGTCCTTCTTTATATTCCTGGCCAGTTTCCCTTCATACTTCATCTTTTCATCCCGTATTGCCCGTTTTGTTTCCTTCTGTTGTCCTATGAAAGTTTCCCAATCCTCTGGCTTCCGGCTACTCTTTGCTGTGTTATACATCTTTTCTTTTAGTTTTATTTTATCCCTAACTTCTCTTGTCAGCCACGGTTGCCTCCTACTCCCCTTGGAATCTTTCTTCCTTTGTGTCATCCGCAAACTTGCCAGTGAAATGATCCTGCGTCTTCCGGATTATGCCCAGACATTCCTGCCATTGCTGTTCCACCGTCATTCCTGCTAGGATCCCTTTCCAGTCTACTTTGGCCAGCTCCCCTCTCATGCCTTCATAGTCCCCTTTGTTCAACTGCATCACTGCCACTTCCGATTTAATCACTGCCACTTTCGATTTACCTAATGGGCAGGAAGAAAGTGGAATCCAGATACCATCTCCCCAGAAAGCAAAGATGCACATGGGTTCTGCTGGTAGAATGGAATTGGCATTTTTGATATACCCATCAACAGATGATACATATGCTTGGTTTATTGACACATCTGCTGACTTTGTATGAAAGTTGTAGCCGGTTGCATTTATATTTTTGCCTATCCAACCTTCACACAGTGTCTAATGCACAAAGTGTCAGCTGCTTTTGCAACGTAATTAGAAGCCACTCAGTGTCTAAATGCCAAGTTTAATACCCAGTTTATGTGTACGGCTAGTGTGATAATAATTGTGGGTAGCAGTGTACGAAGGGCATTTGAGGGTTTCTGGCACATCAACAATCCATCCTCTGAAGGATGACTTAGGATTGTGAAGTACCAACCTGGGGAACTGGAAATGGCCCTGAGAAAAATATAAGTACTGAAGATCTTTCCACTGTCGTTTCACGTGCTTTTGTCTGTCGGTCACTCAAGGTCACAAGGTCTGATCCAAAGACAGGCCAGAGGTCATTAACACTTAACAAACTGCTAACAGTCAAGTGACAGCCATTGAGGAGCTTAACATAGAAGCACATCAAACTAAAGAAATGGTGAAACCTGTACTAAATGTCAGCACAGTTTCACATTGGCTTGATTGGATGATTATCACAGTTGTGACATACTATTCAGGACAGAAGATCCTAATAAAGGGAATAGTTGCATTAAAATTTCCCAATTATTTGCCTCATTTGAGATTTGACCCTTTTAAAACTCAGTATGTTAAGAATATAAGAAATAGAAGTTAGACTATGTCTTCTGCCTGCAAACCGATTCAATAAGATCCCCCACTTCATGACAGAGCCCTGGAGAGTTTTGTAGAACAGAGAGATTTGAGAGCGCAGGTGCATGGTTCCCAGAAAGTAGCCTGTCAGGTGGACAGTGTGGTGATGAATGCTTTTGGCACACTTGCCTTCATTGGGAAGGGTATTGAGTACAAAAGTTGAGACATCATGATGCAGCTCTACAAGTCGTTGTTGAGACCACACTTGGAACACTATGTGAAGTTCTGGTCTCCCAGCTATAGGAAGGATATCTTTAAGTTGGAAATGATGCAGAAAAAATTCACAGGATGTTATCTGGGCTTGTGTTATAGGTAGACATTGGATAGGCTGGGACTTTTTTTATTTGCCGTGTAGGAGGCCGATCGTTGACCATGTTCAGGTGTACAAGATCATGAAGGGGATCAAGAAAGTGAATGGACACCATCTTTTTCTCCATGGTGGAGGTTTATAAAACTAAAGCGCATGAATTTAAGGGGAGAGGAAGGAGATTCAAGAGGTATCTAAGCAGCAATTTCTTCCACTCAGAGGGTAGTCTGCATCTGGACTGAGCTGCCAGTGGATGCAGTGGAAGCAGACACAATTAGAATGTTTAAAAGCCATTTAGAGAGATACAAGGATAGTTTAGGTTTAGAGTTGGGTTGTCAACTGTCCAGTATTAGCTGGGACATCCCGTTTTGGGGCTAAATTGGTATTTCCTGTACGGGACCACCCTTGTCCATATTTGACTGCTACTACTCGGGTCGAGGGGACTGTTGGGTCGGAGCACCGCGACCGGCCCCGCCTCACCCGTCCCGACGTAGTGCAGCCCATGGAATGCAGCAGCCGTGCCTCGCCTGTGGCCCCGTCGGTCGGCAGCCCGGCCAGCTGTCCTACCTTCGAAACTTTCCTTACAGCCGACACGACCACCCCTCCTTCCCATGGTCAATCATTGGATCATAAGTTGGATGGGGTGCCGGACTTTGCGGGCGACGTCGAGCGGGCCAACTCTGGCCAGCCAGCTGGGCTTTGTGTGCAGTCCAGCACCTGGGCCAACTCATCATTCACTCAGCCATGACCGAGTCAGTCAACAAATTGCCGTCGGGTATTTGTCCCATATTTTGACCTTTTGTCCCTTATTTGGGAGACAACCCTGGTTTAGAGGGGCATGGGCCTTATTGGCCTATAGGCCAGTATCCCATATTCATCAACATGGACAAGGTAGGCCGAACTGATCTCAATGTGTCTCCCAGTCCCACAGCAATGTAATTGACTCTTATAATGCCATCTGGAGTGGCCTAGTTTGTTCAGAGACAAGGGGGGAGGACCTGTCTCCGATCTGTATAGCTCTATGACCATGCTGTACCCCGTAGGTTGTGATCAGGCTGAGTCCTTATGCTGAGACATTCTTTGTTGCTGGGCTTCAGCACTTTATAAGGGCTCACTTATAAAGTGCTGAAATAAGAGGCCTGGATTACTTCCCCTTCCAAAGGTGGGGTTGAGGTCACCTTCCTATATTTTATATTGTTCTGTCATTTTTTCAGGATGGACACATTGGTGGCATTTATTGTCCTCGTCTCTGAACAACATAGGCTACTCCAGAGGACATTTTAAGAGCCAATTTCATTGCTGTGTGGCTGGGTTGATGAGTTCAGGTAAAGCTGAAAAATGTCTTCCCCTCAGGGCATTTTTAGTTCATTGTATTAATCATTTCTAAAATCATTTTAAAACTCCGGGTCTGAATGTAATTTCCACAGCTGCCACAATGGAATTTGAACGCAGGATTTTAGATTTAGCCCAGGTCTCTGAGTAGCTAGTCCAGTAATCTAATCACTGCACCATCACCACATTTAAGTGGTGGCCAATGGTGACATTTGAATGCATGAGAGGTGGATACACTCTGGGGATTCACTTCTAACAGTGTCTGTGCTTCCCACCAATCTGTAGGGGGTCACTGAAAGATATATTTTCCAATGTAAATGCAAGGATCGAGCCCTGACAAAACTTGGGGCTTGTGCAAGGTAACATAAGTAGGCAAATCTATGTGACTATATTAAAGATTTGCAAAACAATGTGAACAACAGTTTCCATCTATATAAAATTATTATATAATTATGATATAAACCACGAGTCATTAAGGTTTGGAGGTCCTTACCATAATCAGAATAATTAATTGAAACAGGACACTGCTACCATGCTCTGCACAAAATAAGTGACCTCTGCCATCTAACTTGAAAGGCCTGGCTCTGATTTTGCCTCTGAAACAGCCCATCCTCATGGCCATATTATTAAACCAAATTTTACATAAAATTATAAAATAATATATTAAAGGAAACAACTGATGCCTTAGTGATAGGGTCAGAGTCATACAGCATGGGAACAGAGCCTTCGTCCCAACTCATTACGCCAATCAAGATTCCCATCAAAACTAGTCCCATTTCCCCCCCGTTTAGCCCATATCCCTCTAAACTTTTGATAACCATGTACGTGTCCAAATGTCTTTTAAATGTATCTGCTCAACAACATCCTCTGGCAACTCCTTCCATTTATCCACTACCCTTTGTGTGAAAAATGTTCACCTTGAGTTCAGTTTAAATCTTTTCCGTCTCACCTTAACCCTCTGCCCTCCTTGTTCTTGATTCTCCTACCTCGGGAAAAAGACTCTGCATTCACCCTATCTATTCCCCTCATCATTTTATACACGTCTATAAGATCACACTTTAGCCTCCTGCATTCCGAGGGCTAAAATCCTAGACTGCGTAACCTCTCCCCACAGAGCCTCATATATTTATCTAAAGTCCTAAAGGAAGGTTTTAAGGAATGTCTTAAAAATAGAACAAATGAAGAGGCAAAGAGACTGAGGTAAGGACATCCAAACTTTAATGCCTCGGCAGCTGAAGCCAAGACCACTGCTGATGGAGCAACCTAAGGCATATGAAGGAATATAAATCTCCTGGGCAAGATCAGATATATCCGAGGACACCGTGTGAAGCTAGGAAGAAAATGCAGGTGCCCTGGCTGAGACATATGAATCATCATTAAACATGGGTGAGGTGCCAGAAGACTGGAGGGTGGCTAATGTGCTTCTAATTATGAAAGGCTGCAAGAAAAAGCCTGGGAACTATAGACCAGTGAGCCTAACATCTGTGGTAGACAACTTAGTGGAGAGGATTTTGAAAGATAAGATATAAAAGCATTTTGATAGACTGGGGCTGATTGGAGATAGTTGGCATGGTTTTGTATGTGGACGCAGGCAGGTGGGACTAGTGTAGATGGGGCATTTTGGTTGACACAGGCAAGTTGGTCCAAAGGGCCTTTCCGTGCTCTATTACTCTATGACTAATCAAATTCTGGAGCGTTGAAATATCTGGAAGCTCAGATAGTGTTGGGACCTGAGAGGTTGGAAATAATTAGAGAACTGGAGAGAAATGATGAGAATGAAAGGCGGAATGAGGATTTAAGCACAAGCTCTAGTGAACTAAGAGCCAATGTAGCATGTAGCATTTGCAGGGGTAACTTTGAATAACAGGTTTTAGACAAACTTAATTTTGCGAAGGATGGAAAAATGGAGGTTAGCTAGGAGCAAGATGGAATAATTATCTCTAGCCTTGAGAGGTTATCTTTCTCCACATTAACTTCATTTCCTTTAAAAAATATTTTTATAAACCACATATAAAAGTAAGCAATCTTACAAAGAATTCATGGGGAAAAGTGCTGAGGATAATAGAGATTTTCACAGAACACCACAATCACCTTAATTCTAGTTTGTGCAATTGTGCCCTGTGATCAATAAACAAATTCAAAATGGAAAATCTCAGGTTGCAAATTAGATAATTTACTATATTCTCTTTTTAGTGGCTACATATCTTGACAATCAGTAACTTACCTGGAACATGTCATTTGCACACTTCCGGCAGAGGTTATGCTGACATGGAAGAATAACAACTGGTTTGGAGAACAATTCTAAACAGATTGGGCAAATCAACTGCTTTTCCAGGTTGTCCATGGTTTGACGGTCATTGGACAAAAGATTATAATCCATGGATGTTGTCATGTCAGAAAACTTCAGGGATTAAGTCTAACTTGCAGTTACTTGCAAAAGCTAAACCGCTATCAGCTTCTCTCCCTTTCGTCCTGAGGTTGTGACCTGATTGACTTGAGCACTTCTTGATGTTTCTGCTTAGGCAACATTGTCTTTGATTGGGTTGGTGGGTTTGATGTTGTTTTTAGCATCACAACGTCAGCTGTTGCCATGCTTGCTTATTTCACTGTGTCCTTATATGAAACTGATGCTGCCTTACAGAGCCGCTGCCTGCCTTCCTTCCCTCTGTCCCTCTAATCTGACACCTGTCAGCACTCTGATCCAAAACAGCTGTTTCTCTGAACACTGACATTGAAAAAGAAATGTTCATTAGCTGGATTTAGTCAAACCAACCTGAAGCAGAACTGCAAATAATAACTTCCCAATTTCATGCCCCCCAAGACTGTGCTGAATTAAAATGCAAACTGTTTTTTATTAAAGTATATTAATGTCAGGACTATGACCACTGACAATCTTGACAGTCCTGCACAGACTCACTTGATCCTGGAATGCAGCCTGAGTTTTAAATAGCGGAGAGATACTGTACACAGCATGTCCTTATTGTACTGAATAAGCAACTATGCCATCATTTTAAATTTAACAGCAAAAAGGCAAAATGTCTCAGAATAATAACATTTTATACATTTGGCATAAATATGCCAACTTGGAGTGTTTTAATTACCTAACGTGTGATAAATCAAATGTAAATTCAAATTATAAATTACTTTTTAAAATTATTATGTTTATGAATTTTGCTGACTTGAAGATTTAATCAATTATTATTCCTTGATTTTATTATGGCTATGGATGCGCTTTCTCCTATTCAACTTTATTTTTTAAGGGGTACCATATCCCTTCAATAGTACTGCCTGGTTGAGCTTTGCACTTCACAGTCTAATAGATCATAGAATATACAACAGTACAGCACAAAAACAAGCCCTTCGGCCCACCAGACCTGCTCTGACCATTATGCCAATCTAACTATATCCTCTGATCTTGGGAACATGCTATGCAGTACAGTATACTCCGCCTGTTCAAATCAAAACCAAATGGCAGCACACGTTCATCCCTGCGTATGGAGGGGAGAACTTAGTCCAAACGATGAGCCAAGGTGCTCAATTTGACTGATTAACTAATCTGTGATCTTGCAACAGCCATTTCCTGGCACGCAGGGACTTTCCACCATGTACAAAGCATAAACTAGGAAGTTTGATGGATTACTCTCTATTGAATGAATGCAGTGGTAACAACTTTAAAGAAGAAGTCCGAACATAAACTCTGGCTGGTGAAAATCTAGCCCCGCCAGACTGGAGAGATGGGGGTTGGGAAGTCGGAGGTGATGTCCAATACAAACAGAAACCTGTTCCAAGATGATCCAGCCCGCACATAATAATCCACACTAAAGGCCAGCATTGGTCATCTGATGTATTTGCAGATTCTGGTAAACATGAGGGGACGGGAAGGTGAGGTATGCCGAGCCCATGTGAACGCTGAAGAAGGGCCTCGTCACCTACTCTCTCTCCCCCCCCCCCAGAGATGCTGCCAGTCCCGCTGAGTTACTGCAGCTTTCTGTGTCTATCTTCCATGTGAACGGTTTGCCTCTGTACAAAGACCCTGAGCATTGCTCTTCGTTACCGCAGATAAACTGGTTAAGAGTGGAAAAGTCCACGGGGACACAACGCGCACAACCCGAGTAAACATTGCACCAACACTGTGTGCGCCCGCCGTGTGAATACGTCGCCAACCTGCTGTGCCAGCGGACCTTGTGCGGCCCACGTAAAGGTTGGATCTTAATTCGGAAATATAAATGGATAATGGAGTAAAAGTATTTCACCCGGGAGATTAATTGCAATTTGCCGATTAAAAAAAAGTACTGTTGGGGGGAAAAAAAACTGTCCTTCGAGCCGGAATCGAACCAGCGACCTAAGGATTTCCAGAGCTTTGCCACTACAGTCCTCCGCTCTACCATCTGAGCTATCGAAGGAACATGTCCATTGGCTCGCTCCCACGCTCCAAGAACCGTCAGAGGCAGCGGACTGCGCCGTCTCTGGCCTGCGGTGGGAAGTGCAGATACCGGTGGCCGAATGGAGGGCTGCACAGACACATAGACCCAAAAAGTGCAGTGAAAGGAGTGCTGGAGTAACTGCAGTCCTACTGAGTTACTCCAGCTTTTGGGTCTATCTTCGGTTTAAACCAGCATCTGCAGTTCGTTTCTACACATAACTATTGCTCTGGGAACAGAGTCCGTCCTTTAACGTGCAGCTTTGTCCCACCCAGTTTTGGAGGCCTGAACATCTAAATGAGTGTATTTTTTGTATTTGTGCTCTCTCTGTGGATCTGTGGTCATGGTATAAACGGGAACAAGGCCTTTGTTAGTATCTTTTTTGGGTCATTTTACCTATTTCCCACTGAAGATAAAAATCTTGACATTTGTTTCCAAATTTTACATGAAACTCTAGAATAGGGAGGTTGCACGGAGTTGAGCTCACGACCCGTGACCCGTGACCCGTACTGTTGCCATGCAACGCCAACTGGAGTACACGCGGTGAACTGCATGTAAGCATTTACTATAGCTGCCAGTATATCGGGCTCTTTCTCTAGCCCAGCATCCGGACTGGTTGCACACCCGCGCACCCCAGGCCGTCTATCCCCGCGGCCAGGTGTGGGAGGAGGAGGAGGGGGAGAAGAGGTTGGGGTGCCGATGCCGTGACTCTGGGTGGGCGGAGGGTGCAGACCATCCCCAACTCTGCTGCAGCTGACGTTGCCTGGATCCGCGGCCCCGTTCCGACCTCGGCCCCGGCCCCGCTCCATCTCGACCCCAGCCCCGCTCGACCCCGGCTCCGTGTGTGGGCGCTGCCGACCCACAGCCCCATGACAGTGCGGCCCACAGAGGGCAGCCGTGGCCGGACAACGCTGACCCGGTGGGGAGAGTGGGGGCTGTCCCGAGGGATGTGCTCCTTCGGCCGCTTACACCTTGGTGCTCGGGTTCAAAGCAAACCTTCCCGCTTTCAATAAATACCACAAGTATTTATAGGGGGTTTGCACGTAAGGTCACTGGGTCATAGGGCTTGACGCACGGAGCCGTTCAATCCATTTGGAGGACATCCGTAACCTCCGGTATATGTTATTAATGCAAGAAAGGCGTACTTTCCTACCTGTTAAAAACCGCCAAAATGTTGGATTTTTGCGCTGTAAAAAATTGTGGAAGTTGAGGTATGTGTGACAGACATGTACCCAACTTCAGAATTCAAAAAGTGAAACAAAATGAAGGTGAAGAGAAGCGACTGAAGGGACAGCAACGCCTAAAGTGCTTGGTGAACATTGGCCGTGCAGATATCGGAATTGAAAATATTCGGAATTATCGCATTTGCTCACTGCATTTCATCAACAGTAAGGCATTATTTGTGGTTTTTCTTGATTCCTTTGGTATCTAAAAAGTCTCAGAAGTGATAAATCTGGCTGTAAATTTTGCTTCAGAGCCGTTTTCTTTTTGTATGTAAAAACCCACGAGAACCATGGGCGATTTAAAAATTTTACAGGCAGATTTATCACTTCTGAAAGTTTTTAGATGCCAATGGAATCGAGAAACATAGAAACATAGAAAATAGGTGCAGGAGTAGGCCATTCAATATGATCATGGCTGATCATCCAACTCAGTATCCTGCACGTGCCTTCTCTCCATACCCCCTGATCCCTTTAGCCACAAGGGCCACATCTAACTCCCTCTTAAATATAGCCAATGAACAGGCCCCAACTACCTTCTGTGGCAGGGAATTCCATAGACTCACCACTCTCTGTGTGAAAAATGTTTTCCTCATCCCGGTCCTAAAGGAATCCCCCCTTATCCTTAGACTGTCACCCCTTGTTCTGGACCTCCCCAACATCGGGAACAATCTTCCTGCATCTAGCCTATCCAACCCGTTAAGAATTTTGTAAGTTTCTATAAGATCCCCCCTCAGTCTTCTAAATTCTAGCGAGTACAAGCCAAGTCTATCCAGTCTTTCCTCATATGAAAATCCTGACATCCCAGGAATCAGTCGTGTGAACCTTCTCTGTACCCCCTCTATGGAAAGAATGTCTTTTTTCAGATTTGGAGACCATAACTGTACGCAATACTCCAGGTGTGGTCTCACCAAAACCTTTCGTAAATCCATGCTGACTTTGTCTAATGATTTCACCACTTTCCAAATGTACTGCTATCCCATCTTTAATAACTGACTCTAGCAGTTTCCCCACTACTGATGTTAGACTAACTGGTCTGTAATTCCCCGTTTTCTCTCTCCCTCCTTTTTTAAAAAGTGGGGTTACATTAGCTACCCTCCAATCCTCAGGAACGACTCCAGAAGTTTTGAAAAATTATCACTAATGCATCCATTATTTCTGTGGCTACTTCCTTGAGTACTCTGGGATGCAGACTATCTGGCTCTGGGGATTTATCGGCCGTTAATCCATTCAATTTACCCAACACCACTTCCCGGCTAACCTGGATTTCACTCAGTTCCTCCACCTTATTTGACCCCCGGTCCCCTGCTATTTCCGGCAGATTATTTATGTCTTCCTTAGTGAAGACAGAACCAAAGTAGTTATTCAATTGGTCTGCCATGTCCTTTTTCCCCATGATCAATCCATCTGTTGCTGACTGCAAGGGACCTACATTTGTTTTAACTAATCTCTTTCTCTTCAAATATCTATAAAAACTTTTGCAGTCAGTTTTTATATTCCCTGCCAGTTTTCTTTCATCATCTATTTTTCCTTTCCTAATTAAGCCCTTTGTCCTCCTCTGCTGGACTCTGAATTTCTCCCAGTCCTCTGGTTGGCTGCTTTTTCTGGCTAATTTGTATGCTTCATCTTTTGTTTTTATACTATCCCTGATTTCCCTTGTTATCCATGGATGCACCACCTTCCCTGATTTATTCTTTTGCCAAACTGGGATGAACAATTGTTGTAGTTCATCCATGCAGTCTTTAAATACCTTCCATTGCACATCCACTGTCAACCCTTTAAGAATCACTTGCCAGTCTATCTTGGCCAATTCACGTCTCATACCTTCAAAGTTACCTTTGTTTAAGTTCAGAACCCTTGTTTCTGACTTAATTATGTCACTCTCCATCCTAATGAAGAACTCAACCATATTATGGTCACACTTGCCCAACGGGCCATGCACAACAAGACTGCTAACTAACCCTTCCTCATTACTCAATACCCAGTCAAGAAAAAACAGAAATACTGCCTTAGTTGATGAAATGCAGTGAGCAAACGGACAATGTTTGTCAAGCACTCTGGCTGTTGTTGTCCCTTCAGCTCTCGCTTCTATCTACCGTCATTTCTCCTCACTTTTGGAATTCTGAAGTAAGTTAAATGTCTCTCATGCTTATCCTGATTTCCATGATTATTTACAGTGCAAAAATTGACGATTTCGGCGGGTTTTAACCGGCCCGCTACGCTGGAAACAATGGTAAGTGCTTACCTGCAGTTCATCGAGTATACTCCACTTGGCGTAGCGTAGCAACAGTACGGGTCATGGGTCGTGACCTGACTGCCGTGAAACCTCCATATAGCACAAAAAATAAAAATTTTCGCAGTTTTTAACAGGTAAGAAGAAGGTACGCGTTCCGTGTGTTAACAGTGTGTGCCGGAAGCTGACATGTCCTCCACATGGATTGAGCTGCTCCGTGTGTCACATCCTTTGACCCAATGACCTTATGTGCAACCCCCCTATAGATTCCCAGTATCTTACTGTGTTATCAAAGGGATGGTCCAGGCTACAATGGGGAATAAGACGGAAAACAGGATTGATCTTCCCAAATACTGTTCAGTAGCATTAGTGAATCCCCAATCTTCTGTGATCAAAATCTTTGATCAAAAGATCCCTGCGTTGAGGTTAGCTGGAACACGGGTCACGGGTCGTGTTCTTTGTCAGCACCTTATTGGATGAGAATAGACACGGTAAGATTAGCACGTTTACAGATGATACAAATGTGGGTTATTTTGCAGATAGTGAAAATTATTGTGAAAAATTGCCAGTAGGATAACTAGGGTGGGGGAGGGAATAGGGAATCCAGGAGTTACTTGAAAGTAGATAAATACCGTGTAGGATACCGTGTAGGAAGAAACTACTGCTTTAAATCAAAGATGGACACAAATACTAGCAATGTTACAAAATTTTGAGATTTAAAAAATCAAGTCTGCAATTTATCCCATCAGATAAAGCATAAAAATAAGTTTAATTTGACACCTAATTCACTTTCATATCTTCAGTATTAAAAAGGTTATGGCCATTTTCATACTCGGAAATTAGCATCATGTTCCCCATTGCATTTCCATTGACTTAACTCAAAAGCTGTGATCGAGGACAGTCAAAAGCCCATAACTTTCTTAAAAATTAAGAGAACTCAATGAAATTTTCAGTTATTATAGATTGAAGCATTCTGAAACAAATGTGAAACAATCTTACTTGGATGACCTGAAATTAAAGCATATAATTAGTTAGTTACCTAATTGTAGCTAATTACAAAATTCAATTACTAGATCTAAACATCTATCCATTTCTTAAGAAAAGATATACATTTTTAAATTGCCTGTGTCCAAATAACATTCACACATTAATTCACAATATAACATGATTTTAAAATCTCATTTTCATTAATTTATAGGCCAAATGGAAGGAATTTAGTGTTTAATTCCCGTAAATTAATGGCCATTTAACTCAACTTGCGAGTGGGTTTTAGTGGAACGCGGTGGATTGGAACGTTGCGGTTTGTGGTGAATTTAACCCACAGTCGGCAGGAAAAACACTGCCAGTTCGTATATATTTTTTGTCCCCTTTTCGCAACATGAAAATTTGATTAAAGGCTTCCTAAGAACCACATTTTAATGTAAAAATAAACTCTGTACCTTCTTTTCTCCCCTACATAAAATCTTTCCCGTTGTCTGCGCTCACGGCCTTAGAAGATGATTTTTAAATTACTCTAGCTAATAAATGATCTAGCGTAGTTAAAAAATAACTTCATAAATCAAATGTCGGAGCGATTTCTCTTTAGCGACAAAATCCCCTGAGATGGATCGACTTGAATTGTCTGGAGAAAAATGGCATTTTAAACCCGCCCCCCTCTGAAAGGCGCCAAAATCGCGTACACGGGGAGTGGCAGTACTGCAGCACCGCTCAAGGTAAGTTTTGTAACATACCTACAAATACTGGATGATACTGCAGCTAATATATAGGGGGGTTGCATGGCAGTCGAGGTCACGACCCATGACCCGTACTGTTGCCATGCAACGCCAACTGGAGTACAAGCGGTGAATGTCAGGTAATCATTTACTATGGCTGCCAGCACAGCGGGCCCTTCTTCTGTCCCAGCATCCGGACTCCACGCTGATTGGTTCCACACTCGTGGGCCCCAGGCCGTCTGTCCTCGCGGCCGGGGGTGGGGGGAGGAGGAGGTCGGGGTGTTGGTGCAGCACGGTCAGTGACTTTGGGTGGGCGGAGGGACTAGACTGTCCCCAATTCTGCTGTAGCTGACGGGGATGTTGCCGGGTGGTCCGGGGGGGCAGGTGGGGGGTGGTCGGGGAGGATGAGACGTGGTCGGGGGGGGTTGCGGGTGGTCGGGGTGCCGGTACAGCATGGTCAGTGAATCTGAGTGGGCGGACGGACCAGACTGTCCCCAACTCTGCTGCAGCTCACGGGGACGTTGCTGGGCTTTCGTCCCCATGTGGGTGCTGCCAACCCACAGCCCGTGACAGTGCGGCCCACAGGGGTAGACGGGGCAGTGAGCGGCCGTGGCCGGACAGCGCTGACCGCGGGGAGAGAGTGGGGGCTGTCCCGAGGGATGCACTCTGTTATTTATTGGTGCTGGAAACGCACTTAAATAAGACTCGGAACACATTACTTAACATGCTTCTTGTATTGAAATCGCCATCTTGAGTCTCTCTGCGCATGCGTACAATTGAGGAATACATTCCAATATGCTAATCATATTCTCATACACAACACTCCTCCCCCTTTAACTTGGAGGCAGGTAACACTATTTCACCTTCACGGTATATGATATTTTACACAAATATAATTGAATAATACACTTTTTTCCAAGTCATTATTAAAGTCATCTTACAATTAGATTATCATAACAGTAATAATCATGTATAAAGTAAACTTGGTACATGATTTTTACATTCCACCCATCTTCCTTAAACGTGGTGTGGCAAATCAAATAAATGACACATTGCTTTATGTGTTTTCATTTATAAAGAACAAAATTCTCAAATCTTTTAGGTGTTCTTTTAGTTCTATTAGACATGCGTCTATCTATCTCTGTGGGATTTGGCATGTTATCTGAGATATCAGGCTCTGGTTGTGATGTTGTGTTATCACTAGGGGCTAGAGGTTCGTCACTCTCTGAAGTTCCTTCAGACTCTACACCTGTGGTTGGAGTAAGCAGAACTATCATTGGCTCTTCGCTTGGTTGAACCACTTCTCTTTGCTGGAAGTTGGTGTGCTCGTCACCTTTTGGCAAGTATGCTCTCATTTGATCTATATAACGATGCACGACTCTTCCCTCACTCAACTTTACGTTGTACATGACTTCACTGATGACTTCTGCTATCATTCCGTAAAGCCAAGTAAGACCTGATGTGAAATTCTTGACCATTACATGATCATTCATCTCAAAGACTCGTTCCTTGCTTCCTCGATCTGCTGCCTGTTTCATTGAAGCTTGCTTCCTTCGTACACATTTGCTTAGATCGGTTCGCAGACTGTCAAGTTTAGTGCAGATAACCATATAACCATATAACCATATAACAATTACAGCACGGAAACAGACCGTGCCGACCATTTGTTTTCCCCTAGTCCCATCTACCTGCACTCAGACCATACCCCTCCATTCCCTTCACGTCCATACACCTATCCACTTTACTTTTAAATGTTAAAAAGTCACCCAGTGATCTTTCGTCTGAACATCAGATCACTGGGTGACTTTCCATTCGTTTCTTGAGGTGTGACTCTGTACGTCAACAAGAAATTCTCGAGCTTTAGTTCCAGGTCTGATCGTTTCCCTTCACACCTGCTTTCACCGTTTGTACACCTCTTTCGGCTAGTCCTTTGCTGGACAGGTGTTTGGGTGATGTTTGAATGTCGCAGATGTTGCTGCGAGCAACCTGGCAAATTCCTCAGACACAAACTGGGTACCCTTGTCTGTGACCGGTAACCCATGAGATGCAAACAACCATCTCATGGCAATCACTGTTGCTGCTGCTGTTGCGTGTCTCACCCGAATAGCTTCAATCCATTTGCTGTGAGCATCGACCACAATCAGAAAATTCACCTCATTGAGGCTGGCATGGTCACAATGAACCCTACTCCACGGTCTCTCAGGAACCTTCCATGGATGGATTTGGGCTGCGACAGGACTATGTTGACTCTGTTGACAGCTTGGACAACATCTCACTTGTTGATCCAACTCTTTGTTGATTCCTGGCCACCAGACGTATGATCTTGCCAATGCCTTCATTTTCACAATGCCAGGGTGCGTGCTATGAAGTTCTTCAAGGATTCTGGTCCTCATCTCCCAATTTTCTGAAATGACTACTCGTGGTCCCCACAGGATTATATCATCCTCAACTGACAGCTCTTCTTTCTTGCTGGCAAAGGGCTTTACTTCTTCTAGAAGATTCCTTGCACGTGGCCATCCTTCCATGATGTGGTTCTTCACCTTTGAAAGAACTCTGTCCTTCTTGGTAGCTCACTTCACTTCCTGTGCATCAACAGGGGCGTGTGTCCAGATCGGTGAGCAAGTTGATGCGTGCCTCTGGTGCTTCATCAAGCTCCGTGAGCTCAAGGTAATTCCATGAAGAGACCTCTTCGTGGATCGGCAAGCGCAACAATGCATCTGCATTCTGGTGTTTCTTGCCTTCCCGATGGACAGTCCTATAACTGTATGCAGACAGGCCATCTGGCTACTCGAGCAGAGGCCATTGGGCTGGCAGGCTTGTGGTCTCATCAGAGGTTTGTGATCAGTCACAATGGAGAAAGACCTCCCATGTAACTGCTTGTGGAACTTCTTCAGTCCGAAGATTATGGATAAACCCTCCTTTTCATATTGTGCATAGTTCACTTCGCTGGGCTTGAGAGTACGTGAGGCAAAAGCTATCGGCCGTTCTTGTCCATCTGAGTCCACATGGCGTATCACAGCACCTAAGCCATAGGGACCTGCATCCGTTTGGAGCAGGATTATTTTGGCTGGATCGTAATGCGCCAGCACACTATCACTCAGAAGAAGACGCTTGGATCTCTGGAATGCCTGCTCTTGTTTCTTTCCCCATTTGAACTTGGGATCAGGTCCGCTGCTTCTCCTCCCACCCTTAGAATCTGCTGATTCTCTAATCTGCAAATACTCATCCTTCAGCATTAGAGTCAATGGTGCAATCTCCTTTGAAAGGTTGGGTATAAACTTCATGTAATACCCAAGTAAGCCTCGGTATGCCTGGAGTTGGCTTTGGTTCACAGGCTGCTTTGCTTCCCGCACTACATCAACTTTGTCTTGAAGCGGACGAAGACCATTCTTGTTCAATCGATGTCCGACATAGTCTTTTATTTATTTACTTTTTTTTAATTTATTTTTGTTAGAAGTACAATGATGTGGTACCTAAGTACCTGATACATACATACATATTACCATTCTTGTACAACGTCTTGTTTTTAATAGTAAGATTAAATGAGAACTTACCAGTTTGAAGTTTGATCTTTATTTTATGAGGAGTTACGATGATGGATTACGTGAAGACCCCGCCATCACGCATGCGCAACATTCTTCAAAGCAGCGGTGTGAAATCACAGATACCAGAGTTGACTAACATAGTAAGATAAGAGAACTAGCATACCAGTTGACCTGTATAATAGAGGGTTTGGGAGCGGAGGGCACGTAATCCCTCATCGTAATTCCTCATAAAATAAAGATCAAACTTCAAACTGGTAAGTTCTCATTTAATCTTACTATTTTACTTCGGAGTCACGTGGGTGACTACGTGAAGATTTCAAAGCTCTGTGATTTCATGCCCTGGAACGAATCCATGCTCACACACTGCCATTATGAGAAATGGAGGAAGTATGTTAACGCACTTCAGACATGAAACTGTGCTGAAAAACAAAAAGGTATTTATTTCACAATACCAAATAATAATACCCCTACATCGGGGAAATTATAAAACAGAACTTTATATTTTTTCTGTAAATGTCTCAAGTGCAGCCACGGGTTTATTGTAAAACCGCTGAAAGGTTTTTTCGCTGTTGCAAGGATGTGGTCCATTGGAACTTCCATCATCCTTGCCGCCGATTTGGATGCAGCCCTGGTGAAGTGAGATTTAAATACGTTAGTGTCCACCCCCACTGCACCCAATACCACCATTAACCATCTTGAAATGGTTTGCACGGTGACTCTATGATGAGGGCCTTTGTGGCTTATGAGCAAAGCCCTGTCCGTGCCTCTGTGACTCTTGGTGACCTCTATGTAGCGTAAAATGTGGGTCACGATACATTGACGGCTGTCTATGGGATAGGCCAGGAAATCCAACTTTTGGCCAGATGATCCAGGCCTGTCTTGCTTGAATAACCCCTGTATAAAGAAAGTTACCTTGTATAAAGAAAGTTGGTTATGATCATGGCGTCCATACTTAACTTATGTAGGGACTGGACCCGTTGCACCGTCACGAGTGCCATCAGCATGACCATTTTGTAGGTCAGTTTGTCCAATGAAAGAGACATTATTGGTGCCTACCCTAGGAGCATGGTTAATACAATTATCTCCCTGAACTCACACATGCACTGACTTCACAGCCTAATCCCCGGACCTTCATCTATCCACCTACTGTAATTTGTACTGTAACTGTAATTCTATTTATCCATTGTCTTTTATAGATATGTACATAGCGTCGCAGAAACTGTGCACATTATTCCCCCTCCCCCTTTTTGTTTTTACACTGAGTAGGAGCAGCTTTTAATCTCATTGTACATGTGTATAGTGACAATAAAAAGGCATTCATTCATTCATTCATTCACAATGCTGATATCCCAAGTCTGGGAATATCTAGGCCTGGGGGGATTTGAATTAAATATTCCCCTCATTCATTTTGACACCAAAGGGTGAGATCCCACTGTAAGGTGATCGCAACCTCGCCCGAGATAGTTGGATAGGGCACTTCTGGCACAGTTGATGGCACTGTAGCTCAAACCTTCATCGAAATGAAGGCTTGCCAGGAACTCCAGCACTTCCGTGATGGTGGCTGTGTCATATGTGGTGTTCGTCTTTGTGCAGAACACCTCCCATTTCTTCACATAAGTGAGGTACTGTCTTCTGGTGGACTCCCTGCACGATGCTGTGATGACATTGATTGTTCGGTCCGAGAGTCCATAATCCAGAAGTGGCCTTTTCAAACCCTGCAAACCAATAGGTTTATCCGGTCATGGCACGGGTGATTCTCCCCTGTCACAGGGTGTACCAATAAACTCGGACATTTATTTATTGGGATGCATGGTTCTGTGGCCATGTCCAGTACCACAGGGAACCATGGTTGAATAGGCAGTCGGGAACAATCAGAATACCCGATGTGGAGTCTTGTTTAATTTTTTGCAAGATTCGACTGATGAGGCAGAAGGGGGGAAATGCATAGAAAAACAAATCCCCCCAGTGTAGCGAGAAAGCGTCCATCGCTACTGCCCCAGGGTCTGGTTCCCATGCAACATATGTTGATATTTGGTGATTGAGTATGGATGCAAAAAGGTCGATATCTGGTGTTCCATACCGATCTACAATGTCAGCAAACACTTTTCAGTCCAACATCCATTCGGTGTTGTCATTAAATTTGCGTGACCTGGTGTCCGCCACTGTATTTAGTCTACCTGGAAGGTAAGTGGCTGATATCCAAATGTTCCTTTCTAGGCACCAGTGCCAGATTGTATTGACCAATTCATCACAGGATATCGACTTTATTCCACCCATATGATTGATATAAGCCACCACAGTGGTATTGTCAATCTGTAAACGTACTGATGGTGCATGTCCGAACAGTAAGCCCGGAGTCCATGAAATGCTCCCAGCATTTCTAGATAATTAATTCCTAGTGCCGGAAGTAGGGTTAATTCATGTGCACTCCATCTACCACCACATCTGGATGTGGTATTAGTTGCTCCACAACCTTTGCGCTAGAATCAGTTTGTAGTATAACCAAAGGATTTGTGATAGTGATGGGGTTAGAGCAATGTCTAGCATTGTCTATTCCCCATTGTAATTCCAATTTCGCTTTCCCTGGTAATTGCATTGGCCGGTCAAAATGGCCCGCATGGTGCATGAGTGCTGCTATTTTTGCCCTTCGTAGGTTTTTGTAATGTAGTGGGCCAAATTGTGTGGCTGGGAAAGCAGCCACTAGCTTCCCAATCACTCTGGCTACTTGCCGAATAGATGGTTTCCTGATGCCAGTAAGGCTGTTGCATGCTTCCATCAAGTCTGACACTTTGTTTGGTGGCAAAGTGACAGACATATGAACAGAATCAATTGTGAAACCCAAATAGTCCATATTAGTAGAAGGCATCAATTTTGATTTATCTGGATGAATGACAAATCCCAGCTTTTGAAATAGGTGCTCGATGGCTGAGACGACCAGTTTGGCCAACTCCAAATTTTTTCCCACGATTAAAATATCATCGAGGTAAGCCATAACAATATGTTTTTGTTTCCTGAGACACGCTAAAGCTGGTTTTAATAATTTGGTAAACAGTCTGGGCGCTGATGACAATCCATCAGGTAGTGCTTTGTACTGCCAGAGCTGCCCCATCCAGACAAATTTCAAATATCTGCGAAGATGCAAGCCATGAAGTACCTATTGGAAATTAGCTGTTTGGCCGTGACAAAGGTTTCCATTTTGAAATGGGCACACTGCACAAAAGTATTCAGTTCAGTCAAATCTATGATGATGCGGCATCCGCCGTCTTTGTTATTTTTAGTGAAAATGTTCGATACAAACTCAGGAGACTCTCTTTTGGTTTTCTCAATTACCCCTTTTGAATTTAGTCTTAAGAGTTCAGCATGACCTTCTGCCTTTTCTTTCTGTGAAAGTACAAACTTCCGACTAGGTGTATGCTGAACAGGGGAAGGGAGTTTGTGAACAAATTCAATTTTATATCCATGAATACTTTCCAGTATGAAAGGATCAGAAGTTAAAGTGCTCCATGCATCCCAAAACAAGTGCAACCATCCCCCAACCCGTGAGGAGTCTAAACATGCGATGTTCCTGAGGCAACCAGACCCACCTACCTCCATGGTTACCGGCGGTGCTGCGTTGGTTGCCTCTGTCCTTGTTTCTTGTGATGTGGAGGCGCTGTGGTGTGGGGTTGGCGCATCTTCCAAGAAGGCCGTGCTGGGCCATGGTCTAAAAAAGACCATTGAGCAGGTTGTCTAATAAAGACCATTGAGCAGGTTGTCCAGCCTTCAAGCTTTCACCAGCAGGTGGTCTATCGCTTTAGCATTGTCTGCTGGTGGATGCATAGGGGTGCTGCCGCCGCTGGTATGGGGACTTGGTGGCATCCGACACCTTAATCATGCCAATTGCTTTCGCCTCTTCATCGAGGTCATTGACCTGTTTAGGCAGGTTGTCCCCAAATAGCAATGTTGGCGGCTGTGAACTGCTGGGTCTGCAGAATCCCGCGAACTTGGGGTTGAGTACAGGCCGGATGACGCTCTTCCTGTAACTGTTGATCTCATATTGAGTGTTACACAGGAGAGCTAGCGCGTCCTGCAGCTCCTCCGGCATTTCAACTCCATCCACTGTCCTGGCAACAGCCGTAATCCCAGCAGCCAACTCAGGATCTTCTGGAGTTTGACTTCCTGGCTCCTTATCCCAGGGCTCATGTTACCCCAAATGGGGTTGTTAACAGCAGGCACATTGAGGGAGACGCAATTCTCCGGAGCTAGGTACTTTACTGCCATGTCATTGATGGCTTGCTCTTGCAGTTGGTTAGTTGCCAACTTTGGATGTAACGGCAGCCCTTTTTGGGTAGGCATCGCAAACTTTGTGACCATACCCAATAGCTCTTCTTCTGGCACCCCTAGCATAGATGCATCTTCAGCCATGCCCCCTTCTTCAGAGTCAGCCATGTTCTGACTCCTAATGCTCCCCTGCAAGGAGGGTGAGACATTTGGCAGCGCTGAAAAGGATGCTGCCGTGGGTCTGCTAAGAGACCCACTGTGACCATATCCCTGCTGCAGTAGGTCACGTTGGAGCAATTGCTCCACCATCCGCTCCATGCGGGACAGTCGACCGCCGTCGCTTCCCGCGAACGGGGTGTCCTCCGGTCCGGCCCCAGCCGAGTCAGCGGACCTGCCCGACCTCCGGGTGGTTTTGCTGCCAGTCCGAGGAGCACCTGTGGGCTGTAGCGGCGTGAAGTCGGGGGCTGCGGATTGAACCAGCAGCTCAGGAGAACTCGACCGCTGCTTGCTGCCTCCTACGCGGTCCTCAGCAGCAACTTTAGCAGCGGCTCTTCTTGAGTTTCTGGACTCCATGGTGTGCTCTGAAACACAACAACACACAGAGCCGACAAACGACCTCAGACTGGTAAGTACTTACATGCAGGCGGTTTTTAAACTTACGCTGGAGGAGCAGCGCTCCTGCCTGTTGCTTTGCAATGCGTTCAACGATATGTCACGCATGCGTGCTGGCGGGGTCTTCACGTAGTCACTCACGTGACTCCGAAGTAAAATTTAATAATAAAAGAGCAGTGATAGAAAAAGGAAAATAAAGGGTGTCGAGATAGACAAGCAAGTAGAAACAGATAGCGAGAGAGACAAAAAGCAAAGATAAGAAGCTAAGGAGATTGAGAAAAAAAGAGAAAATAGAAAGAAAATAAATTAGGAGAGATATATCTATTTAGTATCTTTACCCAAAATTTAAGTTTAGGTTTTTTTTTGCTGTTATTAATCCATAATTAAAGAGAGCTTCTTGGATCGTAGTTAATTTACGTCCCTATTCCATTGATCCGAAGATAATCAGTTCTGTATTGGGGTTCAATTTTGTGTCGAATAGTTTTGTAAAAGTTCCAAATATTTCATTCCAAAATTTATGAAGTTTTGTACAAGAGACAAAATAATGTGCTATAGTGGCATTTTGAGTTAGACATTTGTCACAAATGTGGGAAACATTTGGAAATATTTCATTCAATCTGGTTTTCGAGTCATATAATCTATGTAAAATTTTTAATTGAATTAAGTTATGCCTTACATTAATCGAACATTTATGTACATATAATAGGTTTTTTTCCCATCTGTCTTTCGGGATTTTTATCAATGACTCTTGTTCCCAGTCATTTCTAATCACCTCTGTCGTTGGTGTTTCTATATTTAAAATTATATTATATAAATATGATATTAAATTGCTTGATTCTGCCTTTCTGTTCATTCCTTCCTCTAATAAATCTGAGGTTAGAGTTTGATATCCTTGTATATATTTTTACAAATAATCTTGAATTTGAAGGTATTTGAAATATTGGTTACTTTTCAGATTATAATTTAGTTGTAATTGTTGGAATGATAGAAATGTTCCCATTTCATACATATCTCCATTCATTTTAATTTCTATTCTTTCCCAATGCATAAACGTTTTATCAATAATAGATGGTTTGAATGAGGGATTGTTAGCTATTGGGGGATGTCCGAGATAGTCGACTGACTCTTGCATCAGTGCACACTTCTCCTTTAGACGTAACCTACTGGTTTCTAGTCTTGACAGGACTGCTTCCAGGTGCCTGAGGTGCTCTTCGTCACCTCGTCTTTCCGCTGATGATGATATCATCCAGATCTCGGCACGGACTGGAAGGGCCAAGAGGGCCTGTTTCCGTGCTGTAATTGTTATATGGTTATATGGTTATATGGCTTGCACACGGGAACATCTGCTAGCAGGCTCTCCATTGTTCTCTGGAACATGGCTGGTGCACTGGATATCCCACAAGGTAATCTGGTATACTCGAAGAGACCTTTGTGCGTATTGATTGTGGTGAACATCCGAGCTTCAGAGTTAATCTGATGATAGGCATGGGAGAGGTCTAATTTAGAGAACTTTTCTCCTTCTAGTTCCTGCAGGAGATCCTTCAAGGTTGGAAGTGGATACTGCTCCACTTTCAGCACCTTATTTGCTGTGAGCTTGTAATTGCCACAGACTCTCATGCTCCCATTCGGTTTCGGAACAGCTATGATCAGGCATGCAAAATCTGCTGTCTTCACCGGCTTGTTAATGCCATCCTGCAGCAAGTCATCTAATGTGGCATCAATCTGCTTTCTAGCAGCATATTAAACAGGGGCTGCCTTGTAAAACTTTGCTCCACTGTTTTCATCTTGTGGATACACTTTGGTTTGGTATCCCTTCAGTACTCCGTGGGTGCTTTTATCAAATAGTTTAGCGTGTTTGTTGAGTACTGAGCTCATGGCCTCTTGCAAACTGTGTACACTACTCGGTGAACTTAGGCTTGGACCCGGCATGTTCTGGTTGGCTAGATTTGACAGCAATCCAGGGTACTTCCTCAACCAGTCTCTTCCCATTAGGCTTGCACCTTTCTTTACTACCACTAGGGTCTGGCTTCCTGTGAGGATCGAGCTGTACCTGTACCGCTGCTTGTCCATAGATGTCAACCTTCTCACCTGTGTAGGATTTCAGCTAGAGGCTACAGGGATCTAGTCTGGGGACCGAGTTTTCCAAAGACATCTTCTGGTACGATAGTTCATGGACTTCCAGTGTCAACTTCTAGTTGTACCTCACTGCCGTTCACTATCAAAGTGGCTGTATATGGGTCAGAGTTCGTCAACTTGTTCATTGATTCATCTTCCAAGTGGCTCATTGTTGATGAATTCCAAGCGGCCTCCTCCAAGTGGTTTGCTTTTTCTGGAATGGTCCCTTCCTCTGCTGGTAAGCTCTAACAGCATCACACTGGCTTTTGGTGTGACCCATTCCCGAGCACCTGAAGCACCTACCATCTTGACATTTACACGTTGCTGGCTCATGGCTGCCGCCATATCTCCAGCACTTCTTGGAGTATTGAACCTTGTCTCTGGATGACCTTGGTTGACTCCTTGACTTCTTTAGTCCAGGCTCCTTCCTTTGAAGCTGGTGGACAGAGGAAGCATCATCTTGAGGTCTTCCGGTCTTCTTGATCTGCTCTACATCTTGATTAGCAACCTCCATCGTTGTCGCAATATTGACTGCGTTCTCAAAGGTTAATTTAGGTGTACCCAACATCTCGCTGGATGTTAGCATCTGCACATCCTACCACCAATCTATCCCTTAGCATATTCTCCAGTTCATTAAAATTACACCCCCCACTTAACTGTCGAAGCTTTGCCAGAACTGAGGGATTGTTTCATTTGCTTGTGTGCATGTATAAAATCAATATCTTTGCACTATTTCTGTTGGTTTGGCGAGAAATGAGCAATTAACGCCTCCTTACATTCCTTGTACGTTTTACCAGCGGGCTCAGCTAGCTGCAGCAATGCCCATAGGGTGTGATAACCCTTGCTTCCTAAACCTGTAAGGAACAATGCTCTTTGCTTCTCTTCTGTAGTGATATCGTTTGAAGTGAACCAAGCTTCTAAGATGTCGGTCCATTCCTCAAAAGAATAACCAGATTCTAACTGGGGCACATTCCCAACGATTGTATCAGCCATGGTTACACTGTTGCTACGGAGGTACACGATGAGCCGTCCCCTTACACAATGTTCTCTGCAATGGACTTAATTCCTTTACAAAATCACTGGGCGGTTATCCAGTAAATGCACTACTAATAATTCTCTTATAAGGAGGTTGCACGCAGTCGTAGTCACGACCCGTGACCCGTACTGTTGCCACGCAATGGCAAATGGAGTACACGTGATGAATTGCAGGTAAGCATTTACTATGGCAGCCAGCACAGCTAGCCCTTTTTCTGGCCCAGCATCCAGACTGGTTGCAAACTCACGGACCCCGAGCCGTCTATCCCTGCAGCCGGGGGTGGGGGCAGGGGGGGAGGAGAGGGTCGGGCAGAGGTTGGGGGGGGGGGGGGGGAGGAAGAGGTCGGGGTGTCCGGTGCAGTGACTCTGGATGGGCGGAGGGAGAAGACCGTCCCCAACTTTGCGGCAGCTGACATTGCCCAGAGCCACGACCCCGCCCCGCCCGGCCCCGCGCCGCCCGGCCCCGCTCCACCCGTCCCCGTGTGTGGGTGCTACCCACCCGCAGCCCCTGATAGTGCGGCCCACAGGGGGAGATTGGGCAGAGGACAGCCGGAGGGGAGAGTGGGGGCTGTCCCGAGGGATGCGCTCCTTCAGCTGCTTACACCTTGGTGCTCGGGTTCAGAGCAAAGATACTAGAGCATTTGGTTCTGAGTGCTCAGTCACCCAAAAAAATAACCCCACAATATTGCAATCAAATTGCTCCGAATTTGAGTTCGCTTTATTTAGCGAAGGCTTATCGAGATGGTGCTGTCTCTCTGGACATGACAATGAATGCGGCTATTAGTCGCGGATGGTAAAATACACTACACCATGAGAGAACACCAGTTTAAACATGATACCTTCCCACTTTCAATGACAGCACCCATAATTAATTACAGATCAAGAAAATGATCATTTCGGCAGTTTTTAACAGGAAAGAAAGTATGCGTTTTGTGTGTTAACAGTGAATACCAAGGCCGCCATGTCCTCCACATGGATTGAGCTGCTCCGTGCGTCACGCCCTTTGACCCGATGACCTTATGTGCAACCCCCCCTACTAATATACCAATATAATAATATACTAATATAATAATCGATTTATACCAACATACTAATATTAATAATATACCCATATAATAATATACTCATATACAGTGGCTTGCAAAAGTATTCATACCCCTTGAACCTTTCCACATTTTGTCACGTTAAAACCACAAACGTAAATGTATTTTATTGGGATTTTATGTGATAGACCAACACAAAGTGGCGCATAATTGTGAAGTGGAAGGAAAATGATACATTGTTTTCAAATTTTTTTACAAATAAAAAACTGAAAAGTGTGGCGTGCAAAAGTATTCAGCCCCCTTTACTCTGATACCCCTAAATAAGATCCAGTGCAACCAATTGCCTTCAGAAGTCACCTAATTAGTAAATAGAGTCCACTTGTGTGTAATATAATCTCAGTATCAATACAGCTGTTCTGTGAAGGCCTCGGAGGTTTGTTAGAGAACATTAGTGAACAAACAATGTTCCTTGGGCATCATGAAGCCCAAGGAACACACCAGACAGGTCAAGGATAAAGTTGTGGAGAAGTTTAAAGCAGGGTTAGGTTATAAAAAAATATCCCAAGCTTTGAACATCTCACGGAGCACTGTTCAATCCATCATCCAAAAATGGAAAGAGTATGGCACAACTGCAAACCTACCAAGACATGGCCGTCCACCTAAACTGACAGGCCGGGCAAGGAGAGCATTGATCAGAGAAGCAGCCAAGAGGCCCATGGTAACTCTGGGGAAGCTGCAGAGATCCACAGCTCAGGTGGGAGAATCTGTCCACAGGACAACTATTTGTCATGCACTCCACAAATCGAGCCTTTATGGAAGAGTGGCAAGAAGAAAGCTATTGTTGAAACAAAGCCATAAGAAGTCTCATTTGCAGTTTGCCACAAGCCATGTGGGGGACACAGCAAACATGTGGAGGAAGGTGCTCTGGTCTGATGAGACCAAAATTGAGGTTTTTGACCTAAATGCAAAACGCTATGTGTGGCAGAAAACTAACACTGCACATCACCCTGAACACACCATCCCCACTGTGTAACATGGTGGTGGCAGCATCATGCAGTGGGATGCTTTTCTTCAGCAGGGACAGGGAAGCTGGTCAGAGTTCTTGGGAAGATGGATGGAGCCAAATACTGGGCAATCTTGGAAGAAAACCTGTTAGAATCTGCAAAAGACTTGAGACTGGGGTGGAGGTTCACCTTCCAGCAGGACAACGACCCTAAACATACAGCCAGAGCCACAATGGAATGGTTTAGATCAAAGCATATTCATGTGTTAGAATGGCCCAGTCAAAATCCAGACCTAAATCCAATTGAGAATTTCTGGCAAGACTTGAAAATTGCTGTTCACAGACGCTCTCCATCCAATCTGACTGAGCTTGAGCTATTTTGCAAAGAACAATGGGCAAAATGTCAGTCTCTAGATGTGCAAAGGTGGTAGAGACATACCCCAAAAGACTTGCAGCTGTAATTGCAGCGAAAGGTGGTTCTACAAAGTATTGACTCAGGGGGGCTGAATACTTTTGCATGCCACACTTTTCAGTTTTTTATTGGTAATAAAATTTGAAAACCATGTATAATTTTCCTTCCACTTCACAATTATGCACCACTTTGTGTTGGTATATCACATAAAATCCCAATAAAATACATTTACGTTTGTGGTTGTAACGTGACAAAATTTGGAAAAGTTCAAGGGGTATGAATACTTTTGCAAGCCACTGTATTTCAAGCCATATACATGCAGTGCACACATATATCCTCTAAATTATTGTTATCAATGAACAATACATTAGATTTGTAAAGTCCAGCTTTTGCTGTGCTGAATTCACCGGTCCGACTTGACTGTCTCTGGATTCCGGTGCTTCGGTGATCTCTCGGGCTGCCCACATGGGCTGGCTTTGCTGGCTTCACGGGCTGGCTTTGCTGGTTAAGCGACGTACAGCTGGCGACACGGTAGACCTACGGCTAGGTAAGTTGGCCGCATCAGAGCTGCACCACTTACCGATGTGTCCTGACGTTATCGCCGGCGCTGGCTCTCGGAGATTCGGCTTCTCGTTGGTGGCGGTTGCTGGGCTCGTCCGTGTGCTGCACGGCACTGGAAAGCATTTCAGGTAAGCGAACGAGGTAGCTATTCTGCTGGCTAGGCTTTCGTGAACTTCTAGCTTCTAGCTTTGCTGCCCCGCTACAGCACTGCTTGTTGCATGCCGATCGTGCGTTCCCGTTCCAACCTTTTGCGTGGCAAATACATACTCTTTGTATATTCATTGGATAATTTGTCCTTTAATATCCAATTTGTCCTTTAATATCCAATTCTGAACCAGATTGATTCACTTCATATAAGTGATATGAGTTCCATGCTTTCCCAGTAGAAACCATATAACCATATAACCATATAACAATTACAGCACGGAAACAGGCCCTCTCGGCCCTTCCAGTCCGTGCCGACCATTTGTTTTCCCCTAGTCCCATCTACCTGCACTCAGACCATACCCCTCCATTCCCTTCACGTCCATATACCTATCCACTTTACTTTTAAATGTTAAAATCGATCCTGCCTCCACCACTTCTGCTGGAAGCTCATTCCACACAGCCACCGCCCTCTGAATAAAGAAGTCCCCCCTCACGTTACCCCTAAACTTCTGTCCCTTAATTCTCATGTCATGCCCTCTTGTTTGAATCTTCCCTACCCTCAATGGGAAAAACGTATCCACGTCAACTCCGACAACAATGAAAATTGGGAATTACTCTTGCAAATATCATATTAAAATGAAATCATATATTTTGGGCATGAAAATAGCTCCACAGAGTTGATGGGAGCCAATTGTCATGATCGTCAATGCAACTGTACAGCCGCATTCACTGATTTGCTATTGGCACTTGTCATGCAGAACGTCTGGATATATTGAACATGCTGACCATACAGAACTTCTGGTTATACTGAACATGCAGGCATGCAGAACATCTGGATATAGTGACCATGCTGGCATGTGGAACATATATGTATATTGAACATGTTGTCATGCAGAACATCTGGATATAGGGAACATGCAACATATGGAACATCTGTGCATATAAAATATGCTGGCATGCAGAACATCTGGGTGTAATTAACTCATTGGCCATGCACAACATCTGGATATATTGAACATGCTGGCATGTGGAACTGTGCATATTGAACATGCTGGCATGCAGAACATCTGGGTGTAGTGAACTCACTAACCATGTAGAACATCTGGAAATATTAAACACACACGTTCTGCAGGATATTTACTCAAACAGAGATATACAATGTCCTAAACAGGGACATGAATATATATTTTATGGATAGAGATGTGTGCATCAGAATCTTGTCCTAAGAGTACAATATGGAAATCAAAGGGAGCAAAAAATGTTTTGATTAATTAACAGTAAGAGCGCCAGGCGCAGAATTGTTCATATTCAAATTTCGATATACATTCTTGTTATGAAGCTATGAACATGGAAAACACATTGAGAACATTTACTAACTTAATCAGGGAAAGAAACGTAGTCATTCAAATATGAGATTTCTAGTCAGTATTTAGCAAATGCAAGCTTTTTAGAACAGTAACTTTTTTAATAATATTCTTTAACATAGGCAATGTGTACACAAAACATAAATACTGAAATATTCCTAATTATTGTCATCCAATCCAGCCGTATATTTTAAATAATATTCCTGTTTAAATGTTTCTTTCCTTTTTTTGGTGGTTATGTATTTTTGTTAAGCAGAACAGAAACATTAGGTTAAACGTGAAATCCAAAAGTGAAATAAATACATATTTCCCTGAAATGCATAGTTTCCTGAAAGTGGCAGTAGTGAAGAAGGTTTTTGGCATGTTGGCCTTCAGTCAGGGTATTGAATATAGAAGTATTGTATTCAGTTTTGATCACCCTGCGATAGAAATGATAAGCTGGAAAGAGAAGATTCACGAGAATGTTGTCAGGACATGAGGGCTAGAGCTATAGGAAGAGGGTGTTGAAACGTCAAGGTCTTCTTCCCATGGTAGGAGAATCAAGAATTAGAAAGCATAGCTTTAAGATAAGAGGGAAAATATTTAACAGGAACTCGAGGGGCAACTTATTTACAAAAATGGTGGTGGACGTATGGAAAAAGCTGCCAAAGGAAGACGTTGATGCAGGTATAATAGCAACATTTAAAAAACATTTGGACACGTACGTAGATAGGAAAAGTTTAGAATGATAGGAGCAATCCACAGGTGAATGGGACTAGTTTAGATGGGGCACCTTGTTCAGCTTGGATAAGTTGGGCCGAAGGGCCTGTTTTTGTGTTGGGTGAATTATGACTCCAAAATAAATATTGCTTTAAGTGAACACTTCAAAAGCTCCTTCAGAGACATTAGTCTTTTTCACCTTTTTTATATAAATAATTGTTTATTCGCCATGCTAATAGCTGAGAACTGCTTTACATTTATACGTAAGCAGATTCTTATTTTTTTGTTTATATTTATATTTGTTGATGGATAAACTCTAGTCATAAAGTAATATAATCAGGAATCATCATCTCGGAAGTGATACAATTAATTATAGGGCACAAAATAGAAAGTACTGGAAATGCTCAGGAATGCAGGAAGCATGAATATTTCAAAATTGAAAAAAACATTTTTTTCATATTTGCAACATTTAAACAATTTTTTTTGGAGTAACTGTAAAGCTTGTGATTTCTTCTCAGAAACAGGGCTGCAACATTTCAAGGCTTACATGGGCAGAAATGATAAAGGCCAGCATTGAATGCAAAGTTCCTAATCAGTGAACCTTTAAAATAGTTGTGCCAAGCAATGTAGCCAAATATAGTGCAGGATATAGCTTTCCAAAAGCATTCCAAACGTTTACAATTTCTAGTCTGGGAAGAGAGGGAGAAACAAGATAATCTTGGAATTTGTGAAGTACTGCAGCCAAGAGTAGTAACTTAACAAGAGAGAATGTGTTGTATAATATGAACTAACATTAACGTATCCTAAACTTCAAATTCACTCTTCCTTCACAGTTGAATAACATACGATGCTTTCACATTGCGCAAAGCAAAGAAAAGTGGTTAACTAGGGTTTTTTAAAACTAATAGGATATGTACAATATAAGTAACAACAAAGAACATAAATATATATATAAATCCAGCCTTTGAAAGAATGCACTTCTATTTGATTTTAAGAGAGCAGACATTTAGACTTTAGACTTCAGAGATATTAATAACAAAACATAATACAGTTTTGTTCCAGAAATACAGTAGCTCTATAAATACAACAATTACGATCTTTAGAAAGCTTTCAATATTAGTCTAATCCTGTTACACACAAAATTAAACAAATATTCCTTTTGGTAACAGGTATTTGAGAAATGTGTAGCTTATTAAAGCTAAAATACAGCATCCTAAATTTACAGAGCTGACATGCAGGTGATAGGCAAAGTTACAGTTGAGATCAGTTGGAAATACATTACAGAACATGCTATAAAGCCACATCAAACCATTTCTGTATTGCATTTATTCAAATTATTTTAATGAACTTTTATTTAGACCTGAAGCACCCTGCTAAAATCTTTAGCATTGTTTATTGACATGGATCATCCAATCTGTCTACTTCTTGCATTTGAAACCCAATTTTTAGCAGCACTAAACCAATGAGCATGTCTATTGGTTTTAGACAAACAGTGCCAATATTACACAGACAGAGAACACAGTTATAAGCAACGGACCTGATGAAATATTTAGTAGCAGACGATTCAATTCCAACTTTCTGTTAGGGTAATGAGTAAAGTGGAAAGAAGTGAGTCAGTTTTTACTTCCGGTATTGTTGGAGTCTGTTTAATAAATATATTGTCTTACCCAAAAAGATGAAATCCGGTTACATGTTGTACAAAGCCTGACAATTAATTTGAGGTGGGGTTGGGCAGTTGATGTACATTAAACACGTTGTTCACCAGAATAATTTAAAATAAATGACTGCTTATTTCCCGATAATGTTTTAAGATCAAAATGAAAAAAAAATGGAATTTGACATTGAAGTGTCCAGAGCAATATTAGACTGATGTTGTAGATCAATTCTTTAAACTGCTGGATACAATTGACGGTGTCTTTTAAGTGATTAAACGTCGGTAGCTGATGGCTTAATTTTCCAAATGAAAACTGCAACCTCTCTCCAAGGCCCATCCTCGTGTAAAGGTTGCTTGGAATTTCAGCTCAACTTCCCGTTCTCTCAGGTTCTACCCATCTGTGTTGTAGGTCCGCCGACTATCCCTAATCAGCTGAGTTTTCTCATTTGCGTTTGTTGGCTGAAGAACGATTGGAGGCTCTCCATCTGCAACTACAAAGCAACAAGGAGGGCGGCATTAGCACATTAAACTTGTGTGTGTGTGGATACTGTATGCTTGGAAATATCCCAAAGTTTACAGAAGATTTTACTGCACGCTTCAGCAAAACCAAGCCATTCTGATAAACCAACAGTGTACAGAAAGGAACTGCAGATGCTGGTACATACCGCAGTAAACACAAAGTGCAGGAGTAACTCAGCCGATCAGACAGCATCTCTGGAGAAAAAGGATGGGTGACGTTTCAGGTCAGGACCCTTCTTCAAGCTCTGTGGAGAAAATGGATGGGTGACATTTTGGGTCGGGTCCCTTATCTATCTGATGAACTGGCATTTCACACAGAGTTGTGAGTGTGGAATTCTCTTCCTCAGGGGGTGGTGGAGGCTGGTTCTCTGGATGCTTTCAAGAGAGAGTTAGATCGCGCTCTTAGGGATAGCGGAGTTAAGGAATATGGAGAGAAGGCAGGAACGGGGTACTGATTATGGATGATCAGCCATGATCACATTGAATGGCGGTGCTGGCTCGAAGGGCCAAATGGCTTACCCCTGCACCTATTGTCTATTGTCTATGCTGGTCATTTTTGAATTTATTTCTTGCATATAAAAAGTGCAACTGTGTTAAAGGCATGTTTTTATTTTCCCTCAAACTTTTCAGTTTATTTTCTCTCAAAATTTTCAGTTAATAAATAATTTCTCTTCTCCCATGGAAACAAGGCCAAAACATTCTGCAATAATTAATAAACCATGTCTACATTGCGCAGATGACACTGCAAGTATTGAGGGGTGGCTCCACAGCTAAATCATTGATGGAATCCATTTCAGCCAAGACAGCTGAAGAAACATTCCCCACCATCCATCGTTGAGCGAATTGCATAAACGAGTTTGGTATGTTGTTTCTTACTTTGGAAATTCTCACCTGTTTTAAAGCAAGCAAAATTCAAATGAACCACTGTGCTGTGTCAATATTAAGAAATTCATAAAGCATCTCCAAGAGCTGATTCAGGAAAACCTAGATACGAGTAGATGTATTAAGGAGAATGATTTATATCTCCGGGGATTTGAATGTGATATGTCTTACACGGTAGTTGAGGTGATGGCTCTTTAAAATGTTACTAACGGCTCTTTAAAAAGTTACTAACATGAGGTGATGGCTCTTTAAAATACAATGTGTGCATTCCACACCTAATTCAAATAAATTCACCATCTGATTAGATGTAATTCCCTGGTTCAAAGTCTGATCTGTTCAAATAAATATTTCTGCTCAAGATCTCGGTCCAATTACCCCTTCTGGAAACTGTGAGTGAAGCAGAGCACTAAGAATGGAGATTCCCAGATCCTTTGATATTGAACTTGGTCGAGTCACTTATTTTGGGCTAGGCACAGAGGGAGAGTGAAAGATTAACATATACAACTCAAAAATAATAGTCCATAAGGCATTGGAGCAGAATTAGGCCATTAGGCCCATTGAGACTCCTCCGCCACTCAATCATGGCTGATCTATTTAAATAAATTCAATTAGTTCCAAAGGTGAAAATTACTGCTTCCCCTTCTCCTTTGCAGCCATTCCTCTTCATTCATTTCTGTGCCAATTTTTTTTTATAAGCTCAGCAGAATGCCCAGTCTAAGTGCTGGAAAATTCAGCACGGCTGTGCTCTGCTGCTGGACTCTCTGTGGAGTCCAACATTCGAGCAGAGTGGTGAAACTATCAATAGAGTATATGGCCAACAAATTTGGGAGCCCAAAATGCCTTGACACCTATAGTGGATTAAAAGCTGGCAGTTTGGTATGGAATGGCCAGCAGTCCCAATGGAGTCTTTATTGACAAAAATGTCATTATGGAAAAAGTGAACAAAAATCCCCGCACGGTCTGAGCCATGCTAATAAACCATTTCTTTACATTAAGAACATTAAGGTCAAGGACAATTGTAAATAGTAAGATTAAACAAGAACTTACCAGTTTGAAGTTTGATCTTCATTTTATGAGGAGTTGCGATGAGGGATTTTGTGAAGACCCGCCAGCACGCATGCGCGACATTCTTCAAAGCAGCGGTGTGGAATCACAGATAACAACAATGACTGAAGATAGTAAGATTTAATATACCAGTTGACCTTATGATAGAGGGTTGGGAGCGGAGGGCACAAAATCCCTCATCGCATCTCCTCATAAAATAAAGATCAAACTTCAAACTGGTCAGTTCTCATTTAATCTTACTATTTTACTTCGGAGTCAGGTGAGTGACTTCGTGAAGATTTCAAAGCTCTGTGATTCCATGCCCTGGACCACGTCCATGCTCACACACTGCCGTAATTACTGATGGAGGAAGTATGTTAACGTATTTCAGACTTGAACAAGCTGAAAAATAATAACACATTTGTTAATACAAACAATAAACCCCTGAATTCGGGGCCAAACGCTTAGGGAACAGCACTTAAAACTGACTCCGTAAAAGTTGCGGGAGCGGCCACAGGTTTGTTATAAAAACGCTGAAATGTAGTTTCACTGGCCCAGTCTGCTATTGCGAGGACATGATCCATGGGTACCTCCATGGTCCTCGCCGCTGATGTGGATGCAGCCCTGGTAGAATGAGATTAAAAAATGTTAGTGTCTTACCTGCTGCACTGAATACCACCCTGAGCCACCTGGAGATAGTCTGCACCGTCACCCTGTGATGATGGTTTTCATGGCTGATAACAGACCCGTCTCCATATTCCTGATGGTGTGTGTGACATTAATATAATGTCGGATATAGGTGGCTATACAGAGTCTTACATCAGCGGGATATGCTAGGAATTCCATTTTCAGTCCTGTAGTCCCAGGTCTGTGTTGTTTAAGCAACTCATCTATAAAGAAACTCACTTTATTGGGGGCCGAGACCATTCTATCCAGTTTTAGTTTCTGTAGAGTCTGGACCCGTTGTGCTGTGGTCAGTGCCATTAACATCACCACTTTGAAGGTGAGTTAGTCCAGTGGTAAATCCGTCATAGGCGACCAGCTCCTGAGTAGGGTCAACACCACCCCTATATCCCAGGTAATATATCGTGGTCAGGGAGGGTTGGAATCGAATATACCCCTCATAGTTTGGATACCAGCTGGTGAGATCCCACTCCAATGTTGAGATAGGATGACAGTGCACTCCTGGCACTGTTTATGGCACTGTAACTGAGGGCCTCGTCATAATGAAGGCCCGCGAGGAATTCCAACACATTGGAGATCGTAGCAGAGTTGTAGGTCGTCTTGGTCCGACTACAGAAGACCTCCCATTTCCTTATGTCGGTGAGGTACTGCTTCCTTGTGGACTCTCTGCACGATGCTGTTATGATGTCCATGGTTTTTGATGACAGCCCGAATTCCAGTAGTGGCCTCTTCAGAACCTGCAAGCCAACAGGTTCAGATGACCATGGCACGGATGATTTTCCCCTGTTATGGGATTGGTCACCAATTCGGGCATTTGGTAACCTGTGCCCATGGTTCTTTTATCATGTTGAGGACCACCAGGTACCATGGTTGTGTGGGCCAGTCGGGTATTATCAGTATACCTGTTGCAGAATCTAGTTGAATTTTCTGCAATACCCGACTAATGAAGCAGAATGGGGGAAAAGCATAGAAACCCATTTCCCCCAACGTAGCGAGAATGCGTCCATCGCCACTGTCCCAGGATCTGGTTCCCAAGAGACATTTGTTGTGATCTGATGGTTCAACCTGGACGCAAAGAGGTCGATATCTGATGTTCCATATTTGGCTATAATTTTAGCAAATATTTGGGGGTTCAACATCCATTTGATGTCGTTATTAAATACTCGTGACCTGGTGTCCGCCACTGTATTGAGCTTAACCGGAAGGTACGTAGCTGATATCCGAATATTTATTTCAATACACCAGAGCCAAATTAAATTTGCCAATTCATCACAAGATATTGACTTGATACCACCCATATGGTTTAAATACGCCACCTCAGTGGTATTATTTATTTTGAAGATGGACATGCGTATGATGCAGATTAGTGCAGTAAGCCCGCAGCCCGTGACATACTCCCAGCATTTCCAAATAGTTTATACCTTGTGATTGAAGAAGAGTAGACTCGTGCAAATCCCATCTGCCGCCACAACTGGAAGTGGTGTCGGTAGCTCCCTAGCCCTGGGCGCTTGCGTCAGTTTGTAACACGACTGATGGGTTTGATATAATGATGGGATTAAAACAATCACAAACATTGCTAATCCACCATTGTAGCTCAATTTTTTGCCTTGTTTGGCAGCTGCATAGGTCTGTCAAAATGTCCAGCATTCGCTTTTAATGCTGAGATTTTTGCTCTTTGCAAGCTTTGATAGTGTAATGGCCCAAATTGTGCAGCTGGAATGTAGCTACATGTTTCCCAATCACCTTAGCAGAATGTTTATTAGTCGGTTTCCTGGCGCAAGCAAGGCTGTTACATGCCTCTTTTATGTCTATTGCTTTGTTCCCTGGGATAGTGACAATCAGAATCCCATGCATCCCAGAATGTACGCAACCTCCCTCCTACTTGTGAGGTTATACATGCAGCACTCCCAAGAGAACCAGACCCCCTTACCTCCATGGTTACCGCGGGCCTTGATGTTCTGGGCTTTTTTGGTTCGTTGTGTTGCTGGGATGTGGGGTTGGCGAATCTTCCACGCTGGTCGCTGTGGGCCCTGTCCTAAAAAAGGCTTTTGTTGATAGGGTGCGACTGGTGGATAGGTTCTGATTGCCCTGTCGGTTTGAACCCGAGGTCTGTTAGACATAGTGTAAGGATGCTGTCTGCGATACGCCGGTGGCCTGCTCGAGGATGGTGGTTTCATCAACCCGACCGTTTTTGCCTCCTCGTCCAGGTCTTTTACCTGTTTGGACAGGTCCTCACCGAACAGCTGTCTCGGTGGCGGCGTAGCAGAGGCTTTGCACAAACCCGCGAATTTTGGGTTGTGAGTGGTTTGATGGTGATTTTCCGGAAGGAGTTTATCTCGTACTGTGTATTACACAGTAGCGCAAGAGCATCTTCCTGCTCCTCCATCATCTCCGTGCCTTGGCTGGCCAAATTTGGAAACCACGTCGAGAAATTCCTCTTGAGGTATTTCAGGTGCTGCAGGTTCCTGCGCCAACCCCTCTTCAACATCAGCCAGCTGCTGACTCCTGGCACTCCCCACCGATGACGGGGATATGCTGGGTGGCCCAGATGCATGTCTCCTGGAACTTGAGGACATCCGATACTGCTGCGGGAGATCTCGCTCAAGGAGTCGCTCCATCATGCGCTCCATACGGACCATGCGATCGTCGCCGCTATCTGCGGACAGCAAGTCGACTTCCTCAGGTTCCCCTGAATGACTGAGGCTTCTGCCATAGGCCCGCACACGTCGAGGTGATGACTTGGGTGCCTAGGCAGGATGCCGCTGCCTGCCGCTCCTGCGCGGCTCTGCGACTCCCGCGCGGACATGCCGCTAGTCCGCGGTCTTCCGGACTGAAGCGGCCCGCCTGTCTGGAAAGACATAAGCGGTGAGGAGTGGGTTCCAGCCGCCGAAGCGGGGTTCACCGATATCCGCGCATGCTTGCCGCCTGTCTTCCCCCGGGACAAAGGCGACGCATGGTCACGTCCAGCCGCTAACGCGGGGTGCGGTGACCGAGATGTGTTGCCACCGGCCCACGATCTGGCAGGCTCCCCCGGTGGTGAGTCTGCGCCAGCCGCACCTGCGGGGCTCCCAAACTCAGATCTCGATCCCTCACCGGTCTGCGATCTGGCGGACTGCTCCGGTGGCAAGTCGACGCCGGCCGCTGCAGCGGGGCTCCTCGACCTCAGTGCGGTTCTTCCCCTGGTCCGCCCTCTGGTGACCTGCATTGGAGGGGAGATAGAACGTGTCGCAGAGCGGGGAACACGTTTACGCACCTTCATGCCACTGTCCCTATGTTTAGGTGACAGTGGTAGGGAGTCAGGGTCTTCCCTACCCTGCTCCCGCGCGGTGCTCCTACCACCATGTGGTTCCATAGTCAGCCGTGGTGGAGAGTCGGGTCCTGGCTGCGCAGGGCTCCCCGACTTCCGCGTTCTTTTCCCGGCCCGCAGAGCGGGTGCTGCCGGTGTTGCCGGCAGCTCCGGGGATTGTGGCCGCTGACTCCCGTCCGAAGTCCCGCGGCCCTTGGAGGCATGCTTCAATGCGTTCATTCTGGTCTTCCTGTCCATCGTTTCTGTAAGCAAATGCCTACTACAGAAGCTAAGCAACTCAAGGTTAGTATAACTTACCTGAGGCCTTTTTGAAGCTGCCGGTGGAGGAGCGCACGCCCCCCCCCCACCCCCCCAGCTCCCATGGTGACCAGACTCTCATGCGGGAATATAGACTGCCACTAACAGCAAGTCTCCAGCCTATGTTGTGAGTCGGGGCCCCGGCTCTGTCTTTGCTACCTCTACCGGGTAGCCTTGCCGTCATTAATGTGGGAAGGTGGTACACTGATGGCCATGTGGGGAGATTAGGTTATAGGGAAAATTATTGTGAGTTGGCATGGACTTGATGGGCTAAATGTCCTTTTACGTTGTATATGTATGGTTTTCTTTTGTAACCACAAAATTACTAATTTGTCATCTGGTTTTGTAAATTCAATGCCTGCCCCATGTTAAAAGAAGACACGCACAGACACCGACCATTCCTCAATATGACTCACAGGGTAGAAGCAAGTCATCCTCAATACCGAAGGACTGGCTGAGCAACTAGAGGGAGGTAGGACATCTGCCCTCGGGTGAACCCAGGCCCAGCAATGTGAATGGTTTGTAACTGTCCACAAGTTAAAGTCCTAAACCTGGACAAGACCAATTATGAAGGTATTAGATAGGAACTTGCAGAAGGTGCTTTGAAGATGCTCTTTACCGGTAATGAAATGCCTGGCAAGTGGAAGGTTTTTAAAGATGAGATTGGGAGAGTTCAGTGAGAGAATGGACCAGTTAGAATGAAGGGCAAGGTTGTTTAGGGAGTGCGGGATGACAAGGGTTATCGAGGTGCAAGAGAAAAGGAAGCATCTGTGTAGGAAAGAACTGCAGATGCTGGTTTAAATCGAAGATAGACCCAAAATGCTGGAGTAACTCAGCAGGACAGGTAGCATCTCTGGAGAGAAGGAATGGATGACGTTTCAGGTCGAGACCCTTCTTAACATCACCCATTCTTTCTCTCCAGAGATGCTGGCTGTCCCGCTGAGTTACTCCAGCATTTTGTGTCTATCTTCAAAAGGAAGCATATGTTAGGTATAGGCAGATGCGATCGCAAAGCTCTTGATAAATGTATGAGTACACTTAAGAGGAAATTGTGAGGGCAGAAAGAGAACACAAGATAGTTGTGGCAGACAAGATAAAGGAAAATCCTGAGATTCTACAGGTATATTAAGAGCAGGGGAGAGAATGTGATCTCTTAAGCATCAACTATGAGTGGATCTGTAAAAGATGGGGCAAGTGTTAATTCAGTACTAATCATTTGTATTGACTGAAGTGAAGGTCATGGAAGCAAAGGGATGAGGAAATCAGTGGCGATGCCTTGGACTATATCTGAATTACAAAAGAGTTGGTACCAGCAGTCTTAAAGAATATTAAGGTGGGTAAATCCCTGGGGCCTGACCAAATCTATCCGCAGACATTCCGGAAAGCTATGGGAGAAATTAATGAAGCCCTGGAAAAGATATTGGCACCATATTTACTTATGGAGGAAGTACCAGAAACTAGAGGGTGACTAATGCTGTACCTTTATTTAAGAAGGTTTGCTGAGACGTCAAGGAACTAAATATCATGAAAGATAAGACAGTAAATAGTTGGTTCCATTTCTGAAGTTTCTTTATGTGACACACCAGAGCAAGGTGACACACACAGGGAAGGCAGAGGAAGCAGCAAACAGGTGGAGAAAGAGCTGAAAAGTTCATCTTTTTCAATTAATTTTTAATATACTTTCCAACATAAAGTAAATCCCCTGGTTGGGTGTAATTCTCTGAAATACACTGGAGACCAGATTCTCAAAGTTCCCAGTGAATTGACAGTGAGAATTTCCCAGCATAAACCATCAATATGGATGTATTGCCACAATATTTGCAAGCAACAAGTTGCCTTATAAAAGCTTTTGAAATATTTCTGACAGCCTGCCACATGATCTTTCTATTTTTAAAACTTGGAAACAGATTACTATCCATTCGACAGCCTAAATTTCAACAGCGTTGAAGTGTCAATGAGCAGACCTGCTCTGTGCAAGTTTCAGTGAGTGCGTAGACCCCTCTGCCACTCCTTGGTCAATAGTATTTAAATTACTTGATTTGATTATGACTATTGCTGGCACCGCATTTTACTTCGGAGTCACGTGAGTGACTTCGTGAAGACCCCGCCAGCACGCATGCGTGACATATCGCGACTGCATGTGAAGCGACAGGCAGGGAGGAGGGTCGCTCCTCCACCGGAACGGACCTGCAGGTAAGGAAGTCGGGCAAGCCCGTTGACCCAGGAGAGTCCGGGCTCGGAGACTGCCATTCGCGGGTAGCGAAGGCAGAGCAGGAGTTCCGACTCAACGCCGCAGGAATACCTTGGTACATGTGACAATAAACTAAACTAAACAATTAACATCCAGCTAAAGAAGGAACTGCAGATGCTGGAAAATCGAGGGTACACAAAATGCTGGAGAAACTCAGCGGATGCAGCAGCATCTATGGAGCGAAGGAGATAGGCAACGTTTCGGGCCGAAACCCTTCTTGAGACTGAACTAGGGTTTCGAAGTCTGAAGAAGGGTTTCGGCCCAAAACGTTGCCTATCTCCTTCACTCCATAGATGCTGAGTTTCTCCAGCATTTTGTGTACCCAACATCCAGCTAACATGACTCTGGGATGTGGGAGGAAATCGGTGTAACTGGAGGAAGCCTACTCAGTCAGCACCAAGTAATTTAATAAATCTGAAGCTTGGGTACAAGAGTGGTGCAGTTAGTGGAACTGTTGCCATACAGTATCAGAGAACCTCTATTGAGGTCTGGATTGAACCCTGGTCACTGGAACTGTAAGGCAACAGCTCTCCTAACTGCACCCCTCTTTTACCCAAGGTTTTTGTTTCAGATTTATCAAATTACTTGATTTTAAATGGGCTTTAAATGCATGTCTCCAACTCCATGACACAGGCCTCTGGATATATGTCCAGTAACTTAACCACAGCATGACTATATCTAGTACTGTACAAATCCCCTGAGATCAGATGTCACCATTCATATTTCCAAGCCTGGCACCGTTAATTTTTTTGGAGATCAGAAATCATATTGGAGTTATTTCATTACCAAACATAAATGGAAGCTAAATAAAGCTAAAGCTAAATAAAGTATCAAAGGCGAGTCCGCATCGATCAGCAATCCCTGCATATTAACACAATCCCAGTATATTAACACTATCCTATATACGCTAAGGCCAAATTACATTAATGCAAAGCCAATCAACCTACAAACTTGTACGTCTTTGGAGTGTGGAAGGAAACTGAAGATCTCGGAGAAAACCTACGCGGTCAGGGGAAGAACCTATAAACTCCACACAGACAGCACTCGTAGTTGGGATCCAACCTGGGTCTCTGGTACTGAAAGCGCTGTAAGGCAGCAACTCTACTGCTACGCCACCATGCACCCCCCCCCCCCCATGGCTTGTTGGCGAATATTGACCGTGACAGCGGTATAACCTGACACTATGCCTTCAAAGAAGGTTGCCGAGGAGCAGTAGGTGTATAAGGAAGAGGATGTACACTTGTTTTTGGGCGACTCCAGAGGAACCAATGCAGGACAGGAAGAAAACCCTTTACTGCAAATACACTGGCTATGACTGAATAGGTATTTGTGGAGTTTGATCACAGGAAAGTAGCTGTTCTACAAAAAACTGCAATCAGATTTATCAAACTCCATCTCTTTACTACAAGGCCAAGTAAGAAATCGAGGTCCATGCAGTTAAGACTTTATATATTCAAAATCGGGGCCCATGGACTTGCAAGCACATGCTCTTCATATTGATCATGTTGCCTGCGTGGACATGGGTGTAAGTGTGCGGTGGGCTTTCACAAATAATTTTGCAGACGTGTAAAGTGTCCCAGTAACAGATGCCACTCCCACCTACTCAAAACTACTGCCCCGATCCCAAACAAGGTTGCGTGATCCACTAATGTTCTCAAATTCTATTCAGACCTTCCACCTTTCTCTGCCAATATTGAAAAGGCCCAATAAAAACAAAAAATGCTGGAAACACCCAACAGGTGGAGCAGTATCAGTAGAAAGAGAAACAATCAACATTTCAGTTCTGAGTGCTGAGTCCCACAATGTTGGCAACGCTTCACACAAAGCAGCTTCATGTGCTTTGAGTTACTACACTATCCCTTTTGCCTCACCCTAATTGCCTTTGTTTTACCATGTCTTCCCCACCTTTTTCTACAACGGAAAACTAACTTTTATGTTATATGATATATCTTATTCTCCTTGCCATTTCATGAACTCTGGTTCTCGTTCTACAGATCTCCCAAGTGTTACCTGCATGTTCTGTTTTACTTCGGAGTCACGTGAGTGACTACGTGAAGAAGCCCCGCCAGACGCATGCACGTCATTACGTCCGCACATGTCGCACTGAACGGGCTGGAGAGCACAGCGGTAAGTAGGAACTTCACAGGTTAGTGTTTTAAAAACTTTGCCTAGAAGTATTTAAACTCCGTAAAGCTGGCTCGAGCAGTCAGTAGGAGTCGGTGGTATGGAGCAGTCAGTAGGAGTCGGTGGTATGGAGCAGTCAGGTAGGAGAGTTCGCAGCAAACGTGGATCCAGCGATGCGGATTCGCAAATTAGATCGGGTCGGGAGATTAGAGAGGCAACGCCGGTTCCGATACTGGGTGCCGTTTTACCGACAGCTGTTATACCAGCTAGTGAACTTTCCACACCAGCTCCAGGGACTCAGGAGCCTGAGGTCACTGATAGCCATAGGAAAGCTAAAAGAAAGTCTATCAGACCCGTTTTGTCTGACGGGTCTGAAGAAGAAGAAGACTCCCTTCCGGATAATAAAAGAATCTGGGGGAGAATGCAAAACATGGAGAAGATGCTCCAAACTTTGATTAACCAAGGGTCAAAGGCCTCATTGATTCCCCAGATAGCTGGTCAAGGAGGCCCATACGAGGCAGAATATGTGGATTATCAGCAAGGGGATTTCCTTCCAGCGCCTTGTTTAGGACTGGAGGATGCCTCCCTACAATATAACTTGGGAGAAGCAGGGCAGGATGAAGCTGACCCTAATTCTGGTGTCCCTGCTCATGTGCATACACCAGAGCACAAGAGCCACGCTCCGGGTGTCCCGGAAATAGCAATGAGTTTTGCTATTCCGGAAGGTACTGGTGAGGCAATGGACGAGTATCTTGCCAACAATATAAATTATTTGGTGTCTCACCAACTCCAACAAACTATGATTCAAGAGACTACTGGTAAATATAAAACACCTGTCAATTGTGCATCACTCAAGGTGCCCACGGTGAACCCAGCAATCTGGGCACCCATGAGTGCATCTATGAGGGGACAGGAGGTTCGGTTTCAACACGTCCTCCAACTGGTGGCTGCAGCAATTACTGCATTTGGCAAAATGGTCAAAGGGACAATGATCACGCAAACCCAGAAAGATATGTCGACCCTTTTATGCAATGCATTTTTTGAGGTGAATTGCATCAGGAAAATCGCCATCAGGCCAACACTAAATCAAAAATTTGCTGCTTTATGTAAGGCGACTAATGTGCAAACGCCTGAATTCCTATTTGGAGCAGACCTCGTCAAACAAATTCGAGAAATTGATGATCTTATAGAAACTTACAAAATTCTTAAGGGGTTGGACAGGCTAGATGCAGGAAGATTGTTCCCGATGTTGGGGAAGTCCAGGACAAGGGGTCACAGCTTAAGGATAAGGGGGAAATCCTTTAAGACCGAGATGAGAAAGACTTTCTTCACACAGAGAGTGGTGAGTCTCTGGAACTCTCTGCCACAGAGGGTAGTTGAGGCCAGTTCATTGGCTATATTTAAGAGTGAGTTGGATGTGGCCCTTGTGGCTAAGGGGATCAGAGGGTATGGAGAGAAGGCAGGTACGGGATACTGAGTTGGATGATCAGCCATGATCATATTGAATGGCGGTGCAGGCTCGAAGGGCTGAATGGCCTACTCCTGCACCTAATTTCTATGTTTCTATGTTTCTATGATCAGGATAATTGGTTTAATGAAGCCAAACATCTCGAGGCCACCGATACGAAAACCTGGTTTAATGTACCAAAGATCGGATCCAGGTGCTGGGACAAGTGTCATAGAAACATAGAAATTAGGTGCAGGAGTAGGCCATTCAGCCCTTCGAGCCTGCACCGCCATTCAATATGATCATGGCTGATCATCCAACTCAGTATCCTGTACCTGCCTTCTCTCCATACCCTCTGATCCCCTTAGCCACAAGGGCCACATCCAACTCACTCTTAAATATAGCCAATGAACTGGCCTCAACTACCCTCTGTGGCAGAGAGTTCCAGAGATTCACCACTCTCTGTGTGAAAACTGGTCTCCCCACTGGTCCAGCAGGGGGAGACCAGTGGGGCAAGAAGTTTACCCACCAAGACAGCTGGCTACAACCCTAATATGGACAGACAACAGACTTACAGGCCAACTGTAGAGGTACAGGGAATTTTTGTTAACGAGAAAGTTTCTGCTGGACAACCTCCTATTGGAGATTACAATTGTTTTATAATAGAAACATAGAAACATAGAAATTAGGTGCAGGAGTAGGCCATTCAGCCCTTCGAGCCTGCACCGCCATTCAATATGATCATGGCTGATCATCCAACTCAGTATCCCGTACCTGCCTTCTCACCATACCCCCTGATCCCCTTAGCCACAAGGGCCACATCCAACTCACTCTTAAATATAGCCAATGAACTGGCCTCAACTACCCTCTGTGGCAGAGAGTTCCAGAGACTCACCACTCTCTGTGTGAAAAAAGTCTTTCTCATCTCGGTCTTAAAGGATTTCCCCCTTATCCTTAAGCTGTGACCCCTTGTCCTGGACTTCCCCAACATCGGGAACAATCTTCCTGCATCTAGCCTGTCCAACCCCTTAAGAATTTTGTAAGTTTCTATAAGATCCCCTCTTAATCTCCTAAATTCCAGAGAGTATAAACCGAGTCTATCCAGTCTTTCTTCATAAGACAGTCCTGACATCCCAGGAATCAGTCTGGTGAACCTTCTCTGCACTCCCTCTATGGCAATAATGTCCTTCCTCAGATTTGGAGACCAAAACTGCACGCAATACTCCAGGTGTGGTCTCACCAAGACCCTGTACAACTGAAGTAGAACCTCCCTGCTCCTGTAATGAATGGTGCTGTATAACATCTGATATGTTTATACTCAATACTGTGTCAGGTTCTACCATTGAGTTTATCTCAGGGATAGATCCACCTCAACAGCCCAAGCCTAATAAAATGTTGGTGTATTCTGCTCCAGAGACTGAACAGGTAAACAATGAGATTAGGAATTTATGCCAAAAACGAGTGATTGAGAAAGCCATTAATCATCCTCAACAATTTGTGTCTAATATCTCCCCAGACCTAAAAATGATGGGGTTTGTAGAGTAATTCTGGACCTCACTCACTTAAATTCTTCAGTTCTCTATAGGCATTTTAAAATGGACACCTTTGTTACTGCTAAACAGCTGGTATCACAGGGCTGTTATATGGCAACTATTGATTTGCAAGATGCATATTATTCAGTGGTAATTCATGCTCATTATCGCGGGTACTTGAAATTTAATTAGATGGGACAGCTGTGGCAATACAAAGCATTGCCTAATGGATTAAGTTCAGCATCTAGGCTATTTACTAAATTGTTAAAACCTGTGCTGGGGCTATTGAGGGCCCAAAATCACATTGCCATGGCTTATTTAGACGATATCTTAATTATCAGCAACACTAAAGAGTCAGCTGAAGAGTCAGTTGCAGCAACCAAAAATGTGTTTGAAACATTAGGGTTTTTGGTCCATCCAACTAAGTCCAAGTTACAGCCAACCCAAAATATTGAGTATTTGGGATTTCTCATTGATTCAGTTGATATGACAGTAACATTACCAACAGCCAAGGTTGTGGATATTGCTAATGTCTGTACTTGCCTCACACAAAATCTTTATCCCTCCATCCGAGAAGTCGCTAAGGTAATTGGGAAATTGGTAGCAGCTTTCCCTGAAGTACAGTTCAGACCTTTGCATTATCAACATTTGCAAAGAGCAACAGAACAAGCACTAAAAGAGCATGCAGACCATTTTTATCAGGATATGCAGTTACCAACCACAGCTCTAGCAGAATTGCAGTGGTGGATTGTTAATGTTAGTCAAGCTACCAATAACATTTTGGTGCAAGAACCTTCAGTGATCTTACAGACTGATGTAAGCGCTCTCGGATGGGGGGCTGCGGACACCGAGTCTAGCTGTGGGGGTAGATGGAATTAACAAGAAGGTTTGATTCTCCACACACAAGGGATAAATAATTTAGAATTATTGGGGGCATTTTATGGATTAAAGGCATATTGCTCCACAATGAATAATTTACACGTTCAACTCCAGATTGATAACACCACAGCAGTGGCATATATTAATCATATGGGAGGAGCAAGATCAGTATCATGTGATAACTTGGCTAACCTCATGTGGAATTGGTGTATTTCAAGAAACATCTGGGTTTCAGCCATCTATCTACCAGGTATAGACAATGTGGTGGCAGACCATAGGTCGTGAAAATTTAATGACAATATAGAATGGATGTTGAATTCTGAAAATTTTCAAACAATTGTCACTCGATTTGGGTTGCCAGATATTGATCTGTTTGCATCCAGATTAAATCACCAGTTGCCTAAACATGTTTCATGGGAGCCAGACCCAGGAGCAGTAGCCGTGGATGCATTCTCGTTACATTGGGGGCACTCATTCTTTTATGCATTTCCTCCATTTTGTCTGATCACGAAATGCCTCACCAAAATAGAGCGTGACTCCGCCACAGACGTTTTGGAGGTCCCAAATTGGCCAACACAACCATGGTTCCCATTAGTATTCAGAATGATGGCTCAGCCATTCATGATGATTCCCAGCTGCAGTAATTGTTGGTGCATCCGGTTACTGGAGAAAGTCACCCGTTACATGACCGTATTAATTTGTTGGTCTGCAGGTTCTGACCAGACCATTCCAAGGCCTTGGATTGTCGAACAGGACCATGGAGGTTATCAGCCTGGAGAAATAGCACTCAAAAACAATATTTGGTTCACATAAAGAAATGGGAGATGTTCTGTGTACAATCAAATATATCTTATCATACTGCAAGCATATGTGATGTGTTGGAGGGTACACAAAAGGCTGGAGAAACTCAGCGGGTGCAGCAGCATCTAAGGAGCGATGGAGATAGGCGACGTTTCGGGTCGAGACCCTTCTTCAGACTGGTCAGGGATCAGGGAAACGAGAGATATAGACGGTGATGTGGAGAGATAAAGAACAATGAACGCTTTAGGGTGTCTGCATCCTTTGGGCTTGAACATTGAATTTTCTCAATTCTGTTAACCCTTGCTGTCTCCTCCCCTTCCCACCTCTCCCTCAGCCCTCGGGCCCTGGCATTCCCTCTCTCTCTATCTCCCTCCCCCACCCTAGTCGCACTAGCTTCTCATTTTCACACCACAAACAGCTTACAATGGCTTGTTCCCTTTATCATCGATACTTTTTTGCATATCTTTCATTCATTGTTCTTTATCTCTCCACATCACCGTCTATATCTCTCGTTTCCCTGATCCCTGACCAATCTGAAGAAGGGTCTCGACCCGAAACGTCGCCTATCTCCTTCGCTCCTTAGATGCTGCTGCACCCGCTGAGTTTCTCCAGCCTTTTGTGTACCCTCGATTCTCCAGCATCTGCAGTTCCTTCGTTAACACTTTGTGATGTGTTGGAGTTCCTTGCTAAATTGCATTTTGATGAGCACTTGAGTTATAGTGTCGTTAACAGTGCTCGGAGTGCTTTGTTCTCCTTATTTAGGGCAGTCTTCAGAACAACAACCTATCGGGTCTCATCCATTAGTATTTATGAGAGGAATTTTTAACAAAAACTTTCCTAAACCTAGATATACAGAAATCTGGGATATCAGTATAGTTCTCACACTGCTTCGGCAATGGGCTCCATTACATCATTATCTATGGCGAGATTAACTCTTAAAGTGGTTACGCTAATGTCTATGATTTAATCAAACAAAGCAGGCCAGGTATGGCAGGAACCAAGGTGACATTTAAAGCATATCCTGTTGACCAAATGTTATGTAGTTAAACACTTAAGCCAATATATTGTTAACGAGTCTCAGAGGTTCTGAGACAGGACTGCTCATTAGTCACAAAAATCCATACAAAAGAGTGTCAGTACAAACTATTTGTAGATGGTTGAAACAGGTTCTCAATTATGCTGGAGTCGACACTCATATATTTGAATCTCACTCCACCAGGGCGGCATCAACATCCGCGGCGAAGGCTCAGGACGTGCCGCTAGACCAAATCCTCACGGCCGCAGGATGGTCTACAGAATCAACATTTTCAAAATTCTATGACAAACCTGTACAGTCAGTGCCATGGTTTGGGCATGCTGTTTTGGGTTCCATTTAATTCATTTGCTTTGTTTTATATCATTGTTTGTAATTTCCCCCTGGGAAAGAGGGGTTATTACTGTTTTTTGTTATTATTAAAAATAGTTATTGAATAATTCGAAGCAATGTTCAATATATTATTTATTCACTACTGTGTCAACCAAAGCAGATTGTCGTATGGAATGCATCTACGGCATGAAAACACAGAGCTTTGAAATTTTCACATAGTCACACGTGACTCCAAAGTAAAATAGTAAGATTAAACGAGAACTTACCAGTTTGAAGTTTGATCCTTATTTTATGAGGAGTTACGTCGAGGGATTACGTGCCTTTCGCTCCCACCCTCATAATCTAAGAGATCATCTGGTAGTTCTAGTCTTCTCAAAGCCTTACTATGTTACTTCGGCTATTTGTTTTCTGTGTTTTCACGCCGCTGCTTTGAAGTATGATGCGCATGCGCCTGGCGGGGCTTCTTCACGTAATCCCTCAATGTAACTCCTCATAAAATAAGGATCAAACCTCAAACTGGTAAGTTCTCGGTTAATCTTACTATTCTATTTCAGATTTACAATACCTACAATTTTATGATTTTCAATACTGACCCAACAGGTGAGACCATTTTTGGCGAGCTACCAAGAGTGTGTACCTAACTGATGATGAGGCTTCAGGCTCAGTATTATGTGAGACTTGGGCTTCTCCACACTGGAGCCTGAACTCAGCACTGAGGCAGAATTAATTTCTAAACCACGAGGACAGCATAAAACATACTTGTTCATTTGTGATAAAGATTAATGTTTAGAAATTCTGCCAGAATATATGTGTTAAATGGCTGTTGTCAATTGCATGCAGATTTTCTGCTACTGCTAGATGAAGTTATTAAGTAGGTAGATGCTACTGAAGTGAATAACTTCAAATTCCTGGCATGCATATATCAGAAGATCTTTCCTGGACCCAGCACACCGATGCAATTATAAAGAAGGCACATCAGCGACTCTACTTCATAGAAACATAGAAATAGATGCAGGAGGAGACCATTCGGCCCCATCGAGCCAACACCGCCATTCATTGTGATCATGGCTGATCATCCCCAATCAATGACCCGTGCCTGCCTTCTCCCAATATCCCTTGATTCCACTAGCCCCTAGAGCTCTATCTAACTCTCTCTTAAATCAATCCAGTGATTTGGCTTCCACTGCCCTCTGTGGCAGGGAATTCCACAAATTCAGAACTGTCTGGGTGAAAATTGTTTTTCTCACCTCAGTCATAAATGGCCTCCCCTTTATTCTAAGACTGTAGGCCCTGGTTCTGGACTCACCCAACATTGGGAACATTTTTCCCCCATCTAGCTTGTCCAGTCCTTTTATAATTTTATATCTTTCTATAAGATTCCCCCTCATCCTTCTAAACTCCAGTGAATACAAGCCTAGTCTTTTCAATCTTTCCTCATATGACAGTCCCTCAATCCCATCAATCTCGTGCACCTGCCTCAATTACAAGGATGTCCTTCCTCAAATTAGGAGACCAAAACTGTACACAATACTCCAGATGTGGTCTTACCAGAGCCCTATACAACTGCAGAAGAACCTCTTTAATGCGATACTTAAATCCTCATGTTATGAAGGCCAACATTCCATTAGCTTTCTTCACTGCCTGCTGTACCTGCACGCCAACTTTCAGTGACTGGTGTACAAGGACACCCATGTCTCGCTGTACTTCCCCCTTACCTAACCTAACCCCATTGAGATAATAATCTGCCTTGTTTTTGCCACCAAAATGGATAACCTCACATTTATCTATATTATACTGCATCTGCCACGCATCTGCCCACTCACTCAACCTGTCCAGGTCACCCTGCAACCTTCAAACATCCTCTTCACAGTTCACACTGCCACCCAGCTTTGTGTGATCTGCAAAGTTGCTAGTGTTGCTCCTAATTCCCTCTTCCAAATCATTAATATATATGGTAAACAGTTGCGGCCTCAACACCGAGCCTTGCGGCACTCCACTCGCCACTGCCTGCCATTCTGAAAAGGACCCGTTCACTCGTACTCTTTGCTTCCTGTCTGCCAACCAATTTTCTGTCCAAGTCAACACCCTACCCTACGATGTGCTCTAATTTTAGTCACCAGTCTCCCGTGCGGGAGGGTGCCCAGGGGATTTATCAACCTTCAATCCCATTAGCCTACCCAATACTATTTCTCACCTAATGAAAATTTATTTCAGTTCCTCTACCCCCTTAGATCCTCTGTCCTCCAGTACTTCTCGGAGATTGTTTGTGTCTTCCTTAGTGAAGACAGATCCAAAGTACCTGTTCAACTCTTCTGCCATTTCCTTGTTCCCCATAATAATTTCACCTGTGTCTGCCTTCAAGGGACCCACATTGAACTTTGCTATTCTTTTCCCCTTAACATATCTAAAGAAGCGTTTACTGTCCTGCTTTATATTCCTGGCCAGCTTCCCCTCGTACTTCATCTTTTCAGTCCGTATTGCCCGTTTTGTTTCCTTCTGTTGTCCTATGAAAGTTTCCCAATCCTCTGGCTCCCGGCTACTCTATCCCTAACTTCTCTTGTCAACCACAGTTGCCTCCTACTCCCCTTAGAATCTTTCTTCCTTTTTGGAATGAAATGATCCTGTGTCTTCCGGATTATGCCCAGAAATTCCTGCCATTGCTGTTCCACCATAATTCCTGCTAGGATCCCTTTGCAGTCTACCTTGGCCAGCTCCTCACTCATGCTGTCATAGTCCCCTTTGTTCAACTGCATCACTGACACTTCCGATTTAACCTTCTCCTTCTCAAATTGCAGATTAAAACTAATCATATTATGATCACTACCTCCAAGTGGTTCCTTTACCTCGAGTTCTCTTATCAAATCTGGTTCATTGGACAACACTAAATCCAGAATTGCCTTTTCTCTGGTCGGCTCCATTACAAGCTGCTCTAAGAATCCATCTTGGAGGCACTCTACAAACACTCTTTCTAGGGGTCTTGAACCAACCTGATTTTCCCAGTCTACCTGCATATTGAAATCCCCCATCACCACAGTGGCGCATTCATATACAATTTTAATTCCTTACGCATCTCACCTTTCACGTCAATCCCTATTATACTTGGCCATACTCTCCTATCCTTTTGTGAGCTTTCTTTCCCGTTAATTCTGGGGTCATTAACTATCCCTTTACTCCCTTTCCCTTTAACTCCGTCCTTGATTATCCCATTTGACACCCCCCCCATTATTTAGTTTAAAACCACCTGTGTAGCAGTGACAAAACTGCCTGCCAGAATGCCGGTCCTCCACCTGTTAAGGTGCAATCCGTCCCTTTTGTACAATTCCCCTTTGCTCCAAAACAGATCCCAGTGATCTAAGAATCTAAATCCCTGCCCCCTGCACCAGTTCCTCAGCCACACATTCAGGTCCTGTATCTCCCTGTTCCTGCTCTCACCAGCACGAGGAACTGGAAGCAAACTGGAGATAACCACCCTGGAGATCCTGCTTTTCAGCACTTTTCCGAGCTCTCTAAAGTCATGCTTCAGAATATTCATCCCCTTCTTTCCGACATTGTTTGTGTCAACATGCACTACCACTTCCGGCTGTTCACTTTCGCCCCTGAGGATTTTCTGCACACTGTCCGTGACATCCTGGATCCTAGCACCAGGGAGGCAGCACACCATCCTCAAATCCCGTCTGTTGCCGCAGAAACCTCTGTCCGTTCCTCTCACAATGGCGTCTCCAACTACCATGGCATTGCATGACATCGGCCTCTTCCTGAGAAGATTACGGAGATTCGGGATGTCGAAGAGGATTCTCCTACACTTCTACAGGTGCACGGTAGAGAGCATTCTGGCTGGTTGCATCGTGGCCTGGTTCGGCAACTTGAACGTCCAGGAGCGAAAAAGACTACAAAAAGTTGTGACCACTGCCCAGTCCATCACCGGCTTTGACCTCCCCTCCGTCAAAAGGATCTATCATAGTCACTGCCTCAAATAGGCAGCCAAAATCATCAAGGACCCACACCATCCTGGCCCACACTTATCTCACCACTGCCATCAGGAAGAAGGACAGAAGCCTGAAGACTATAACGTCCAGGTTCATGAACAGCTTCTTCCCCATAGCCATCAGGCTATTAAACACAACGAATAAGCTATGAGCTCTTAACTGCAAAAGACTATTATTATTTGTTATTTGCACTATATTTGTTATTTATTGAACTTTTTCTTTTTTTTCCCGTTACATACAATGTTTACATATTCACATATTCTGTTGTGCTGCAGCAAGTAAGAATTTCATTGTTCCGTTCGGGCCATATGACAATAAAACACGCTTGACATGTGTTTTAACTCCAAGAGAGATATTGCTCCCTTTGTTTCCATATTGTGAAGGAGCAGAGGAAGTAGATCACAGGTAACAGTTTGTAGGTCACGGGACGATCATAGTGGGGAAAGGCTTGCAAGCATCCTGGCAGTGGGTGGTGTGAAGTGCAAAATTGGTAGATCTTAGGCCAGTTCAGGGTTTTGAACTGGGAGGTGTGAAGTTCATATTGCTGGGGAACTAGTGATTGAGATAGTGAAAAAATGGGCAGTGTCATGAGCTTATTTGCTGGTAGAGACTGGCTCAAATTGGGCCTGTTTATGATAGGTTTAGATCTAGGTTTATTTTTGACAGAGGTACAGTGAAAAGTTTTGTTTTCCATGTTATCTGATCAAACCAGATAATATTATACATACAGTGGCTTGCAAAAGTTTTCATACCCCTTGAACTTTTCCACATTTTGTCACGTTACAACCACAAACGTAAATGTATTTTATTGGGATTTTATGTGATAGACCAACACAAAGTGGCGCATAATTGTGAAGTGGAAGGAAAATGATACATGGTTTTCAAATTTTTTTACAAATAAAAAACTGAAAAGTGTGGCGTGCAAAAGTATTCATCCCCCTTTACTCTGATACCCCTAAATAAAATCAAGTGCAACCAATTGCCTTCATAAGTCACCTAATTAGTAAACAGAGTCCACTTGTGTGTAATCTAATCTCAGTATAAATATTGCTGTTTTGTGAAGGCCTCAGAGGTTTGTTAGAGAACATTAGTGAACAAACAGCATCATGAAGCCCAAGGAACACACCAGACAGGTCAGGGATAAAGTTGTGGAGAAGTTTAAAGCAGGGTTAGGTTATTCAAAAATATCCCAAGCTTTGAACATCTCACGGAGCACTGTGAGATGTTCATCCAAAAACGGAAAGAGTATGGCACAACTGCAAACCTACCAAGACATGGCCGTCCACCTAAACTAACAGGCCGGGCAAGGAGAGCATTGATCAGAGAAGCAGCCAAGAGGCCCATGGTAACTCTGGAGGAACTGTAGAGATCCACAGCTCAGGTAGGAGAATCTGTCCACAGGACAACTATTAGTCGTGCACTCCACAAATCGAGCCTTTATGGAAGAGTGGCAAGAAGAAAGCCATTGTTGAAACAAAGCCATAATAAGTCCCGTTTGCAGTTTGTCACAAGCCATGTGGGGGACACTGCAAACATGTGGAGGAAGGTGCTCTGGTCTGAGGAGACCAAAATTGAAGTTTTTGGCCTAAATGCAAAACGCTATGTGTGGCGGAAAACTAACACTGCACATCACCCTGAACACACCATCCCCACTGTGAAACGTGGTGGTGGCAGCGTCATGCTGTGGGAATGCTTTTCTTCAGCAGGGACAGGGAAGCTGGTCAGAGTTGATGGGAAGATGGATGGAGCCAAATACAGGGCAATCTTGGAAGAAAACCTGTTAAGAGTCTGCAAAAGGCTTGAGACTGGGGCGGAGGTTCACCTTCCAGCAGGACAACAATCCTAAACATACAGCCAGAGCTATAATGGAAGGGTTTAGATCAAAGCATATTCCTGTGTTAGAATGGCCCAGTCAAAGTCCAGACTTAAATCCAATTGGGAATCTCTGTGAAAATTGCTGTTCACAGACGCTCTCCATCCAATCTGAATGAGCTTGAGCTATTTTGCCAAGAAAGAAGAATGGGCAAAAATGTCATTCTCTAGTTGTGCAAAGCTGGTAGAGACATACCCCAAAAGACTTGCAGCTGTAATTGCAGCGAAAGGTGGTTCTACAAAGTATTGACTCAGGGGGGCTGAATACTTTTGCACGCCACACTTTTCGGTTTTTTATTTGTAATAAAATTTGGAAACCATGTATCATTTTCCTTCCACGTCACAATTATGCACCACTTTGTGTTGGTCTATCACATAAAATCCCAATAAAATACATTTACGTTTGTGGTTGTAACGTGACAAAATGTGGAAAAGTTCAACAATATGTAGAACAAAGGGAAAATGCAGAGTTCAGAACAAAGTTCACAGCATTGTAGCGCTAAAGTGGATGCTGAGGTGTTCTCCACATCTGGGGATAAATTAATAAATTAAAGGGAATTAAAGGGAAATTAAATTAAAGGGTGCCAATTCACCCAATATGATCAGCCATGATAATATTGAATGGCGGTGCAGGCTCGAAGGGCCGAATGGCCTACTCCTGCACCTATATTCTATGTTTCTATGTTTCTCAGCCAGTTCCTAACACTGCCATTTAGGTATCAATAAGGTAGAACTAATTTTCATCATGAAGGCCTGCTGCTCCACATATGGTCACACTGTTTGAGGACCATGTCTGCATTATTGAGTTCCCTGAAACTGGCTTCCACATGTACGTTCTATGGTGTTGCAGCAGCAACTCCTTGCATTCGGGCCACATTTCACATGGGAAACCTGGTAACAATTCTGAAAACTTAATGAAAGACAACCTTAGTTGCCAGTGCTCTCTCAGATCTGCTCATGTAAAGTGAGGCAGGATTACCTCCCCCCTTGACTCCATCCAAGGACCCAAGCAGTCTTTCCAGGTGCGGCAGAGGTTCACGTGCACCTCCTCCAACCTCATCTATTTCATCCGCTGCTCTAGGTGTCAGCTGCTCTACATCGGTGAGACCAAGTGTAGGCTTGGCAATCGCTTCGTCCAACACCTCCGCTCAGTTCGCAATAACCAATCTGATCTCCCGGTGCCTCAGCACTTCAACTCCCCTTCCCATTCCGAATCTGACCTTTCTGTCCTGGGCCTCCTCCGTGGCCAGTGAGTCCCACTGCAAATTGGAGGAGCAGCACCTCATATTTCGCTTGGGTAGTTTACACCCCAGCGGAATGAACATTGACTTCTCCAATTTCAGGGAGTCCTTGCTTTCTCCATCTTTCCCCTCCCCTTCCCAGCTCTCCCACAGCCCAATGTCTCAGCCTTTTCCTTTCTTGTTCCTGCCCCCCCTCACCCCACATCAGTCTGAAGAACGGTCTCGACCCGAAACGTCACCTATTCCTTCGCTCCATAGATGCTGCCTCACCCGCTGAGTTCTCCAACATTTTTGTCTACCCAGGATTATTTAGTAATGTCTTCATAACAGACCATTTTTGGGAAGAGAGATCATAGAATGTCATATTGTAATTGTAATTAGATATTTAGATTGTAATTGAATAACATACTGTACAGTGCCCTCCATAATATTTGGGACAAAGACACGTCATTTATTTATTTGCCTCTGTACTCCACAATTTGAGATTTGTAATAGAAGCAATCACATGTGGTTAAAGTGCACATTCTCAGATTTTATTAAAGGCCATTTTTATACATTTTGGTTTCAACATGTAGAAATTACAGCTGTGTTCATACATAGTCCCCCCATTGCAGGGCACCATAATGTTTGGGACACATGGCTTCACAGATATTTGTAATTGCTCAGGTGTGTTTAATTGCCTCCTTAATGTAAGTATAAGAGAGCTCTTAACATCTAGTCTTTCTTCCAGTCTTTCCATCACATTTGGAAACTTTTATTGTGTTTATCAACATGAGGACCAAAGTTGTGCCAATGAATGTGTTATGAGACTGAGAAACAAGAATAAAACTGTTAGAGACATCAGCCAAACCTTAGGCTTACCAAAATCAACTATTTGGAACATTGTGAAGAAGAATGTGAGCACTGGTGAACTTAGTAATCGCAAAGGGACTGGCAGGCCAAGGAAGTCCTCCACAGCTGATGACAGAAGAATTCTCTCTATAATAAAGAAAAATCCCCAAACACCTGTCCAATAGATCAGAAACATTCTTCAGGAGTCAGGTGTGGATTTGTCTATGACCACTGTCCACAGAAGACTTCATCAACAGAAATACAGAGGCTATACTGCAAGATGCAAACCACTGGTTAGCTGCAAAAATAGGATGGCCAGGTTACAGTTTGCCAAGAAGTGCTTAAAAGAGCAACCACAGTTCTGGAAAAATGTCTTGTGGACAGATGAGATGAAGATTAAACTTATACCAGAGTGTAGAATCATAGAAAATAGGTGCAGGAGTAGGCCATTCGGCCCTTCGAGCCTGCACCGCAATTCAATATTATCATGGCTGATCATCCAACTCAGTATCCTGTACCTGCCTTCTCTCCATACCCCCTGATCCCTTTAGCCACAAGGGCCACATCTAACTCCCTCTTAAATATAGCCAATAAACTGGCCTCAACCACCTTCTGTGGCAGAGAATTCCACAGACTCACCACTCTCTGTGTGAAAAATTATCTTCTCATCTTGGTCCTATAAGACTTCCCCCTTATCCTTAAACTGTGGCCCCTTGTTCTGGAGTTCCCCAACATCGGGAACAATCTTCCTGCATCTAGCCTGTCCAACCCTTTAAGAATTTTGTAAGTCTCTATAAGATCCCCCATCAATCTCCTAAATTCCAGTGAGTACAAGCCAAGTCTATCCAGTCTTTCTTCCTAGGGAAGTCCTGGCATCCCAAGAATCAGTCTGGTGAACCTTCTCTGTACTCCCTCTATGGCAAGAATGTCTTTCCTCAGTTTGTCTTTTCGCATTTGTCCACTCATCCAGCCTATCCAAGTCATCTTGCAGCCTCCTAGCATCCTCCTCACAGCTAACACTGCCCCCCAGCTTCGTGTCATCCGCAAACTTGGAGATGTTGCATTCAATTCCCTCATCCAGATCATTAATATATATTGTAAATAGCTGGGGTCCCAGCACTGAGCCTTGCGGTACTCCACTAGTCACTGCCTGCCATTCTGAAAATGACCCGTTTACTCCTACTCTTTGCTTCCTGTCTGCCAGCCAGTTCTCTATCCATATCAACACTGAACCCCCAATACCGTGAGCTTTAGGTTTGAATGCTAATCTCTGATGTCAAGAGCAAAGGGCCTGTCCCACTTACGTGTCCTTTGCACGCAAATTACGCGACCTCGTGGTCGTGTTGAGGCGCATGGGCATCGTATGGCCGCGCGGGGCCGGTACCACTGAGAAACGCGGAGGGGTATGTAGTTGTGCGCGACATCGCGCAGGTCTCCGAAATTTTTGAAGCGAACAAAATCTTTGCGCGCCAACGGCCTGTCGCGGAACTGACGGCCAAAGTGGGACAGGCCCAAGACCCTGGTGCGAAGCAACGTCTCACCTCTAACAGCAGTAGAAGCAGGCAAACGATCGCCGAGCTCAGCCTGGGGCTCACGGCCGTTGCGGTCCGGATCCGCCCCCACCCCTACTCCCAGAGCTGGGCCAAGAAAATTGAAGATAGACAAAAAATGCCCCTGGAGCGGGACCGGCAGCATCTCTGGAGAGAAGGAATGGGTGACGATTCGGGTCTAGACCCTTCTTCCAGACTGAAGAAGAGTCTCGACCCGAAACATCATCCATTGCTTCTCTCCAGAGATGATGCCGGTCCCGCTGAATTACTCCGGCATTTTGCGTCCATCTTCAAATGACGTCATGTGCTCCAGATGGCTGTGCGGTTGAATGAAGTTGCGTGCGACCTTCGCTGGACCGTCGCGGCTCAAACGCGACCATGAGGTCGCGTGATTTGCTTGCCAAGAACTCAATAAGTGGGACAGGCCCTTAAGGCAGAGAGAAGGAACTGCCCAAGATCCAAATCATACCACCTCATCTGTGAAACACGGTGGTGGGGGTGTTATGGCCTGGGCATGTATGGCTGTTGAAAGTACTGGCTCACTTATCTTCATTGATGATACAACTGCTGATGGTAGTAGCATAATTAATTCTGAAGTGTATAGACACATCCTATCTGCTCAAATTCAAACAAATGCTTCAAAACATTGGCCGACGGTTCATTTTATTTCAAAGTCACATAAGTGACTACGTGAAGAAGTCTGCCAGCCCGCATGCACGTCAATATGTCTAACGCATGGTGCAAGACTGGCTGGGAGGAGGGTCGCTCCTCAGAGGTAAGTTTTTTCAACTTACTCTGAGGTCGTTTTGTTTCGTATATTCTTTTCACAGTGGTCTCCAACGACGGATGAATCCAAGGTGAACAAATCCAGACGGGCCGCAGGGAAAACGGCTACGGGAGACTGCGGGAGTGCGGATAGCCGGCGGCCGTTTGTTTCGCCTTCACTGTCGCTGACAGTGCGGTCAGCAACTTCAGACTTGGTGCTTGTACAGAGCACTTTGGCAACCTCTAAAGGGGGTAAAGCCAAACGCAAGTCTAATAGGCCTGTAAACTCGGATGAGTCAAGCCAGGAGGATTTTCCTCCTGCACCTATGGATAACGTCTTCGGGCGTTTATCCAATATGGTGCACAAGGATGGGGAGCTACTAATACCATCTCTAGTTGTGGTGGGGGATGAGATAGGCACGAGTTACCATTTATCCATCTATATGGAATCAACTATCTGGAGATGCTGTGGGCATTCCATGGGTTGAAGGCTCACTGTGGGAATATGCATAATCCAGGCACGTGCCGTGAGTAATTACACAGTCAGCCGGCTTTAAAAAAAAATCTTAAACCGCGCATGCGCAGATTGTTCTCTTCGTAAAAAATAAAAAATAAGTAACAATTCAATTTTCCCAAGGCTTCTCAATCTCCTTCATTTTTTAATTACTGAATGGGTGGGGGACGGAGGATGAAGGCAGGTGGAGAGATGGTGGGAAAAATGGGAGCACACCGGGATGTTGAGTCAGTTGTCATCTTATTGAATAACAATACTAATTCAAGGGTCCAATTGGAGGGAGAGTTCCTTTCACAGTATGTGGAGAGTCTGTGCCAGGGGTTAAAGATGCAGGGAGGACAGGAGTATTGAGAAAAAGGGGGGGTCAGAGATCATATCAGTAACTCACCACTGCCGCAGCGCTCCGCGCATGGACAGCAGAACTGGCCGCCACTTCCGGGAATAGAAACTGTTTGGGTGACTGTGAGCGGCCGCCGGGACCCAACAGCAGAACCGGCTGCTACTTCAGTGCCTTCTGCTGGCCCGCTCACCTCTGGCAGTGCTCTTCGTCTGAACATCCCTCACCTGCTGCTCGCCAGCTTTGCTCATGTCAACCGCGTCCTGCAAATCCTTAAATTCCCACAGACAAGTAAATTCAACTGGTCGCTGTCGGAATTTAAAGATTTGCGGGAAGCCGGCCGGCAAGTGGCAAGTGAGAGATGTTCAGATGTAGAGCACTCCCAGAGGTGAGTGTGGACCAGCAGAAGGGGCTGAAGTGGCAGCCGGTTCTGCTGTCGGGTCCCGGCGGCCACTCAAAGTCATTCACCCGAGCTCCTTCCTTCCTCGTAAGTGGCGGCCAGTTCTGCTGTCCGTGCCCGGAGCGCTGCGGCAGCCACACAAGCTAATTCACTCCCCAGCCACAATAAAACCATATAGCAATGACAGCACGGAAACAGGCCATCTCGGCCCTTTTAGTCCATGCCGAACACTTACTCTCACCTAGTCCCATCTACCTGCACTCAGACCGGAGCGTGGAAAGTGGGTTACTGACCCCCAATCCCCTCCTTCACAACGCTAGACTCCCCCAAACACTGTGAACGGAGCCCTCCCCCCACCCCGGGAAATACAGTATTTAAAAACATAAAGCACCGAGAAATGCACTTACCACGTTATTGGTACATTAAGTCCATTCTTCACGCTTTGTTTCCTAAGATACTATTAAATAATGGCAATCCATATTTTAAAATCCCGCAAGAAAACGCGCGCTGCGCATGCACAGTAGGCTGCTGCGCATGCGCAGTAGTGCAAAGGCTGATTTTCAGCTGCCTTTCGCTCCCCTTGAAACTGATGGCTCAGGCAGCGCTGACGGCACGTGGGCTGCACAGACCTCCGCATGTTACAAGTGCTGCGGATGAAAGGCACGGAGAATTATGCCTAGCTAAGAGATCGATCTCTTAGATAGGCATAATTCTCCCATGCCTTTACTATTTATATTTAATAATAGGCATTTCATAATTTTAGTCAGGGTAGGCAGTGCCTACCTTGCCTACCCTGACGGCACGTGCCTGGCATAATCTGCATGTTCGACTGCAAATTGATAACACTACAGCGGTGGCATATGTCAATCACATGGGTGGAATCAAGTCAGTATCCTGTGAAAGTTTAGCTAATCTTATTTGGAGCTGGTGTATTGAAAGAAGCGTTTGGATCTCAGCTACCTACTTGCCAGGTATGTGTAACACGGTGGCGGACACTAGGTCACGTAAATTTAAAGATAACACAGAATGGATGTTAGATCACAAAGTGTTTAACGACGTTATGCTCGATATGGAACGCCGAATATTGATTTGTTTGCATCTAGGCTTAATCACCAGTTGCCAAAATATGTTGAATGGGAGCCAGACCCAGGGGCGGTAGCGATAGATGCATTCTCGTTACACTGTGGAGGAATGTTCTTTCATACCTTTCCTCCATTTTGCCTCATCAGCTGGTGCTTGCTAAAAATCAAGCAAGACTCCGCTTCAGGCATTTTGGTAGTGCCTGACTGGCCTACGCAATGGTTCCCTTTGATGTTGGGAATGTTAACGGAACCATATATGGTCATTAGTAAGTATAAAGATTTGCTTGTTCATCCCGTGACTCGGGAATCTCACCCTCTTCATGATAAAATCAACGTATTGATTTGCAGAGTTTGAGAAGACCTTTTCTGGGGCTAGGTTATCGACTGAATGTGGACGTGATCACTGCAGCTTGGCGGGACAGTACCAAGAAGCAGTACATTTCCTACATCAAGAGATGGGACATGGTTTGTGTAAATTCAAATATAACTTATAATACGGCACGTATAGCTGATGTCTTAGAGTTTCTTTCAATGTTATTTTTTGATAAAGGATTAAGTTATAGTGCCATCAACACTGCCAAAAGTGCCTTATCATCGTACTTGCTGCTGGGATTGGGACACCACTCTGTTGTGTCTCACCCTTTGATATCCAACTTCATGAGGGGTATCTGTAACATAAGTCCTCCCAGGCCCAGGTACACAGAAGTATGGGACGTTAACGTTGTGTTAACACTGCTTCGCGGTTGGGCTCCGGCTGCATCCTTATCTTTGGTCCGGCTCACCTATAAGGTAATAATGCTCATGACGCTAGTTTCAGCGCAACATGTCCAGTCATTGCATAAGCTAAGGCTGGACAGGACGGTCATGTCTACCAATAAGATAACGTTCTATATTAATGAGTTACAAACAAAGTAGAACCAGGTGTGTTAGGTCTAAAGCTGGAGTTTTTGGCATATCCAACGGATCATAGATTATGTGTTGTCACATATATTCAACAATATATAAAGACTACAAAGAAGGCACTGAACTGGCTATGTCCGTCAGTCATAGGAAACCACACAAGAGGGTTTCGGTGCAGACCATTCTAGGTGGTTCAGAAATGTATTGGCTTTCGCAGGAGTGGACACTGATGTTTTTAAATCTCACCAGGGCTGCACAAATCAGCAGCGAGGTTCATGAAGGTTTCCGTTGGACCGCATCCTAGCTACTGCAGGATGGGTCGAATGAGCGGACTTTCCAAGCCTTTTACAATAAGCCTATTGCCAGGCTGATTCATTTGCCAACACACAATTTTGAGTTCTGTTAAATAAATAATATTTATTTTCCCAGATGTAAGGAACCGATATTATTATTTACTTTCATTAAAAGCATCATCATGCCTGAAATGCACTATTATTTCAACCATATCTGACAAATGATGCAGTGGTGTTTGCATGGACTCGGGTTCACGGCATGAAATCACAGACCTTTGAAACTTTCAAGTAGACACTCACGTGAATCCGAAATATAATAGAAAGATTAAACGAGAACTTGACCGTTGAAGTTTGATCTTTATTTTATGAGAAGTTGCGATGAGGGATTATGTGCCCTCCACTCCCAACCCTATTCTCATAAAGATCACTCGGTAGTTCTAGTTTCTTATTTTCCTATAGTTAGGTCAGCGTTGTTCTGTAATTTCATACGGCTGCTTTAAAGGTGCATTGCGGGCTGACGGGCTTCTTCACGTAATCCCTCATCGCAACTTCTCATAAAATAAAGATCAAACTTCAAATGGTAAGTTTCATTTAATCTTTCTATTCTACAGCAAGACAATGATCCCAAACACACTGCTAAAGCAACAGAGTTTCAAAAATCTAAAAAAATGTTCAATTCTTGAGTGACCAAGTCAATCACCCGATCTAAACCCAATTGAGCATGCTTTTTTATATATGCTGAAGAGAAAACTGAAGGGGACTAGCCCCAAAACAAGCACAAGCTAAAGATGGGGGGGGGGGCGGGGGATGCAATATAGGCCTGGCAGAGCTCACCAGAGAAGACACCCCAGCAATTGGTGATGTCCATGAATCGCAGATTTCAAGCAGTCATTGCATGCAAAGGATACTAAACATGACCTACTTTCATTTACATGACATTGCTGTGTCCAAACATTATGGTGCCTGAAATGGAGGGACTATGCATAAACACTGCTGTAATTAAAATCTGAGAATGTGCACTTTAACCACATGTGTGTTTTTTTCTATTACAAATCTCAAATTGTGGAGTACAGAGGTGAAAAAATAAATTATGGGTCTTTTAATAAAAGGTTGGGAAGCACCCAGCTTATAGATGGAAACTGGAAATGAATGGGTATAAGACAGGCACTGGTCCCAGGGTGGGGATGAAAACGAGAGGGTAGAGATTTAAGGAGTGGGGGAAAGGTTTAAAGGAGATTGACGAGGGTACTTTTTTTTTTGATGCAGGAAAGTGGTAGTTCCCTGGAACTTGCTGTCAGAGAAAGTGAGTAATAGATCTTCGATGATCGCAACATTGAAAGGCATTTGGACCAGACACATAAATAGGCAGGAGATGGAATGATATGGGGACCATCGTCTTCGCAAGGCAGGGTGTATTTGCTTAATAGGATCATGGTCAGCACAGAAGGGCCTATTCCTGTTAACTGAACGCTATGTAAACATTGTGTTATCTTCCATGTTGAAGATGCTTAAAGCATCAATAATAATAGAAGATTAAGGGTTGCAACAATCAAGAGAGTTTGATAAAATCAATTATTGTCTAAAGGATTATGGTTCAGACAGGTCAATGGGATAGGATAGATAAGGGCCGCAGTGGAAGTTAAAGACCTCGGTGTGAACTACGACCAAAGTTGTCAGTTTCCAGCCCGGAGATGGAAAGAGCAGCACAATAAATGGGGAAAGGTTTAAAAAAAGCATGACTGATATTTCATTGAAGGCACGGCGGCCAAAAAAGAAGAAGTGAAAGTATTATTGGTGTGCCTATTAGGAGTGATGTACAAGTGGTGTGTTTTGAGGGTAGGTGTTGAAGCTTTGGACTTGAGAGGCTTGTAGCAGGAAGCTGTGAGAGGGTGGACCGCAAGATAAAGATAGGTCTTATTTTGTGTCTCTCTTGCTTCCCTATAACCAGGCAGGATGAAATTAAGGGCACGGATATGCTCTCTTGCAGAATGCGGAAAGTCTGGAAAACCTTCAGTGTCCTGAGGCTTTCAGCTGCAGCTCTTGGGGACTAACCGCTCTGAGGGAATGGGAGTTGCAGTGGGATGACTCAGTTTTGCCTAGGGAAATGAAAGGTTCTAGATAGGGGTTTCAATCAGGTGGTCGACCAACTGCAGCCGTGAGTAGTATGGTGACTATTCAGGAAGTCTAAAACGTAGGTAGCAGAGAGTGCAGGAATACCCAGTGGCCATTTCCAATTGAAAACAAGCATATCATCGAACGAAGGGTCTCATCCTGAAAACGTCACTATTCTTTCTCCAGAGAGGTGCCTGACTGCTGAGTTATCCAGTCTTTTGTGTCTAGGTTTTGGACACCGTTGGGATATTTGATGTGAGAAAAAAACAGCAACAGCCAGGTCTGTGCACAGGTGTGGCTCTTGGTGTCTGGGTAGGGTACAGTCAGGATGGGTTACAGTGATAGGAGATTCTGTAACTGGGCGGTCATACAGAATAAATTTAGCGGTGGGTCCCTTCATTTTTCTCCTTTTGTCGCAAGACCACTCAGAAACAACCAAGGCAGAGGTTTTTTGTCAAAGCGTTGACTTGACGATGCTTCCTGTCAAGCTCATAAGGAAGAAAATGTAACCTTGCCACAGCACTTACCAATTGTCTGTGTCATGGTATTTGTTCTCCAGGTCTTCTGATGATACATAATATTCATATTCTTCAACCTCCCCGGCGGCTTAGGCTTGCATTTTACGAGAAGCAGCGTTACCAGAGCAGAGCAGCAGGCAAGCAGCAGTAAGCAAGTGATACCCACAGAGTACAAAGAGACCATGATACAATGCAAAAAAAAACAATCAGAAAGACAATAACAATAAAAATACTGCAGAAAACTGAAACTAAAAAACTGAAAGTGTATAAATAGTCTGTTGGGTCAGGCAGCACCTGTGATGATTCGAAACGAGTTAACGTTTCGATGTTGGCACATTTGCACAATCGGTGATGGGCGAGACTAGATCAACCAGACTATGCACCATGTATATACTACCCCTCAACAAACCACCCCACAGTGGCACTGAACCTGTGCTGCTCCTTGGATGCACTTGATCTCCGGGTCCTGCTGCAGCTGCTGTCCTCTGAGAGCGATGTGGTCTAGAAGAGGAGGTGGATTGCATGTAAGCACTGTTCCTTGCGATACCTCAGTCCGTCAAAAACCTTGTGTCCAGAGATGCTATCTGTGGACCCGCAGAGTTACTCCAGCACTTGTATCTATCTTCGGTATACCCTGCATTTGCCAGTTCTACCTACATAAAAAAAACCTTTTCAACAATTTCTAATTCAAAGCTTTAAAGAGCACTGAAATAATTATAACTAATTTAATACATGATCAATCTTTGAAAATTAGTAGCTTTACTTAAAACACAATTAAAAATTGGCATATTTGTTTAATGAATAGTAATTAAAAAGCAAAATGAAGAAACCAGTTACTATTTCCATTCCGATTTGCCAACCCATTTAACTGAATGGCAAATTACCTCCCTGACTGAATGTGATGAGCCCCCGCAACAGGAGGAAGGGGGGTTGCACTGGTTTTGCCCCCAGTGTCTTCTGACTTCTGTGTTTTAATGCAATATGAGTGCAGACATCCGGAACCCACTGTGTAGGAGGAACCACAGGATGCTGGTTTACACCGAAGATGGACAAAAATTTGGTAACTCAGCATCTATGGAGAGAAGGAATGGGCAGACGTTTTGGGGTAGAGAATTCTTTAGACCGGTCTGAAGAAAGAGGCCTCAACCAGAAATGTTCATCCCATCAGGAACATACGATCACATTAACCAAGAAGATCTAACTGGCTATTCTTTCAGAATAGTCTCAAAAGCAAGCTATGTTTCAACATGTTTAGCCTAATACAGTTTAATTCCTTCTTTGTGCTTCTATATTCAGGAGTTTTGGGTGGATTTTCAACCTGCTGCACACTCTTGGTACTCCCATATATTACCCATTCTTGTCTCCTCAAGCTTTAAAGCATGCCCCTGTGGACCTGGAGTCCATTTGGACTGGCAAGTGCTGGCTATCATGGTCACCAAGTAGCCACTAGGTTCATTGCACCAGTCAATGGAATGGTCACTCACCATTAGCAAATCGTGGTCTTTGTTCCGTTCTAGAGATATACATGATACAGAGAGATATACATGCTGGATACATGCTCATGTAATCATGGACATGGAGATATTTTTTTTTATTAACACTCATGTTCCATGGAGGTACAGCATTAGAAAAACGGCCTTCGATCAAGTTCATGATGACCATCAGCATCCACTTTCACTGAAAGTCCGTGTTGCAGAGGGAACTACACATGTACCCTTCCACAGGATCCTATTCTTGGGTGTCAATTTGTTCATTGGTATCTATTCTGTCGGGAAAAATTATGTTCCCTAGAAAAAAACTCATTTGGGCCTATGTTTATAACCCCTATTTCAAAATTGTGTTTTTCACACTTTGGCCTACTTTCTGTGGCCCTCTTCCATCATTCTATGTCAACTAGAAAGCAAAATCCAGATTTTTCTTGTGCCAGCACTGGAAGCGTGATGATGGGGATGGAAGCATTCAAAACAGTGTACGAAAAGATCTGGCAAGGATGCTCTCCCGGAAAGCGAGCAGTGAGAAAGGTCAAGAGCTTCCAGCTTTAGTGGATTTTGTCACAGCACAGTTGAGGTGCCTTTCAAATTTGACCACAATAGACTCATATCTGGGATCAAATCATCCCATCAACTGAATTTAGTACAGTTCAAGCGTGTTTACGACGGCTTCTGAAGGAGCTAAGTCATGAGGTTGGGTCGTCTGATGAAAGGCATATCCTCTCGAGTGCGAGTCATCTGCAAAGTGCACGATTCCATTGTGTTCATTGCACAATTTCATGTCATTTGTGAACTTCAAAATGTGGAAGAAAATTGGAGGATCGGCTTCAGGATGTCCTTCATGGAATCGGGACATCTGTGTACTGGTTCTATGAAAGGTGTTATGACAGGAAAGAAACTACGACAGAAGTCTGCATGCCTCAGGACGGTGGTGGAAGTGCATGGAGAGGCTCCTTCTGATGAATTCCTGTCTATGCTATGAGGCAAAGAGGCAGTGCTGGAAAAGTACCAGAGTAATCAAAGAGGCATCTTTCAAGATCTAACTACGATCACCAAACAAAGCAGGCACTTGCTGAAGTCAAGGCCTATGCAGATCTCAACACATTGCTGGAGTCGTATGAGAGCTTCAAAGCTGATGTTTCAAATGATCTCTTGGAGACTGCAAATTTTGGTTGTCGTACATGGATTTGTGTGGAATGCTCTGCTCATTGATTAGTGAAGAGAACAACTTTTCCGTTGTACTTGCACTGTCTGTTTCTTATGCCGTCTGTCTTAACCTTTGGTGGTCACAATTACTCCTGCTATGCTGACCTATCATTGCCATTGATTCTTGGCAAACACATCAGAGAATCACATCCCATTGCCATGCTTTCTCGAAAGAGTGCCATCAGTGCCGCTAGGTCATTTCATTACCAGGAAACCGTAGTGCTGTTGACCATAGCGATTGAGGAGACGTTCATGAAGCATGGCAAAATCTCGAGGTGGTGGTGAGTGGAGTTGGGCTCTCTGGCATCTTGGAGAATCACAGTGCTTATCAGAGATGGGTTTGAACTTCAAACAGGAAGGGCACACTTTCTCTCTGCAAACTCCAGCCTCGCAGACATGGACATGGTACCAATCGGCGGAAGCAAACCACAGAGATCAACAAACCAACTGAGATAAGGTATAAAGTGAGGCATGTGTAAAGAAAGCCATGACTGCTGTAAAGAGCTTCCTGGATCCTTTTGACATAGATGACAAGACTGAGGTTGTATGTACTCTCTTCTGGTGCTCGAGTTCTGGCTGAAGTTGAGAAGATGTCATAAAGGTACTTAACACTGGAAAGAACAAAAGAGAAGTTATCAGAGAGCGGACCTGAGAAAAAAGACATATTGTCAAAAAACCCCATCAAGAATCTGGAAGCTCAAAACCATGCAGCAAACAAAGAAAAGACGTGAGCTCAAAAACATCTGGATGAACAGGTTTAGAATACAAGCACCAAGGCGATTTTGCTTTCAACTGATGGTCAAAGCACAACGTCTGGCTGTTCAACTAATCTACGAGGAGTTATGAACGTGTCTCTTGACCCCTGTACCCTACTCCATTGGTATTCAAAGTCAACGTCAAAGTATCTTTATTGTCATTCAGACTTTTCAGTCTGAACAATTGTGAACCTTGCACCCAAATCTTCATTGCATTGTCATCTGAATAAGTAGTCTTCTGTACCGGATTATGTACAAACAGATTCAGTGAAGTTGAATGACGGAACAGCGTGGGTATGTGGAGAGAGAATAATCTAAGGAGGAAAGACCAAAAACACCAAGGTGGATGGAAGCAGTTCTTGACCAATGATGAGAGCAAGAAACAGCTCATAGAATTCTTATTGATGTGTGGAGTGAGCTGACATGCAAGCGGTACAAAATACTATCTCTCTATG